>OX422207.1:139665639-140915639 GCA_949130495.1 Sambucus nigra
GTAACACATAATTTAGTAACACTTTAGTAACGATAAAATAGTGTTAGTAACACAGAATATTGAGTACACGCAAGCAAAGGCCAAATTGCAATTCCACCTTTCACTTGAAGATGAATTCTGGAGACAAATGGAAAGAATTAAATGTTTACAAGAAGGTGATGAATATTCAAAAAAATTCAATGCAATGGTGAATCAATGGAGAAATAGACTTGCAATTTCCAAAATAAAAGACTAATGGAAGTTGGATATCTGATCCAATCTCCATCAAAGATCATTTTTCTTATTATTTCAAATCCGTTTTATCCTCTCCTACTTACATTCATGAGGATACATTTTTGCTAAATCACATTTCACACCTGCTCATTGAGAATGACAATAGCCTTCTTTCTACTCCTCCATATATGGATGAAATCAAACTAGCCACTGACTCAATGGACTCTTCAAGCATAACAGGTCCGGATGGTTTCAACTCATTATTTTATAAACAATTCTTGCTACTAGACTTGGTAGTCTCCTTAATTAAATTATCAGTCCAAACTAGGCAGGATTCATAAAAGGTAGAGTTATTTCTGAACAGGTTCTTCTAGCACAAGAAGTCATGTCCAATTTCAATAATAAAAATAGAGGATCAAACATGGTGCGCAAGCTAGATACGTCTAAAGCCTATAACAAGGTCTCATGGATCAATCTCCTTCAAGTTCTCAGAAAGTTTGGCTTCAATGAAACATTTATTGACATGGTTTGGATATTTATATCTGAATGCTGGTTTTTTATTCTCATCAATAATTCTTCTCATGATTTTTTCAACTCTACTTGCGGAATTAGATAGGGGGTCCACTAACCCCTGCGCTATTCATTCTCTCAGCTGAAGTTCTAAACATAGGGATTTTTCATTTATTATCTAATGGTAAAATTGATGCCTTTTCATTGCCACTAGTCAGTATTACTATCTCATGCCTTTCTTTTGCAGATGACATTCTCATATTCAAAACTGGGAGTTAAAAATCTCTGAAGAATCTTATGTCTTTTATCAAAGATTATGAAGCTATTTATGGACAAATGCCAAACAATTCCAAGTGCTCTTTTATGGTTTCCTCTCACTGTACTCTATTTCGTAGAAGGATTATTGAGAGAAATACAAATTTTACTCTAAAAAATCATCCTATGCTATACTTGGGAGTACATATATATGAAGGAAGAAAGAAGATTGATCTTTTAATGGACTCATAAACAAAATCAAAACTAGGCTTAAAGTATGATGTTGCGATCTGCTAAGTCATTGAGGAAAACTTACTCTTCTTAAGCATGTGACTCAATGAATGTTCTATCAATTATTTGCAGCTCTTGATCCGCCAATGTCAATCATCAAGACACTGGAATCTTTATTTTCAGAAGGACTCATGAAAAGGCACTGGAAAAAGTGGAATTCTATCTGTATGCCTTATGAAGAAGGAGGTCTTGGCCTAAAAAAAATTCCTAATTTTATTCAAGTCAACTCATGAAAGCTCTGGTGGAGAATTTTAATAGTGGATTCAACATGGAGCAGATTTCTGAAGAATAAATATTATAAGAGATGTTCCCCCCTAAATTCCACTTTAAAAAATTACTCTTCTCATGTGTGGAAAAGAATGCACAAGACAATATCAGTGATAAAATAATGGACCAATGAGGACACAAAAATCAGTTGGTTGGGAAATACAAATGCTACATTCTCTTTTCAATCGACATGGAACATCGGCAGACAAAAAAGTTATCTTCAATTATCCTTTAAATCTATATGGACTCATAGAATTCCATAAAAAGTTTCCATTTTCATGTGGAAACTTCTTCATCAAATTGTTCCTACCGATGACAATATTGCAAAGCTCCACATTCCCATTGTTTAAAGATGTCAATGATGTACTCTTCATAATCAGCAATCAATTGATTATTTATTTTGCAAGGGAAAAGTGGAAACCTCAATATGGAAATATTTCACATACCTTCTTAGAATTAAATCTTCTTCCTCTACTATTAGAGGTGAACTTATTTCATGGTGGATGAAAGCTAAAGGACATGGCCTAATTCCAACTCTTTGTAACACCCTGTATTTTTTAGCATCTAAACAATTATGTGATGTGTAATTATTGTTGGATTAATTGAATTAAAATGTGATATTTAACTGTTAATTAATCCGGATTACTATTGATAGATATTAACTAGCGTGCCAGTGTTAATAATTATTAATTGAATATTACTCAGTGAATAAGTAATATGGAAATATTGAATTTGATAAATTATCAGGAATGGGAAATGAGACAATTGGTAATGTAGTCAGACACGAGTGTGAGTCATGTCAGGAATAATTTAATGAAATAAAAAGATAAATTATTTTAAGCAACTTGTATGGTCATTTTGAGTGCGTCGTTGAGTCCGGAAGTCTTGAGATAGTCATAACAGTATTTTCGGAGGTTTAGTTTGGGTCCTGGGGAAATCTTTGGCCTACCTGGCATCTCGGGAGGGTGTTTTAGTAAATTGTATTTTTGGGGCTAATTAATGGACAAAAATTAGAAGGTTTTATTATCCCTTACGTAGTCATAGTTAGGGTTTCATCTGTAAAAGAAAAGAGAGAGCCCCAGGGGAAGAAGGAGAAGAGGTTCCTAGGAGTTCTAAGGCCAAACCCAGTTATCCTTTACCAAAAACACCATCAACGCGTAGATTGGAAATAGGAGATCACATCTATACTAATTTCAAGCGACGAATCAAACCTTCGTAATCAGGAAAGTGTTTATTACTTGCTTTTCATTTAGCAATAGTCATGTTTATGTTAGTGTAGGTAAATTTGTTAATGAATTACATTGAAATTGGGTGCAACTTGGATAAGTAACTTATGATTATGGGCAGATAGTTCAGTAGTTAATTCCTTCATGTATGTAAGAGAATTTTAATACTAAATTGGAGTACAAATCGATGAAAAAATCTGGGATAATTAAGTTCTTAAATGGAAAATTGGAAAACTAGGGTTCTTATGATATTAATTTGGGATTTCATTTTTACCTCATGATTTATAATTGTTAAATGATCTTAGGATGTTAAAAATTGTGTAAACATGTTGGGTTATCAATCAAAATAGTTACATTCAAGATTGGGTATGAACTGTGAGGTTTTGGGTGCGAATATGGAAAAAACATAACTAGTAAAGAATATGTCTGACATAATAGAACCAATTCCCTTTTCTTATAAATTCGGTTCCTTTTTCTGATAGGATCGGTTCGTTTTCTGATAGGATCAGTTCAATTTTATTTTAATAGGATCGGTTCATTTTTTGGAGGATAGGTTCAGTTCATTTTTTTGCAGACTTCCAATTCTGCTGCAGAACTTTATAGAACCTTTAGAATCTTAAATTGTGAGATTTGAGGAGAAAAAATACCGTAGACCAGTAGAGTATCGGGACGTTATCTACTATCTTGATATGTGAATGTAGTAGTACCATTCGAGTGAGGAGAAATACTCTACGTAGATTATTTGGGATAAAGTAAATATATTATACGTAGTAATGGGAGAATAATCGATACGGAATATATATGATTAGGTTGGGTGGATACCTAATGGATTTTAATAGGATGTGTGGATAACTATTACATGCTTAATATTATGTGTTTGACATACCTAGCTGCTTACTATCGTGGGAGGTTATGTAGAGACAGTCTTATCCTGGGTGACCTTCGGGGGGATATTTGACTTGTATCTCAGAACATAGGACTGTGATGACTTATTTGTGATTTGATAAGTGTGACACCCCGCCTAATTAAATATCGGGTGATCACTCATTTATTAAATTAAATCAAGGTGAACAATTGGTTCATTCTTAGCATCACTGTAAAAAAAATAACTTTTCCAATTTAAACACCCTAATTAATTAAGCTAAGTGTCAAAACCATTTTTAGACATTACTTTCCAAATTTTATTTTATAAACCAAGATTTAAATGTTTACAACAATTCAATATTAAAGAATCACACCACAATTATTCTGGAACATATAAGCCAAATAATTTAAACATTCAACAACTAAATCCCAACATTTAAAACTTAAAGTAAAACATCCAGACAGTAATAAATCCCAAAGTGACAATACTAGAAATAACTGAATCGCAATGTCCAATAAAACAATTGAATAATGGAAAGGGCGACACATGCTCCACTAAATGAATGTGCTAGGAGTGGAATCAAATAAATGAAGTTGTCTAAGCAAGAGTCTTGCAACACCCACCTAAGCTGCAGCGCGTTCCTTCCAAATGATCCTACGCAAGACGCCCCTGTGACTGGGCACCTGTAATATATACATATATATACAAGAGAGAAAGAGAAATAGAAATGGGTCAGAGCCCGATTGTGTAAAAGATTTAAAATTTGTTCAGCAAGTATTTAAAATGTTTACAGGCCAATGCAACAACATATTAGTGTGGCACTCTCTTGAGAAATTCTTACCTCTCTTCTAATGTGAACGCCTATCGCACTAACCTTCCCAACGGATTATCTTATCTTATATCGCACTAAACTTCCCAATGGTTTAACTTATCTTAGATTACTCGTAAGATTTAAAACTAAACAATATAATTGTTTAAGAGGAAAATTTCATTCAGTAACAAAGCTCTCATTTTAACTTTATTTATTAATAAAGTTTCCCAGTATCATATTATACTTTTTCAAAACAAGTATTTCCAATTTGAGTCATTATACATGTCTTACTTACCATAACACAGTAGGCAGTTCCAAATTTTAGAATTTCATATATATATATATATTAAATACTCGTATAATATATATATTCTAACAGCACCCCACATAAAAACTATGGTGTGGCATACTTTGCTATCCAATCCTCGTATCACTTGTACTAAGGGAAATACAAATTCGGAATCACTCTCGAACTGTATTAACACATACACAAATAATATTGAGGCGAAGCATAGATTCCAAGTCTCTAAGAGGATATCACATGCCCCCACGTCTCTTAGAACCGTTTGAACTATCAATTCGATAGCCTGTACCAAGGATTTCAATCTTCTAGGGTACGAGTCACTATCCCCCATAAAGGTCCCATCGAGATAAGGCTGTCCCAGCGCGGTAACCTCAGGGATAGCAAGTAGCGCGGGGACGATTTTCACACATAGATAGTATATGCATAAACAGAGTCATATACCTATACTAATATTACCATATCAAATTAGGTACATCTCAAATCCCATAATTACAACATTTGTCCTTATTTCTCATTATTTAGTTCTCACGTATAACTTTTCATTTCTTACTTTAATTTGAAGGATCATTCCAACTTATTACGTAATACACATGGACTTTATCCTCCAAGTGTAGAATTCAGTAGGTACTCATCTAATTTCCAACGTAATTATCTTATGCGTCTCTCCCCTTAATATATAATTTCATCGTCCCTTATATGTAAATATCCCAATAATATAAATTTTTCCTTACATTAAAGGTCTCTTAATCATTAATAAATCCTACTGGTCATCTTTATCTCCCAAAATATTTTAATAAGGGTGTCTAAGGAGTATTCTTCATTTAGAATTAATTCAATAATTTTAAAAGGGGAATTTAAGTCTTCCAGGAGGAGTCGATCAATCGAGGGCAGGGGCTCGATCGATCGAACCTTCGATCGATCGAAGCTCTTGGCTCGATCGATCGATGAAGCAGGTATGGCAAATTCTGCAGTTAACCAGTTACGAGTTCTATCGCACAACCTCATCCAAATCCAGGTTTTTCTTTCCCAATCGCCCAAAAATTTGTACTACTAACAGTATAAACCCATTTTATACATCTTCTACGTAAAGCATGTAAATTTCTGTCAATAACCATGGATTTATAGGCCAAAAACTCATATTAATCTCAAGAACCCTAAAATTTCATTAACCTTGTTCTAATCAATCTTTTTCCAGAAATTCCTACTCCTAATTCATCATAAATTCATGGTTAATCCTCTACATGTGAAGGGGTTTCCAGATTATCATTCAAATCATTACTACATGCGATTTTCCTATCTCCAACATGAATTTTTCTTGTACCAAACTCATCCTAATCACCCTAGACTAACAGGAACGATGCATTAACGAAAATAAGCAAGATAAATACTTTCCTGGGATTTTCAGAATTCTTATTTGCGGACGATTTTGGTGTGGTTGCATTCCCCGTCGCGCGATCTATGCGTTGGTGGTGGTGGCGGTGCAATCGAGTGACTTTTTGGCCTTGGATTGCTTGGAAAGCTTCCTCCTTCCCTCTCCTATGGCCGTTCTAAAGTTTTGAGTTGTTTTAACCATAGAAGGTAACCGTAGACATCTGATATAACCCTTGAAATTTCGTGGGTTTAATTTCCCAAAACTACGAAATGTCCAAAATGCCCTCCCGGGGTACTAATTAAGCCTAAAAATGCCCCGAGACCCAAACTAAACCCCCGGGTACACTTTTCTGACTATCTCGACCCTTCCGAACACTTTGACGCACTCGAAATGACCATACGGGTGACTTATAATTTATTCACTTTTATTTATCAATATTTAGTCCCGACGCGACACGGGCGCGTCCCGACTCAAATTTCCAAAATTGTCATTTTATTCACTCGTGACATTTAATATAACCAATATTATATATTACTTTGCTCATTAGTAATATTCAACAAATTTCCCATAATTACTAACTCTCACCACGTTAATAATTATAACATAATTAATATCCGGATTTATATTAAATAATTAATTCACATTAAAAAATAATTAATTCACATTAAATTTAATAAATCCCCAAATTAATATAGCATAAAAATACGGGGTATTACAATAAGTTAGCTGACTATGGGAGCGTAAGTATGTGCGTGACCCATAGGTATATGAATTATGTTCGCCTTCACTATGTGTGTTTTATGTATATGGTTCGTGGGAGACTTCTGAACCGATAGTCCTTATTTGAGTACGAGATATACTGGGACATGAAAGCAGAGTATGCACTGCACTACAGGTTTAGCCTTGGGGTGTTGTATTAGTATATGTACATTATAGTGGTGAATATATATGTATACTTGTGTTATTCCTACTGTGAGATAAATGTAGGTTTTAGGATAGTACAATCTTAAGTAACATAAGCTGTGAATACTTAACTTAGTGTGATAACACTTAACTGAATTAATAAATTATTGTATTAATAATGTGGAAAGCTGGGAATCATGGGTTGCTACCACGAGGTATAACTAGAAGTATAAGTATTTATCTAGTTAGAAGTGTTATGGGTGGCTAGGTTAGAATAGATGTACGTTAGGCACAATAGACGAAAGGTGAGGATCTCATGTGAGAGTTTGAACTAACATGCATTTGATACTTTCTTTATTTCAAATTTTAAATACTTGCTAAAAGAAATATTTCTACACATCGGTCTCTGACCTGTTTCTTGCACCTCTTTTCTCTCTTGTTATATATATGTCTATTATCAGGTGCTCAGCCACAGGGACACTAGACTTAGAGACTTGGATTGCTTAGCGTTCTGCAGCTATTGTGGAAGTTGCATGTATTTGCATTAGTCGCCTCTATCATTTCACTTAGTGTTACCTAGACTTTTCATTTAGGGCTTGTGTCGCCCACTCCTTAGACATTTTTATCAGAGATTGTATTCAGTTTACTTTTCAGTCATTTTAGTTGGATTTATTTTACTATGGTTCTTGTTTTAGAGTTTTGAACTGAAAATGTTTTATCTAGTCTTATTTATTTCAGTACGTAATTCAGATTAGATATTTATTTTATTCAGTTCTGTGGTGGATGGTTTATATTTAAATTCTTGGGCTTTATAAATAAATGATTTTTGGTTACAATTTAAAAAGGAAAAATAACATTTTGACACTAGCTTAATTAATTATTAGGTGGTTAATAAGGTTGTTATGTCTTCGACAGTGCCAACTGAAAATTCTATTTTAAATTTTTTAAAGGACTGATCATCCTGTATTTAATTAGGCGGGGTGTCACAGGTGGTATCAGAGCATCAGGTTCTAGAATCCTTTAGGATCTGTACGACTTATTGCGTTTTAGCTTAGCGATCTTTGATATAGAACCTTATTATAGGATTGTTGTATTCCATTGCGTATACGATTTATGCTCTCCTGTGATTAAGTTTAGTGAATCCAATTCATATGCGAGTTTGATTGGATTTCGTACACCGAATAATATGAGACGACCAGCGAAGGCCATTAGCGGGACTGCAGGAGGAGGGAAACAATTGAAAGATGTGAAGCATTAGGGTAACGGTGATGATGATAGAAGTCACCAATAGCATTATCTAAGTGTGATGGGCCAATAGAAGGAGCTAATCCAAAGGCAATAGTGTAAGGTAGAGTGAAGTGACACTCATATCTTTAATTTCAAACGAAATTTTTCTAGCTCAGAGAAGCAGTATTAAGAGTAATAATAGTCAATCAAATTGAGATATTGGGTATGGGTTGACCGTGTAATTTTCTATAACTGGTCAAACGGAGATATGGAAGATATTTCAAACTTATGAGAAGTAGGTTAGGTAGGGACAGACCGTGAGAAAATAAGCTTACTTGACAAGTGAACCTCATAATTGAAGTAAGGGTTATAGAAGATGGACTCATGAGTGGAATGCCCATGCGTGAATGGGAAGTGAGACTAATGTTGTCAAAATTATATGTTTAAGAGAATACGTCAACGCCCTAGAAGAAAGGGAGCAAGTAGAGTTGCGATACCTAGCCGAAGGGCAAAATTGAATTCAACAATGTTAGTGAAACACCAACAGAAGGTATACCCAATGGGGAAGACTATTTAAAAGGACATGATTCCATTTCAACGTAGTGGCGATGAATTCAGCCAAGACCAGCGAGGTCGGCCACGTGTTCCATATGTCCAGTAGAGCCAAAGGAATAATAAAAATGAGAACTGGGAGCTAAGAATACTAGGTCCGAGAGAAGGAGATCTAAAAAAGGCTAGTAGGACCAGGGAAAGGGACATATCCCTATTTGTAGAGAGAGGGGTAACCAGTATTGAATGAGTCCACATGAGAAGTGGCATTGATAAGAACGGAATATCAAACCGTGCCGATAAGGCGTAACATTGGAGAAGTAAGATATCCTATGTAGAATTTGGGTCAAAATAATTGGTCCTAGGAAACTAAAGACCCGAGAGTAGTGGGTCTGGGCAGGACTAGTGTAGTCCTCAATGATTATAGTATGTTGTATTTCAGGGTCGATGGGGCCCAGAGAATAAAAGGAAGGCTAGTAAGGACATAATTGAGGCCTAGAGATATGGGGCCAATATATTAATGTGAGGCATGTAATCCGCAGAACAGAATAATTTACCCACAATGAGAAAGAGGAAAATTAATGAATGTAATTTGAAAGGTATAACGATGATAGATAATTATGGGTTACGAAACGTACGTGCGGGGACCCTATGATCAGGATAGTCTGATGAAGATTTGTCCAATCCTTATGTGAAAATGATGAATTCAATGACAAGAGCATGTCATAACATGTGTGAATGGTTAACACTATGGATTCGAGTGTACATCTGGTAGTGGATGTGCTGGAAATAACAACCTTATTATGTAAATGACTACCATTTGGTAGAAAGACTTTTGTGCCAATTGCGGGGAGGAGCAAGTGTGGGTAATAAGAAGAATTTGTATATGGTATTGCATAATGATTCGTGATCCTTTGATTATCATGATAGTAAAACAAATCATTATTATATTATATGGTTAATATATAGAGAGGGCTCGAACGGTAGTAAATTGTGTGATAAGACTATCGTACTTAATATATCCAGTTTAAAAATATGGTTTTGGCGAGGCATCACCTGAAAGACGGTTGAGCCTGCATGTATGTTGCATTATTTCATAGACTTCAGTGAGTATGTTGTGTTACTATTTTAATCTCGGGGAGTAAGGATGTTTTACTGATGTGATTCAGGGTATATTGACTTATTGTAGAGCAGAGAGAGATAGCTCGTTAATTATCTAGCACTAATAACTTGTGATAGTGAGAGCGCCGCATTGTATGCCATCTTTAGTGATATGAGAGTGGACGAGTAGAATTTTTATGTTCATAGATGGGAATTCGGGGATATATGTTATAGATTAAGGACATAACAGATCTCGACGACCAGCAGTGTTAGGTAGTAGTGTGTCGAGGGGTTCCTTATTTGGATTTTTCTCTACGAAACATCCCACGCATGAAACTTAGCGACCGTTGGAAATTGGGAGAAGTTTGCCTTTAGTAAATGTAATTAGTATCATAGTGGTAACACGTATACTTAGTTACATCTGTGAGATAATGGTCATATTACAGATTAAGGCCGATAGAGCCATACAAGATTAATATGTGAAAATGTTACTAATCGTTGACATCGCGAGCAGTCCAGTGGGACATCCTAAGATATAAGTAGGTGGAAAAGGTAGGGTAGATGAGTAGGACCCTACCATTTAGTCATGCAAAGCATGTGGGGCATAATTCAAGATATATATAACACGTCTAGTATAGTGGTGTTGTAATGCACAAAACATAGGGTGTATGGGTGCCCTAGGTAGTTGGACTATGGTATTTTCCGTAAGTGAAAATTGAGACAAAATGCATATTTTCAAGGTAAATGAATGTAGAAGTGGCGACTTCAGGACTTAGACGATTGATGGTTTTTGTCTGTTAGGCCTTATACTTCCCTAATTTTGCACGAGGATGGTATACAAAAAAAACATTCAATAGATTTTAACTCGAGAAAGTTGAAACTTACTTGGTAAGACGTGTAGAGACCATGTTTCACGAGAATCTGAAACATTGAAGAGAGGGGAAGGACTTACGATACGTGGTGATGATATTTGTCACACGAGTCATGGATGTGGATGCGTTTGTGAGAAAGGTAAAATGCATCATGATATAAAACCGTAATGAGACAAGACATTACTAAGCTCAAAATTGTAGTGGACCATCAGGAAATAATAGAGTTTCCTTTAGCATTAGAAATTCCTTGTTAGTAATGGGATAATATATCCCTAGACCATAACAGAGTGAATTACTATGTAACAGGATCATAACTCTATTCGGGTGCAAATGGGTCAGGTGATTGGAGTAACTCACGTTATACCAAGTAAGGACTAATCATAAGATGTGACGGTAAACCCCAACCATTATTCTCGAGAGAGTAAGGCTATATGGGGTACAAGTAGACATTTTGTCTAACAGAGTTGAGAGAATTATGACTCAATTATCGGGAAGAGTTTCCGGGAGGCTATGAGTATCGAGATGCGAATGTATACGGCCTAACACACCCGCAGGCGGATGGGTAAACTGAGAGTTCTAGTTATGTATTGTGAAATATGTTGTATTTGCAAGTATGGAAAGTTTTAGAGTATTATCTTCCATCGGTGGAGTTAGTACAACGATTCCCCTTAGCTCAATATTTCTATGACTCGAATTGAGGCGTCATATGTAAAATCTTGTCATCCTTGTGCTTATTGGATAGAGGTGGAAGACAATGAGCTACTAGGGCCAGAGGAATTTAGGGCCCGTTAGATAGGATTGAAATGATTTAGAGTCACATTATTGCATGTTGGAATCAGCAAATTAGTACCAAGTGATGTGGGATCTTTTTCTATTATTGTTAAGTTGGAACCGGTAGCTTATAGGCTCGGGTTCCGTAGTCCGTTGCTGAGGCAGTATGGCAGAAATATGTTAACATGGATAGTATATATTGTGTGTAAAGTATATACCATATAAACAAGGATAAACTACTGATGTGCTATGGTAGTAAGACGAATTTGTATATTTCTAAATACTGATTAATCTACTAGTGCGAGTAGTAAGGGGCTAGATAGTAATTATCTAAAATTTAAGTAGTGAAACTTAAATGGTAAGGCTTGGAGAGTAAATTATAACATCAGTGAGGTGTTTATTATTATGGGTATTCGGTAATATACTATATGGGTGATACTGCATATATTACATGAGACGTGAGGTAAATACCCGGAGTTGTCCTTACCAGAAATGCCTTACTTTTCGAATTTCGGGACAAAATTCCGTTATTAGGGGGAAAGTATGTATAACCTCGTATTTTTGAGCATTTAAATAATTATGTGATGTGTAATTATTGTTTGATTAATTGAATTAAAATGTGAGATTTAATTGTTAATTAATCCGGATTAAAATAGATAGATATTAACTAGCGTGTCAGTGTTAATACTTATTGATTGAATATTACTAAGTGAATAAGTAATATGGAATTATTGAATTTGATAAATTTTCTGGAATTAGAAATGTGACAATTGGTAATCTAGTCAGACACGCGTGTGAGTCGTGTCGGGACTAATTTAATGACATAAAAAGCTAAATTATTTTAAGCAACTCGTATGGTCATTTCTAGTGTGTCGTTGAGTCCGAAAGGGTCGAGATAGTCAGAACAGTGTATCCGGAAGTTTAGTTTGGGTCCCGAGGAAATCATATGCCTAACCGGCATCTTGGGAGGGCGTTTTAGTAAATTATATTCTTCGGGTTAATTAATGGACGAAAATTAGAAGGTTTTATTAGCCCTTACGTAGTCACAGTTAGGGTTTGATCTGTGAAAGAAAAGAGAGAGTCCCAGGGGTAGAAGGAGAAGAGGTTCCTAGGAGTTCTAAGGCCCAACCTAGTTATCCTTAAAAAAAACACCATCAACACATAGATCGAAAAGAGGAGTTCACATCTATACCAATATCAAGCGACGAATCAAACCTTCATAATCACACAAGTGTTTATTACTTGCATTTCATTTAGCAATAGTCTTTTTCATGTTAGTGTAGGTAAATTTATTAATGAATTACATTAGAATTGGGTGAAAATTGGAGAAGTAACTTATGATTATGGGTAGATGGTTCAATAGTTAATTCCTTCATGTATGTAAGAGAATTTTAATACAAAATTGGAGTACAAATCGATGAAAAAATCTTGGCTAAATAAGATCTTAAATGAAAAATCGGAAAACTAGGGTTCTTATGATATTAATTGGGGATTTCGTTTTTACTATATGATTTATAATGATTAAATAATCTTAGGATTTTAAAAATTGGGTAAAAATGTTGTGTTATCAATCAAAATAGTTACATTGAAGATTGGGTATGAACAATGAGGTTTTGGGTGCGAATATGTCAAAAATGTAACTGTTGACGAATAGGTCTTTGACAAAATAGATTCGGTTCCTTTTTCTGATAGAACCAGTTCCTTTTTCTAATAGAATCGGTTCCTTTTTCTGATAGGATCGGTTCGTTTTCTGATAGGATCGGTTCTTTTTTACTTTAGTAGGATCGGTTCATTTTTTAGAGGATAGGATCGGTTCGTTTTTTGGAGGATAGGTTCAGTTCGTTTTTCTGCAGACTTCCAGTGCTGTTGCAGAACTATGGGGAACCTTTAGAATTTTAAATTGTGATATTTTAGGAGATAAAATACCCTAGACCGGTAGAGTATTAGGAGCTTATATACTGTCATGATATGTGAATGTAGTAATACCCTTCGAGTGAGGAGAAATACTCTACGTAGATTATTTGGGATAAAGTAAATATATTATACTTAGTAATGAGAGAATAATCCGTATGGAATATATATGATTAGGTTGGGTAGATACCTAATGGATTTTAATAGGATGTGTGGATAACTAATACGTGCTTAATATTATATGTATGACATACCTAGCTTCTTGTTATCGCGGGAGGTTTTGTAGAGACAGTATTATCATGGGTGACCTTCGGGGGGATATTTGACTTGTATCTCAGAACATAGGACTGTGAAGACTTATTTGTGAGTTGATAATTTAGCTAACTATGGGAGCATAGGTATGTGCGTGACCCATAGGTATGTGAACTATGTTCGCCTCCACTATGTGTGTTTTGTGTATATGGTTCGTAGGAGACTTCCGAACCGATAGTCCTTATTTTAGTATGAGATGCACCGGGACATGATAGCAGAGTATGCAATGCACGACAAGTTTAGCCTTGGGACGCTGTATTAGTATATGTATATTATAGTGGTCAATATATATATGTATACTTGTGTTATTCCTACTGTGAGATAACTGTAGGTTATTAGGATAGTACAATCTTAAGTACGTAAGCTGTGAATACTTAACTTAGTTTGATAACACTTAACCGAATTAATAAATGATGATATTAATAATGTGGAAAGCTGGGAATCACGGGTTCTACCACGAGGTATAACTAGAAGTATAAGTATTTATTTAGTTATAAGTGTTACGGATGGATATGTTAGAATAGATGTACGTTAGGCGTGAACAATAGACGAGAGGTGAGGATCTCATGTGAGAGTTCGAACTAACATGCATTTGATACTGGCTTTATTGAAAATTTTAAATAATTTCTAAAACAAATATTTTTACACGTTGAGATCTGACCCGTTTCTTGCACCTCTTTTCTCTCTTTCTATATATATATGTATATTATCAGTTTCTCAGCCACAGGGACACCAGACTTAGAGACTTGGATTGATTGGCGTGCTGCAGCTGTTGTGGAAGCTGCAGGTCTTTGCGTTAAACGCCTCTATCATTTCACTTAGTTTTATCTAGACTTTTCATTTAGGGTATGTGTCGCCCAATCCTTAGATATTTTTATCAGAGATTGTATTCAGTTTAATTTCCAGTCATTTTAGTTGGATTTATTTTACTGTGGTTCTTGGTTTAGAGTTTTGAAGCGGAAATGTTTTATCCAGTCTTATTTATTTCAGTACATAATTCAGATTCAATATTTATTTTATTCAGTTGTGTGGTGGATGGTTTATATTTAAATTCTAGGACTTTATAAATAAATAATTTTTGGTTATAATTTAATAAGAAAAAAGAATATTTTGACACTAGCTTAATTAATTATTAGGTGGTTAATAAGGTTGTTATGTTTTCGACAGTAATGCTAAGAATGAACCAACCAAACATTATGTTTTAAATTTTTTAAAGGACTGATCACCCGGTATGTAGTTGGGTGGGGGGTCACACTCTTCTTATTATTGTTCCTTGTTTAATCACTTGGGAGATATGTGAAGGAATAAATAGGTCAAAATTTGTTGGTATTCGTATGAAGAGGGATTTCAAAATTTCTAATATCCTTCATGGCATTAGGGATTTGTTTTTAGCTTTTCCTTTCACTGGATGTACCTCTGGACTAGATCTTGAATTTGCCAAAGACTTCAAAATTTATTCTTCTTAAGCTTGACCTAGCCACTGGAGAAAGGCTTGTTTGCTTCCATTAATAATATTTCCTTATTTCAAAAAAATAAACACATAATTTAGTAATGGTAAAAGGTGTTAGTAATTTACTTCCCCACGCCTCTTTTCTAAAGCTTTTTTAGTATTAGTAATTATTTTAGTAACACTACTGTAGTGTTACTAATTGATTATTTTGGTGTAGTGTCTGTGAAGTGTGTGCTTATGAGCATAATATAAATGAAGAATGGAATCATTCAACTCACATCATGGAAAAGGACGGAGTGAATCATCCTTAGGAATGTTCTCAAAAATAATTAAAAACATAATAGTAACACTACTGTAGTGTTACTAATTGATTGTTTTGATGTAGTGTCTGTGAAGTGTGTGATTATGTGCATAATATAGATGAAGAATGGAATCATTAAACTCGCATCATGGAAAAGGACAGAGTGAATCATCCTTAGGAGTGTTCTCAAAAATAATTAAAAATATAATATGAGTGTTTGCCGAATCACAAGTCGTTATGGAAGAACGAATGTATTTATCAAATGAAACACAAGCATGCAGGAATACGACATCCATTAAGAATATATATATATATATATATATATATTATAAACTCCCATAAGGGAGGACTCGAATCTCGGGATTTACCCAAGATGCTTACGTAATCCAAGGGGCATCAAAGTCCACATAGTTTGAAAGATAACATAGGGTTGGGTTCAATCAATAAATCCAAACGGGGGATTTATCTTATGTGTGTGTAGAGAGAAATGTGCTTTAAGAATGATGATGTTTAGTGAGAATCCCTCTTTTAAAATTTATAAATCAACCATCTTTCTTGTTTTTATTTTTTTTAATGAAAACATAGTATGTTAAAATAATACTAATAAAGGTTTAAGATTAATATATGCGATGTAATGAAATAAAATTCTCTAGTAGAAATGAAACAACTAATATTAAAGTACGAGAATTTAAAGAAAATGATAGAGAATTGGACCTCCTTATGAATACTTGATGTTGATCTTGAATGTAAATATGTTGATCTTGCAACGAGATGAAAGTCATATGAAGAGATGAGAGGATTTATTATATGAAGTAAGAAAGTGGTGGAATGGAATGTGGGAAATGTACATTTTAGGAAGGGAACAACTCTGAATTCAAAAGAATGTTATTTGAATTGGCGAGAGGAATGTTTAGTGTTTCTTTTCAAAGTGATGTCGTAACGTCTACTTATAGGGAAAATGGGTGTGCCAATTCGCATGGTCTCAGGCATACTGTCAATAAGAAGGGTCTTGATGGTGTTATCGGTAACCTTGAACAAGTTTTTTGGAAAAACAATCGTAGCATGCTATTCTTATGTCATAATCGTGCATGAGATAGATTGTTGGAAATAGTATTCAAATCCTTTTAAGAATTAATTGATCCACTCCCATGTCCGGGAGTTGACTGAGTTGAAACGAGGCCTAGAAGCGCCCATTGGTCACTAGACAGGAAATCCTTAGAGGAAAATGGATCGTTCGTTTCTAACCGTAAGGACGATTCATACTCGTGATATAACATTGGAAAGGGTATTCATTTTCCTTCAATATTTCATTCAGTTTCGTTCAGTTCAAAGAGTTGACCAAGGTCAAAGAGGGCTAAAAAATACCCGTTCACCCTTCAGAGTACAATGGATCGTTCCTCTATACCGTAAGGATAATTCATGTACAAGTTTGACCATTGGAAAGGGTATTTAGAGACCTTCAAAGATTCATTGAGGTTCACTAAAGTAGGAGAGTTGACTAGGTTCAAATAGGGCCCAAAACACCCAATGGCCTCCTGATCAGTTTTTTTAGTAAAATGGACTGTTTGTCTGTACTATAAGGCCAATTCTTACATGGATTAAAATGTTGGAAAGGGAATTCAGATTCCTTTGAAGATTCATTGTGCATTTGCCCAGTTGAGAAAGTTGAATAGAGTTAAAGGGGCTTAAAAGTGCTCGATCGCCTCGAAATCATAATTTGATAGTGAAACAGACCGTTCGTTTGAACCATAAAGTCAATTTATGCATGGGGAAGACCATTGGAAAGTGGATTGAGATCCCTTCGAATATTTATTAATCTTCCACTCACGATAAAAAGTTGGTTGGAGTCAAACAGAGCTCAGGAGCACCCGGTGGCCTCTAGATCGATACTCAAAGTATGAACTAGGGTTTAGGGTGAACGAGACAGTGATAGGGACCTAAGGAGGTGCTTAGGGGGGTCCTAGGATGGGGTGTCCTCAGAGAGCCCCTCGACGGGTGAGCTTGGAACAAATGAAGGTCGTCAAATGATAGACACCACATTGACATTTGGGAAAAGGATTTTAGGTCAATTTTGTGGACCTGTAGGATGAGGCTGACTGATTCTGAAGATCGAGGTTAGTTTTGTGGGCGTAATGAAATGAGGATGACCGATTCAGCGAGTCAAGGTCAATTTTGAGGTCCTAAGGAAACGAGGATGACTAATTCAGCGGGTTGACGATATGTTAATTGATAAGCACCCAAAAGTGTATAATTTATGCCTCGAATAGATGCATTTTAGTCATTCGTTCTTAATAAAATTGGCATTATGTTCATATTTTATCATTGCGCAGGTCAGTACGCAGTCGCAACATCAAATAGTGCTAAATCGGTGTAATAGCAATACAATAGCAGTCAAAAGCATGAAACGAAGAAATCAAACCACCGAGAAGTTCGAAGTTTTATTTGAGCTTGCACAGATGAGTTCCGATGTTTTGAACCCTATCCTTGGATCAAACCTAAGCCTAGACCAAGCCCAATCCATACCCCGAGCCCTGTGTATGTTTAGTTTGTATTTTATATTATTTTTAGATTTTTATTTGAGTTATTTTTTATTTTTAGAATTTATTTAATATTTTATTTTTAGTCGTTTTATTTTTAGGATTTATTTTAGAATTTTAGGATTTATTTTCAAGTTTTATATTTTTGTTTATTCAGTGTAATTTTGTTTTGAGTTTTGATTTTTTTTTAAATTTTTATTTGACTTTATTTTATTTTATTAGGATTAGTTTAGGTGTTTATTTTTAGTTTTATTAGATTTTACAATTTTTAGGAATTTATTTTTTATTATGAGATTTTTATTTTTATTTCTTTAGTTTTATTATTTGAATTTTTTTTTAGGTTAGGATTTTATTTTTTATTTTTTTATTTTTTATTTTTAGTTAGTTAGTGTAAGGACACAAATTTCCAATTGAGTCCATATATTATTTTGGCTCAATTTCGGACAAAAACATTTATTCATAGGATTGTATTTTATTGTAATATTCTAAAGCCTATGAAATGTTTGTTGAAGACATAGAGGAAAAGAATATAAAGCTTCATCATCATGCCGGTTTCGTGCCTCGTTTATACATCATCAACCATAGTTCCATGCTCCCAAGGTATAAATGCAATTATATATATATATATATATATATAGGAGATTGGAACTTGTTTATTGGGTGTTAGGTTTAATTAAAATCGTGTTTTATTTTCAGAACGAATTAATTAAAACTTTAAAATAAGTTTATAAAGTTTCCTGGGCTAAAATCGAATTTTCGAAAGTTTCTGGAAGCTCGTTCTATATGTCGTTCGAACGAGATTGCCAACGACTTCCCATTAAGGCATACTGGAACTTCGTTCAAAATATCGTTTGAACGAGATTGTCGTTCTAACGAGATTTCCAACGAGTTTCTAACGAGTTCATACTGGAACTTCGTTAGAAGACTTGTTCGAACGAGAGTTCGTTCGAACGAAATGTCATTCGAACAAGATGCCAGGCGGGAACAGTTTTTGGCAGTTTTAAGCAGTTTTTCTCCCACTTCCCCACTTGTTTCTTAACCAACTTTTCTCAGACTTTATTATGTGCGGGAATCACTTTTGATTAATAATCTTTTTCATATTCTACTAAATCCTAGAGAGTGTTTTGAGAGTAAAATCAAAGAGGGAAATAGATCATGTTTTGAGTGTGTTTTTATCAAAGAGAAAAATATACACCACTCTAGTTTACACCCAAATTAGTTTCTTCCAAGTTCCCATATTCATACATCTTACTTGGAGTTTGGCACCGGGTTCATCTCTTCTGTTCAAAGAGAACTTTCGGGTTTTCTTCTGCATCCCATAAAGAAAGAAGAAGAGGTTGTTGCAGCATTACCCACTTGGAGAAAGGCTCCTTGCTTGGGTGACGGTGACCATATGAAGTCCGATCGGTGGATTTCGAGACCGCTGTAGAGCTCCAAGGTTATCCGCTAGGAAGAGGTATGTACAAGAAGAAGCGTCGGGGCTTGAGAGGGATCGAGTCGTGTGTTGTAAGCCTTTCTGTCTTGCATTTATAAATTCCGTACTTAGTGGATTTGTGGCTAGGGTCGTCCGAGGTTGTTTCCCGTTGTGGGTTTTTTCCTCGTACATCTCGGCGTTGTGATTTCTTGTTTTATTTTATCTTGCAATATCACCTTGAACGCATGCTTAAGTAAAGAAGATAAAATTGGTTTAATTCACTATCAACTTAATTTGGGACATAATTATATTTGGGTAAAGTTATTTAATTCAAGTCTTTTGCTAAAGTTATTTAATTCCCTTACTATTCACCTTATTCCTCACATCTGTTCTCTCTCCCCCATTTACAACCCCACTTCCTTAAACCCATAAACCAAAAGCAGTCATCCATTTCTGATCCAAATCGGAACCCATACAGCCCTGTCAACCTGCGACCCAACCATACCTTATACCAATCTCCACCCACCTGCTGCCTTGCCACTCCATCCGACCCTGCATCCAGTAGCGACCCCATAACCCACAACTCGGGCTGGCCCAAGAACCCCTTTCGCAACCCAGCCATCCAAACAACCACGACAAAAACCCATTTTAACCTCTCAACTATGACACGCTGCCCAATAAAATACCGGGTGATCAGTCCTATAGGATGACTATAGCACTAGTCATCCTAGTCGTATTTGTCATCCATGCTTGTATATTTTCCATGAGTCCATCATTAACTTACGGACCTCCTTGATTCTTCGTACCACTTTGTCGCGTACCAAGTTCGCTAAACACGTCAACTCTCCTTCATGACCGACTGCTACGTGACCCCTTGATTTTCGAAATAAGAATTGAAATATACTTTGCCTCTTTAGTTAAATAGATGATGAGAAGATTAGTGGTCAAACCGCACCCAAATTTCTTACTATTCATGGTATCTCTCCATGGTTGTGGTGACTAACTCCTACCACTACAACACCGCCCTGTTGAGCCAAAACTTTTGCCTGAAATTTAGTCTTGGGTGGCTCTGCATGCCACCCTACACAATTTCCTTTGGCTTATGTCCTTCCATTGGCTTATCACATCATGTTCCAGTCAAATCCTTGTAGATGGCCCTTCTAAAAGGGTCCTTTCGAATTTCCCCACCCCTTGTTGACTATGCTGGGTGAGTCTGAAATTGCACCACCATTATCTACAACAGCGCTTTGGAAGACTATCGCTCCCGAGTGATTATTCTATCATCACTTGTCTGAACAACAATCATGGTGACTCCTAACACAATCACCATTTCAAGAAGTATTCTCCAGAGCCTCTCCTCCTGTAATCCTCTTCACGGCCCTCATTGGTCATCCCAAAGAATGTTCGGTGTACAAAGCCAAACCGAAATCGTATATGAATCATATCAACTATAATTAATCGCACGAGAACTTAAGTGCACGTACGTTAATGAATACAACAATCCTGCAATAAGTCTATACATCAAAGAGTACTACGGTGAAACGTAAAAGGCCTCACAAATCCTAAGGACACTAGAACCTAATGCTATGATACCATCTGTGACACCCCTCCCAATAAAATACTGGGTGATCAGTCCTATATCAAATTAAAACATGAATCTCATCTGGTTCATTCTTAACATCACTGACGATAACTTTTTAAAACTTACTAACCAACTAGTATTCAAAAGCTAATGTCAAAATTTTAATCATTTTATTTAACAATAACAACAACTATATAAATATCAATACGAACCATTGACACAAACCATGAATCTAAAGCAATACTGAATAAATCAATAAATGATCGGCCGAATAAACCATCGGCAGAAAACCAGCATCCACTAATATAATCCAGCAAAGAATAGTAACCAGTACAAAGTCCAACTTAAATGAAAATAGCTGGGGCAACATGCCCGAAACAAATACCAAGCTGCATCCTACTCTAGGAATGAAATGACTGAAGCGTCTATGTCCAAATCTTGCAACATCCACACCTATTATAGCTATGCATCCCTAGAACAGATCTTCAAGTTTGTCATCCTTGTGGCTGGATACCTAAAAGGTTTTTAAAATATTTTGCAAATACGAGTCAGAACCCAGAGTCCTTTTGAAAATATTTTGCAAGTGAATTAAAATGCAACAATTAAAATGTATGAATGCACTTCATATTTAAGTTAGTGTCACACTCCCTTGAGATACATCTCACCCCTCCTCTAAAGTGGACACCTAACGCTTTCTTCTTGACCCTCCTAATTACACTACCCCGTCTAACTAGCCTTATCATGAAACTCCTTGAACTCTACACTAACCCGAGCAATTTGTATCTTTACTTCGTAAGTTATTTATCGCATTAACTTAATTAATCATTTTCTTAAAAGCCATATAACATTCACTAGTTATATAAGTAATACAAATGCTCTTCATGTATTTCATTACCCGTATATAATTATCTACTCCATTATATACGTAGAACTATATTCCACAATTATACATATGTTGAATATAAATAAAACTGCTCTTAAAAGCCATATAACATTCATTAGTTATATAAGTAATACAATTTCTCTTCTTTTATTTAATTACCCATATATAATTATCTACTCTATTATATACGTACAACTATATTCCACAATCACACATCGGTTGAATATAATTAAAACCATCCTTCCGAGTAATACCTTACATGATGCATTCTCTAAAGTGCTATCATCCCAGGTTTACTCAGTCCCACCTGGATTTCCGAGATAGCTAGCCACCGCCGAATCAGAACATAGAAATATAAACGTATTGTAGGCAGTCATATTCCCCCGAGTGTGAAAACATTCATCTCAATGCCCACCTCTATTTGAATGCTATGACCTGGGGATACATTCACCTTACTCCTCAAGATAGGGGATTCACCCACATTGCGCAACCTCCCCCGATAGCACTAGAGCATATAATTCTAAATAAATACCTATATATATATATATATATATATATATATATATATATATATATATATATATATATATATATATATATATATATATATATATATATATTTTAATCCCGGCTTTACCTTGTATAAAGTTCATAACACTAGCCAACATATTCCCGAGTCTATGGTTCGACTCTAATTTAATTAATTTACCCATTAATTAATTTAATATCTTTCCGAGTCTATGGTCTGACACTAATTTGATTAATATTTCCACTAATTAACTTAATATCTCCCCGAGTCTGTGGTCCGGCTCTAATTTAATTAATATGCCCATTAATTAACTTAATATCTCCCGGAGTCTATGGTCCAACTCTAATTTAATTAATATGCACATTAATTAACGTATTATCTCCCCGAGTCAATGGTCCGACTCTATTTTAATTAATATACTCATTAATTAAATTAATATCTCCCTGGTGTCACACAACCAATGTACTCGGACTCGCTTACATGTCCCGAATTTCCATCTCTTAGAATTTACTCCTCAAAATTCCATTATAACGAGAACGCTCCTAATTAAATAATATTTATGAATTTATTATATCATCCTATAATAAACAATTCAACCATAAGCTTTAATTAATTAATTCCCCATTAATTAATCTATTATCATGGTGTCACTCAATCAAAATATCTGGACACTCCCTTGGTCCATAATACAATATCCCCAATTACTTATTCAAAATTCTCCTAAAAAAAGTTTGCACAGTTATTAATCTGAGGTTTTCAATTTACTCAAGCTGCCCAGATTTTTAAAATGCCATTTTGGGGCATTTTGAGGCTGTTTTGGAAAAAAACGTTTTAAAGAACAAAAGTTAGAAAATGCCATTTTCTACAGGGCAAAGTGGATAGAATAGCCATTAACAGCTTATGTGAAGCTTTTTACCCTGAATTATCCATTAAAATCCTTACGAATCAAAACAAGTCCCAATATCTTAATTCCCAATTTCTATCTCCAATTGATAATAAAGATATGAATACATACGATTGTTCCCCAACTTGCAATCAATAAATTTCTCTAATTAACTTATAATTTCTTCACATCATAGAATCATAAGCCCTTATCATAACAGTTCCAAAAACTTGATTCCTAACTTCCCCAAATCAAAACCCAATTTGTATTTACCCAATCCAAAAATCATTTGTATAACACCTACTATGATATGAATTTAGTATCACTAATTTACATTGAAGCAATTTAACCACTTGCCTTATAAATTCGTAGAGTCTGAATCCTTTGATAAAGATGATAGGTTTAACACAAGCACCCAAATCTTCCTCCAAATGGCTCCCCAAAAGCTCCTCAAATTATCCATTTTCTCCCCTCTACATATTTACGAATTATAAAATGAGTTAAGGCTGCCCCTAAATCTCACTTTTAGGTTATAAAGTGTTAATACCGGTTTTCCTCTTATGGGCCTAATTAAAATAGTCCAAATACTCCCGTGTGAGCCCGGTCATGCATAAAAATACCTCGTGACCCATTTACCACCGCTAAGTATACTTTTTCAACTATATCGACATATCCGGACTCAACCGTGCACTCAGAATTGACATCTGAAATACTATATAACATTCTCTAATTCAAACCTCAAAATGCGACACATGCAAACTCTAAAGATGCTCTGAATTAATTAAATGTCAATTCACCAATTTAAATAATTCCTCCAACTTAAATAAATTCTCCAATTCATAAATTTGAATTCTCCAAATTAATTAAGATCTATTTCTCCCGAAAATAATTAAATTCTAAGTCCTCAGAATTATGAGGTGTTACATCAACCCCATACCCGAGACCAATCCGAGCCTCCGCCCAGCTCCAACCTTCAACCTGCGATTCAGTCCGCCCAACCAGCCAATCCTATACCAAATCCCATAAAAATAGGAGCAAGCTTTATCCCCTACATTTGACTTAGCCAACAAGGAAATCCCAAAAAAATCTCCAAAAAAACCAACTTTGTGGATTACATTATAAATGAGAAGGGAAGATCATTTAAAAAACGGAGTCTTATATATCAGAGAAGAACAACGAGAGACAGAAAAAAAAAAAAAGCGATTGGAGAGGGTAGAAAAAGAGTCAGAAGAAAAATATAGTTTAGGTTGAGAAAAAAATTATAAGTTCAGTTTTTGTGCCAAGTTTGGGGTGCGTGTTCATGCACAGTTGACATAAGGAATTAATGCGTAGTGTATCTCTTTCTTTTCTCTTTAATTTCTTGTTTGTTGATTGTGTTTGTGCTGAAATTCTAACCATGGATGGCTAAACACTCCATTCAAGGGGTGGGATAAAACGCGTGTGTTGAGTTATTTAATAAATTAATTATTTATTGATGTGTTTTAGGATAATTAAATTGGGAAAAATCACACATTAATTTATGTAACGAGAGTTAATAAATTAATGTTGAAAATTGATATTTGATTTTTTTTATTTGACTTAGAGATAAGTCTAATTCTTAGATTCAATTATTAATTCATTATGTGCAATTCAAAGATCCGTATAAATTTTTATGAATTGATCTTAGCGGATGATTTGTAATAACAAGTATGAATCTTATTTTTTTTTGTAGTGACAATTCCTGATTTAATTGCTGAAAAGGATAAAATTAAATTTAGGATTGTAACGAGATTTAAGTTTTAAATTCAATATTATTTTGAACAATTTGATTGAATAATTAGTACATTAAATTAAATTGACTACTTGGTGTAATCCCACCTCTTGTTTCTTCTCATAAATCTTAAGCTAGATTACTTCTGAATTTTTCGTAGTCATTTTAATCGCAAAGATTTTTTGTTTCCTCCCTTGAAATTATTTTTCAATACAAAACTATTTTTTTTAAAAGGAATTAAAAACACAAAAAGATTAGTTTTATAAAAATTGAAGTTGCAAGTTTTCATGATAACAGTTTCAACACTTGAAAGTTGGATTGATACCCGTACTTACCGCCATACGAGTTATTTTAAACAAGTTTTGTATGTACTCAAGGGAATTTTGCTATTGGCTTTTGAAGACAACGATCACACGTAAAAAGTCACTAATCATTAATATTAGTTCTAAGGGGCTAGGCAGACTAATTCTGCGGGCCAATGTCAATTTTGAGGACCTAAGGAGACGAGGATCACCGATTCATTGGGTCAAGATCATTTCTAAAGTTGTTCTGGTTATGACCAATTATGAGGGTCGAGGTCAATTTTGAGGACCTAAAGATGTGACGACCAATTTGAGGGTCTAGGTCACTTCAGATGACACAAAGTTATGACGAACAACTCTAAGGGAAAAGGTTAATTCAGAGGGCCTAAAGTTATGATGACTAATTCTAAAGGCTGAGGTAAATTCTAAGGATCTAAATTTGTGACAACCAATTTTGAGGGTCGAGGACAATTCCAAGGATGTAAAGTTGTGACGACCTACTTTAAGGGTCGAGGTGAATTCTGTGGACCTTAAGATGTAAGGACCAATTCTACTATCCGAGGTCAATTTTGAGGACCTTAAGTTGTGACAACCAATTATAAGGGTCGAGGTCAATTTCGAGGACCTAAAGTTGTGACGAACAATTATAAGGCCTGAGGTTAATTTTAAGAACTAAAGATATAGGGAATAGCTCTCCTAGGGAAGTTTAAATTATCTTGGGGTATAGGTGGAATTCTAGTTCCACTCGGTATTTTTCTATGTCTAAACTTCATTGGGTGATGTTTAGTCTTACTATTCAGGTTGGGTAATTATAGTGGACTTAGATGCGGGTGAATCATTGGTTATCCTTTAGAGTATGATGGGGATAAGAGTGTAAGATTAATCAGGTTGGGGATTTGAGAGTTTGCAAGGGGCTTATTTCTCCAAAAATGATTTCCTTCAGGGAAAATAATGTTTTATATTTTTCAGGGATTTTTTCAGGAAATTTTTGGATTTTTTTGCAATTTTTTTGCCATTTTCTTATAAAATCATAGGGTATTGTCGATAAGTAGGCTTGATAAGGTGCTAATTGGAAATGGAATGGATTCCTAGGATTACTCAGGAAGCGAAAAAGATTGTTACTGATCGGTATGGGATGAGGGATGCCGATCGACAGGCCCTTTAACCTTTTATAAAGGGGGCAGTACTTCCCCATTTTTAACACCTTTAAGTGTTTCAATATTATATTTTCTCTATCCAAAAACCGTTCTTAAGTCCTCCAAGACTTCAAATGACCGCCTCTTCAAGCGAGGTGTACAACAATGAGTGGTTGGCCAATGATGATTGGGTCGGTCTGGAGTGGCAATCTAAGGTGCCCCTTTCATTGGACAATCGGAATGCTTTCCATTAAAAGATGACCGTACCCTAATACGCGATCCCACGTATCATCATTCATCTAGGGTGAAGAACCTTAGTGTTTATGTAATTATGGTGACTTTCGCTATTCTAATTGAGCATGCTACACCATCCTCATGCTTTTGTGTCTGGGTTGACAGGGCTTACGAATGAGGCCCTCTGCCATGAGATATGTTCTTTCTCTTTTTCTTTCCTGTTTCCATTATTTTTTTTTCTTTGCTCTTTATTGACTGATTTTTTCTTCTTTGTTGTTCTTTTGGCATGTAGTATGTTCCGTTTTTGACCAACTGGCTGCGGGATAACAAGGATTGGATGCCTTCCATGTCTGAGTATACCAAGAAGTCAGTTCCTTCTTTCTTTGTGCCACCTATCACTTCAGATGAGGGTTCTGGTTCTGGGAGTGGAGGATTAACTGCTTGTCCTGGGGGAAAACGTGTTTGCTGCGGAGGTTGAGGGTTTGGAGGTAAGGTTGAGGGTTCGGGCGAAGACCCATTTGCATTTTTTGCTTTTCTTTTTGTTCGCAAAATGTAATCATGTGATGCAAGAATATATATGAAAAATATGCATTTTCTTGGTGTTTTTCTTGATTTAATAACTTATCTCATAAGATTTTTTTATTTTCTGCTGAGATTGTTTTATTTTGCATAGATAGAGATGAGAATGAAAATAATTTTGAGGAACACATTTGTTTTATAAAAAGGAATCACCCACGGGTTAACTTTTCAAAGTAAGGATTTTTGAAAATTGATTTTGGGCAAAAAAGAAAAAATGATATTTTCTAAAATAGGGGATTGCCGATTGGCATACCCCTTGACCTGGCTATCGGCATGGGGGTCAAGTCAAATCACTCTTAGGCTTTGATTGCACTTTCTTTCATACCAGTGTACTTATGTATGGAAGATAATTAAATGGTTTTTTTAGATATTTTGTTTTTTGCCAAGGATTTTGGGTATAAAAGTAAGGGTGTGTGGCGTGTTTTCTTTACCAACACCCACATTTATTATCTTGCTTCTCATTTCCTATTCCTCGAATGGATATTTCAATGTATGAAGAATTCTCCTCTTATCTTGAAAGATTAGAGGTCGTGTGGCTTTAGAATGTTGACTATTATACTTTCAAATTGCAGTTGGTTTCTTTATCGTATAATCGATCCATAAATTAGAATTTTCTAGTAGCAGTGGTAAAATTTTGGCAGCCCCAGGACCATGTCTTTCATTTTGGCCAGGACAAGATCTTTCATACCTACGAGAAATTCTCAGCAATATTGGGGGTCTGCCCCAATGTTGCCAAGCTGTGCCTGAGTTTTCACATTATCCTTGAGAATTTCTGGGGGGTTGCTCCAATTTCTCTTTTGGTGGCTCAACTATTGGTTAATGGAAGGACTATTTCTCTTCAGGGAGTTATGTATGCAGTGTGCCTATGGGGCTTTGATGATACTGGCTTTGCGGAAGCAATTGATTTGGGCTTTACTATGAGACTTTTACTAGTGATAAGGGACTTGATAGTTCACCCGCAAATGGCTACGATAGCGAAATGGATGTCTTATCACCATAATCCTATGGCAATGGTGATGGAGGAGACCCTGAATGATCTAGATGATTGAAAGGAGGGCCGTTTTGATTTCTTGAGTGGGAGCCCGATAATGTTGTTCATGTGGGTTGCAGAGAAGTTCTATCTCGCGGACCCTCCTGAGTATCCCTTGGCGGGTGTACCTAACTTCTTTATTCACCTTTTCTTCAGTTTCGGCCCATTATTAGAGAAATGTGTCAACTGGTTTTTGGAGCTCGAAGCCTAGTGTCTTCGTTGGTCTGTGCAATGGTGGAGAGATTTCTATTTTACAAATGGGAGAGCAACAATATGTGCGATTAGTTGGCCTTTGTTAGACTTCCTTTTATTTCCCCTGTCGATTTTTGTGAAAAGTTGGATGGGAATAAATTATGCTTCCTCAAATAACGAACTTCTTCCCTCTAGAGGACCTGATTGAATAATTGCGAATGATGATGGGCTCCTTATGGCAGCATCGTCGACTGTCTACCCATCTATCACAATATGTAGAAGGGGCCTAGTATGTATCAGGGGACTACCTGAAGTGGATGTAGAAGCGAGCAGTGGAGAAGATCATGAAGGTAAAGGTGCATCCTCACATTTGACACCATGGAGGAAGGTGTTGTGGTTTCGTCAAAACTTTTCAAGGCATATCACTCCATAGAGAACATACGAAGTGTTAACTAGGTTTCGGGGACTTAAAGACCTCCAAAGGCTGAGAAAGATGATAAATCGGGGTTGTCTAGTTATTAAAGGAAAAGTTTGTGAAGTTGGGGTAACATTTTGTTAAGCAAGGGTAATTTTTATTTTAGGTGATTTTGGGGTTTTGTGTTTCTCTGTGGGGTAAGTAATAATTTTTTTGAAGTTGGTAGGGTCAAGCTTGTTTTAATATGGTTTTGGTCAGTATGAAGAGGGTGGTATGTTGAGCTCCCTTAATTGATACTTTTGTGTAACAATTATATTCCTTTATTAGAAATAAAAATGATATTGTTCATATCTTGTTGTTCTTCTTGATAAGTTTTGCATTTTAATTATTTATATCAATCGCTAAGGCATATATAATCCATTTGTTCGTGTAAATGATAAGATGGACTGTCGTTCTCGAGGTTAGAAAATAATAGCATTCTATGAAAAAAGAAAGGGACCGTGCCCATGTATGGCGTATGGGTTGCCTAGGTACGTTTAGGGATTTTGATAATTTTCATGAGTTTTATTTTGAAAAAAAAAATATTTTTAGAGGATATCGTCCCACGTAGTTCTCGGTAGGAGGAAATGAAGAATTTTTTTAGAATAGAAGGGGGATGATAAGAGTTATAGCGCACTGAGATTTCGGACGAAGGGAAAAATTTCTTAAGACAACCCAGTTTGACTGGGCATGCCACCTCCTCTCTGTCGAGGTCTGTGACCATATCTGTGCCGGCTAAAAGGATTTTGTTCACAATGTAGGGGCCACTCTAATTTGGTTTGAATTTCCTTTTGGGGTCCCAGACGGGTTTTATGATCTCCTTAAGATCTAGATTTACTTCCTGGAAACCGTGGTCCATGACTTTTTGGTTTAATGATCGTGCTATCTGGCGACGATTTCCCTGTTTATGGTATAAATCCTTAAGTATCTTTTCATTCAAGAGTGATATTCATCAAAGCGACACTGATGCCAATATTCTTCATTAACTTTAATCTCGAGCATGACACATAGGGATAGTATTTCTAGCTCAATGGGTAGGACTGCCTCCATTCCATATACTACAGAATAAGGGGTAGCCCCAATATGTGTTATTATTGAAGTGTGGTAGCCGCAGTGGGCGTGAGGGATCTAGTCAATCCAATTTATGCAATTCTTAGTTATTTTCCTTACGATCATTTTGAGGCTCTTGTTGGCAGCTTCGACCACACCATTAGTTTGGGGTCGGCAAGGATAAAATTTATGACTCTGAATCCCATTTCATTGACTAGCTCTGTGACCTCAACATCGAAGTAGAGTCCGTTATCTACTAGTATCTCATAGGGAGCACCATATTGGCAAATGATGTTCTCTCTAATGAGTTTGACCATTTTTTTGGCATTCATCACTGCGTATGATCCGACTTTGACCCATTTAGTGAAGTAATCAATGGCGAACAGGATGAACTCATGACCATTAGAAGATTTGGGAGTGACCTTCCCTATGATGTCAATGACTTAGGTGGAGAAAGGCCACCGAGAGGTATTGTTGTATAGATCTTGAGGAGGAAAGATAGATATTGGCAAACTACTGGCATTTGATACAACTTTGAACATAGGCAGTGCAATCTTGAACCATGGTGGTCCAGTAGTAAACTTATCGATGATCTTCCTGGAAAGTATGTGACCGTTCATCTTGGGCCCGCATTATCCACTGTGGATCTTTTGAATCATTTCATTAATATCAACCCCTGGTATGCCGTAAAAATGGGTTTCATCGATGTTTTTCTTGCAAATTACATTATCATATATGATGTTCTAGGCAACTAGTACGAAAGGTCGCATGATCTTTCTTATCCACATCTTAGGGATATCTACCATGTTTGAGGTGGTGCCAAATGTCACAGTACTATAACCTGTACATATCAGAATCTTCCCTACTGACGAGCTCGATGTGGCAAAAATGGGTGGGCATTGTTTGTTTCTGAATCAGGAGAGGATCCATTATTATTCCTTAAGGCATATCGTCCATAGAGGCCAGAGTAGAAAAAGAGGTAGCTACACTATTCTTTATACGAGGTTGGTAGTGCAATGTGATATGTTCAAAATGAGAGGCTAACTCTTCTAGGTGGGCATTGAAAGGTAAAAGCTTCTCATATTTGACTTTTCATTTTCTTAGGATTTAGCCAACGATAAGGGCAGAGTCCCCTTCGATGTCTAGGTGGTGAATTCATTTCTTAAGGGATATTGGAGGCCTATAGTGCATGCCTCACACTAATTCATGTGACAATGTCGTATTCATTCTTGTTGGCATCTCCATCAAAAACATTTTCCATCTAAGTTCTTCCTAAGAGGTGCGGAGAATATCTACATCTGAGAATTCAGAGACCCAAACATTTCTTCCTTCCATGGGGTAATCAGTCCCCTTAATAGCTTTCTGAGTGACGTATACAATATCAAACTTGGCAAGAATATTCAACCAATGGGTCATTCGTCTGGACAGAGTGGACTTATCTAGAAGGTATTTGATAGGATCCATTCTCGTACTAGTCTGCTCGAGAAGTCAAGCATGTAATGCCAAAAGTTCTGTGTGACCCAAACTAAGGGGACATATTCTTTCTCCAAGCCAGTGTAGTTGACTTCATACCTGTCCAGTTTCCAACTGGCGTAAAATATAGCTCTTCACTTGCAGGATTATTCAATGTATTAGGCTAGCAAAGCCCATTCTATGGTATCTATTACGGTTAAGTACAAAAATATTGGTAAACCTGGTTGCGAAGGATTGATCATTATAGGTCGGGTGAGGTATCGCTTGACTCGGTTAAAGGCTTCTTGCAGGCCTCATTCCAGACTTTAGTTGAATCCTTTCAGAGAAGTTGGGAAATGGGTTCTCATATAGAGGTCAGTTGGACAATGAACTTATTGATGTACTGTAGTTTACCCAGGATTTCTCCGGCTATGATTGTGGCATCTTAAGTATGGATTTTACCTTCACATGGTCTATTTTGATTTCCTTATCACTCACCATGAATCCCAAGATTTTTCCGTTTGTGACATCAAAAACACATTTCTATGGATTTTATCATACCTGATATTGATGGAGTCTCTTGAAAAACTTTCAGAGGGAAGGTGTAGACACCTTATTCTATTACCCTTACTCTCCTTAGGTCCATAGCACCTCCCTTCATCACTGCAGACCTAGGTCATACCCCGAGTACCGACCTAGAGGCCATCGGATGCTCCCGGGCTCCGTTTGACCAAAAGTCAAACTCTTTAACTCGATCGAGACTGAATGCATCTTCAAAGGGCACTGAAACACCTTTTTAACGGTCCATCTCGTGCACGATTCTGACTTACCATGTGGACTAACGACCCGTTTTCCCTCGAAACTTGATTAGGAGGCCACCGGGCGCTCCCAGGCTCCGTTTGACCTAAGTCAACTCTTAAGCTTGACTGAGACTGAATGAATCTTTAAAGGGAACTAAATCCCCTTTCCAACGGGGGGTCTTCCACCCCATGCGCGATTCCGACTAACGATACAAATGAACGATCTCTTTTACTCTGAGAGGTCACCGAATGCTTCCAGGGCCTGGTTGACCAAAGTAAACTCCCTAAATCGGATCAAACTCTTTGGAATGTTGAATTAAATCTCCTAACATTTCCAACGGTCTGCCCCATGAGAGATTCTGACTAACCATGCGGACGAATGATCCGCTTGTGTCTGAAGTTTTCCCATCGAAAGGACCGATGAGCGCTTTTGAGCCACATTTGACCCAAAGTCAACTCCCGAACCCGGGAGTAGTCCAAAGGACTTTCTAAGGTCTTTGAATTAACTTTCCAATGGTCTACCCCATGCATGATTCGAATCAGCGATTTGTGCTTAGGGACCAATTTTCCAAAAAGGTCGGAAAGACACTGTGAAACGACAGGTCTCGGACCCTACCTATCGACAGTGTGCCAAAATGCACCTGCCGATTAGCAGGACTAGGGCTATTTCGATTGGAAATTCCCTGGGCCTATAAAAATGGGACCTTGACCTCATTGCAAAAGGAGCCTAGATCAGATAGACATCACTCCCAGCAAACCTAGAAAAGCTCTCTCGAAGTCAGCATGATTTCCACATCCAAATTCCTTTCCAACCTTCACTTTTCATCATCCTTTTCATCAAACTTGGTGAATTCATTACCCTCCATCATCATCCAAGTGTAAGGGCTTCTCTATAACACTCAAGATCAAGCTCAAGATCTTCAAGAAGGTCCAATTTTCTCAATTGTCTCCTTAAATTCTCATAAATTCGCATTAATTTGTTTTATTATTGAGCGACTTTATTCTCTCATCTCACATATCCTAATATACTTTTTACTTAGTATTATTGCACATCTCTTACTTTCATACAAATAAAAAGCCCCAAAAACAAGAAAAGGAGGGTTTGCTCATAAATTCCAAATGGGAATTCTCACACTTTTCTTATACTTTTCTCATAACTAAAGCACTTTTTACACACACAACACACAAATAAGAGAAGTCCCCAGTTGGATTTATGAGATAAACCCCACCCCTCGTTTTTCACGAACTACGTGGACTTTGATGCCTCTATAGGCTACATAGGTGTCTCGGGGTAAAACCCGAGACTCGAGTCCTATTCTCACTTTTTCTCTCATCTTCTATTTTCACTAAGTTCAATTATCTTAGATTCTATACATTTACATATATATATATATATATTTGATCTTAGTGACGTATTATTCCACATACATTATCGTTCCATTATGACGATCAACACAAGGATAATCGTGCAAATCCAATTTTCTAATATTATTTCTATGAACCTTCTTACGGATGACTTGCTTTATCTCTCCCATGGTACAAGATGAGGATTCCTATCTCCACTGTATATACACATGCACACATATCACGAGGAAAATAAAGGAAAATAGAAAAAACCCATGAGAGACCATAAGGGCGGAATGGGTGCCTAACACCTTCCCATTTTGTAACTTAGCCTCCGGACCCTTTTCCAAGCATTTTGGTTTCGTATGTATTAGTATGTCTTTCGATGATGTCCTTCGAGATGGCTCCCTTTATTTTGTCTATTTTGAGTAAAATAGACTGGCAACTCCATCTCTCTACATTTTTCACGTCATCAACGACGCTGGTCGAAGCGCTCCCGAGAGGTACGTGCGGGACCTAGGATCCTCACTCTACCCGCCCGTCACGAGGATCGGGGATGGCCACAGTGGCGATTCCACTGGGGAATTTATTTTGAGGTCTAGACTCTATTTTCATTTATGTTATGTTTATTTATATTTTCACCCATTTTTGCATGTTCAACTTTTTCCATGTGTCCCCTATACTTATGCTTCTATTCACACACTTGTAGAAAATTCTCCATGTACACTTCGCACCACCTGCACCTAGGATCACATATATCCACATGTTGCACGCATCACCCATCCATACTTGGTATACCATTGGTACTCATACTTGGCTCCCTGTTTGGCATGATCAAGAAAGACACTCTAATCATAAGATACTAGTAAGAGGATCATTCATGATTTACACGACATGACCAAAGAGCATTTTTATCGACCAAATTTTGTCCAGTAACTGGAGGATCACTTCGTGATGGTCGCTGGTCCGGCAGGACGCAGTTAGCCTAAGCGATATGACTCTCACCTTCCATTGGCCAAGTACTTTCAACGTATATCGAACGGTTCCCCCGCATCGTACCGCTTGACCAAAGTCATGATGGGAGGTATATCGCAGGAAACTCGTCCATGTATGCCGAGTATATCGAATTCGCTCTCACATGTATCGTCCCCACAAGGTATATAGCGAGGTAATTCACGTACACTCAAGTATATCAAATGGCTTATCCACACGTACCGATTTCCCGTGAGAGCAAGACGTATATCGTGGAAGTCATGCCAAAGGGGGGAACTCTTTCCAATTCACCCAACTAACTGCATACGCGTATATAGCTGTCAAGCCTAGCACACACATATTAGATTTCAGATTTCAACCTGAAACTCTGACGAAATTCTGGGTCACCCCGTCGCCCAAATTTTTGTGCATTTTTAAACCGGGACCCTTCCCGTGAGCCCGGTTACAAGTCCAGCCATAGCTTTGCATATGTTACAAACCCAATTTTTTCAGTCTCGGCTCCCGTTCGGCATTTCTTTTTTGCATTTAGGAGAATTTAATACAAGTGAGAACATAATAATCATAATAATCATGCTGAGACCGTCTCCAAAAAAAAAATTCCTTCATTTATCAAAATTCCAAAAACATTTCTCCTTTCCTTATCAAAAATCCAAAAATATTTTATCTTCCAATCTAAAAAAAAATGTCAAAAATATTTTCATCCTTTTTCCCAAAAATAAATCCCATTTTGTGCCTTCTCAGGTTGATCGCATGCCCTTGTCCTGGCTCCTTATTGGCTTCAGTCTTCAGTCAAATCACCTCGGAGTTCTGTCCATTACCCTGTTACTTATTCTGAGTCTGGTATCCATCCGCTTTCCATGGAAAACACAGACCAATTACCCATTGTGCAGCCAGATCTGACGGCAGTCCTAGCTAGGCTCATGTCCAAGACTGACAACCTCTAAACTGAGGTCCGAGAGATGCAACGAAACCAGGTTCCCATTCCTCAAGAGGCCGAGGCCCTGTTCCCTCGCGCTATGGGTCCACCCAAACCTATCTGGGTTCTCGAAGAATATCAGTACGCTCCACGTACCCCTCCTACAAATGGGCCACTACCTGCCCATCTTCCGATGCCCAAACTTGCCCAACCTAGGGCCAACTTGCCTATGATCATTGATTCGAAAGTGAAAGAGTTGAACAAAGTCAAAAAAGACCTTAAGATTATCACTAAGAAGTTTGCCCAAGTTAAAATCTCTGGGAATTACATGGACTACACCCACATGTCTCCTTATCCTATGGAGAGGTTACCCGAGAAGCTCAAGATGCAAAATATCGAGAAATTCGAAGGAAGTGGACCACCATTCCATGACTCTACTAGGGGCTTCTGAAGAAGTGATGGCCCAATTGTTTCAGCAAACGCTGAAGGATAGTGCCCTATGATGATTTTTATCTCTCGAAGAGTCCAGAATCTGTAGCTAGGAGGATGTGGCCTGAGAATTCATATCACAATACAAATACAACGAAGAGCTTGAGGTCACTCACCACGATTTAGAGCTGCTCAAACAGAACTATGGGGAATCATTCTATAACTTCATAGCCCGATGGAGGGAAAAGGCAGCCACTATGACCAATCGGCCTTCCGAGGAAGAACAAGTCAACATAGTGAAGAAGAACTTGTTGCTCCATGTCCAAGCAACTATGGGAGGACAATACTATCCCCACTTCCGGGATCTCAAAGAAGCAGGAGTAGAAATCAAGGAAGGTCTTGCTAAAATAGAGGTTGAACCAAAGAAGGTGTCCGAACAGTTCACCCCCAGAAAATATGAAAAATCTGCTGGTGCTGCAGTCTCAACCATCAACAACATCTATCAACCAACCACCTCGAGGGAAACCAAAAGCGGCCCTGTCCCAATCCGAAAGGAATACACCGATTTCCATGATCCCCTCTCCAAAGTTTACCAAGCCTTGTTAAGCCGCAACCTTATCAAACCCTTGGATCCCCGTCCTTTACCAAATCCACTCCCAAGAAACTTCAAGGCAGATGCTCATTGCGCTTTTCACCAAACTGCTGGCCATACCACCGACCAATACTTTCACCTCCAAAATGTAATCCAAGGTCTAACTGACCGGGGTACCATCGCCCTACCAGCCAATCCTAAGCCAAACACTACTCACAACCCACTCCCAAATCATGCCAATGCCATCTTCTTAGAAGAAAATCTAGAATTTGATCCCTCAACACAAATCACACCCATATACTCTCCTAAACCTCTCTAAACCTGGCCACATTTCCTCCTACACCCTACTAGCCTCGCTGATCAGGCACTGTCACTCCTTACTAGAGCATGCATCGTTGTCTGTACCCTTTATGAAAATGGAAGTATGGAATTATCAAAAATATTAAACCAACTCCTAGAATTCGGGCTGAATTTACCCACACATATGATCATTGATTGCCAGAGGTTCAGCATGTTATTCTTAAAAGCAAGAAAATGGACCTGAGAATCAGACCATTTGGTAGTACCGATCGATGAAGTCGACCTATATGATGTCGTCCAAATTATGGCAAAATTATTCAGGCAAACCAACGATATCTGCAGTACAATCGAGTTACTTAATACTCTAAAATTATAAGGGCGCCTGGTCCCTTCACCTCCGCATATCCCCACAGAATGGGAAGGCCTGTATGAAGAAGTTGTCGAAGTTATGGAATGCATTGACTATTCATAAAAAGATAGAATTATTGCCACCGGATGGGGGTACAGATCGAAGATTCGAATGAAGAGCAAGCTTCAGAGAAAACTGGCCTGGTATCTGACATGTGTGGGATGATATCATTTGAAGAACAGCTCAAAGAAATAAACAAGGTGGCAGAACAACTCGAGATTTATGAGGAAACGGGATTCATGTTCTTCCCTTCTTCAATAAATCACATGACCAGATCAGTGAGGCATTACCAGATCCTAAGCTCACTACCAGCTATTGACAAAGGGAAGGGCGTTGAAAACCTTCCTGCGCCAGAAATGACCATCGAGGAATGCAAGATCATCGATCAACTAAATAAAACTCAAGCTAACATCACTCTATGGGGGATTTTCGTGTCTTCTCAACTGCACAAAAATACTTTGATCAAGTTGCTCATTGGACCCACAATTCCTCCCTCTACCACACTAGAAGAAGCGGTAAATTTGGTTAGATCCTTGACCTCTACCCGAATGCTATCCTTTTTCGAAGAAGAAATCCCCAGGATTGCGCCAAACCACAATCATGCACTCAACATCTCCATCAAAGTTATGGGGAAGGTCGTACCACTCTCTCTTGTAGATAATGGATCCGCCTTGAATGTTTGCCCACTAAGGACCTTCGGATGTTTAGGTCTGAAAGAAAGTGACCTCGTTCCAATCTCTGATGCTATACGTGCCTACGATAATACCCGTTAGGAGGTGATGGGATCCATAAAGCTTGTAATAGGGGCTGTTCTTATAAACCCTGTCGTCGAATTCTAAGTTATTGACATCCCAGCTTATTTCAACTTGTTGCTAGGATGACCTTAGATCCGCAGTATCAAGGGTATGTTTTCCTCACTCCATCAGAAATTGAAGTTATTTGCCAATGGATGAGTCCTCACCATTTTGGTCGACAATGATAATACCGAGGGTGAAAGTACTAGCAGTCTGATCCTTGAGATACAACACGGGTCAAATGATATGCTCCTATCAGGATTCTGAGTTGACGCACTTCTACTCCCGGCAGGGGATGATTTCAAAGAAAGGGTTTGTCCAGAATACGACCCTCATGGTAACGTCAATGTGATTCAGATGTTCAGAAACATACACTTCATGCCCAAACTGGGGCTAGGACAAAGACAACAAGGGATACTTGAGCCTATTGAACTGAAGAAAGCTTTCCCTCCTTGTGGTTTGGGGTATTAACCATTAGAACAAGTGCTCAGAATGATCTTCCAGTCTCGACCAAAAAGAGGACTAGACTGCATCCAGACTATCCTAGTTGACTCCTTGAATGGATGATTCATCAAAGAGGGTTAAGACTTCCCTTTTTGTGGCTTTTCAAAACCATGGTATGACCATACAGACAAGAAGATGAAGCTTGTAATGGAGATCTTTTTCCAAGACAACTATCCATGGTCCAAAAGTTCCCAACACCGTACAACCGCTCATCAAAGATACCGAAGATTCCAAGAAAGGTGACTCCGAGGACTCATTCAATCTACAGACACTGGGGCTGACACTCTGCATGGTTCACTCAGGAACTACATCACTGAATCCATCCCACATGATCAAAACTGCTGATACACCTCTCCTCAGTTAGCATGCTCCACCGGCTCTACTTGTTTAAATCCCACCTAACCCCAATGTTAACCCCATTTCTTCTTCTTATGTTGTCTATCCTTGTTCAAATATAATCGAGTCCTCCTTTGATGAGGTTCTCAATTTTGTTTTTACTATCAATGAAATAAATGAAGATTTTGAGTATCTTGTTGTGCCTTACATTAACTGTTTGGATTCTAATCAAACTTTTGATGATGATGATTTTTGCACATGAACAATTCTTAACTGATCTAAATAAGGTTAGTAATAAACAACATAACCGCATTCAAGTTAATGAAGAAGAGATTGTCATTGTTAACCTCGGTTCTAGTAGCCAACTGCGCGAGATTGGGATAGGGGCTACCCTTGACGAGCATGAGCGTGCACAACTCGAAGAATTGCTAAAGGAATTTGTGGATATCTTAGTATGGTCCTATGATGATATTCCCGGTATTGATCCCAAAATTTCTCATCTTGAGATCCCCACTCTTCCAAATTATAAGCCGGTTAAATAAAAGGTGAGAAAACTCTGCACTGAATGGTCGCTCAAGGTCAAAGAAAAGGTGGTCAAATAGTTCAACGTAGGCTTCATTCATGTGATCAAATATCCCATGTGGCTAGATAACATAGTGTCTGTGCCGAAATCAGGAGGGAAGGTTTGGATGTGTGTAGACTACCGGGACTTGAACAAAGCCTCTCCAAGGGATGATTATCCTTTACCCAATATCAACATGATCGTGGACAACACAACCAATCATGCTGTTAAGTCATTCATCGACGGGTTTGTCGGATACAACCAAATCAAAATGCACCTAGATCACCAAGAAAAGACCGTGTTCATCACCCCATAGGGAACCTTTTGCTACACTGTCATGCCATTTGGTCTCAAGAACACTGGGGCTACCTACCAGAGGGCTGCCACAACCATCCTGCACGATCTAATTCACAAAAAAGTTGAGGTCTATGTGGATGATATGATTATCAAATCCAAAACTAGAGAGGGTCATGTTCCCGCTCTCCGAAAGTTCTTCGAACGACTACGACAATATCAGATGAGACTCAATCCGTAAAAATGCGTCTTCGGCGTGACAAAAGAAAACTCTTGGCATTCATGGTCAGTGGGAAATGGATAGAACCAGATCCCGCCAAGATGAAAGCCAGACTTAAGATTCCACCTCCCCGAACAGAGAAAGAAGTTTGAGGTTTCCTTAGAAAATTTCAATACATCATCCAGTTCATCATCCAGTTAACTTCCATTTACAAACCTATTCAATTATGGTTCAGAATGAGGCCTACCAAGAAGCCTTCAGCTGAATCAAACAATACCTGACTCAACCTCCGGTACTCATACCACCACAACCTGATCTCCATTTTCTCCTATACCTAACCATAACCGACACTATATCTGGGGATTTACTAGCCCAATACCTCGACGATTCCCGCAAAGAAAGAGCCATCTATTATTCCATTCGTAAATTGGCCGAATACGAAGTCAACTACACTTCTTTAGAAAAGGCATGTGTCGCGCTTGTGCGGGTCACCCAAAAGTTACGACAGTATATGCTCGCCTTACCCATCAAACTTGTATCCCGAGTGGACCCCATCAAATACATGCTCGAGAAACCTACCTTATCTAGCCGAATGGATTGATGGTTGATGCTCCTAGTCGAGTTCGATATCATGTACGTCACGCAAAAAGCCATGAAAGGAAGATCCATATCGGACTACCTCGTTGATTACCCCATGGATGAAGCCAATGTCTGGATCTCCAAATTCCCAGATGAAAACATCCTCTGCACTACCTAGGACAATCTCTGATGGAAAATTTTCTTTGACGACGTTGCCAATAAAAAGGATATGGCATTGGGATACTTATGATTGCCCCGGATGACTCCTACACTGCCATCACCATCAAGCTGTATTTCCCTTGTACCAATAACATGACTGAATATGAGGTGTGCATGATAGGCCTAAGGTTGCTCTCAAGAAAGTTATTCAATGCCTAGATGTCTACGGGGATTTTGCCCTCATCATCGGTCAAGTGCTCAGAAAATGGAGAGTCAAGGATGAGAAGCTCCAACCCTTCCATGCCCACTTAGAAGAGCTAGCCTCCCAAATCAAAGATATCACCTTCCATTACCTACCTCTAGCAAAGAATAACCTAGTCGATAACCTTGCTACCTTGTCCTCCATGGTCAACATACCCGAAGGAATAACAATGACCCCCTTCCAATTTTAAAACAAAGACAAACTAACCCATTGCTACCACATTGAGCTCGTCACCATAAAAGATCCCGAGCTAGACAATTGTTGGTACTATGATATCTGGAACCTCCTGAAGCATGGTAGGTATCCCGAGGGTTCCAATAAGAAAGACCAAGAAACGCTCTGAAGACTGTCTGCTTAGTACATCATCTGTCATAAAGAACTTCTCAAAAGGAACTTCGATGGAACTCACCTACACTGCATCGTAGGGGCTGATATTGAAAAGATAATGCAGAAGATCCACGGCGGGGAATGCGGACCCCACATGAACAGTAACATGCTTGCCAAAAAGATCATTCAATAAGGCTACTACTGGACCACCATGACCCAGGATTGCACCGCCTATGTCCGGAGATGCCCCAAATGCCAACAGTTATCCAACCTTCAGTATCTGCCTTCGCATGAATTATACAACATGACCTCTCCCTGGACGTTATCCACCTGGGGCATCGACATCATAGGGAAGGTTACACCAAAGACTTCCAATGGGCATGAGTTTATCCTAGTTGCCACTGATTACTTCACCAAGTGGGTCGAAGTTGAGTCATACGCAGTCCTGAACGCCAAAAAAGTGGCTATATTATCAAGAAAAACATCATCTGTCGATATGGGGTCTCGCACGAGCTAGTGTCAGATAATAGGTTCCATTTCGAGGCAGAAGTCAAAGAAGTGGTCAACGGATATGGGATTCAGAGACACAAATCTTCTCCCTACCGACCTCAAACAAATGGTCCAGTCGAAGCCGCCAATAAGAACCTCAAATCCATCATCAGTAAGATGACCGAAAGCTATCGAGATTAGGCCGATCGGATCCCATATGCCCTCTAGGGCTACCGAACCTCAATTCCAACCTCTACTGGGATAACCCCTTACTCTCTAGTCTACGGCATGGAAGCAGTCCTACCTATGGAGCAGGAAATATCCTCGATGCGCGTCATGCTTGAAAGAAAAATCAACGAAGAAGACTGGTGCCAAAGCTGTCTTGACGCGCTAACCATCCTAGATGAAAAGAGATTGAAAGATCTATACCACATACAAGGGTACCATTGCCGAATAGCACGTTCATTCAATAAGAGATTAAAGGTCCGCGGGGTTCGAGAGGGGGATTTATCCCTCAAAGAAATAATAGAGCCCATCTGGGATCCCAAAAGGAAATTCAAGCCCCGTTGGAGCGGCCCCTACGTTGTGAAGAAGATCTTGTCCGACGGTGCCACCATGCTCACCAACTTAGATGGGTAGGAGATGGCTCATCCAGTCAACTTGGACCGTCTTAAGAAGTTCTGCCCCTAGTCCGAAATCTCAGTGTGCTATGATTCTTCTCATCTCCCTTCTATTTAAAAAAAATCTCTTCATTTCCCTCTACTCAGAACTACGTGGGTCTGATCCTCTCCAAAAAATCTTTCTCATATAAATTAAAAAATTTCAAAACCTTAGAGGTACGTAGGCAGCTCATACATCTTACATGAGCACGACCCTTAATTTTTGACAAAAAACTATTCTTTTCTTATCTCCGAGAATGAAAGTTCATTCTAACATATTCTCGAACAAAAGGATTATGTATGCCTTAGTGATCGGTATAGATAATTCAAAAAATACGAAACTCATCAAAATACACAGATGGATGATAAAAACTTATTTATTTCACTAATAAGAAATTACGATACAGATTACATGAGAAAAGGAACGGATAACTCCCTTCCCTCTACTTTCCAAAAAAGCCAAATAAATCCCCACATTTATTCCCCATCACAAAAATAAACTCTCCAGGAGTCCTATCCACAGCTACCAGAGGTGCCTGCTCCGTCATCATCATCTACATCCTGGGGTCCCCAAGCTTCCCCTGCCTGAATAGAGTGTCGCAGACGCTCCATGGACCAATAAGCTCGAACTAGCTTCGGAAAAACCACAACGCCTCCTTCCATGGTATTAAATAAAACAAGCCACCTTTGTCCAGTCTCTTTTGCCAATATCTTGCTGATTACTCTCCTCCATAACCACTTCATATAATCCCCAGGGATATGCCAAAATCTCCCAACATACTGAGAGGGACGGGTCGATGGACGCCGAATCTCCCACAAAGAGCGAAGCCGCATGAACACACACTCAGTCAAATCTTCTACCGGAAAGAAATCTAGTGTTCGAAGTGGCACGACCTGCTCCCAGCCAAATTACCACAAAAGCCACCAAGGGAAATAAAAAGAGGTCTGTCTGAGCCCAACCATCCGAACATACGGTTATTCTCCCATCTCCAGAATAGGCAACAACTTTCCCCACCAAAGCACTGACCAATACAGATTCAGAGCCCTATGCTCCACAAACCAGTTCTCCCAGCTCTCAATATCCAAGCCAACACGAATGAAATAGAGCGAAAAGAAGTTGGGTATAGCCGACAAATAATACTCTGTAAGAGTCACCAGGCGGAGTCTTTAAGATAATCACATGAACAGCATCACGGGGTTACCCCTCAGAAAGGCAGCACGACCTTCTCACCAAGAATCGAGGCCGTTTAAAATCTCCGCCAGTGTCACCACCGCAGGATTGCGACGGTATAACATCCAAGAAGTAATGGCTGCAATTTGTGGGTCCGCCAACAGTTCCCCAGTCACCAATAATAATTTTGAAACCGAGCTCAGAACAACGGCTCCGGCGTATCCAGCATCGCCAACCTCATGTAAATGCACGGATTATAACACTGTCGAAAGAGAGATCATTTCTCCAGCAACCAATGGTCTAGTCGCCAAAGGCGAAATACAAAGAAGCCCGACCAACAAATCCCTAGGATAACGAGAAAACTCAGGCAGAGCCGCAAAAACACTGGGATTTATCCCCGGCATAGCAGAAATTTCCTCATTAGTAGGACAAACCTTATCCAACCCAAATAGGAATACATGGTCTTCGGGGTACCAAAATTGTACTGCCGCCATTAACATGTTCCAATCAATGGGCCGATTAAGCCACAAAGAGAATCGACGCATGTTGAAAGCATCTCTACCAGGGAGAGCCATCCTGCAAGACTAAAAGAAAGTAGGCAAGTAAGTAAGAATGTGAAGGTGTGATGAAAACACTCCACCCTTACCCCTTTTATACTTGAAAACCCTCATAAAAGACATAATCCCTGCAGAAATCGGAGGGAATCCTACCCCAAAAAGTACAAAAGGCAGAAGAGTGTACCAAATCAAAACTTTTAATTGATGGGACTGGACTTGACTGCTGATAGGCAGGGCAAGGGGCTTGCCAATCGGCAGCCCCCTATTTTTGGAAGTTTTTCCTTTTTTCCTCTTTTTTCAAAATTAGAAACTCATTAAAAATAAAGTGATATTCTCAACAGAATTTCAAAAATCCCCTTCCACCCTTGTATAATCTCTCATTTTTAAAAATTTCCTTCAAAATTCCAAAAATATCTCTTTTTATGGTCTCAACAGCAAAGTAGAAAGCGCATGTGCATGCATTCATTCACCTTTAACGGAAGATAATAAAAAACTTAATTGTATATATATTTTTCTGTGTTACATCAATGTTGCAGGAAACAAAAGAAAAGAAAAAAAACAATGGGACTCAGCCCGAACCCACATTCTCTCTCTCTCTCTCTCTCACACACACACCTACCCTTCACCCCTCTCTCTAAGAGCTTCCACCCCTGTGACGCGCTTTCTTTCCCCTACGGAGAGATGACGCACCCCCACTACCTGATCCAGAGTCCTCCCCAGACGAAGCATACAACACCAAGTAAGATGGAACAGGGTCTGTATCCTTAATATGGTCAGTCGCCAAAGATATGCAGTCTCTGATGTCCCTCGTCCAAGTGGTCGACACCTGGACTTGCTGCGAGGAAAAGGAAAAATCAGTATCAAGCAGAAAAGATCAAAACAAAAAAGAAATTGAAAAAAAAGAAAGAAATGAACATGAAAAGATATACCTCAGGTCGAAGGACCTCCTCTGTCAAGCCCATCTCCTCCGGATCCATCGTATGAGGACGGTGCAACATAGGCACCATCCCCCCATCATCTCGCCGAATGTTGTATGAAGGGGTATGCAACCGCACAAAAGGAACCTTTGAAGTCGCCATCGCCGCAGACGTCGACGGACCACCATCGTTGTGGGAGGACCCCACTGCCTGACTAGAACCCGCAGGAGGGAAAGACAAGGCATCATGTATGTTGGGCTCCATCAGCTAGCTCGTCGCAAAGTCCATATAGTCATACGACACATCCGTATCAGTATACAATAGGTAGGACTCTCAGATCATCACCACAATCCTCGCGTCCTCTTACAACAGTCGCTCCTGCCTCATAGACATAGGAGGCCTCATAGGTGGCACCACAACTTCGTCAGCAATCTTTCGGACCACCCACTCCTCGAGATACCAAGAGTTGACAAACTCATGCGCCAATAAGCACCGCAGCTGTGCGTTCACCCTAGTTAACCCCGTGTACTGAATATCCATCCCCAAGGTTAAAAGGTCACCTGAAAATCCCAGCAGGTATAAGTCAATATAGAATCAAAACATGTAAAAGACCAATATTGAAAAGGCAAAAGTCTTACCCTACACTGGTCAGTCCATTCAAGACCTGACGTACTATCTCCAGAGAAAGAGATCCCTTCGACTGCTGATTGGCCTTCCACCACTGGTACAATCGGCAAAGGTGCCCAATAGTCTCATCCTTCAAAGCGATCAGATGGGTATTGCACACAATCACCTCATAAAACCACGTCTGCAAAAGATAGGAACCCACAATAAAAAAAATGCATAAGGAAAGTGCGAATGCATGAAAGGAAAGTGCTCAAATTAAAGAATACCTCTAGGAGATACGTGGCTCCAATAAAAGTTTGTCAGCATCACCGGCTGAATGCATACAGAGAAAAATAGAGGGTAGCCAAAGTCAGGCTCCCCAATCATAGAAATGGATGTTTGAAAACACCCCCAGGTAGGATAAAAACCATAAATGAACGACGTCGCCGTTCGATGCCACCATGAAGCCTCCTAGCACGAAAAAAATAAACAACCGGGCCATTTGCCTCACCTACACCCCGTCCTCCACATCAACCACCCTACTCAGCAAAACATCCTTCAGCAGGGACAACTGAATAGAAACCCCAGACACTATCCTCCCTACGTCACAAAGCGCCGCACGCACCGCCTCCGGCCTCACCCTTGGAGAACGATCCATCACTATCTGATCCCCATCACAATCCAACCCTAGTAGCTACTGCACATCTATGGTAGTCACGGTCATCTCCCTGAAACCAAAATGGAAGGTGTGGGTAGTATCCCACCATCTTTCCCCCATAGCACACAAGACTGCTGTCGAAGGAGGCATCTCATCCAGCGTAGACGCCAACCTCCCAAAACCCGCTGAGGATACCACCCAACGCACCACATATGAAAGATTCTCCCAAACATCCTTAAGCCCCATCGTCCCGTGGGCACGCATGTTCTTCAAAGAGATGTCGAACGGTCAAAAGAAAAAACCTGGTCAAAATTCAAGAAGAAAAGGAAAAATCACTAAAAAGAGAAGAATGCCAAAAGTCAGGTTACTTACATAACCGCCAAGGTTCACCACCCTCGAAGACCGTTGACGCGACGGCTCCCACAGTAAGGTCCGCTCATCCGCAACTAGATCGAAAGTGTCAAAGGAGTTCTTACTCACCAAAGCAAGAGGCGCCCTGACCCTCCACTCCTCGTTCGCCCAGTCATTAACGGTCAACCATTCCCTATGTGATGCAGAGCTCATGAAAGCGATAATTTTTTAGAGATCGAAATGCTAGAATGCTTCGCAGAAGAAAATCACAGAAAGAGAGAAAGCAGGAATCAGTGAAAAATGAAGGGAACTCTCCCCCTTTATATAGGAGGCCAAGGGTCATGTCGATCGACACTGACCCCTCAACCACTGATCGACACTACCCTTTTACCTTCCCAAGATAGTCTAAAAGTCTGTGACAATATCAAGTGGCACACCCCATACCATGCCGATCGACAACTCCTTAAAATTTCATACAAAAACTCCCAGAAAATACTAGAAAATCCTGAAACATCCTTAAAAAAATTCCTAAAAATACCAGGAAGGATAGAAAACATTTCCACTAAGGGAATTCCACACTCCCTCAAGCGCAACCCCTATTTCCCCAGCGGAGCTCTAAAAATCCAAGTGAATTCCCTCCCGACAACGTCCCCATAGAATCTCTAAGGATCATCTCATATACCCCAAAGGTCTCAAACCTCCCCAAGAAATACGTCTAATACCTGGACCACCTAATAACTCCCCCACCGAAGTTTTTAGCATCAAATTTTCCTTTCCTCCACAGAATCTCCAAAATCACAAGGTTTTCCCTAGCCATCGGCACCCCAACTCAAATCAAGATCACAAGGTAATTTTCACCAACAGAATTCCAAAGAATCATTATCCCCAGGTAAAGTCTCCAAAACACACAAGGATTTCCCCAGCAATCGGCTCCCTATCTCATTCAATATTCCCCAGGGGAATCCAAAATCCAATCTTTATCCCAAGAAGAATCCCTGATTTTCCCGATGGAAATGTACACCTTAGTTAGGTTACAATTGACGTCGGTCTTGGAACGTCACCTTAGTTAGGTCAGAATTGACCTCAATCCTAGATCGTCACCTTAATTAGGTCAGAATTGACCTCAGTCCTCAGTCATCACCTATCTTAGGTCAGAATTGATCTCGGTCCTGGATCGTTACCTTAATTAGGTCAGAATTAACCTCGATCCTTGATCGTCACCTCTCTTAGGTCATAATTGACCTCGGTTCTGGATCGTCACCTTGTTTAGGTTAGAATTGACCTTGGTCCTCGATCGTCACCTCTCTTAGGTAAGAATTGACCTCGATCTTGGATCGTCACCTTAGTTAGGTCAAAATTGACCTCGGTCCTCGATCATCACCTCTTTTAGGTTAGAATTTACCTTGGTCTTGGATCGTCACCTTAGTTAGGTCAGAATTGACCTTGGTCCTCGATCGTCACCTCTCTTAGGTCAAAATTGACCTCAGTCTTGGATCGTCACCTTAGTTAGGTCAGAATTGACCTCGGTCCTCGGTCGTCACCTCTCTTAGGTAAAAATTGACCTCGGTCTTGGATCATCACCTTAGTTAGGTTAGAATTGACCTCGGTCCTCGGCCGTCACCTTCCTTAGGTCAAAATTGACCTTGGTCTTGGATCGTCACCTTAGTTAGGTCAAAATTAACCTCGGTCCTAGGTCGTCACCTCTCTTATGTCAGAATTGTCCTCGATCCTTGGTAGTTACCTCTCTTAGGTCAGAATTAACCTCGATCTTAGATTGTCACCTTAGTTAGGTCAGAATTGACCTCGATCTTGGATCGTCATCTCAAACACATAGAATTGGCTTCGACCCATAGAATTGGTCATCACATCTTTAAGCCCGTAGAATTGGCTTCGACCTAGAGAATTAGTCACCCCAACTTAAGCCCGTAGAATTATCTTCGATCGATAGAATTGGTCATCACATCTTCAAGCCCGCAGAATTATCTTCGACCAGCAGAATTGGTCATCACATCTTTAAGCCCGTAGAATTGGCTTCGACCCGCAGAATTGGTCATCTCATCTTCAAGCCCACCGAATTGGCTTCAACCCGCAGAATTGGTCATCTCTCTAAAGCCCGCTGAATTGGCTTCGACTCGTAGAATCGGTCATCAAAATATAAACCCTGATAATTGACTTCGACCCATAGAATTGGTCACCCCCATAATTTATTTGGTCATCACTTCCTTTAAGACCATCCCCAGCATGTTCCTTCAAGATCACATAATTCGCTTTGACCCGTAGAATCGACCACCCTCATCTCCAAGCCCCCAAAATTGGCTTCAACTCGCAAAATCGGTCAACGTCATCTACAAACCCTCAGAATTGGCTTTGACCCACAGAAACGGTCATCATCATCCTTAGGTTCTCATAATCGACCTCGACCCTCTGGTCATATTCTCCCAAAGGCATCATGCAGTGTCTATTGGATGGATATCATTTGTTCCAAACTCACTCATCGAGGGGCTCTTTAGACACCCCATTATATTACTCCTTAAACTTTGCTTAGGTCCCTAGCACCTCCCTTCATCACTGCAGACCCAGGTCATACCCCGAGTACCAACCTAGAGGCCATCGGACGCTCCCAGGCTCCATTTGACCAAAACTCAAACTCTTCAGCTCGATCGAGACTAAATGAATCTTCAAAGGGCACTAAAACCCCTTTCCAATGGTCCATCCTGTGTACGATTCTGACTTACCATGCGAACGAACAACCCATTTTCCCCCAAAACTCGATCATGAGGCCACATGGTGCTATCGGGCTCCATTTGACCTAAGTCAACTCTTCAGCTCGGCCGAGACTCAATGAATCTTCAAAGGGAACTGAATCCCCTTTCCAACGGTCTACCCCGTGTACGATTCTGACTTATGGTACAGACGAATGATCCATTTTACTCCAAGAGGTCGCCGAATGCTTCCAGGGCCCGGTTGACCAAACTCAACTCCCTGAACCGGGTCAAACACTTTGGAATGTCAAAGTACATCTCCCAACCTTTACAATGCTCCACCCCATGTACAATTATGACTTACCATGCAGATGAATGATCCGTTTACGTCCGAAGTTTTCCCATCCAAAGGATCGACGAGCGCTTTCGAGCCACATTTGACCCAAAGTCAACTCCCAAACTCGGGAGAATTCCAAAGGACTTTCTAAGGTATCTGAATTACCTTTCCAATGGTCAACCCCAGGCATGATTCGTATCAACAGTTTGCACTCTGCGGTCGATTTTTTGAAAAGCCCAGAAAGACACTACAAAATGATAGGCCCCAGACCCTGCCTATCAGTAGTGTGCCTAAACAAACCTGCTGATTGGCAAGACTAGGGCTATGCCGATCGACAATGCCATGGGCTGATAAAAAGGAGGACTTGACCTCATTAAAAAAGGATCCCAGATCAGATAGACATCACTCCCAGCAAACCTAGAAAACCTCTCTCGAAGTCAGCGTGATTTCCACATCCAAATCCCTTTCCAACCTTCACTTTTCATCATCCTTTTCATCAATATTGGTGAAATCATTACTCTCCATCATCATCCAAGTGCAAGGGCTGCTCTCCAACACTCAAGATCTTCAAGAAGGTCCAATTTTCTCAATTCTCTCCTTAGATTCTCATAAATTCGCATTAATTTGTTTTATTATTTAGCGCCTTTATTCTCTTATCTCACATATCCTAATATACTTTTTACTTAGTATTATTGCACATCTTTTATTTTCATACAAATAAAAAACCCAAAAAATAAGAAAAATAGGGTTTGCTCATAAATGCCAAACGGGAATTCTCACACTTTTCTTACACTTTTCTAACAACTAAAACACTTGTTTACACACAAAACACACAAATAAGATAAGTCTTCGGTTTGATTTATGGGATAAACCCCACCCCTCGATTTGCATGCGAACTACGTGGACTTTTATGCCTCTATAGGCTACGTAGGTGTCTCAGGGTAAAACCCGAGACTCGAGTCCTATTCTCACTTTTTCTCCCATCTTCTATCACTAAGTTCAATTCTCTTAGATTCTCCCTCTCTCTCTCTCTCTCTCTCTATATATATATATATATATATATATATATATATATATATATTTGATCTTAGTGGCGTATTATTCCACATACGTTATCGTTCCATTATAACGATCAATGCAAGGATAATCGCGTAAATCCTATTTTCTAATATTATTTCTATGAACCTTCCTACGGATGACTCGCTTTATCTCTCCCATGATACAAGTCGAGGATTCCTATCTCCACTATATATACACATGCACGCATATCACAGGGAAAATAAAGTAAAATAGCAAAAACCCATGAGAGACCGTAAGGGCGGAATGGGTGCCTAACACCTTCCCATTTCGTAACTTAGCCTCCGGACCCTTTTCGATTCATTTTTGTTTCGTATGTATCAGTATGTCTTTGGATGCTATCCTTCGGGATGGCTCCCTTTCTTTTGTCTATTTTGAGTAAAATAGACTGGCGACTCGATCTCTCTACATTTTTCACCTCATCAACGACGCCGGCCGAAGCGCTCCCGAGAGGGACGCGCGGGACCTAGGATCCTCACTCTACCCACCCGGCGCGAGGATCGGGGATGGACACAGTAGGAATATGACCTTACCAAGTCTTAGACTTAATGATCATATCATTTACATAGACTTTAACCTCCTTGTGAATAAGGACGTGTTATATGGTTGTGGAAGCGTTTTGGTATGTAGCTCGATCGTTCTTGAGTTTGAATGGCATGACAATGTAGCAAAATGTTATCCAAAGGGCGATGCAGGTGGTCCTCTTCTAATGATTAAGGTGCATCTTGATCTAGTTATATCTATTGAAACCATCAATAAATGACTTGAGGGCATGGTTACTTGTATTGTCCATGATTATGTCAATATTGGGTAAAGGGTAATAGTCCATTGGGGATACTTTATTTAAATACCTATACTCGACACACATACGGACTTTTCCTCCTAATTATGACATGGGGATGATGTTGGGGATCCATATTGAGTATTCGACAATGAGAATGAAATCCACGTTCAACTTTACTACTTCCTCTTTAACTTTGAGCGACCATTCAGTATGGAGTTTTCTCATATTCTTTTTTATTGGATTACACTCTGGGAATGTTAGGATATCATGCTGAGATATTTTTAGGTCAAATCCAGACATGTCATCATAAGACCATGCGAAGATGTCTATAAATTCCTTCAATACTTCTTCAAGTTCCGAATGCTCATGCTCGTTAAGGGTGGAACCTATCCTAATCTTCCATTGATGGCTATTAGAACCTAGATTAATAACAATAGTCTCATCATCATTAGTTTTAATGCGATTATGTTATTTATTATTCCCCTTATTAAGATAAGTTAAGAATTATTCATTTGCATAATCATCATCATCAAGAGTTTGAATAGAATCAAGAAAATTAACATAAGGCACAAAAAGATACTCAAAATCTTCATTTATTTCATTTTCAGGAAAAACAACATTGATAACCACATCAAAAGAGGTCTTATTTTCATTGATATAAAGAAAAGGAAAAATAATAATAAGTGAAGAGACTTAGATAGGGTAAATGGCAGAGTTAGGTTGAATCTGAGTAGGTTGGATTGGTATGGAATTCCAGTTGAGGACAGGCATGTTAGCAGCTTTGATTTGACCAGACAGGTTTGGCGGCATGACATGTGAATTGATTATGAATAAACTCAACCCCAGTGTCTGTAGGTCGAATGAGTCTTCGAAATCACTTTCCTTATAGTTCTTGGTAATTATCACAAATTTCTTTGTGACAGGTTGTACTTCTTATTTTTAGTTTTTGGACCAAGAGTTACTATCTTGAAAGAAGATTCCCATCCACGATTTCATCTTCTGCTCAACATGGTTGTGCCACGATTCACGGAATCCATGGAAGGGGAAATCTTCACCCTCCTTTATTAATCTTCCATTCAAAGAGTCTCTTGAAATAGTCTTTTCATCTTCCACATATCCTTTTGGTTACGATCGACAAAGCACTTTGAGTTCATTAAGTGAAGGTTAGTAACCTAAGCCATATGGGGGAAAGGACTCTTTCAGGACAATGGGCTAAATGATCATTTATTAGTGTTGTCATAACCCATTCTTGGCATAAAGTGCATGTTCTTGAACATCTGAATCACATTGATAATGTTATGAGGGTTGTGTTCTACACAGACTCAGTCTTTGCAATTTTCCACTGTTAGGAAGGGGGTGGATCAATTCTAAAACTAAAGAGGAGCATGTCATTAGACCCATATTGAATTTACAATATTAGACTACTAGTGTTGGCATTATTTTTATTGTCGTCGTCCCCCAAATTTGTGATAACCTGCATTTAGCAAAGAACTTCAGTTTCTGATGAAGAGAATAAGATAATCCTCAGATTTTGTGGAGCCATGGATGACTAAGGAGTAGATTGAAGCTAGCAGGTATGTCAATTACTTGAAACTCGATGACAGACACTGCACCAAAATAGGCTAATTGTCACGTCCAAAAACCTTGACAAGGCAAACTTGTCACGATAAAAAAACTGTGACAATTATTGGGGTGACAACTTTTTTGTCATGAAAGTGTCACGGTCAAAGTCTGTGATACGATTTTTACTTATCATGGTCTTTGAACAAGACAAGCCCATAAAAATGAAAAACTTGTCACTTGCTTTGACTGTGACAAGTCCGTGACCATTATTAGCTTATCGCAGACTTGTTATGGTCAAAGTTCATGCCTATACTCACCAGATTTAGAAAAATTGTTGGCAAATATGGCACTGCCACTGCCCAGCAGTATGCTTTATCCTGTTACAGCATCTGTTACAGTAAATAAAAGGTATATATCTCAAGAAACAATCATCCATTCATAAAATCTACAGCCATACACATTATTTCAATCATTATCAAATAATAATAAAAAATAATATTTAATATTCAATAATCATAACCAACAAATACAAATAAAATTATTACAAATAATTGTCACGACGTTGGATTTTCAACAAGTTGAAGGAGGAAGGTAGTTCACATTACAAACGAATTGAGACAACCGTCAATAGTATAAACATCGCATTGTTCTTCCAACCACAAGTGTTCATTCTTTTTTTCAATCACAATATGCGTGACGCCGACCCTTTCCTCAATTGGTTACAGCAGACGTTAATGCACCAAAGTTACAGGGTGTGTGTTCGGGTCCCTCAACCCCCTAACTATGGGTGAGACACCCCGTGTGTCTATTAAACACACACTCCGCCAACCAATTGTTGACATAGTCCATTCTACAGGGGTAAAAGTGGCGAATGGATCATATGTAGATGAATCGGTGGGTATCGGTGAGGGGGTGTGTATCGGTGGTAAAGGTGAGAAAGATGGAGCGGGGGCCCTCTCGTCAACCGTTTTCCCCTTTCCCTTACATGAGTTGGAACCTAATTGATGCTTCATGTAGTCGAACATATTATGGATCATTTTCTCCAACATTTCTAACTTCTCGCTATGGGTGTCCACCTTATGAACCAGCCCGGTGTTGCTTGTCTCAATCCCAGTGAGTCTCGAGTTCCCCACCCGAGATCTCACCCCCTTGTGATCTAGACTGTGCACTTGGCTTAGTGCGTGTATAGCCAAAGATGCCTTATCGACATCGGTCTGAGAGTTTTTCACTTCCATAAGCTTAGCCTGAAACGACATAAAAGTACACGATTAAATAAGACAATGAAGAAGTATGTGATCATAATTTTTTTTATAATGCAATTAAAATTATAACTTACAATTGTGGCTGCCACGCTCGGGGACACCTTCTTATCCTTCCCTTTTTCATTCAAATTGTCACTTTGGCATCAAGACTATATGACCTACCCCTAGGTCCTCTCCCCATCTCCTGAAATAAAATAATAAAAAAATTATTAGGTAATGCTAAATTAGAATTACATAAAACAAAAATGAAAGAAAATTAAAAACTTGCCATCTTGTGCTCCTCCTCTGCGTAAGATTTACGCCCGAAGTAGTGCACGTCGTTCTTTTTGGCCTGATTTTTCCTCCCCAATTAACGAGAGAACAACTGCCTATTCGAGATCTCATTGTCAATAAACTGCTGCCAATTTTCGAATGAGATTGGCTCCTTAGGTGGTACAGTATCCCTAAGCCTCAAAGTGGACTCCCGGTCCTGGCCAAAGTACCGTGCGCACATGTTTTTCTTCTACATTTTGTATTGATATCTTAATTGTTCAAACGTGGTGTCGCGTATATGTGAGGGCAAGCCGAATTGTTCATGTCAAACAAATTAAAAATAAAAAGAAAGTGAGTTAGTTGTATTTAAATTATAAAATATAATAAAATTTAAATAAAAATACAAAACAAAAATAAAGTGAGTAACTACCTTTGATGCACCCAGATGGCCATCTTGAGCTCGTAGGGCACCTTCCTTCTATCCTTGTACCCGTGGACGACAATTGTTTTGAGAAACTCCCGGGCCCTAGCCTATAATACCGTTGTGTTCTCGACGAGGGACACTAATTTGCCCCATTTGGGGTCCTAGTGCAGATGAGCCTTCCTCAACTCCGCTACCCTATCGCCCTGATGAAGACATTTCCTGAAAAAAATATTATTATTAGTATAAACAAGTATATGAGAAAATGATCAAATCCAAATGAATAAAAATATTAAACTATCATATGATAATGACAAAGCACTAGAAGAATACATGTTAATTTCATTATAAGAATATAAATCCATATTGTAAACCAAACTAAGCATTGTTTTAAATAATTGGAATACTTGTTACAAATCGAAATATTGTCTCAAATTCAGGCCATATCATAGACGTTGAATTAATGCTTAAATTAATTGAAATCCAAATTTACATATTCATTAACTAAAAAAACAATTTTGATTCAAATCCACATAAACTGATTAAGTCGAAATGAATTAGAATAATGATATGAGTACAACAATCTCCACAAAATCTGACATGGATTCCACTTATTCTCTAACCTACCTATTAAACATTGCCTTGTGGTATGTGGTCCCGTCCGGGAAACAATAACACTACTTTTTGTGGAGATTTTGTGTAGTTACTTTGTACCTATATCACTACTCAATGAATGAAAAACGTTAAACCCTCGTTCGATAAAAATAAAGCACTAGAAGAATACATGCTACTAGTTAATACAAATCTAAAAATTGTTTCAAATCATTTAAATACTTATTCCAAATCTAAATATTATTTTAAATTCGAGTTATCATCCAAAATGGATTGATATTCGGTAGGAGCAACCAAGTTATACACACTACTAGTGAGACGCTTTGGCGCATGTAGGAGGATTGACCACGACTCGTTGTTGGTATACTTTTTGAGTGTAAGATTGTTTCCCACCGTAATATATATCACGTGGGGTAAAATATAACTTATAGTAAATTTGAATAATCAAACAATGCATGTTTCTAACATTACTACCAATTACTAAATAAATTCTATAGTGATTGTGGCCATCCCCGATCCTCGATCCTCACGGTGGGCAGGCGGAGTGAGGATCCTAGGTACTGTGCATCCCTCTCGGGAGAGCTTCGATCGGCGTCATTGGGTGAGGTGAAAAATGTAGAGAGATGAAGTCGTCAGTCTATTTTACTCAAAATAGATAAAAGAAAGGGAGCCATCCCGAAGGACAGCATCCAAAGACATACTGATGCATACAAAACCAAAATGATTCGAAAAGGGTCTGGAGGCTAAGTTACGAAATGGGAAGGTGTTAAGCACCCATTCTGCCCTTACGGTCTCTCATGGGTTTTTGCTATTTTCCTTTCTTTTCCCCGTGATGTGTGTGCATGTGTATATATAGTGGAGATAGGAGTCATCGACTTGTACCATGGAGGATGTAAAGCGAGTTATCCGTAGGAATGTAAAAATAATATTATAAAATAGGATTTACGCGATTATCCTTACGTTAATCGTTACGATGGAACGATAACGCATATGGGATAATACGCTACTATGAACAAATACACATAATATGAGAGAATTGAGTTTAGAGAAAAATAGAGAAAAAAAAAGAGAGAAAAAGTAAGAGTAGGACTTGAATCTCCGGTTTTGCCCCGAGGCACCCCTAGCCTATAGAGGCATCAAAGTACACGTAGTTCGCATGGAAAATGGGGGTTGGGGTTTATTCCATCAATCCAATCGGTGGATTCTCTTATTTGTGTGTGTATATGTAAAAAGGTGTTTTAGTTGTGAGAAAAGTGTAAGAAAAGTGTGAGAATTCCCGTTTGAAATTTATGAGTAAACCCTTTTTTTCTTGTTTTTTAGGTTTTATTTATATGAAAATAAGAGATGTGACATAATACTAGATAAAAAGTATATTAAGATATGTAAGATGAAATAATAAAAGTGCTAAGTAATAAACAAGTTAATGCGAATTTAGGGGAATTTAAAGAGAGAGTTGAGAAAGTTGGACCTTCTTGAAGATCTTGAGCTTGATCTTGGATGTTGGAGAGAAGCCCTTTCACTTGGATGATGATGGAGGATAGTGAATTCACCAAGTTTGATGAAGAGGATGATGAACAGTAAAGGTTGGAAAGGGATTTGGATGTGGAAATCATGTTGACTTCGAGAGAGGTTTTCTGGATTTTCTGAGAGTGATGTCTATCATATCTGGCTCCCCTTGCAATGGCGACAAAGCCTCCTCTTTATAGGCCCAGGGCATTACCAATCGGCATAGCCCTGGTCCTACCAATTGGTAAGTTCATTTAGGAACACTGCCGATAGGCAGGGTCTGGGACCTGCCGTTTGGTAGTGTCTTTCAGGGCTTTTTGAAAAATTGGCTGCAGAGTGAAAATAGTTGATCCGAATCATGCACGGGTTGGACCATTGGAAAAGTATTTCAGAGACCTTCGAAAGTCCTTCAGACCTCTCCCGGGTTTGGGAGTTGACTTTGGGTCAAATGTGGATCGTAAGCACTCGTCGGTCCATTAGACGGGGAATCATCGGACGCAAACAGATCGTTCATCCACATGGTAAGTCAGAATTGGGAATGGGGTTAACCGTTGGAAAAATTAGGAGATGTAATTCGACATTCCAAACATTTTCACTTGGTTCGGGGAGTTGACTTTGGTCAACCGGTCCCTGGAAGCGTTCGGTGAACTCTTGAAGTAAAATGGATCGTTCGTTCGTACCGTAAGTCTGAATCGTACACAGGACAGACCGTTGGAAAGGAGTTTTTAGTGAAATTTAAAGATTCATTCAGTCTCAGTCGAGATAAAGAGTTGACTTAGGTCAAACGAACCCTGAGAATGTTCGGTGGCCTCCTGATCGAGTTTTAAGGAAAATGGATCGTTTGTCTGTACTGTAAGTTGGAATCGTGTACGGGATGCATCATTAGAAAGGGGTTTTAGGGCCTTTCTAATATTCATTCAGTCTCAATCGAGATGAAGACTTTGGTTTTTGGTCAAACGGAGCCTGAGAGTGCTCGATGGCTTCTAGGTCAGTACTCGGGGTATGACCTGGGTTTGTAGTGATGAAGGGAGGTGTTAAGGACCTAAGGAGAGTTTAAGGGGTAACATAATGGGGTGCATACAGAGCCCCTCGATGGGTGAGTGTGGAATAAACGATAGCCGTCTAATGGACACCACATGATGCTTTTGAAAATAGGATGCCCAATTCAGGGGGTCAAGGTCGATTCTGAGGACCTAAGGAAAAGAGGATGACCAATTCAGGGGTTCGATGTCAATTCTGAAGACCTAAGGGATGGTTTGGAGGAATGGTTTAGGTCAATTCCTAAGGAGGTGCTGGGGATGACCGATTCTGCGGGTCGAAGCCAATTCTGTGGGCTTAAGGTGAGATGACCAATTCTGCGGGTCGAAGCCAATTCTGCGGACTTGAAGATGAGGGTGACCAATTCTGTAGGTCAAAGCCAATTTTGAGGTCTTGAAGATGAGGTGACCGATTCTGTGGGTCGAAGCTAATTCAGAGGGCTTGAAGATGAGGTGACCGATTCTATAGATTGAATCCAATTCTGTGGGCTTGAATATGAGGTGACTGATTCTATGGATCGATGCAAATTCTGAGGGTTTGAAGATGTGGTGACCGATTCTATGGGTCGAAGCAAATTCTGAGGGCTTGAAGATAAGGTGACCAATTCTGCGGGTCGAAGCCAATTCTGAGGGCTTAAAGATGAGATGACCAATTTTATGGGTCAAAGACAATACTGAGGGCTTGAGGTGAGGTGACCAATTCTGCGGGTCGAAGCCAATTCTGAGGGCTTAAAGATGTGGTGATCAATTCTGCGAGTCGAAGCCAATTCTGTGGGCTTAAGTTGAGGTAACCAATGCTGCGGGTCGAAGCCAATTCTATGGGCATTCTGTGGGTCGAAGCCAATTCTGCGGGCTTAAGGATAAGATGACCAATTATGCGGGTCGAAGCCAATTCTGAGTGCTTAAGTTGGGGTGACCAATTATGCGGGTCGAAGCCAATTCCGTGGGCTTAAGGATGACATGACCAATTTTACGGGTCGAAGCCAATTATGAGGGATTAAGTTGGGGTGACCAATTCTGCAGGTCGAAACAATTTCCGAGGGATTAAGGTAACGATCCAAGATCGATGTTAATTCTGACCTAAGAGAGGTGACGACCGAGGATCGGGGTCAATTCTGACCTAACTAATGTGACAATCCAAGACCGAGGTCAATTCTGACCTAAGAGAGGTGACGACCGAGGACCGTGGTCAATTCTGACCTAACTAATGTGACGATCCAAGACCGAGGTTGATTCTAACCTAATAAAGGTGACGACCGAGGATCGAGGTCAATTTTGACCTAACTAATGTGACAATCTAAGACCGAACTCGATTCTGACCTAAGAGATGTGACGACCGAGGACCGAAGTCAATTCTGACCTAACTAATGTGACGATCCAAGACCGAGGTCAATTCTAACCTAAGAGGGGATAAATTTTGGACTTTGGGCTCCGCTGGGGAATAGAGAATGAGCCGAGGAAAATGTATAGTTTCCTTTGGAGACATTGAAAATGACTTTCTGGAGTTCCTCTAGGGAAATTACCTCGTGATATTATTTTGAGACCGGGAGCCGAATGTTGGGGAAATCCTTGCGATTTTGGGGATTTATCGGAGGAAAGGAAAGTTTGATGTTGTAAACTCCACTGGGGAAGTGATTAGGTGGTCCAGGTATTGGACGTATTGCTCAAGGAGGTTTGATACCTTTGGGGTATAGGAGGTGATCCTTAGAGATTCCGCGGGAACACTGTCGGGAGGGGATTTACATTGTTCTTGAGATTTATGCTGGGGAGATAGGGGTTCCTCTTGAGGGAATGCAAAATTTTCTTGCCGGAAATGTTCTAAATCCTTTCGGGGATTTTTAGGAATTTTCTGAGGATTTTTCAAGATTTTTTGGTATTTTCTGAGAATTTTTGTACAAAATTTTAAGGGGGACGCGGTAGGCATGGTGCAGAGGGTGTGATTCGGCAGTGGTACAGAGTTTTGGACTACCTCAGGAAGGTAAAGGGGTAGTGCCAATCGGTGGGTGGGGAATCAATGCCGATCGGCCTGACCCTTGGCATCCTATATAAAGGGGGCGAATTCCCTTCATTTTTCACAACTTCTTGCTTTCTCCCTTTCTATGATTTTCCTCTGTAAATTGTTCTAGCATTCCGATCTTTAAGAAATGGCTACCTTTGTGAACACTACAGCGCATAGGGAATCATTGACTATTGATGACTGGGCGAACGTGGAGTGGAGGGCCAGGGCGCCTCTTGCTTTGGGAAGAGAGTACTCCTTTGATGCGTTCGAGCCTGATGCGGATGAGCAGACCTTGCGAGGGGAGTCATCGCATCATTGCTCTTCGAGGGTGGTGAGCCCTGGCGGTTATGTAAGTAACTTGACTTTTGGCATTCTTCTCTTTTTTCTTGGTGATTTTTCCTTTCGTTTTGAATTTATGACAAGGTTTTTTTTCTTTTGAAGTCTGATATAGCTTTGAGGAACATGCGTGCCCGTGGGACGATAGGGTTTAAGGATGTATGGGAGCATCTTTTACCTATGGTCATTGGTTGGTATCATCAACGAGTTTTGGGAGGTTGGCGTCTGCGCTGGATGGGACGCCTCGCTCGACAGCGGTCTTATGCTCTTTAGGGGAGAGATGGTGTGACACTACCCACACCTTTTATTTTGACTTTGGAGAGATGACCGTGACTCCCATAGACGTGCAGTAGCTGCTGGGGCAGGATTATGACGGAGAGCAGGTAGAGGTGGATCTCTCTCTGAAGGTGAGGCTGGAGGCGGTGCGGGCGGTGCGGGCGGTGCTTGGCGACGTAGGGAGGATAGTTTATGAAGATTCCATCCGGCTATCCTTACTGAAGGATGTTTTTCTGAGTAGGTTGGTTGATGTGGAGGACGGGCTACAGGTGAGGCAGATGGACCGATTGTTCATTTTATTGGTGCTGGGAGGTTTCATGGTGGCGTCGAGCGGAGACGTCGTCTATTTGTGGTTCTTGTCGTATTTGCGGATATTTTTGAACATCCCTTTCTATGATTAGGGAAGCCTGACTTTGGCGACCCTCTATTTTTCTTTGGACGCATTCAATTAGTGATGCCGACAAACTTTTACTGGAGAGTATCTCCTTGAGGTATTCTTTAATTTGCGCATTTTCTTTTCATGCATACGCATTTTTTCCTATGCATCTCTTTTTATTGTGAATTCTTGTCTTTGGAAGACGTGGTTCTATGAGGTGATTGGGTGCAATACCCAGTTGATCGCTTTAAAGGACGATACCGTCAGGGACTTCTACCGATTGTATCAATGGAGCAAGGCCAATCGGTAGTCGAAGGGATATCTTTCTTTGGATCCAGTACGTCAGGTCTTGAATGGACTGACCAGTGGTAGGGTAAGACTCTTTCCTCTTCAGACTTGGTTTTTGTATGTTCTGATTCTGTATTGACTTATGCCTGCTGGGGATTTTCAGGTGACTTTTTACCCTTGGGGGATAACTATTCAGGATATGGGGGCAACCTGGGTGAACGCGCAGATGAGGCATTTGTTGGTGCATGAGCTCGGCCATTCTTAGTATCTTGGGGAGAGGGTGGTACGGAAAATTGCTGAGGAGGAGGTGGTGGTGCCACTTGTGCAACCTCCTATGTCTATGAGGTGGGAGAGGCTGCTGCCGAAGCATGCGAGGATCGCGGCAATGATCAGCAAGTCCTACCTATTGTACACTGATATGGCTGCTCCGTATGACTATATGGACTTTATGACGATATGGTTGATGGAGCCCATCATATATGATGCCTTGCCTTTCCCTCCGGTGGGTTCGAGTCGGGCGATAGGGTCTTCCCACAGCGGCGGTGGCGACGGCAACTTCAGAGGTTCCCTTTATTCGATTTCATACCCCTTCGTATAATATTCGGCGGGCTAATAGAGGGATGGACCCCATATTGCACTGTCCTCATGCGATGGATCCGGAGGAGTTGGGTTTGACAGAGGATGGTCTTCATCCTGCGGTATACCTTCTCTTCTTTTTGGTTCCCTTTATGTTTTGATCATTTTTTCTTTTATACTTATTTGCCTTTTACTTGCAGCAAGTCCGAGAGTCGACCACTTGGCTGAGGGACATTAGAGACGGGATATCTTCGGTGACTTCCCATATTCAGGATGCGGTCTCGATTCCTTCTTTATTGGTGTCGTCTGCTTCATCCGGGGAGGACTCTGTCTCGGGTAGTGGTGGTGCGTCATCTCACCGTAGGGGAAAGAGAGCGCGTCGCAGGGGTGGAAGCTCTTCGAGAGAGGGAGAAAGAGAGAATGTGGGTTCGGGCTGAGTCCCGTTGTTTTTTCTTTTCTTTTATTTCCTTTAAAATTTGATGTAACACAGAATATATATATGTAATGCAATGGTTTTTTTATTATCTTTTGTTAATGGTCAATGCATGCACATCCGCTTTTACTTTGCTGCTGAGACCGTAAAAAGAGATATTTTTAGGATTTTAGAGGAAAGTTTTAAAAATGAGAAATTATATAGGTGTGGAAGAGGATTTTTGAAATTCTGTTGAGAATATCATTTTATTTTTTTATCGAGCTTCTGATTTTGTCAAAAGAGGAAAAAGGGAAATTTCCAAAAATAGGGGGTTGCAGATCGGCAAGACCCTTGTCCTGCCTATCGACAGTCAAGTCCAGTCCCATCAATTCAAAGTTTTAATTAGTGCCCTATTCAGCCTCTTGTACTTTGTGGGGTAGGATTTCTTTCGATTTCTGCAGGGGTCATGTCTTTTATGAGGGTTTCAAGTATAAAAAGGGGTAAGTGGTGGAATGTTTTCATCACACCTTCACATTCTTAGTTGCTTACTATCTCTTAGGATTGCAAGATTGCTCTCCCTGGTAGCATTGAGTTTGACAACTACCTCGAAGACTTGGAAGCAATGTGCTTTTATAATTTCGACTATGATGCTTTCAGTATGCGTCAAGTTTCTTTATAGCATAATCGGCCCATTGAGTGGAACATTTTGATGGCGGCAGTGTAATTTTGGTACCCCGATGACCATGTATTCCGCTTTGGGTTGGATGAAGTTTGTCCTACCTACGAGGAATTTTCTGCCATGCTGGGGATAAATCTCAATGTTGCTGCAGCTCTTCCTGAGTTTTCCCATTCTCCCAGGGAGTTCTTGGCTAGGCTTCTTTGTATTTCGCTATCGGTAGATAGACCACTAGTTGCTGGGGGAATGATATCCCTTTTGGAGGTGTTACAGTTCGTGCATTTGCCGGAGGCTAGCGATGCTGGATATACTTGAGCCGTTGTTCTAGGCCTAGTATCAAAATTGTTGCTGGTGACTGGGGAACTGTTGGTGAACCCACAACTTGCAGTTATTATTTCCTGGATGTCATACCTTCGTAATCCTGCGACGGTGATACTTGCAGAGACTTTGAATGACCTGGATGCCTGGCGAGAAGGTCGTTCTGACTTTCTGAGGGGTAGCCCCGTGATGTTGTTCATGTGGTTGTCTGAGAGACTCCTCTCGGCGATCCTCCGAAATACCCTTTGTCGGTTGTACCCAACTTCTTTTCGCGCCACTTCATCAGCGTTGGCTTGGATATTGAGAGCTGGGAGAACTGTTTTGTGGAGCATGGGGCTCTAAATCTGTATTGGTCAGTGCCTTGGTGGGGACCGTTGCTGCCTATTCTGGAGCTGGGAGAACACCCATATATCCGGTTGGTTAGTCTCAGGCAGACCTATTTCTATTTCCCTTAGCGTCTTCTGCATCAATTTGGCTGGGAACAGGTCATGCCACCTCGAACACTAGACTTCTTTCCGGTAGAATATTTGACTGAGCGTCTGCGCATGTGGCTTGGCTCTATGTGGGAGAATCGGCGTCCGTCGACCCGTCCTTCTCAGTCTGTTGGGAGAGTTTGGGATATCCCTGGGGATTATATGAAGTGGTTGTGTAGAAGGGTGGTCAGCAAGATGTTGGCAGTGGAGACTGGACAAAGGTGGCTTATTTTATTTGATACCATGGACGGAGGTGTTGTGGTTTTTTCAAAGTTGTTTCGGGCTTATCGGTCCATGGAGCGCTTGTGGCACTCTATTCAGGCAGGGGAAGCTTGGGGACCCCAGGGTGCAGATGATGATGACGGAGCAAGCTCCTCTGGTAGCTATGGATAGGACTCTTGGAGAGTTTATTTTGTAATGGGGAATAAATTTGGGGATTTTATTTTGGCCTTTTTTTTAAGAAGGTAGGGGGAAGGGAGTTATCCGTTCCTTTTCTCATGTAATCGGTACCAAAATTTCATTTTAGTGAAATAAATAAGTTTTTGATCATCCAGCTCTGCCTTTGATGAGTTTTGTATTTTTGAATTATCTATACCGATCCCTAAGGAATACATAATCCTTTTGTTCAAGTATATGTTATAATGAACTGTCGTTCTCGGAGATAAGAAAAGAATAGTTTTTTATGAAAAAGAAAGGGTCGTTCTCATGTAAGGTGAATGAGTTGCCTACGTACCTCGGGGGTTTTGAATATTTTTTAAATTATTTAAAAATGGTTTTGCAGAGGATCAGACCCACGTAGTTCTTGGTAGAAGGAAGTGAAGATTTTTTTATTTTTTATTTACAATAGAAGGGACATGAGAAGAGTCATAGCGCGTCGAGATTTTGGACTCGGGGTAGAACTTCTTGAGACGGTCCAGGTTAACTGAATGAGCCATCTCTTCCCCACCTAAGTCAGTGAGCATGGCGTCACCGCCGGACAAGATTTTCTTGACAATGCAGGGGCCTCTCCAATTGGGCTTGAATTTTCCTCTAGGGTCTCAGATGGGTTCTATTATCTCTTTGAGGGCTAAATCCCCCTCTCGGACACCGTGGTCCTTGACTCTCTTGTTGAATGAACGCATTATTCGGTGATGGTACCCTTGTATGTGGTATAGTATTTTTAATCTCCTTTCGTTTAGGAGGGTCAGCTGGTCAAGACGGCTTTGGCACCAGTCTTCTTCGCTGACCTTGCTTTTAAGCGTGACGTGCAGTGAAGGTATTTCTAGCTCCACGGTCAGGACTGCTTCCATGACGTAAACTAGAGAGTAAGGGGTAGCCCCAGTAAAGGTTCGAATTGAGGTTCTATAGCCCAAGAGGGCATACGGGATCCGGTCGACCCAATATCGATAGCTTTTGGTCATCTTACTAATGATGACTTTGAGGTTCTTATTGGCGGCTTCGACTGCACCATTGGTTTGAGGTCAGTAGGGAGAAGATTTGTGTCTATGGATCCCATATTTGTTGATCAACTCTGTGACTTCTTCCTCGAAATGCAATGCGTTATCTGACACTAGCTCGTGCGGGACTCCATATCAACAGATGATGTTTTTCTTGATGAATTTGGCTACTTTCTTAGCGTTCATCACTGCGTATGACTCAACTTTGACCCATTTGGTGAAATAATCAATAGCAACTAGGATGAACTCATGCCCGTTGGAAGCCTTTGGTGTAACCTTCCCTATAATGTCGATACCTCAGGTGGAGAATGACTAGGGAGAAGTCATGTTGTATGATTCGCGCGGAGGCAGATGCTGAAGGTTGGAGAATTATTGGCATTTGAGGCATCTCCGGACACAGGTGGTGTAATCCTGGGTCATGGTAGTCCAGTAGTATCCCTGTCGGATGATCTTCTTGGCAAGCATGTGACCGGTCATATGGGGTCCACATTCCCCGATGTGGATCTTTTGCATTATTTTTTCAATGACAGCCCCTGCGATACAGTGCAGATGAGTTCCATCGAAGTTTCTTTCGAGCAGTTTTTTGTAACAGATGATGTACTAGGCAACCAGTCTTCGAAGAGTTGCTCGATATTTCTTGTTGGAACCCTCAGGATACCTACCATGCTTGAGGAGCCGCCATATATCATAGTACCAACAATTGTCTAGCTCGAGATCTTCTGTGGTGACGAGCTCAATGTGGTAATAATGGGTTGGTTTATCTTGCTTTTGAATCTGGAAGGGGGTCATTATTATTCCTTCGGGAATGTTGACCATGGAGGCTAAGGTAGCAAGGGCATCGGCTAGATTATTTTTTGCTCGAGGTAGGTAATGGAAGGTGATGTCTTGGAGTTGGGAGGCTAGTGGGCATGGAAGGGTTGGAGCTTCTCGTCCTTAATTCTCCATTTTCTGAGCACTTGACCGATGATGAGTGAGAAATCCCTGTAGACGTCTAGGTATTGAATACCTTTCTCGAGAGAAACTTTGAGGCCTACGGTGCCTGCCTCATATTCAGTCATGTTGTTGGTATAAGGGAAGTCCATCTTGATGGCGATGGGAGTGTGGGAGTCATCTGGGTCGATCAAAAGTATCCCAATTCCATATCCCTTTTTGTTGGCAGCACCGTCAAAGAACATTTTCCATTGGAGGTTGTCCTGGGCAGTGCAAATGATGTTTTCATCTAGGAATTCATAGATCAAGACATCGGCCTCATCCATGGGGTAATTAGCGAGGTAGTCATAGATGGCTCTTCCTTTTATGGCTTTCTGCGTGATGTACATGGTATCAAACTCGGCTAGGAGCATCAACCATCGGGCCATTCGGTTGGATAAAGCAGTTTTATTGAGCGGGTATTTGATGGGGTCCATTCGGGATACAAGTTTGATGGGGAAGGCGAGCATGTAGTGCCGCAAATTTTGGGTGACCCAGACAAGAGCGACATATGCCTTTTCCAAAGCAGTGTAGTTAACTTCATACTCGGCCAATTTACGACTAGCATAATAGATGGCTCTTTCTTTACGGGAATCCTTAAGGCATTAGGCTAGCAAAGCCCCATCTGCAGTGTCGATTATTATTAGGTTAGGAGCAAGGGGAGACCAGGCTGTGATGGCATGAGTATTAGAGGTTGAGTTAGATATTGTTTAATTCAGTCAAAAGCTTCTTGTCAGGCCTCGTTCCAAACCTTGGTTGAATCCTTTCGGAGGAGTTTGAAGATAGGTTCGCAGATGGGAGTTAACTGGATGATGAATCGGCTGATGTATTATAATTTCCCGAGGAAACCTCGGACTTCTTTCTCTATTCAGGGAGGTGGAATCTTAAGTATGGCTTTCAGCTTGGCAGTATCTTCTTCTATTCATTTCTCACTGACCATGAATCCCAAGAGTTTCCCATTTGTAATGTCGAAGACACGTTTTTACAGATTGAGCCTCATCTGATACTGTCGCAATCGTTCGAAGAACTTTCGAAGAGCAGGAACATAACCCTCTCTAGTCTTGGATTTGATAATCATATTATCCATATAGACCTCAACTTCTTTGTAAATCAAATCGTACAGGATGGTTGTGGCAGCCCTTTGGTAGGTAGCCCCGACGTTCTTGAGACCGAATGGCATAATAGTGTAGCAAAAGGTTTCCCATGAGGTGATGAATTTGGTCTTTTCTTGATGGTCTGGGTGCATTTTGATTTGGTTATATCCGGTAAACCCGTCGACGAATGACTTGAGAGCATGACTAGCTGTGTTATCCACGATCATGTCGATATTGGGTAACGGATAATCATCCTTTGGAGATGCTTTGTTCAATTCCTGGTAGTCTACACACATCCGAACCTTCCCTTATGATTTTGGCATAGGCATTATATTGGCTAGACACGTGGGATATTCGATCACATGAATGAAGCCTACGTTCAACTATTTGACCACCTCTTCTTTGACTTTGAGCGACCATTCGGTGCGAAGCTTTCTCAACTTTTATTTAACCGGCTTGTAATCTGGGAGAGTGAGAATCTCATGCTGAGCTATTTCGGGATCAATGCCAGGCATATCTTCATATGACCATGCGAAGACATCCATGAATTCCTTTAGCAATTCTTCGAGTTGTGCACGCTCATGCTCGTTAAGGGTAGCCCCTATCCTAATCTCGCTTAGCTGGCTAGTAGAACCGAGGTTAATAATAACAGTTTCTTCTTCATTAACTTGAACACAGTTATGTTATTTATTATTAACCTTATTTAGATCAGTTAAGAATTGATCATTTGCAAAATCATCATCATCAAAAGTTTGATAAGAATCTAAACAATTAATGTAAGGCACATCAAGATACTCAAAATCTTCTTTTATTTCATTGATAGGAAAAATAGAATTGAGAACCTCGTCAAAGGAGGACTCGATTACATTTTAGCAAGGATAGATAACAGCATAAGAAATGGGGTAAATAATGGGACTAGGGGGGATTTCAATAGGTAGAACTGGCGCAGCATGCCAGTTGAGGATAGGTGTATCAGCAGCTTTAATTAGATGGGATGGATCCAGCGATGTAGTGCCTGAGTGAACCATACAGAGTATCAGCCCCAGTGTATGTAAATTGATGGAATCTTCAGAGTCACTTTCCTCAATCTCTTCGGTATCTCTGATGAGTGGTTGTACATAGTGTTGGGAACTCTCGGCCCATGGGTATCTATCTTGGAAAAAGATCTCCATTCCAGGCTTCATCTTCTTATCTGTATGGCCATACCATGGTTCTGAAAATTCGCAAAATGGGAAGTCTTCGCCCTCTTTGATGAATCATCCATTCAAGGAGTCACTTGGGATAGTCTGGATACAGTCTAGTCCTCTCTTTGGTCGAGACTGGTGGATCATTCTGAGCTCCTGTTCTGATGGTTGATACCCCAAACCACAAGGAGGGAAAGCTTTCTTCAGTTTAATCGGCTCGAGTATACCTTGTTGTCTTTGTCCTAGCCCCAGTACGGGCATTAAGTGCATGTTTCTGAACATCTGAATCACATTCACGTTGCCATGAGGGTCGTATTCTGGACAAACCCTTTCTTTGAAGTCGTCCCCTGCCAGGAATAGAGGTGGTTCAACTCGAAATCCTGATAAGATCATATCATTCGACCCGTGATGTATCTCAATGATCTAACTGCTAGTACTTGTACCCTCATCATTTCTGTCATCACCCAAAATGGTGATGACTCGTCCATTGGAAAAGAACTTCCATTTCTGATGGAGTGAGGAAGACACACCCTTGATATTGTGGAGCCAAGGTCGTCCTAGCAATAAGTTAAAACAAGCTGGGATGTCACTAACTTGGAATTCGACGATAGGGATACATCCCATCACCTCCCGAAGGGTATTATCGTAGTCACGCACAACAATGGAGGTTGGAGCGAGGCCTCTTTCTTTCACTCTTAGACATTTGAAGGTTCTCAGTGGGCAGACACTCAAGGCAAATCCATTATCAACAAGAGAGTGTGGTACAACCTTCCTTATAACTTCGACGGAGATGTTGAGTGCATGATTTTGGTTTGGCACAATTCTGGGGGTTTCTTCTTCGAAAAAGGATAGCATTCGGGTAGAGGTCAAGGATCCGACAAAATTTATCACTTCTTCTGGTGTGGTAGAGGGAGGAACTATGGGTCCAGTGAGCAACTTGATCAAAGCGTTTCTGTTTAACTGAGAAGACATGAAAATCCACCACAGAGTTATGTTAGCTTCAGTTTTATTTAGTTGATCAAGGATCTTGCTCTACTCGAGGGTCATCTCAAGCATATGAAGGTTTTTCACGCCCTTCCCCTTGTCATTGGTTGGTAGTGAGCTTAGGATCTAGTAATGCCTCCCTAATCTGGTAATGTGATTTACAGAAGAAGGAAAGAATATGAATCTCGTTTCCTCGTCAATCTCGAGTTGTTATGCTACCTTGTTTATTTCTCTAAGGAGTTCTTCAAATGATATCATCCCACACATGTCGGCTACCGTGCCAATTTTCTCTGAAGCCTGCTCTTCATTCGAGTCTTCAAACTCTTCCCCCTATTAGGTGGCAACAATTCTATCTTTCCATGCAAAGTCAATGCATTCCATAATTTCGACAGCTTCTTCATACAGTTCTTCCCATTCTGTGGGGATATGTGAGGGTGAAAGGACCAAGCACCCTTGTAGCTTCAGAGCATCAAGTAACTCAGTCATATTGCAAATATCGTCGGTTCACCTGAATATCTCTACCATAACCTGGACAACATCATCTAAGTTGACTTCATCGGTCGGTACTACCCAACGGTCTGATTCTCGGGCCCATTTTCTTGCTTCCAAGAACAGCGTGCTGAACTTTTGCCAATCAATGATCATCTGTGAGGGCAATTTCAGCCCAAACTCTAGGAGTTGGTTTAAGACTTTTTATAATTCCATGCCCTCTATTTTCAGAATGGGTACGGACAGCGATGCATGATCTAGTAAGGAGTGACAGTGCCTGATCAGCGAGGCTAATAGGGCGTAGGAGGAAATATGGGTAAATTTGGGGAGGTTTAGGAGAGTATGTGGGTGTTATTTGGGTTGAGGGATCAAATTTTGGCTTCTCTTCCAGAAAGATAGCATTGGCATGATTTGGGAGTGGGTTGTGAGTAGTTTTTGGCTTAGGATTAATTGGTGGGGCAATGGTACCCCGGTCAATTAGACCTTGGATTATGTTTTGGAGGTGAAAGCATTGGTCGGTGGTATGGCTAGCTGTTCGGTGAAAGGCACAATGGGCATCTGCCTTGAAGTTTCTTGGGAGTGTATTTGGCAATCGACGGGGATCCAAGGGTTCGGTAAGGTTTCGGCTCAACAAGTATTGATAAACTTTGGAGAAGGGAGCATGGATCTCGGTGTATTCCTTTCGGACAGGGATAGGGAGGATTTTCGGTGCCCATGATGTGGTTGGTTAAGAGATGTTGTTGATGGTTGAGACTGCAACACTAACAGTCTTATCATATTTCCTGGGGGTGAATTGTCCGGACACCTTCTTTGGTTCGACATCTATTTTAGCAAGACCTTCCTCGATTTCTACTCCTGCTTCTCTGAGAGTTCGGAAGTGGGGATAGTATTGTCCTCCCATCGTTGCTCGAACATGGGGTAAGAAATTCTTCTTCACTATGCTGACTTGTTCTTCGTCGGATGGTCGATTGGTCATGGTAGTTGCTTTTTCCCTCCATCGGGCTATGAAGTTGCTGACTGATTCCCCAGAGTTTTGTTTGAGCAACTCTAAATCACGATGGGTGACCTCAATCTCTTTATTGTATTTGTACTATGATATGAATTCCCGGGCTATATCCTCCCAACTACGAATTCTGGAATCTTCGGAGACAAAAACCATCGGAGGGCGCTATACTTCAGAGTTTGTTGAAATAATTGGTCCATCACTTCTTCAGAAGCCCCTAGTAGAGTCATGGAACGGTGATAGTTGTGGAGATGAACAATCGGGGGTCCACTTCCTCCAAATTTCTTGATATTTAGCACCTTGAACTTCTCGGGTAACCTTGCTTTAGGATATGGAGACATGTGGGTGTAGTCCATGTAATACCTTGAGATTCTAACTTGGTCAAACTTCTTCGTAAGCATCTTAAGGTATTCTTTGACTTTGATCATATCTTCTTCCTTCAGATCAATGATCATAGGCAAGTTAGCCCCATGCTGGGCAAGGTTCGGCATCGGAAGGTGGGCAGGCGACGACCCATTAACATGAGGGACACGTGGAGCATGATGATACTCTTCAGGAACCCAGATGGGCTCGGGTGGATCCATAGCATGAGGGAATAGGGCCTCGGGATCTTGAGGAACGAGAACCTGATTTCTTTGCATCTCTTGGACCTCAATTTAGAGGTTATCAATTTTGGACACGAGCTGAGTTAGGACTGTCTTCAGATTCGGGTGCACAACGGGTACTTGATCTCTGTTCTCCATGGAAAGCGAATGGATTTCAGACTCGGAAGAAGTAGCAGGAGAACAGATGAAACTCCGGGGTGACTTGAATGAAGACCGAAGCAAATAAGGAGCTAGGCCAAGGGTTTGCGACCGACCTGAGAAGGCGCAAAAATGGGATTTATTTTTGAGAAAAAGGGATAAAAAAATTTCTCTTTGAGATGAAAAGACAAATTTTTTGGATTTTTGATAAAGAGAGGAGAAATGTTTTCTTTTTTTTTCTTTTTGATAGATAAGGGAGAAATGTTTTTGGAGTTTTTTTTGGGAGACGGACCTCAGCATGATTATTATAATTATTATGTTCTCACTTGTATTAAATTCTCCTAAATGAAAAATAAAATGTCGGACTGGACCCGAGCCTGGAAAAATTGGGTTTGTAATATATGCAAAGTTACGGTTGGACTTGTGACTAGGGTCACGGACAGGGTCCCATTTTAAAAATACACGAAAAATTCAGGCGACAGGCCGACCCTGAATTTCGATAGAGTTTCGGGTAGAAAGCGATAATCTAACATGTGTGTCCTAGGATTGACACCTATATGCGGGTATGCAGTTGGTTGTGTGAATCGAAAAGGGTTACCCCCTTTGGCGTGACTTCCACGATATACGTCTTGCTCTTGCGGGCAATCGGTACGTGTGGACAAGCCATTTTATATACCTGAATGTACGTGAATTGCCTCACTATATACCTCGTGGGGACGGTACGTGTGAGAGGAAATTCGATATACTCGACGTACGTGAACGAGTTTGCTGCAATATACCTCCCGTCATGACTTCGATCAAGCGGTACGATGCGGGGGAACCGTTCGATATACGTTTAAGGTACTTGGCCAATGGAAGGTGAGAGTCATATCGCTTAGGCTAACTGCGCCCTGGCAGACCAGCGCCCATCACGAAGTGACCCTCTAGTTACTGGACAAAATTTGGTCATTCACAATGCTCTTTGGTGATGTTGTGTGAATCATGCATGACTCTCTTATTAGTATCTTATGAGAATGTCTTTCTTGATCATGCCCAATGGGTAGCAAAGTATGAGTACCAATGGTATACCAAGCATGCGTGATGTGTGCATCATGAGGATATATGTGATCCTAGGTGCACACGGTGCGAAGTGTAAATGGAGAATTTTTTACAAGTGTGTGAATAGAAGCATAAGCATGAGGTACACATGAGTAGTAAAGGGGAACGTGCAAATAGGGGGATATATAAGAAAATAAAACACCCATGTAAATTGAGAGATCCTAGGTCCTGTGCATCCCCTCCACTGTGGCCATCCCCGATCCTCGATCCTCACGGAGGTCAGGCGGAATGAGGATCCTAGGTCCTGTGCATCCCTCTCGAGAGCGCTTCGGTCGGCGTCATTGGGTGAGGTGAAAAATATAGAGAGATTGAGTCACCAGTCTATTTTACTGAAAACAGACAAAAGAAAGGGAGTCATCCTTAAGGAAAACATCCAAATACATACTGATGCATACGAAACCAAAATGATTCGAAAAGGGTGTGGAGGCTAAGTTACGAAATGGGAAGGTGTTAGGCACCCATTCTTCCCTTACGGTCTCTCATGGGTTTTTGCTATTTTTCTTTAGTTTCCCCGTGATGTTTGTGCATGTGTATATATAGTGGAGATAGGAGTCATCGACTTGTACCATGGAAAAAGTAAAGCGAGTCATCCGTAGGAATGTAAAACTAATATTAGAAAATAGGATTTACGCGATTATCCTTACGCTGATATTTACGATGGAACGATAATGCATATGGGATAATACGCCACTAAGAACAAATACACATAATATGAGAGAATTGAGTTTAGAGAAAAATAAGAAAAAAAATGAAAGAAAAAGTAAGAATAGGACTCGAGTCTCAGGTTTATCCTCGATACGCCTACATAGCCTATAAAGGCATCAAAGTCCACGTAGTTCGCATGCAAAACGAGGGTTGGGGGTTATCCCATAAATACAATCGGGGGATTCTCTTATTTGTGTGTGTGTGTGTGTGTGCATGTGAAAAGGTGTTTTAGTTGTGAGAAAAGTGTGAGAATTCCCGTTTGGAATTTATGAGCAAACCCTATTTTTCTTGTTTTGGGGGTTTTATTTATATGAAAATAAGAGATGTACAATAATACTATATAAAAAGTATATTAAGATATGTGAGATGAGAGAATAAAAGTGCTATGTAATATACAAGTTAATGTGAATTAGGGGAATTTAAAGAGAGAGTTGAGAAAGTTGGACCTTCTTGAAGATATTTAGCTTGATTTTGGATGTTGAAGAGCAGCCCTTGCACTTGGATGATGATGGAGGATAGTTAATTCACCAAGTTTAATGAAAAGTGAAGGTTGGAAAGATATTTGGATGTGGAAATCACGCTTACTTCAAGAGAGGTTTTTTGGATTTTTTGAGAGTGATGTCTATCAGATCTGGGCTCCCCTTGCAATGAGGAAAAGGCCTCCTTCTTATAGGCCTAGGGCATTGAAGGTCGGAATAGCCCTAGTCCTACCAATCGGTAGGTGTGTTTAGGCACACTGCTGATAGGCAGGGTCTGGGACCTGCCGTTTGGCAGTGTCTTTCTGGCCTTTTTGGAAAATGGGGCGCAGAGTGCAAACCGTTGATCCAAATCGCGCACGGGGTGGACCGTTTGAAAGGTATTTTAGAGAAATCTAAAAGTCCTTAGACCTCTCCCGGGTTTAGGAGTTGACTTTGGGTCAAATATGGCTTGGAAGCGCTCGTCGGTCCATTGGACGGGGAATCATTGGACGCAAACGGATCGTTCGTCAGCATGGTAAATCAGAATCATTCAAGGGGTGTATCGTTAGAAAGGTTAGGAGATGTACTTCAACATTCCAAAGAGTTTGATCTGGTTTGAGGAGTTCGCATTGGCAACGGGCCCTGGAAGAGTTCGATGACCTCTCAGAGTAAAACGGATCGTTCATTCGTACCGTAAGTCAGAATCGCGCACGGGATGGATCGTTGGAAAGGGGTTTCAGTTACCTTTGAAGATTCATTCAGTATCGGTTGAGATGAAGAGTTAACTTAGGTCAAACGGAGTTGGGAGTGTCCGGTGGCCTTTTTATCGAGTTTCGGTAGAAAATGGGTCGTTCGTTTGTACCGTAAGTCGGAATCGTGCACGGGATGGACCGTTGGAAAGGGGTTTCAGGGCCCTTAGAATATTCATTCAGTCTCGATCGAGCTGAAGACTTAAGTTTTTGGTCAAACGGAGCCTGGGAGTGCCCGATGGCTTCTAGGTCAGTACTCGGGGTATGACATGGGTTTGTAGTGATGAAGGGAGGTGCTAAGGACCTAAGGAGAGTTTAAGGGGTAACATAATGGGGTGTCTACAGTGATGATTTACACATAGTTATGTTTCATTTTTGTTTAATTATTTAACACTAGCCTTTTAAAATTTATAGTATGTTTCATTTTTGTCTTATTAATTTTTTCATGGTAAATATGTCTCAATTATGTGTTATTTATATTCGATAGAATCATAATCTTATATGTTAGAAATGCTTAGGGCCAACCAACTCAATGGCTATTTAAATGTTCAAATTCACGAGTCAACAACAATTCAAGAATCCCAAACAACAATTCATATAATAATACAAAATATTAGAAATGCATAGGTCCAAATCACATAATATATCACCATTCGGTAGTACCATAACCCTAAATGTTAGAATTTCCTAGGGCCAACCAACTCAATGGCCATCTAAATGTACAAACTCATGAGTCAACAATAATTCAAGAATCTCAAACGATAATTCAAATAATACTGCAAAATATTGAATAAATGAGAAATATCTTAGCGCAATAAGGTAACATCATTTTTAAATTACAATAATAAATAATAAGGTGACATATTTTTTAAATTATCATAATCAATAATAAATTAACACAGTAAATAAATAATAAGTTAGCAGAATAAATAATATTGTCAGAAATTAGAAAAAGCGCAAAACTTAAATGACTGCATGAGCTTGTGTGTGTTTCAAAATCATTTTTAAGGGTTTTCATTTGAAATTAATCGATTTACACAAATGTTTCTAGGTTTGTTTAGGGACTTTCGTATGAAATTAATTTGTGTGTGTGGGTTTGTGTTGTGGTGTGTGTGTGTGTGTGTGGTGTGAAGGCGATAAAGAGAGATGTACCTGAAAGTTAGGGGGGAAGAGAGAGAGAGAGTTGATCGGTGAAGGAGGAGAGTCACCACTATAAAAGGAAATAAGAGAAATGGTTTCGGTATAAGGAAAATGGTGTCCGACAGAGGGTTAAGTTAAAAGAGTTGTCACAGTCGTGTCAAGGACATTGGCCATGACAACTTCTAATCTTATCACGGTAAAGTCCTTGACACGTTCGTGAAAATTTTGTTGTCAAGGTCAATAATCGTGGCACGATCGTGACAAGGTGTTGTCACGGTCGTGTCACGATCATTGACCTTGACAACAAACACATATTTTGTTGTCACGATTTTTTATCACGACAACCCTAGCTGGTTATAGAGTGACAAAAATCCAATTTTGGTGTAGTGAGGATAGATAGGTCTAGCCCCTAGTGTGATTTTTATGGAACCCACTACGTCTCGACGAGTATTATCATAAGCATTCATGTCGACAGAAGTGGGAGTGATATCACTGACTTTTAGTCCCAAGCAGTTGATGGTTCCGAGCGAACAAACATTGAGAGAAGATATGTTGTCGACAAATGATAGTGGGATTGTCTTTCCCCAACACTTCAATAGAGATGTTAAGAGCATAATTGTGATCAAGGACGAACTTCAGTATTTCTTTTCGAAGAAGGAGATGAGTCTGGAAAAAGGAGATGAGTCTGGAAGAAGACAGGTACCCAACCACATTTACGACTTCTTCGGGTGGAAGGAGAGACTGTGGCTCCTGTGAGGAGCTTTATCATGGCATTCCTCTATAGGTAAGAGGATATGAAAAGTCTCCATAGAGTGATATTGACTTGTGTCTTCTTGGGTTGATCAAGGACTTTGCTCTATTCGATGGTCATTTCTGGCATGGGAAGTTCTTCGACAACTCCTTTTCCTTTATTCACCCTTAGTGACTGAGGATTCGAATCTTTGTAGTGTCTCCCTATCCTCATCATGTGGTTCACGGAAGTGGGAACGAACAAGAATCATGTTTGAGTATCTTTTTCTGGATTTGGATTTCTTACCTAGTTTGTTTACATACGATGGACTTCATATTATGTGCCAGTTGTTGATCCTGGATCGGTGGATACCGAGGCGTATGTGAACCCACACATTTGGTAATGCAGTGATGGACTCCCACGTGTCTGTAAGAAGAAGGTCGAGGGAACGAAAAAGCGTCATGGCTTGAAGGATTCGAATCAGTTGCGTAAGTCTTTTGTTGTGGCCTTTTGTAATTCCTGACATAGTGAATTGCGTTGATTGGATCGTCTGAGATTTTTCCCATTTGACTTTTTCTCGTACATTGGGAATTGTGGATTGATTTATTTTATCTTATATACTCACCTAGATACATGCTATCGGTTAAGATAAAACTGATAAAATTATTTTACATAACGATCGCCTTAATTGGTGCTTAATTTAATTAAAATTTGGAAATTTTAAAAATGGTGGGCCGGTGGGGTGTTTGCGTTTCAATACAAAACCCTTGCTCGTAGTTGCATTTTCAGAGAGAACACGATAGTGATCGTTAAGATAATAAATGGTCCTTCAATAAGTTGTTTTTACTCAATTAAAAAGTCACCCATTAAGGCGGATAATTCTTGTGGCCTTTTTTTTACTCTTACAGGTGGCTCAGTTGAAATTTGAGAATATGAATATATAATTTTTAGTTGAGTAGTTGTAAAAGTCTTAATTAAACCATACAAATATGGAATATTTAATCATCTTGGTCTTCGGTTGCCCTCACCAAACCATTTTTATTTCCCGTCGCGACTCCAATTAGTTGACGTCAACAGCTGAGATTGACAAAATATTTAAATAACAAGAAATTCCATCAAAAGAAAATGGTTTAGAATACTCTATTTATTATGCATTATGTTTGCTTAAACCTGCTATCTTAATGCGCAAAACGCAGACCTGGCATTTTGAACTCTTTTTACAAAAACAATATATCAAACCCATACTCAATATTGTTGTCAATCTCACAACATAATCAAGTAGCGTAAGTTATTTTCAAGAATAATCAAACTCATCAAGGAAAAAATTTAGATGATTTCTAATTGTACGTATGGAACGCATGCAACAAGTATTAAAAGATACAGAAAGACTATAAATTCACAAAAAAATGAATTCTCACACTGAAATAAGCAACAAACACAGTAAACGCGACTGAGAACAAAGACTATAAGCGTAGTAGATGAATGAAGTGGTAGGGTATATAGCATCTCTCAAGGGCTAGTAGTGGATGGGGGTGGTGAAAAGAAAGGAATTGTAGGCAGTGTAGTTGGAATTGTTGGGATTGAAGGAATTGTGGTGGGGATGGTGGGCAATGAAGAAGTGGATGGAAGTGGCGGTAATGTCATTGCCGGAACTGTGGGCATGGCAGGCAATGGTGGCATTGGCAGAGTTGGGGCGGTGGGTAGCTGTGGAAGTGGTGGCAAAGCGGCTTGAGGCAGTGTAGGCATGACTGGCAATGGAGGCAACGTGGCCTTAGGCAGTGGCGGTATTGTGGGGAGCGTGGGTGGTGCTTGCAATAGGTGGCGAGCCCCTAGACTTACATGTATGTTTGAGAGTGATAATGCTATGATCGAAGATACAAGTACCAAACTGTGACTAAGAGCGGCCATTGTTAGACTGGAGCTGAATAATTAAGGTGATAGCGTAGCTAGTTAAACCTTTGATAGACGTATCTTGTAACTACAAAACAACTGATGTTCTTTTGGAAGAGTTATATGAATCAATTGCTACTTATAGAGACATAATATTAAGGGACTACTCTGAACGTATGGTAGATAGGTTCAATGTTGTGTTTGATGAGATGTGGTTGACCTAAAAGTGTAGAGAAACTCTGCTTTTCGCACCTTCCAAAACTAAGTTTGACACCTCGTAGCAGGTGTTGCAATGTGTATATGTTTTTTGTTTTATTTCAATTTCTCCATTCTTAATATTTTACACCATGTTTGATTAATACTTAGATCCCAGGCTTTCCAGCCAATACCCCCTCCCCGTATAAAAGTAAGTTTAATTCATATTTTTGTTGGGACACATCATTCATATTTGAAACTACATAGATTGAAGCTAGGCAGGTGAACCAACATTTATTCTCCTCACTAGCTTCCTTCAATCGCTTCTCATCAACCTCGGGGTCTAGTCCATTTTATTTGACGCTGGTTTGTATTTTATTACTTAGCAATATGTCCATAGTTAATTAGGTGCCATTTGGTATGAGTTAAAGTTAGATGAAATCTGACACCCTTCAAATAATTCTCGATAAGTGTAAGACTACCGAATTTTGTGCGATATTAACTTGAATAGGAATGTGAACCCCTACGAAATAAGATTGCCTCCCCGGTGGGAAAGTGGAAGAATCGAAATACATTCAATATTCTACTTGTAAGACAAAAATGGCCTTAAAAATATCGATATTAATTTCCAAAAACTCCCCTTAAAACCTATATATTTAATTTGTGATGACAATTTGATTATTTTAGTTTCTAATATATTTAAATTTGTACGAGTTTTAATTTCTGTAATTTTAGCATGTTTTCTTCACATGTGCAATAATATGATTAAGTTACTCTTCAATATTCACATACCTTTTTCGGGTTAGAGTAAATTACTGTGCTGGTAAATATTGATTTTGTTTCTACGAAACAGACCTGGGTTCCTATATGTAGAAATAATGAACCATATAGTTGTGGTTTAGTACATGTCCAACATTAAAAAAATTAAAATTTGTATAGTAATCAGATTGTTAAAGGGTATGGTTGGTATATAGTGTAGATTCACATGTTATTTTCTTTGCATGAACCAAGCATTGAAGTTTTATTTCAGGTAGGAATACATAAGTTAATGACACTCGGAGATAGGAATGAGATTCCTAATAAAAGTGTCCTAGCATTTACTTTCCTGATAATCACAATCTATCCAAATATTTTTGTGTACTAAATAGCGTCTTACTGTCTTAGCTAGAGTGTGAGATTGCATGTGCCTAGATCGAATCTTTGTTTGGGTATATTTCATTATTCAATGTATCATGTATGAATTTTCAATCGCCTAGTTTAAACAAATAAACAAAAATAATATATAATCTTTTCATCCAAACAATCAAAATATCATGCTTAAGTCATGTTAGAAAGTAACCCAACATTTTATATTTCACGGATAAGTTGAGTCATTTCGAGTTTTGTCAAACAATGGTCAGATCTAACCCCCTCACCTAATGACAGGTTCAAGTTGTTAAATGTGGGAAAAAAGAGCAAGGGTTAAAAATCTTTGTTAACTTTCATTTTTTTTAAAAAAAGGTTCTAAATGGTAAAATAACTCCATCAACTATATATTTTGCTGTAAATAATATATTTTAAAACTTTGTAGAAATACTTTTAAACGACACATTGTGGGGTCTTTGCAACAAAATTTATTGTATAGGGGTCTCTTGCATTCAAAATAGTTTAAGAGGTTTTCTTGCATAATTTGTTTAGTTTATTCAAATGTGCCAAAATATTTATTAGCGCTATTATATGTACTAGTTGTAGTCCACACACGATGTGTGCGCAACACATTATTAATTACATCTCTACATACGAATAGATAGTTTGTTCCATAATTGTACAATGTTAAAATCAGAAATTTTTATTTATTTATTTTTTTGAAAGAACTACAATTTATTCATATGGAGTAGAAGAACTTGCCTCTTCTAAATAGCTTACATCCTTGGAAGAAACAAGAAAAAATAAAGAGTGAGAATGCAAATGAGGTTCTTTATGACATAAAACCCTTACAAATGAAATAAATGAGAGATGAAATTAAAGCAAGCTTATAGAAACCTAAAAAGAATATTTTGCACCAATGGCTTTTACACATTCCTAAATGAAGGAAAGCTCCATTTGTCCACTGTAATTAAACCTTTTAGATCCTTAGGAAAGTCAATTGTAGAATGGGAACTAGTGTTTGACAGTTAGGAGCTGCCTAATTTTGCAAGGAAATCCGCAACTTGGTTTGCCTCCCTGTAGATGTGAACAATCTTGAACTTTAATCCCTTTAGAATACTCTGAATCTTGTGAACATAACATTTAATTCTCCATGGAACAGAACCTTTGCTTATAAGAACATCTACTAGGATTCTTGAATCACTTTCTATAATGAGATAATAATCTGACAAATCCTTATATAGCTCCACACCTTTCAGAAGAACTAAAGCCTCTGCTTCCATATTTGTAACCTCTCCAAAATGAAAATTAAAAGCCCAACCCATTTCCCCTAAATAATTTCTAAGAATACCTCCACCTCCTCCCAAACCAGTTTCATAAATATAAATACATCTTTGAATTTTGAAAATTGTTAATAAGAAATGATTCACACTTTGAAATGTAATAATACACTTTCTAGTAAGTAAAATCAATGTAACGTAATAACTAAACAAATCAATTAGGGCATGCTTGGTTGTCCCCAAAATTATAAATTAGCCAATTTAAAATGGACTCATTCATGAATTGCATTACTATTAGTGTTTGGTTATAAGAATGAACAAATTAAAAAATAAACGAATTCATGTTGATTCACAAAAACTTAAATTAGTTAATTTCACCAAAAGCTTGAAATTGCACAATTTATAATTACACCATGAATCTTAAATGCACCACTCCCATAAAATACTCTCACCATACTACTCTGTCTCTCTCTCTCTCTCTACACACACACGCACACGCACACACACACACACACACACACACACACACACACACACACACACATATCAAAAGTAGATAACTCCATATTTCTTTTCCAAACACACCACAAATTAGATTTAAACCCATTTAAAATTAATACATCAACAATATATTCATTTCAAATTGATCAATTTATAAAATTAAATAATTTACGCAGCCAAATGGGCCCTTAATGATCAACAAATGACAATCAAAACTACCATTTTCCTCCTCAATTATTAACCATGACATCGATCATACTTAAAAATTCACAATTTTAATGTAAAGAAAAATGATAAATTTAGTGAGACATATAAATGATATATATTTAGACTCGTATTTCATTTGGTGTTGCAATGTTTTGCTAAGAAAAAATATTTTCATTTGTTTTTAATTCTTGTGACATTTTGTTTACCTTTAAGCTAAAAAACACATAAGAGAAGATAGTGAGTTCAATACTTATCATTTGAGTTGTTATCCTCAATTATATACTATTTTGAAAAAAAAAATTGGTTCACAAAATTTTTATCTTTATTTCCAAACTCATCAATAGCAAGAAGTTTCTTCTTTCAATGTAGGTCATAACTCTAAAACTCCAAGCCGGCACAATAAATTTTTACACCCACACGTGTGTACCGTCATCGATTTTTATCGTAAATATATCTTACATTCACTCTTTCAAATAAAAGAAAACAACTGTATATTCACCCAACTTGCGGTATTTAAAGAATACACCACAAAATTGTAAATAATAATATTCGCGGGCTTTCCATGAATTTACTATTTGGAGCATTCATTTAAACATAATTTTGTGCATATATTTTCCTCCACTTCATAAGAAAAATATCTTAATGTGAACTTCTCCATAATCCTTAAATATTTTTTCAACATGAATAGAATCACCGACCTCTTCATCTAGTTTTGGTGAGAGAATGAATGTCTTCTAAACTTCATGTAAAGGAAATAACTCAACGAAATGTTCCTATTACACACCTGAAAATTATACTTCATTACTTTACAGATTATAATCCAAGATCTTAGAGACCTTCTTAAGTTCGAAATTCTAAACAACTTCATTGAAAATTCTTCATTTTTTCAATCTTTTGAGGAGAATCAATATTGACTTTTTCTATATCGTCAAAATCTAATATTTCAAACACTTGCAATTCATTTACCCATTTTTTTATATTTTATGAAAAATTAACTCATGTATATGTACAAAATTTATAAGAATTATATTGAAGAACTCATTCTTCTCAACCATATTCTTCTCCACTATCTTTTCTTTTACTATTTTACCATCCACTTCAATTGCTTCCTTAATTGGTTCTTGGACTATTTGTCTCTCCAAATTTTATATCATCGTTAACATAGTACTCCTTGCATCCTCAAGAACAATATCTTCAAGATCTTCCCTTTTTAACTCATCTTCCTCAAAATATCGTATCCAATACTTTGTTTGTAATAACTTACCTCCACAGGTCAAGGTGATTGTCTTAATTGTCCTTGAAATTACAATTGGGGATCTTAAGTCTACGATATCCTTCCAAATTTCTGAATAAATTATCTTTATAAAATTTTGAGTACATTGTCCTCTTTCTTTTCGTGCACATTTTTGGACCCATCATCTGTTTCTTCATAAACATGCCATAAAGCACATGCCATATAAAATGAGGAAAATCATCATTTCCTTATAATTTTGGAATATCAAATTTTTACACACGTCTTTCATATTACTCCAAGAGACACTCCTTCGGATACCCCTTTATGGAAAAACAAGAAAGCTAAAAACCCAAAATTACGTGAGAAGTGAAGAGGAAATCATTTTTTATTTTTAGTTTACTTAATTTTTAGTCATTATATAAGTTTAATGAGAATTCGGTAACCATGTTCTAACACCACTTGTAAGGGTGGAAGACTCTAATACCACCTAATGAATGGGAAAATAAATGTGCTCGACAAGGATGGTAAAAATTCCAATTTTTTTCTTAATCAATTTTATCTTTTTATCCTAAGCATACATCTATTTTATAAAATAGATAAAGAAAACCAAGCATTCAATAAAGACAAACTTTCAGGAAAAATCTCTTTCGAACAAAACATTTTATTCACCATAACAAGACATTCGAATTACGTATTACTTGATGACCGCCACAAGCATAACGCGTTAGTCTTCGTAAATTCTCTAATGAAAACGACTCACTCCAGAGCAGCCCATGTTCGTCCTTCCATGCTTGGTATCCACTGATTAGCCTTGGTCTTCAGCAGTGAGTTCCCTCCAGAATCACAAAGGTCAGCTATGGAGATGCCTTCTCCGCAAAGATGTATGCAAAATACTAAGTTTTTTAGGGTTTAAACGAATTCATAAAACCAACTTTTAGGACATATGTTGTGAATTAAAAGTGTTTTACAACACTAAACAAATAAGAAATTTTGTAAAATATGTTCAAAAAACAATCTGGAAAAACTCTTAAAAAATCTAAATACAAAATGGGTATTGATAGGCCGTTCAAAAATTTCGAGCTGACGGCTCGATCGAACCAAGTTTTACACTTGTTCGAATAAGAATAGTAGTTCGTTTAAACGAAATAGATCTCGTTCGAACGTAATAGCTATCTTGTTTGAACCAGTTTCAAACGACATGTGGAGGAGTCAAAATAGTACACCCTCGATCGATGGACGTTCGATGAAAACTTCGAATGACCCTTTTAATGAAAACTATAAAAAATTAAGTCTGAGAATTAATTTAAACACTAAATTCCTTTATACCTTTTTGGGATAATAGGAAGTCTCGAGTGTTGATGTCCATTTACCCTGACAGTATGTGACGATTCGTAACGGGGTACGCCATACTAGATTAAAGTAATACAAGGCCTACACTATGAGAAGTATCCAAAATTTTGTTCTTACAAATCTACCCCTTTAGCCATTCCAGTACAGGAAAAAAAGCTATCCAAATTACGTCAACAAAACTCCTTAAATGACAAAAGAAATATATCACCCTTCCCAACCCTATAACAGAATGGCATATGCCTCTTTGTCTTCAAACTTCTTCTTTTTTCCCTTTTGTCAAAATTTGTCTTCATCCGATGTGTCTTTAATTCCTTTGTAAGTACCTACACACGTGAAATAAAAATATATACCCCGTGATGCATCAAGTTTTAAACAAACATAAAAACTCCTTTGTAATTTATTTCCCCCCTTTTTTATCAGTAATAAACAAAGGAGTGAAACATAATCATGAAATACAATGCATCATTTAGAAGAAAATATATCATCACAAAAGATATGAATCAAGCATGTGTAATGATAATCTCTATGGCCATGAAAATAAAAACTATTTTTGATATTTTTCATTTATTTATTAAAAAAACAAATTTTACAAAACAACAGTATATAATATATGAAAAATATATCAAAGAAAATCCGTTACAGATATATATGTATAAACGACCACATAATATGACACAAGCACATAAGCTTTATGTACTAGCATAATATCAATGTGTCTAAACACGTGGGATGGAATGAATGGGTATGAAAAAAATACAAATGAATTATAACCCAAACACTCATATACGTTCAAGAAGTTCTTAATTGGCCACAAAACTATATTCAAACTAAGCTTTAGCCTCAAACGATAAATAAACTGAACTTAGTGAACAAAACAAGCACAATGCACATATGCCTAGAATATTGATGATTCTACAAATCAATAATGTCATGATGAAATTAAATATGACTAGGATTCATTGTGCAAACCCGTTGGTCTTCAACTAAATCTCCCTCAAATGATAATAAAATACAATTTTTAAGCATTGTGGTCATCCCCGATCCTCGTCCGTGCACGGGCGGGAGCGTGGAGGAAAGGATCCTTCGGGTTCCGCGCTTCCCTCTCGGGAGCGCTTCGGTCGGTGTCGTTTGTGGTGAGAAAAATGTAGAGAGATTCAGAGTCGCTAGTCTATTTTACTCAAAACAGACAAAAGAAAAAAGGGAAGTCACCCCGAAGAGTGGCATCCAAAGACATACTGGTGCATACGAAACCAAATGATTCGAGAAGGGTTCGAAGGCTTAGTTACGAAATGGGAAGGTGTTAGGCACCCATTCCTCCCTTTCGGTCTCTCATGGATATTTGCTATTTTCCTTTATATTCCCCCCCGTGAGATGTGTGCATGTGTATATTTATAGAATGGAGGTAGGAATCCTCGACTTGTATCATGGAAAAGATAAAGCGAGTCATCCGTAGGAAGATATAAAAGTAATATTAGAAAAATAAGATTTACGTGATTACCCCTACGTTGATCGTTATAAGGGAACGATAACGCATATGGAGTAATGCGTCACTAAGAATAAGTATATATATAATATAAGAAAAATGGATTTAGAGAAAATAAAAAATGAGAGAAAAAGTGAGAGAACGGACTCGAGTCTCGGGTTTTACCCCGAGACGCCTACGTAGCCTATAAAGGCATCAAAGTCCACGTAGTTCGCATACAAAGCAAAGGGGTGGGGTTTATCCCATAAATCCAAAATGGGGAACCTCTTATTTGTGAGTGTGTGTGTGTGTGTGTAGAAAAAAGTGTTTTAGTTGTGAGAAAAGTGTGGAAAAGTATGAGAATCACTTATTTGAAATTTACGAGCAAACCCTCTTTTTCTTATATTTTGGGTTTTATGAAAATAAAAGATTTGCAATAATACTAAGTAAAAAGTATATTAGGATGTGTGAAATGAGATAATAAAAGCGCTAAGTAAGAAAACAAGTTATTGAGAATTCAAGAGAATTTCAAGAGAAAGGTGAGAAAGTTGGACCTTCTTGAAGATCTTGAGCTTGATCTTGAGTGTTGAATAGAAGTCCTTGAGATTGGATGACGATGGAGAGTGGTTAATTCACCAAGTTCGATGAAAAGGATGATGAAAAGTGGAAGTAAAAAGGGATTTGGGAGTTGAAATCACGCTGCCTTCGAGAGAGTTTTCTGGGATTCGTTGAGAGAGATTTTTATCAGATCTGGGCTCTCCTTGAAAATGAGGTGAATGACTCCTTTTATAGGACCAGGTGAGTGCCGATCGGCATAGACCCTTCCTGCCTATCGACAGGTACCGATAGGCAAGGTCTGGAACCTGCCGTTTGGAAGTGTGGTTCAGGATTTTTCGAAAAATTGACTGCCGAGGGCAAACCATTGGTCAGAATTGCGCACGAGGCATACTGTTGGAAAGGTAATTTAGAGACCTTCGAAATTAGTTTGGACCACTCCCGGGTTCGGGAGTTGACTTTGGGTCAAATATGGCTCAAGAGCGTTTATCGGTCCATTAGACGGGGAATCGTGCGGACGCAAACGAATCGTTCGTCCGCATGGTAAGTTTGAATCGTGCGCAGGACATACCATTGGAAAAGTTAAGAGATGTACTTTGACATTCTAAAGAGTTTGAACCGGTTTGGAGAATTGACTTTGGTCAACCAGGCCCGGGAAGCATTCGGTGGCCTCCCGGAGTCAAACGGATCGTTCGTCCGCATGGAAAGTCAAAATCACACACGGGGTGGACCGTTGGAAAGGGTATTCAGTTACCTTCAAAGATTCATTCAGCCTCGATTGAGCTGAAGAGTTGACATAGGTCAAACAGAGCCCGGGAGCACCCGATGGCCTCTAGGTTAGGTTTCGGACGCAAACGGATCGTTCGTCCGCATGAAAAGTCTAAATCATGCACGGGGCAGACCGTTGGAAAGGGTATTCAGTGCCCTTCGATGATTCATTGAGTCTCAATCGAGATGAAGAGTTTGACTTTTGGGTCAAACTTAGTCGGGGAGTGCCCGATGGCTTCCAGGTCAGTACTCGGGATGTGACCTGGGTTTAGAGTGATGGAGGGAGGTACTAGGGTTCTAAGGAGAGTAAGGGGGTAATAGAATGGGGTGTCTACAGAGCCCCTCGACGAGTGAGTTTGGAACAAATGATGACCGTCGAATAGACACCACATGATGCTTTTGAAGGAGTATGACCGATTCAGAGGGTCAAGGTCAATTCTGAGGACCTAAGGAGTGTGCTGGGGATGATCAATTATGTGCATCAAAGCCGAATCTATGGGCTTAGGGTAAAGGTCTGATAACCGAGGTCAATTTTGACCTAAAGAGTGTTGACGATCGAGGACCGAGGTCAATTCTGACCTAACTCAAGTGACGATTCGAGATTGGGGCCAATTCTGACCCAAGAGTGGTGACGACCGAGGACTGAGGTCAATTCTGACCTATCTCAGGTGACGATCCAAGATCGGGGCCAATTCTGACCCAAAAGTGGGGACGACCGAGGACCGAGGTCAATTCTGACCTAACTCAGGTGACGATCCAAGACCGGGGCCAATTCTGACCCAAGAGTGGTGAAGACCGAGGACCGAGGTCAATTCTGAACTAACTCAGGTGACGATCCAAGATCGGGGCCAATTCTGACCTAAGAGTGGTGACGACCGAGGACCGAGGTCAATTCTGACCTAACTCAGGTGGTGATCCAAGACCGGGGCCAATTCTGACCCAAGAGTGGTGACGACCGAGGACCGAGGTCAATTCTGACCTAACTCAGGTGACGATCCAAGACCGAGGCCAATTCTAACCCAAGAGTGGTGACGACCAAGGACCGAGGTCAATTCTGACCTAACTCAGGTCACGATCCAAAATCGGGGCCAATTCTGACCCAAGAGTGGATAAAGATTGGATTTTGATTCTGTTAGAGAAAGAGCTTTGTGATTTTGATCTAAGCTATGGAGTTGATAGCTGGGGAAGCTTTGGGGAGACCTTCCAAGGGGGAACAACCTATTTTGGGTGCTGTAAGAGAATTTTGCCGGGGAAGTGATCAGGTGATCCTTAGGGATTTTTCGGAGCTTTGCCGGGAGGAGTTTTCACTTGGTTTTTGAGGATTCCACCGGTGAAGAGGGGTTCCGCTCTAGGGAATGCGAAATTGTATTGGTAAAAAGGCTCTAAATCCTTCCTGGGATTTTTGGGAATTTTTCGGGGATATTTTGAGGTTTTCTGGCATTTTCTGGGAATTTTTGTATGAAATTTAGGGGGGTGCCAGTCGGCGTAGTATGAGAGGTGCCATTCGGCAGTGGAACGAACTTTTGGTTTGCCTCGGGAAGGTGAGGAGTCAGTGCCGATCGGCATGGTAGGGGGAGATGCCGATCGACATGGAGCTTGGCATCCAATATAAAGTTGGCGAATCCCCTCATTTTTTCACAGCTTTCTTTGCTTCTCTCTCTCTGTGATTCTTCTGCAAATCGTTCTAGCATTTTGATCTTCAAGAAATGGCCGCCTTTGTGAACACTGCAGTCCACCGGGAGTGGTTGACCGTTGATGATTGGGAGAATGTGGAGTGCAGGGCTAGGGCGCCTCTTGCGTTGGGGAATGAGAATTCCTTTGATGCGTTTGAGCCTGTCGCGGATGAGCGGACTTTGCTGCGGGAGCCATCACGTCATCGCTCTTCGAGAGTGATCCCTGACGGTTATGTAAGTAACCCGACCTTTGGCATTCTTCTCTTTTTTGGTGTTTTTTCTTGTTTGACTTTTGATGAGGCTTTTTCCTTTTTTTTTTGCCTGTCTGATATTTCTTTGAAGAACATGCGTGCTCGTGGGATGAGGGGGCTTAAGGATGCCTGGGAGCATCTCCCACCCGTGGTACGTTGGATGGTATCATCAGCAGGTTTTGGGCGATTGGCATCGGTGCTGGATAAGACGCCTCGTTCGACAGCGGTCTTGTGCGCTTTGGGAGAGAGGTGGTGGGACACTACCCACACCTTTCATTTTGGATTCGGGGAGATGACGGTGACTCCCATAGACGTGCAACAGCTGCTGGGGCTGGATTATGATGGAGAGAAGATAGAGGTGGATCTCTCTTTACGGGTGAGACTGGAGGCAGTGCGTGCGACACTTAGTGATGTGGGGAGGATAGTTTTTGGGGATTCTATCCGGGTGTCCTTGCTGAAGGATGTTCTACTGAGAAGGGTAATTGATGTGGAGGACAGGCTTCAAGTGAGGCAAATGGCCCGGTTATTCATTCTTCTGGTGCTGGGAGGTTTCATGGTGACGTCGAGCGGCGACATCGTCCATTTGTGGTTTCTGTCGTACTTGAGGATGTTTTCGAACATCCTTTTCTATGATTGGGGGAGTCTGACCTTGGCGACCCTTTACTTTTCTCTGGATGCATTCAGCCGATGCTTCCGGGAGACCTTTACTCGGGCCACGTACCTTCTTGAGGTATTCTTCAGTTTGTGCAATTCTTTTCATGCATTTGCATTTTCCTTATGCGTCTTTTTTGCTTGTGAATTTAGACGTGGTTCTATGAGGTGATTTGGTGCAATACCCCGCTGATTGTTTTGAAGGATGACACTGTTGGGGACTTCTGTCACTTGTATCGATGGCATAAGGCCAACCAACAGTCGAAAGGATCTCTCTCCCTAGAGGCGGTGCATCTGGTTTTGAATGACCTGACCAGTGGTAGGGTAAGACTCTTTCCATTTCAGTCTTAGTTTTTGCAGCTTTTGATCTTGTATTGATTTATGCTCGCTTGGAGATTTTCAGGTGACCTTTTACCCGTGGGGGGCCAGCCATTCAGGATGTAGGGGTGACCGGGGTGAAAGCGCGGATGAGGTGTTTGTTGGCACATGAGTTCGGCCATTCCTGGTACCTCGGGGAGAGAGTGACTCGTTAGATTTCTGAGGAGGAGGTGGTGGTACCACCCGCGCAGCCTCCTACATCTATGAGGTGGGAGTGACTGATGTTGGAGGATGAGAGGATTGCGACGATGATCGGCGAGTCCTACTTGCTATACACCGATACGGTCGCGCCGTATGACTGTATGGATTTTGTGACGAGCTGGTTGATGGCACCCAACTTATATGATGTGCTGCCCTTCCCTCCGGTGGGTTCGAGTCAGGAGATGGGATCTTCTCACAGTGGTGGTGGACCGTCGGCATCTGTGGCGGGGATGACTTTGGAGGTCCCTTTTGTGCGGTTGCATACCCCTTCACACAACATCCGACGGGATGATGGAAGGATGGTGCCTATGTTACACCATCTTCATGCGATGGATCTGGAGGAGTTTGGTTTGACATAGGAGGTCCTTCGACCTGCAGTATACCTTTCTGTTCCTCTCTTTATTTTCTATTTTGGTCATCCTTGCTTGTTGATATTGATTTTGCCTTTTCTTGCAGCAAGTCGGGTGTCGACCACTTGGGTTAGGGACATTAGAGATTGGATGTCTTCGGCGACTGCCCATATTCGGGATGCAGTGCCCGTTCCTTCTTGCTTGGTGGCGTCTGCTTCATCCGTAGGGGACTCAGGATCGGGTAGTGGTGGTGCATCCTCTCACCGTAGGGGGAAGAGAGTGCGTCGAGGGGTGGAAGCTCTTGAGAGAGAGAGAGAATGTGGGTTCGGGCTGAGTCCCGTTGTTTTTTATTTTTCTTTCCTGCAAAATTGATGTAACACAAAGCACAAATATATGAAATGCAACGGTTTTTTTTTATTATTATCTTTTATTTATGATGAATGAATGCATGAACATGCGCTTTTTACTTTGCTGCTGAGACCGTAAAAAGGAATGTTTTTGGAATTTTCGAAGGAGAGCTTTTATTTAAAAGGGGAATCCTATAAGGAGAAAACATGATTCTTGAAATTCTTTTGAGAATATCAATTTATTTTTATTGAGTTTTCTAATTTGACAAAAGAGGAAAAGAGGAACTTTTCAAAAATGGGGGGTTGCCGATCGGCAAGCACCCTGACCTGCCTATTGGCAGTTTAGTCCAGTCCCATCAATTGAAAACTTTGAATGGTACACTCTTCAGCTTTTGGTACCTTGTGGGGCAGGATTCCCTCCGATTTCTGCAGGGATTATGTCCCTTGTGAGGATTTTTAAGTATAAAAAGGGAGAAGGGTGGAGTGTTCTCATCATACCCTTGCATCCTTATCTGCCTACCCATTATCTTTTAGTCTTGCCGGATGGCTCTCCCTGGTAGCATTGAGTTTGTCAATTACCTCAAAGCTTTGGAAGCTATGTGCTCTTATAATGTCGACTATGGTGCTTTTAACATGCGTCGAGTCTCCTTGTGCCGCAATCGGCCTTTTGAGTGTAATATGCTGATGGCGGCGGTATAATTCTGGTACCCCGAAGACCATGTATTCCTACGAGGAATTTTCTTCCATACTGGGTGTGAATCCCAGTGTTGCTGTCTCTTTGCCCGAATTTTCCTATTCTCCTAGGGATTTGTTGGCCGGGCTTTTTCATATCTCGCCTTCGGTGGCCAGGTCGTTGGTGGTTGGAAGAATGATCTCCCTCTCGGCGGTGTTGCAGTCCATGTATTTGCGGGAAGTAGGTGATGCTGGCTATGCTGGAGCCGTGGTTCTGGGCCTGGTTTCAAAATCGTTATTGGTGACTGGGGAGGTGCAAGTGGACCCACAACTTGCAGCCATTACATCATGGATGTCATATCGTCGCAATCCTATGGCGTTGATATTGGCGGAGACTCTAAATGGCCTGGATGCCTGGAGAGAAGGTCGTTCTGACTTTTTGAGGGGTAGCCCTGTGATGCTGTTTATGTGGTTGTCTGAAAGATTTTGCTTGTCGACTCCTCCAGAATATCCTTCGTCGGCCGTACCCAACTTCTTTTCGCGCTACTTCATCTGCATTGGCCTGTATGTTAAGAGCTGGGAGAATTGGTTTATGGAGCACGGGGCTCGTGGGCTGTATTGGTCCGTGCCTTAGTGAGGACAGTTGCATCCTGTTTTGGAGCTAGGAGAGCATTCATATGTGCGGCTGGTTGGTCTTAGACATACCTCTTTTTATTTCCCTTAGCGGCTTTTGCGCCAATTCGACTGGGCGCAAGTCGTGCCCCCTCAGACCTCAAATTTCTTTCTGGTAGAAGATTTGACTGAGCGCCTGCGTCTGTTGCTTGGGTCCCTGTGGGAAAATTGGCGTCCGTCGACCCGTCCCTCTCAGTATATCGGGAAGGTTTTCCATGTACCCAAAGATTATATGAGGTGGTTGTGGAGGAAAGTAGTCAGCAAGATGTTGGCAGCAGAGACTGGTCAAATATGGTTTGTTTTATCTGACTCCATGGAAGGGGGTGTTATGTTCTTTTCGAAGATGGTTAAGGCTCATCGATCCATGGAGTGTTTACAGCACTCTATTCAGGCAGGGGAAACTTGGGGTCCTCAGGATGTAGATGATGAGGGTGCAGGCTCTTCTGGTAGCTGTGGGTAGGACTCCTGGAGAGTTTATTTATGTAATGGGGAAGTATGTGGGGGTTTTATTTGGCTTTTGATGGTAGTGGGGAAGGGAGTCATCCGTCCCTTTTTCTTATGTAATTCGTACTGCAATTTCTTATTAATGAAATAAACAAGTTTCTGATCATCCAGTTGTGCCTTTTGATGAGTTTTGTATTTTGAATAATCTATATCGATCGCTAAGGCATACATAATCCTTTTGTTCAAGTGGTTTTAGAATGAACCAACCTTCTCGGAGGTAAGAAAAGAATAGTATTTTGTGAAGAGGAAAGGGCCGCACTCATGTGAGGAGTATGAACTGCCTACGTACCTCTGGGGTTTTTGATTTTTTTTTATCTATTTAAAAATAGTTTTTGCAGAGGATCTGGCCCACGTACTTCTGGGCAGAGGGAAATGAAGTGTTTTTTTTTTTTTTTTTTAGAATAGAAAGGGGATGAGAAGAGTCGCAGCGCACCGAGATTTCGGACTAGGGGTAGAATTTCTTGAGACAGTCCAGATTGAATGGACGAGCCATCTCTTCCCCATCTAGGTCAGTGAGCATGGCGGCATCGCCGGATAAGATTTTCTTCACAATTTAGGGGCCGCTCCAATTGGGCTTGAATTTCCCTCTAGCGTCCAGATGGGTTCTATTATCTCTTTGAGGGCTAAATCCCCCTCCTGGACACCTCGGTCCTTGACTCTCTTGTTAAATGATCGCGCTATTCGGCGATGGTAACCCCTATATATGGTAAAGAGCTTTTAATCTTCTTTCATCTAGGAGGGCTAGCTCATCAAGACGGCTTTGGCACCAGTCTTCTTCACTAACCTTGCTTTCGAGCATGAAGCGTAGCAAGGGTATTTCCATCTCCACAGGTAGGACTGCGTCCATACCGTAGACCAGAGAGTAAGGGGTAGCCCCAGTAGAGGTTTGGATTGAGGTTCGGTAGCCCCAGAGGGCGTACGGTATTCGATCGTCCCAATCCCTATAACTTTCGATCATCTTACTGATGACGACTTCGAGGTTCTTGTTGGCGGCCTTAACTGCACCATTGGTCTGAGGTCAGTAGGGAGAAGATTTGTGTCTCTGAATCCCGTACTCATTGACTACTTCTGTGACTTCTGCTTCGAAATGTAACCCGTTATTTAACACCAGTTCATGCGGGACCCCATATCGACAGATGATATTCTTCTTGAGGAATTTGGCCACTTTTTTGGCATTTAATACTGCATATGACTCAGCTTCGACCCATTTGGTGAAGTAATCAATGGCGACCAGGATGAACTCATGTCCGTTTAAATCTTTTGGTATAACCTTCCCTATGATGTCGATACCCCAGGTGGAGAACGGCCAGGGAGAGGTCATGTTATATAATTCTCACGGAGGCAGGTGTTGAAGGTTGGAGAATTATTGGAATTTGAGGCACCTCCGGACATAGGCGGCGCCGTCCTGGATCATGGTGGTCCAGTAGTAGCCCTGTCGGATGATCTTCTTGGCAAGCATGTGACCATTCATGTGGGGTTCGCATTCCCCACTGTGGATTTTCTGCATTGTTTTCTCAATCTCAGCCCCTGCGATGCAGTGTAGATGAGTTCCATCGAAATTCCTCTTGAGTAGAGTTTTATGACAGATGATGTACTGGGTGGCCAGTCTTCGAAGGGTTGTTCGGTCCTTCTTGTTGAAACCCTCGGGATACCTACCATGTTTGAGGAGGCACCAGATATTATAGTACCAGCAATCGACTAGTTCGGGATCTTCAGTGGAGACAAGCTCAATATGGTAGTAATGGGTTGGTTTGTCTTGCTTTTGAACTAGGAAAGGGGTCATTGTTATTCCCTCCGGCATGTCGACCATGGAGGCCAAGGTAGAGAGAGCATCGACTAGGTTATTCTTTGCTCGGGGTAGGTAATGGAAGGTGATATCTCGGAATTGGGAGGCCAACTCTTCTAATTGGTCATGAAAGGGTTGGAGCTTTTCGTCCTTGACCTTCCACTATCTGATCACTTGACCGATGATGAGTGCAGAATCCCCGTAGACATTAAGGTGTTGAATACCCTTTTGGAGAGCAGCTTTGAGGCCCACTGTGCATGCCTCGTATTCCGTCATGTTATTGGTGCAAGGGAAATCCAATTTAATGGCGATGGGAGTGTGGGAGTCATCCAGAGCGATCAGGAGTATCCCAATGCCATATCCCTTTTTATTGGAAGTGCCGTCAAAGAACATTCTCCATTAAAGGAGGTCTTGAGTGGTGCAATGGATATTTTCATCCAAGAATTCGGAGATCTGGACATCTGCTTCTTCTATGGGGTAATCAGCGAGGTATTCAGGGATGACCCTTCCTTTAACATATTTCTTTGTGACGTACACGATGTCTAACTCGGTACCATCAAGCCATTCGACTGGATAAGGCAAGTTTCTCAAGCAGGTATTTGATGGGATCCATTCGGGAAATAAGTTTGATGGGGAAGGCGAGCATGTAGTGTCGCAACTTTTGGGTGACCCAGACAAGTGCGACACATGCTTTCTCCAAAGCGGTGTAGTTGACCTCGGGCCCGGCCAATTTGCGACTGGTGTAATAGATGACCTTTTCTTTGCGGGAGCCTTCAAGGTATTGGGCTAGCAAAGGCCCGGCTGCAGTGTCGATTATGGTTAGGTATACGAGCAAAGGGATACCAGACTGTGGTGGCATGAGTACTGGAGGTTGGGTTAGGTATTGTTCTATTCGATTAAAAGCTTCTTGGAAAGCCTCGTTCCAAATCTTGGTTGAATCCTTTCGGAGGAGCTTGAAGATTGGTTCACAGATGGAGGTTAGCTGGCTGATGAACCGGTTGATATATTGTAATTTCCCAAGAAAACCTCGAACTTCTTTCTCTATTGGGGGTGGTGGCATATCAAGTATGGCCTTCAGCTTTGCAGGATCTGCTTCTATCCCCTTTTCGCTGATTATGAATCCCAAGAGTTTTCCCTTTGTAGCGCCGAAGACACACTTCTGTGGATTATGTAAAAGCGGGGTGCGAGCTTTTCTATTTCAAACCAAAACAATTTCCTTTTTAGATATGCGGAAGCGAAGATGATGGTTCAATAAAATTACTCAATGAATATATTCACTTAAACCAATTCCTTAATCCAAGCCCTAGAATTTGCCTAAGTAAGTATTATCAATATTCCGAATGTTAGTCCAAACCAATTTTAGCAAAAGACTTGAATTAACTACACAATTACCCAATATTTAATTTAGTCCCAAATTAAATGAAGTGTGATAATTTAAACCGAATTTTATCTTGAATTATCCTACGCATGCGTTCTAAATAAATTATGCAAGATAAAATAAACCAATCACACTACGCCGTGATGTACGAGGAAAAAACCCAAGACAGGAAACAACCTCGGACGGACCTAGCCACAAATCCACTAGATACGAAATTACATTTACAAGACAGATAGACTTACAACGCACGACTCGATCCCTCTCAAGCCTCGACGCTTCTTCGTGTAGACACCTCTTCCTAGCGGATGACCTTGGAACACCACCGCGGTCTCGGAATCCACCGATAGGACTTTATATGGTCACCGTCACCCAAACATGGAGCCTTTCTCCGTGTGGGTAAATCATCATAAAAACACTTCTTCTTTCTTTGTGGGTGATAGAAGAAAAACCCGAAACTTCTCTTCAATTCGGTGTAGAGAAACCGGTGCCAAACTCCAAGCAATTGATATGTATATAGGTGAACTTGGATAAACAATATTTGTGTGTAAACACTAGAGTGATGTATATGAATTTCTCTTTGAAAATTAACACTCAAAACATGAACATTTTCCTAAAACCATTTTGCTCTCAAACTCTCTCTAAGAGATGAAACTAGGATGGAAAAGTTCAATTGGAAAATGTTATTCCCGCACATAATAAAGTCTGAAAAAGTTGGTTAAAAACCAAGTGGGGAAGTGGGTGCAAAACTGCCAAAAAACTGCCAAAAACTGTTCCCGCCTGGCATCTCGTTCGAACGACATTTCGTTCGAACGAAATCTCGTTCGAACGAGACTTCTAACGACGTTCTAGAGTGAACTCGTTAGAATCTCGTTGGATATCTCGTTCGAACAGAAGGTTCGTTCGGACGACATATCGAACGACATGTCAGTGGCCTAATATGGGAACTCGTTGGCAGGTTCATTCGAATGACATTTTCGTTCGAACGACAATCTCGTTCGAACGACTCTATCGAATGAAAAACCAGAAAGTTTGGAAAATTCGATTTTAGACCAGAAAACTTTATAAACTTATTTTAAAGTTTTATTTAATTGTTTCTGAAAATTAAAACACAGTTTTTACAAAACCTAACACCCAATAAACTTTGTTCCAAGCTCCTATATATATATATATAATTGCATTCATACCTTGGGAGCATGGAACCATAGTTGATGACGTAGAAACGAGGCACGCAAACCGACATATTTGATGAGGCTTTATACTCTTTGTCGCTACGTCTTCAACAAACACTTCATAGGCTTGAGAATATTACAATTAAATATTATCCTATGAATAAATTTTTTTGTCCGGAATTGAGCCAAAACTATATATGGACTCAATTGGAAATTTGTGTCCTTACAAATCTCCCCCTTTGGCTATTCTGGGACAAAAACCAAACAAAAATCCTAAAGGCCCATCAAGCTCTACTAGACTCAAAACATAACCCACCCAAACTTGACTCAACCCAAGGATCAAACACTTCGCCATTGAAAGATACCGCTTTAGAATAATTCCTACACACTTAAGCAAACTCATCAAATGCATAGGGAATATCAAAGTATTAAAATCAATTTTAATTAATTACTCCCCCTAAATTAATTCTCCCCTTTAACAAACACATGACCTACTTAGAAAGACGTCTCCCCCGAAGATAAATCTCCCCCAAACTAAGATACGATAATAATAGGATTAGATACCATTTCTCCCCCTATCATTTTCTCCTCCTTTTTGTTCAGGAATAGGCAAAGGATAAATAACTAATAAACACGTTGAAGCTTAAAGTGTTAAGACATTAAAGCATATGGGCAATAAAAGCAAGGCAAAGACAAACAAATATCATATATATATATATACTATAAATATACCAATAAGGGTACTTGCATATATATATATATATATATATATATATATATAAACACACATGACGCACACAAAATATAATAGGAGTCTTTCACACTCGTATGGCAAAAATGTGTCATATGGAAACAGAAGTGTAGGGGTGTGAACTAGCAACAATTAAATTTAGACCCAAAGACTTAATAAACATTCACGGATTTCTCATTTGATTGCAAACTTTATCACATTTAAATATAACCTCATGTGACAATATAAAGATTGAACTCAATGAACAAACATACACAATGCATACAAGCCTAGCATGATGATGATTCTACAAACCTAATAGAGTCATGACATTAAAAACAACTAGGATAAACGTACATTGTGCAAACCGTTTATATACCATCCAATTCTCCCTCAATAAGCATATATATTCTTTTTCTTTTGAATGAATATATCAAACAAACATAGGCCTTGGCAATTGTTTTCTTTTTAATGCCAAATATTCTGTTTTTAGGCCTTTGGATCACATATTTCTTTTAGATTCAATAAACTGTGGCTTACTATCGCAAAGGATTTAATTCATCCTTTCGGAGCCCTTCCCCGTGCACATTTAGATATATAATTTTTATCTCACAAAGCTCACGTGTAACGGATTTTGACATGCACTAGTCCTCCTAGGTCATAGATATGTAGACGACTAGATTGGTAGGAGAACACCTCAAAAAGCTCAAATATAACATGTGACATTAAGATTTCAAAAGAGCTCGTGCATGTGTGAAAAGAGGCATATAGAAATAGAATCCATTTAAACAACACAAAATCCAACTACTCCATAAAATATGGTAAAGAACATTTTAAGGATTGACAATCTAAACCAAAAGTTCTAGCCACATGGGAGCGTAAAAGATGGGATTCAAACACAAGTATATGCCACTTAAAGTGTGTCAAACAAAAATACACACAAAAAAAATCTTTTTGAGTTTTTTGACATTTTTAACCAAAAATAAATATTTACTCAAAAGGACAAAGAAATATCATTTGTATTTTTCATTAATCTCAAATGAAACAGATAAAACACAAATGATAAACAAAAATCTTTTTATATTATTTAGTTAATTCAAACAAAAATATAATACAAAAAGATAAACAAGTCATAATTTCTAGCATATGATATGAAATGAGGCAATGACTAGAAAATGACTAAACATGCATACATCTAGCAATGATATATAATAGGAAGCACAAAAAGCTAGAGTATGCATAAAACACTAACACATTCAACCTTTAAATTTAGCAAGGGAGGTTTCATGTGATAGTAAAGGAGAATCAAAAACCCTATTTTTCAAGGCAACCAAGTCGGATTTCCTAACCCAAATTAATGAAGGATGACTATCTTGGGGTGTTGGAACTTTAATTACCGTGGTTACTTTACTATGGGATTTTCTAGGAATTCGTTTAAGATCAAAACAAAATTTCTTAAGATGACCTTTTCGACCACAATGCTTACAAGTAAAAACATGCCGAAAAGATTTACCTAAGGAGTGATCTTTAAATGCATTCCTAGTAGATTCTCCTAAGACATTGGTTTTGGCATTATGAGAAAATTCATTACAAGTATTGAAGCCTAAACCACAAGTGTCATTTTTAATTTGGACTGTTTCTAATATTTTATCTAGTTTTTCCGAACGACATTCCAAATCAAATTTGACATTACTAGAATCTTTTAATTTATTTTCCAATTCTAAAATGTTAGATTCTAGTGAAACATTTCACACTTCAAAAGCAAGAAGCTCCTTTTTCAAGGATTCCATTAAACCCCTAAGGCTATCTCTTTCGCCTTCTACATATTCTAGCTTCTCTTGAAGAGTTCTCTCACGTGTCCTAAGGTCTTCTATCAAAGAATTTTCATCAACGACCTTGACACTTTCTCTTAAACTAGCTTCTAACTTCCAATTAGCCTTTTTCAATTTAATAGATTCTTTATAAAGTTCTTGAAAAGAATTTTGAAGTTCACTCACATTAACCTCTTCTTCATTTTCACTCTCTCTTTCTTCTCAACTCTCACTATCATCAAGAACAAGAAAATCATAAACAATGACCTTGGAAGTGTCATGTGTTAAAGTTTCATCAATCGATGAATTCTCACTATCACTCACATGACTAGCCATAAAAGCCACAAAATTTTTCTTAGTGGGGGAATCGGGTCCCTCTTCTTTACCACTATCACTAAGGGTCGCATTATAAGCAGTGGGTCATTTACCCTCTCTCCTTAGTCTAGTGGGGCACTCATAAGCCCTATGGCCATAACCTTCACAACCAAAACACTTATTAGACTCGTCCCTATCTAAATTTTCATTACTAGTTTTAGGGATCTTCTCGGCTTTAGGAATATTCTCGCTTTTATCATGTTTAGAAGTGTCAAATTTCTTAAAATCATTTTTAAGTTTATCTTTGTTAATTTTAAGAAATTTTCTAAATTTACGAGCAAATAAAGCCATGTCTTCCGAGTCACTATCACTCTCGCTCTCTACTACTTGTTTAACCTCTTTTCGGGCTTTTAAAGTAACGCCCTTTTCGATTTTCTTTTCAGTTTTAGAGGGAAACATGTCTAGTTCATAGGTTTGTAAATCACCTACAAGCTCTTCTAATTTTGTAGAGGCTAAAGTTGGTAAAGAATTTAAAACGGTCACTTTTGAAATAAATCTATCGGGTAGGGACCTTAAAATTTTCTTTACAACACGGTCGTCAGGTATTTTCTCTCCCAAGTTAAAAGATGAATTAACAATATCAGAAAGTCTAGCATAAAATTCATCAAAAGTTTCTTTTTCATTCATTTTAATAGTTTCAAATTGAGTGGTGAGGTTTTGGAGTTTCGAAGCTTTAACGCCACTAGTTCCTTCATGAGTTAATTGTAAAATATCCCAAGCTTCTTTAGCGGTTTCACACGTCATAATACGTCGGAATTCATCCGGTGTGACAGAGCTAAATAAGGCATTTAAACCACGAGAATTGAAATTAGCAAGTTTAAACTCATTTTCATTCCATCTATCGGCGGGTTTGATAACACGTTCATTTTCAACTAAATAAGTTAGTGGGGACAACCCGTTAACAACAGACATCCAAACTCTCTCGTCGATAGATTTTAGTACCGATCTCATACGCGCTTTCCAATACGCGTAGTTTGAACCATCGAAAATAGGAAATTTTGAAAATGGGGAAAAATCCATTTTAGCCAAAAATTATTTAAAAGATCGTTAATGAAATAATTTATCGCTTTGGCTCTGATACCAATTTGTAAAAGCGGGGTGCGAGTTTTTCTATTTAAAACCAAAACAATTTCCTTTTTAGATATGCGGAAGAGAAGATGATGGTTCAATAAAATTACTCAATGAATATATTCACTTAAACTAATTCATTAATCCAAGCCCTAGAATTTGCCTAAGTAAGTATTATCAATATTCCGAATGTTAGGCCAAACCAATTTTAGCAAAAGACTTGAATTAACTACACAATTACCCAATATTTAATTTAGTCCCAAATTAAATGAAGTGTGATAATTTAAACCAAATTTTATCTTGAATTATCTTACGCATGCGTTCTAAATAAATTATGCAAGATAAAATAAACCAATCACACTACGTCGCGATGTACAAGGAAAAAACTCAAGACGGGAAACAACCTCGGACGGCCCTAGCCACAAATCCACTAGATAAGGAATTACAATTAAAAGACAGATAGACTTACAACGCACGACTCGATCCCTCTCAAGCCTCGACGCTTCTTCTTATAGACACCTCTTCCTAGCGGATAACCTTGGAACACCACCGCGGTCTCGGAATCCACCGATAGGACTTTATATGGTCACCGTCACCCGAACATGGAGCCTTTCTCCGTGTGGGTAAATCATCATAAAAACACTTCTTCTTTCTTTGTGGGTGGTAGCAGCAAAACCCGAAACTTCTCTTCAATTCGGTGTAGAGAAACCGGTGCCAAACTACAAGCAATTGATATGTATATAGGTGAACTTGGATAAACAATATTTGGGTGTAAACACTAGAGTGATGTATATGAATTTCTCTTTGAAAATTAACACTCAAAACATGAACATTTTCCTAAAACCATTTTGCTCTCAAACTCTCTCTAAGAGATGGAACTAGGATGGAAAAGTTCAATTGGAAAATGTTATTCCCGCACATAATAAAGTCTGAAAAAGTTGGTTAAAAACCAAGTGGGGAAGTGGGTGCAAAACTGCCAAAAAACTGCCAAAAACTGTTCCCGCCTGGCATCTCGTTCGAACGACATTTCATTCGAACGAAATCTCGTTCGAACGAGACTTCTAACGACGTTCCAGAGTGAACTCGTTAGAATCTCGTTGGATATCTCGTTCGAACAGAAGGTTCGTTCGAACGACATGTCAGTGGCCTAATATGGGAACTCGTTGGCAGGTTCATTCGAACGACATTTTCGTTCGAACGACTCTATGGAACGAAAAACCAAAAAGTTTGGAAAATTCGATTTTAGCCCAGAAAACTTTATAAACTTATTTTAAAGTTTTATTTAATTCTTTCTGAAAATTAAAACACAGTTTTTACAAAACCTAACACCCAATAAACTTTGTTCCAAGCTCCTATATATATATATATATATATATATATATAATTGCATTCATACCTTGGGAGCATGGAACCATAGTTGATGACGTAGAAACGAGGCACGTAAATCGACATATTTGATGAAGCTTTATACTCTTTACCGCTACGTCTTCAACAAACACTTCATAGGCTTGAGAATATTACAATTAAATACTATCCTATGAATAAATGTTTTTGTCCGGAATTGAGCCAAAACTATATATGGACTCAATTGGAAATTTGTGTCCTTACAGGTTGAGTCGCATCTGATACTGTCGCAATCGTTCGAAGAACTTTCGAAGAGCAGGAACATGACCTTCTCTAGTTTTGGACTTGATAATCATATCATCTACATAAACCGCGGCCTCCTTGTGAATCAGATCGTGCAGGATGGTTGTGGCAGCCCTTTGGTATGTAGCCCCAACATTCTTGAGACCAAATGGCATAACGGTGTAGCAAAAGGTTCCCCATGGGGTGATGAATGCGGTTTTCTCTTTGTGGTCTGGGTGCATCTTGATTTGGTTCTATCCGGCAAACCCGTCGACGAATGACTTGAGAGCATGACTGGGTGCGTTGTCCATGATCATGTCGATGTTGGGTAGCGGATAATCATCCTTTGGAGAAGCTTTGTTTAAATCTCAGTAGTCTACACACATTCGGACATTTCCTCCTGATTTAGGCACAGGTACAATATTGGCAAGCCACATGGGATATTCGATCACCCGATTGAAACCCACGTTCAACTGTTTGACCACCTCTTCTTTGACCTTGATAGACCATTCGGTGCAGAGTTTTCTCAGTTTTTGTTTAACCGGCTTATAATCTGGGAGAGTGGGGATCTCGTGCTGAGCTATTTTAGGATCGATGCAGGGCATATTGTCATAGGACCATGTGAAGGCATCCATAAACTCCTTCAGTAATTCTTCGAGTTGTGCACACTCATGCTCATCAAGGGTGGCCCCTATCCTAATCTCGCGCATTTGGCTACTAAAACCGAGATTAATAATAACAGTCTCTTCTTCATTAACTTGAACGCGGTTATGTTATTTATTATTAACCTTATTTAGATCAGTTAAGAATTGTTCATTTGCAAAATCATCATCATCAAAAGTTTGATTAGAATTCAACCAATTAATGTAAGGCAGCAAGATACTCAAAATCTTCAAATATTTCATTGATAGGAAAAACAACATTAAGAACCTCATCAAAAGAGGTCTCAATTACATTTGAACAAGGATAGACAATAGAAGAAGAAATAGGGTAAACATTGGGGTTAGGGGAGATTTCAAGAGGTAGAACTGGCGCACCATGCCAGTTGAGGAGAGGTGTATCAGCAGCTTTAATCAGACGGGATGGGTCCATTGATGTAGTGCCTGAATGAACCATGCAGAGTGCTAGCCCCAGTATCTGCAAGTTGAAGGAATCTTCGGAATCACTTTCCTCAGTCTCCTTGGCATCTTTGATGAGCAGTTGTACACTGTGTGGGAAACTTTCAACCAATGGGTAGCTATCTTGGAAAAAGATCTTAATTCCCGGTCTCATCTTCTTGTCTGTATGGTGAAACCATGGTTCTGGAAAACCACAAAAGGGGAAATCCTCGCCTTCTTTGATGAATCGTCCATTTAAGGAGTCTCCTGAGATAGTTCGGATACAGTTTCATCCTCTCTTTGTTTGAGACTAGCGGATCATTCTGATCTCTTGTTCTGATGGTTGATACCCCAAGCCGCAAGGAGGAAAAGCTTTCTTCGGTTCGATGGGCTCAAGTATCCCGTGCTACATTTACCCTAGCCCCAGTGCGGGCATGAAGTGCATGTTTCTGAACATCTGAATCACATTGACATTGCCATGAGGGTCATATTATGGACAAACCCTTTCTTTGAAATCGCCCCCTGCCGGGAGTAGGAGTGGCTCGACACGGAATCCTAATAGGAGCATATCATTTGACCCGTGCTGTATCTCAAGTATTCGACTGCTAGTGCTTTTACCCCTGATATTTTCATTGTTGCCCAAAATGGTGATGACTCGCCCGTCGGCGAAGAACTTCAATTTTTGATGGTGTGAGGAAGACACACCCTTGATATTGTGGAGTCAGGGGCGTCCGAGCAACAGGTTGAAACAAGCTGGGATGTCTATGACTTGGAATTCAACGATAGGGTTTATAGGGCCAAACCCTGTTACAAGTTTTATGGATCCCATCGCCTCACGACGGGTATTATCGTAGGCACGCACAGTGGCAGAGGTTGGAGCGAGGTCGCTCTCTTTCAGGCCTAAACACTTGAAGGTTCTCAAAGGGAAAACGTTCAAGGCGGATCCGTTATCGACAAGAGAGAGCATCACGGCCTTTCCCATAACTTCGATGGAGATGTTGAGCGCATGATTATAATTCGACCCAATTCTTGGGATTTTTTCTTTAGAAAATGATAGCATTCGGGTAGAGGTCAAGGATCCGACCAGATTTACCGGCTCTTTTGATGTGGTAGAGGGAGGAACTATGGGTCGTGGGAGCAGCTTGATTAAAGCATTTATGTGTAGCTGGGAAGACATGAAAAGCCCCCCATAGAGTGATGTTAGCTTGAGTTTTCTTCAGTTGATCGAGGACCTTGCTCTCCTCGATGGTCATCTCTGGCATAGGAAGGTCTTCAACGCCCTTCCCTTTGTCATTTGCTGGTAGTGAGCTTGGAACCTGATAATGTCTCCCTCATCTGGTCATGTGATTCACTGAATAAGGAAAGAATATGAATACCGTTTCCTCGTCAACTTCAGGTTAATCTGCAACCCTGTCTATTTCTTCGAGGAGCTCTTCAAATGATATCATCCCACATATGTTGACTACTGGGCTAGTTATTCCTGAAGCTTATTCTTCGCTCAAATCTTCGAATTCTTCCCCCCATCCGGGTGTAACAATTCTGTCCTTCCATGTAAAGTCGATGCATTCCAAAACTTTAATGGATTCTTCATACAAGTTCTCCCATTCTGTGGGGATATGTGTTATTGAAGGGACCAAGCGCCCTTGTAGCTTCAAAGTGTCAAGTAACCCGATGATACTACAAATGTTGTTGGTTTGCCTTAATAATTCTGCCATAGTCTGGACAACATCATCTAAGGTGACTTCATCGGTTGGTACCACCCATCTGTCTAAATCTTGGGCGCATTTCGTGCTTCCAAAAATAGTGTACTGAACTTCTGGCAGTCGACGACCATCTGTATGGGAAATTTCAGCCCGAACTCTAGGAGTTGGTTTAACACCTCTGACAATTCCATGCTTCCATTTTTAGAATGGGTATGGACATCGATGCATGGTCTGGTAAGGAGTGACAGTGCCTGATCAGCGAGGCTAGTAGGGTGTAGGATGAAATATGGGCAAATTTAAAGAGGTTTAGTAGGGTATAGGGGTGTGATTAGAGTTGATGGGTCGAAATTCGAGTTTTCTTCCAAGAAGATGGCATTGGTGTGATTCGGGAGTGGGTTGTGAGTAGTGTTTGGCTTAGGATTAGCTGGTGGGGCGATGGTAACCCGGTCAATGAGATCTTGGATTACGTTTTGGAGGTGAAAGCATTGGTCGGTGGTATGACCGACAGTTTGGTGAAAGGCGCAATGAGCATCGGTTTTGAAGTTTCTTGGGAGTGGATTTGGAAATTGACATGGATCCAAGGGTTTGATGAGGTTTCGGCTTAACGGGGCTTGGTGAACTTTAGATAGGGGAGCATGGTGCTCAGTGTATTCCCTTCGGATAGGGGTGGGGCGACTTTCTGGTGCCCATGATGTGGCTGGTTGATAGATGATGTTGATGGTCAAGACTATAGCACAGGCAGGCTTGTCATACTTTCTAGGGGTGAACTATCCGGACACCTTCTTTGGTTCAATTTCTATTTTAACGAGGCTTTCCTCGATTTCCACTCCAGCCTCTCTAAGAGCTCAAAAGTGGGGATAGTATTGTCCTCCCATAGTTGCTCGGACATGGGGCAAGAAGTTCTTCTTCACTATGTTGACATGTTCTTCCTCGGATGGTCGATTAGTCATGGTAGCTGCTTGTTCCCTCCACCGGGTTATGAAGTTACTGACTGATTCTCCTAGATTCTGTTTGAGAAACTCTAAATCACGATGGGTGACCTCAAGCTATTCGTTGTATTTGTATTGTGACATGAATTCTCGGGCTACATCCTCCTAGCTACGGATTCTGGATTCCTCAAGAGATAAAAACCATCGGAGGGCACTACCCTTCAAAGTTTGTTGAAACAGTTGGGCCATCACTTCTTCCGATGCCCCTAGTATAGTCATGGAATGATGATAACTGCGGAGATGAAAAATTGGGGGTCCACTCCTGATGATGCAGAAAATAGCACCACCCTTCAAGGGGTTTGTGAGCTCAATTCAGTGTTAACAATGGCAGTATAAAGATATATATATATATATATATAAATATAGTAGAAGGAGACGAGGAGAAGAAGATTCACACCAGAATATAAGTGGTTCAACCAATTAGGCCTATGTCCACTATGCAAGTGTATGATGTGTACCAATGTGTAAGGGCTCTAATGGCCATAGATACAATATCTCAAGCTTTCTCTCTCTACTATGTATTCGAACAGAGTTTCATCTAGGGTTGCTAATTTCTTCCCCTTTTACAAGGTAGAGGATGACCTCAATATATAATACCTCGGTGGTGTAATGTACCCCCCATGCATGCAATTAGCATGTGCGTATGTGATCTAGCCAATATGAAGAAGACATCTGTTAGTGTCACATCTAGAGAATGATGATGAAATATTCTCCCCACATGTGGGGAATGATTTGTTATAACTGATTTGTGTCCAGGTGTCCTTATCCAAATATTAATAGATGCTCGACCGTCGTGCTTGGTCATGACCTCGGCCTGGGATAAGACGAGGTTGATAAAGGCTAGTTGCTTGGGCACACCGAGATGGGCCATGAAGGTCTCAGCTTAAGTCAGGTCGAGATGAGATTGATGTCTGCTAGAGCCAAGGTTTGAGTTGTATCCTGCCTGGAACATCGACTGATATCTTGATGAGGCTGACCTTGGTAGACGTATGGCTCCATGCGACCCTGGCCATCCCCTGGCCGAAGTTGTCATACCCAGTTAAACTGAAGTGCCACTGACCCGTATGATACATGCAGTGTCCCTTTGATGAGGTTGGTGGTAGTGTCGGCCTAGGCCGACCTTGCTATGCCGAGGGTTAATTTCACGGACCCAAGGCTTTTCCAACGTCGGCTACAACTTCGGCCGAGGTTGGTGTCTCTGAGCCGAGGTCACACTTGGGGCATATTAATCACCCCCTAGCCCCTAGTTACATGCGAGAGCAGATGACTAGGGGATCTCTACACCTCCGAGGTCTTTCCCCCATGTGCCAATGCTCAATTGACACTTGTCGGTTGCTGAAGTGTGGCTTGCTTGGCAAGCACGTGTTTTTAGTCGCCCATTGGGGCTCCTAAGGCAATGATGGGCCTTGGGAGATGTGCCCCCACATTTAAGGGTTTAAACCCCACTCTTTCCCTCCTTCTTCCTCATTTTTCTTTCTTGGAGTGATCTTATTTCTGCAGCAACTTCTCTCTCTAGAAATCTTGGGTTCGAAGTCCTTGGTGGTGAATCCTCGCATTTTCTTCACTTTTCCTTATCGTTTCATCCTCAGGTATCTTCTTCCCTTCCTTTGCCTTCATTTTTCCTGCTTTTTCCCTTACTTTTGTGTTTTTCGGCGAATTTCTGAGTTTTCCGGTGAGACCACCATAGTTTCAGGCGGACTGTTCTTGCCTTAGGTTTTATAGTTTGATCCTTAAACTTCTTTACTTCATTAGCCAATCTTGTTTGTCGTTTAGAAGCTCCTTAAGTGTAGTGTCTGCCTCTGATGCTCAGACCCCTATACCAACTTCTTGAGGAGTTCCCTTCTCTTAGAGAAAAGACTTTAGAAAAAATTAGGCAAATAGAGAGAGCACAGGAGGAGGCTCGTAGGTCACAAGAATTTCCTCTTAGACCCATCTTTCCACCACCGAGGGTGATATACCCTGATCCATTGGAACCATTTAACTAAACAGAGGTCCCTGCCGAGCCAGTACCGATGTCCGAGTCTGCGTCTTCCACCTCAGACCCTATGCTCGTGGATTCCCTCTAGGAGGCCATGGACCTCAAAACTTGGCAAGATCAGGACCCTGATCAAGCCGAGGTCTCTAGCCGGGCCTCGTCCCATAATAATTCAAGCACCTCGTCCTCTTCCTCAGAGGTTGAGATTATTGAGCCGAGTGTGGCTATTCCCCCCATTCTCGATGCCATTCCTCTGTCGGCCGTCATCGGGGTCGAGTTCGCTCAGAGGTTCCTAAGTAATCCATCGACGTATGCTTCGGCCGACATTGAGCAAGATAATGATGACGATGATGACGCTAAGAGTGATGTCGACGTCTCTGAGGCGGCAGATATTGAGAGTACCGTTACTGAGGTAGACCTTCTTTGCTTCAGATATTTGTACTCCATCAGCCCCTCTATAAAGCTTAGGAGACCTCTGAGGGAAGAGAGGGCCTACAATGGCCGAGATGGTGACATCTGCTTGTACGACCAGATGTTCAAGTTAGGGTTTCGTTTTCCCATCCATGCCATTATCAGGTCCATTATTTCCTACATCAATTTGGCCCCCTCCCAATTATCCCCTAATGCCTAGAGGGTTATAATAGGGGTCGTAGTCTTATGGAGGGATGTCCACCACTCAGACCTTCCAGTTCAGGTCTTTGTTGGTTGCTATGTCCCTTCCTTAGTCAAAAATCATATGAGATACTATCATTTTGTAGCTCGAAAGCCTGAGAAAAATATGCTTCAGATAACTTAGACTTCCAACCACAACTGGAAGCCTCGATACTTTTTTGCTTCAGGGCCATGGGAATTTGGTCCATGTGTTCCCCCGTCCTTGTTAGAGCCGAGGATGCCCCTAAGATGGGGTAAGGTAACAATGTCTGTGAAGGCCGACCCTGGCCAAAGCCTGCAAAACCTTCAGAAGGTGAAAGCCCTTCAAGATCAGGGGATGCATGGTCTGCTCGTTAAGTTCGAACACTTGATGACCCCCCACTACCTCTCTGAGACAGGTCTAGGTTGAAGTCCCCTTGCTGAGCTTGGTAAGCGTTTTTTATTCCAAGTTGAACCTCTGAGTTTATTCATGTCTGGTCTTTTAACTCAGACCTTTCAATTTTGTAGAGCGCCCGAAGGATATCTCAGACGATCTTTGGGAAATGGCAGCTCCGAGTTTAACGAAGCTTGTGAAGAAGGCAGGTCTTAATGCTCCTCCTCCAGCACCCTCAACCTCGAAGCCTCAAGCCACCAAGAAGAGGGCTCCTGCCGAACATGCCCCTGAGGATCAGAGGCAGAAGAAAAAAGGGGGCATTTCTGCCATCCCCATCTCTTCTGCAGACGCGCTGACGGCTCATTTAGAGCAATTATTGATTATCAACAGCATCATCGGCCACAGTCTGGAGGCCCTGGATGCCTTCGTCTCTACAATGACCGAGGCCAATAAGTGTTTCTTCCGGTCATTGGATACACCCTTGCTGATTGAGTTCGGCATCCATAGATCCATTCAGGTATGACCTCATATTTCCTTGTAATTTTTAAGTGTAACCTCTGATTTGATCTCCAACTTATATATGATCACATAATCTACAGGGCTTGGAAACTATGAACCACCTCTCCAACTGGACTCTGAGGAAGTTGCCCCTGATTTAGAAGGGTCAAGAGGCCGAGAAGGTGCAAAGCACTCTGAACGGAGAAATTGATCGCCTGAAGTCTAAGATGGGTGAGTCTGAGAAGAAGGTGAAGGGGTTGGAGAAGGAGATCTCCCAGCTCAAGAAGGATCATGATGTGGCTCTGAAGGCCAAGGATGATGTTCTGCAGCAGAAGGTCAACTCGGTAGTGAAGGCAGCCCTTGATGATGCCTCTGAGGGGATATTGGCTGAATATAAAGCCTCTGATGAATTTATGAGCTTCGTCTTTGAGTACCTTAAGAGGGGTATCAAAGCTACTACCAAGTGGGCAGCTATCAAGGAGAAGGAGGCTGGCAGTTTAAAAGCCTCTTATTTCCTAGGCCTCGGCTTTGCTAATCCTCAGCTTGCCCAGGCCCTTCAGGAGGTTGAGGAAGAGGTTGTTGCGCCTATAAAGAATGCAACGCTAGACAGCACAGAGGTTGGAGGGGCTAACCATAGGGAAAACATTACCGAGGTGACTAATGTCGTCCAGCAGGACCAGGCTGAAGACACCAGCATTCCCCCCCTCAGACCCTTAAATTCAAATTATGATGCTTCTTTGTAACCCTTGAATATTTGTAATCTCTGAGCTTTTGTAATCTCTGAATGAACATGGTTGACTCTTATTTTTTGAATATGGCGATCTCTTGAGGAGGATTATTTCATTTTATTGAACGTTTGTCATGTGATGTTTTAGGTCTGAAGCTTGTGTAATGGTGTCTGCATGCACAAATTTAGTAGTCTTTGCTCAGACCATGTCACCACTGTGGTGTCATGAGGGTCTGAGGTCATCACCTAAGATGCTATCCTCAATTAATCTCACTAAATTAATGATGTTAAGGGTCAATGGTCATCCTTATATGGTGTCTGACCTCAGACCTCGTCACCACTGAATGGTGTTATAAGGGTCTGAGGTCATCACCTAAGATGTGATGTTAAGGATCTGAGGTCATCCTTATATAGTGTCTGACCTCAGACCTCGTCACCACTGAATGGTGTTATAAGGGTCTGAGGTCATCACCTAAGATGTTATCCTCAATTAATCTCACCAAATTAATGATGTTAAGGGTCTGAGGTCATCCTTATATGGTGTCTGGCCTCAGACCTCATCACCATTGAATGGTGTTATAAGGGTATGAGGTCATCACCTAAGATGTTATCCTCAAAATTAATCTCACCAAATTAATGATGTTAAGGGTCTGAGGTCATCTCATTATGGTGTCTGACCTCAGACCTCGTCACCACTGAATGGTGTTATAAGGGTCTGAGGTCATCACCTAAGATGTGATCCTCATAATTAATCTCACCAAATTAATGATGTTAAGGGTCTGAGGTCATCCCATTATGGTGTCTGACCTCAGACCTCGTCACCACTGAATTGTGTTATGAGGGTCTGAGGTCATCACCTAAGATGCTATCCTCAATTAATCTCACCAAATTAATGATGTTAAGGGTATGAGCTCATCTCATTATGGTGTATGACCTCAGACCTCGTCACCACTGAATGGTGTTATAAGGGTGCGAGGTCATCACCTAAGATGTTATCCTCATAATTTCTGACATAAGTGCACAATGTAGCAAGAATCGTCATGGGAACTGATCTTTTATTAATAACCTCTTTATAATAAGATGTTACATTTATATAAAACTCTTTGCAACATCATATGTAATATTTCTTTAGGTGATCAGCATTCCATGGGTCAGCGAAAGGTTCCCCTTCTAGATTTTCTAGCCTGTAAGTGTTGGGTACAACCTCTTCTGTCACTTTGTAGGGACTGTGCCAATTTGGGTGAAGCTTGTTTATTTTTTGTAAGGTCTTCTTTAGCACTAAGTCTCCCACTGCGATGGGTCTTGACTTCACCCTCTGGTTGTAGAATTTTGCTGCCCTCTGTTGGTAAGCTGCTTGCCTGACCTCTGCGTCTTCTCTTCTTTCTTCAATCGGATCTAGGTCTAGCCTCCTCTCTTCCCCATTTTTATTAGGGTCATAGGTCTGAACCCTATGAGTAGGTAGCCCCACCTCTGTTGGTATGACGGCCTCTGAGCCATGTGCAAGCATGAACGGGGTTTCTCCTGTAGGTGTCCTTGCCGTGGTTCTATAGGCCCATAACACAGCATAGATCTCTTCAGTCCATCTTCCCTTCGAATCTTCTAACCTCTTCTTGATTCCATCAAGAATTATCCTGTTTATGACCTCGGTCTGACCATTTTCCTTAGGTCGGCCAGGAGATGAGAAGAATTGCTTTATCCTAACTCTTAGGCAGTACTTTTCTATAGAGGAGTTCTTAAATTGGGTCCCATTGTCCGAGATGAGAGTGTTTAGGAGGCCGTATCTGCATATGATGTTCCTCCAAATAAATTGGAAGGTCTTCTGCTCTGTGATCGTTATCATCGGCTCTGCCTCCACCCACTTTGAGAAGTAGTCAATGGCAACTATCAAGAATCGATAACTGTTGGCAGCTCTTGGTAGGGGTCCTACTAAGTCAATCCCCCATATTGCAAATGGCCATAAAGAAGTGATTGACGTCATAGGTTGATGAGCAATAGTGGTGAATCTTTGACATTTATCACACCTCTTTACGTAGGCTGCAGCGTCTTTGGACAAGGTTGGCCACCAGTATCCCTGTGTGATGATTCTCTTGGCCAAGGGTCTTCCCCCTATGTGGCTAGAGCAAGAATCCCCATGAACTTCCTATAAGACCCCAGGAACTTTCGTGGGATGCACACATTTGAGGAGAGGTAATAGAAATCCCTTCTTGTACAAGACGTCTCCTATCATCGAGAACTTGGCTGCCCTATATCTCAACTTCCTCCTCTCTAGTTTGGACTCAGAAAATAGCACCACCCTTCAAGGGGTTTGTGAGCTCAATTAAGTGTTAACAATGGCAGTATAAATATATATATAAATATATATATATATATATATATAGTAGAAGGAGATGAGGAGAAGAAGATTCACACCGAAATATAAGTGGTTCAGCCAATTAAGCCTACGTCCACTGTGCAAGTGTATGATGTGTACCAATGTGTAAGGGCTCTAATGGCCATAAATACAATCTCTCAAGCTTTCTTTCTCTACTGTGTATTCGAACAGAGTTTCAACTAGGGTTGCTAATTTCTTCCCCCTATGTGGCTAGAGCAAGAACCCTCATGAACTTCCTGTAAGACCCGGGAAACTTCCGTGGGATGCACACATCTGAGGAGAGGTAATAAAAATCCCTTATTGTACAAGACGTCTCCTATTATTGAGAACTTGGCAGCCCTATATCTCAATTTCCTCCTCTCTAGTTTGGACTAGGTAGCTCTCCCTCTCTGATATATTTGACGAGGGGTTCCATCCATGAGTCTCCTAGGTTCAAATTGTGATAAGGGTTACATACATCTTCTTCCTCGATGGTCGCCTTCCCCAAGATCCCGACTGGAACTGTCCTTTTGACGTCTGTCTTTGTCACCGAGGCCAACCTTGCCAACGCATCTGCGTGGCTATTACTTTATCGAGTAACTCTCTTCAGTTTTATCTCTTCGAAATATTCTAACATCGTTCTCACCCTCTTCAAATACTTGGCCATCCTTTCATCTTTGGCCTCATAGATCCCCAATACTTGATTGACAACTAACCTTGAGTCGCTGTGGAGTAGGAGTCACCTTACACCAAGAGTCTTTGCCAATGAGAGACCTGCTATCATGGCCTCATACTTGGACTCGTTGTTAGAAGCCTGGAAGTTGAATCTCAAAGCGTATTCAATGTTGGCACCATCTGGAGCTGAAAGTATCAGCCCTGCACCGTTTCCACTGTCACAGGAGGAACCATCAACAAAGAGACTCTAAATGTCTGTATCGGATGAGAAGGCCCCTTCTGACATGACTCCTTATTTGAAGAGGTACCGATCTTCCTCATTCTCCACCACTCTGTTCCTAGCCCTGTTGGATGCGACCTCTCCCTGATCTCGGAAGACATTTGGTACCGTCTCTTCCTGATCTCGGAAGATACCAAGGTTTGTCTTTTCAACACCCTCTAGGTCATTCTCTGCCTCGACCTCTTACCATTTGAACTCAGCAACAAAGTCTGCGAGGGCTTGCCCTTTGATGACTGTCCTAGGTTGTTAGGTAAGGCCATACTCCCCCAACTCAATGGCCCAGGTCATCAATCTCCCGAACTTCTCAGGTTTATATAGAACCTGTCTTAGTGGGGAGTCGGTGAGGACAACCATGGAGTGGACTTGGAAGTAAGGCTTCATATTCCTTGAAGCATGTATTAGGGAATAAGCTAACTTTTCCATGCGAGGGTAATTTTGTTCAGACCCTTGAAGGGCCTTACTGTTGAAATACACAGGCCTTTGGATCCCAGCGTCTTCCCATATTATGGCTGCGCTGATGGATGATTCGGAGACTGCCAGATACACATATAATTTATCTCCTGCTATAAGCTGGGATAGTAATAAGGGAGACCCCAAGTAAGACTTGAGCTGGTTGAAAGGTTTTTTGCACTCTTCGTCCCACTAGAAGGCCTTTTTAAGCACTTTAAAGAATGGAAGACACTTGTCTGTTGCCCTGGAAACAAATCTGTTAAGTGCAGCCACTCTCCCCGTGAGTCTTTGGACGTCTTTGATACTCCTCGGTGTCTTCATATCAAGCAGTGCGTTGATTTTCTCAGGGTTTTCTTCAATTTCTCTTTGATTGATAATGAATCCTAAGAACTTCCCTGCTCCTACCCCGAAGACACACTTCGCGGGGTTGAGTTTCATCCCATATGAGTCCATAATATCGAAGGTCTTTTTGAGGTCAGCCACATGAGTGCAAGCTTTCAAGCTCTTCGTTAGCATATTGTCTACATACACCTCCATAGTCTTACCTATTTGATCTTCGAACATCTTATTTATAAGACGTTGGTATGTTGCCCCTATATTTTTTAGGCCGAAGGGCATCACTTTGTAACAGTACGTCCCTTTTGTCGGTAATGAAGGCTGTCTTCTCTGCGTCTTCCTCATCCATGAAGATCTGGTTATAGCCTGAGTATGCGTCCATGAAGCTCATGAGCTCATGTCCTGCTGTAGCATCCACCTTGGGTACTATGACTGCATTTGATAACCACTCCAGATTTATGACATCTCTTATAAATTCAGCCTCTTCTAATTTTTTGACCTCTTGCCGAATGACGTCATACTTCTCCCTGGAGTAGACTCTTTGTCTCTGCTTGATAAGCCTGGCATCTTTAGCCACGTTGAGCTTGTGACTCATGACCTCAGGGTTGATGCCTGGCATGTCTGCGCGACTCCAAGTGAAGACACTCTGCCTCCTTCTGAGGAAGTTTATCAGCTCTTCCTTGATTTTTGACTTTAGGGCTTTGCCGACCTGGATGGTTTTCTTCGACTCGTCCTCATTGAGGACGATGGATTCTACCTCTTCCGCTGCATCTCCCTTCTTTAACTTTGTCTCATCCCTGAGGTCCAATGTATCAATTCTATAGGTAGTGGGTGCCCTCTTATAGGCCTCTATCTCTTCGGCCGAGTTGAAGTAAAATTTTCGCGCTATGGTCTAGTCACCTTGCACTTCACCTACCCCATAGGGGGTCGGGAATTTTAGCATCTGATGGACTATCGACGGCACAACTTTAAACTCCTTAAGGGACACTCTTCCTATGATGAGGTTGTAGGCCGAGAAGACATTCTCGTCCATTACAAAAAAATTTATCTTCCGGGTCAACCTCTTAGGCCACTCATCACCCATCCGAACGTCCATCTCATACATGCCCAATGGGTGGACCTTTTCACCACTGAAGCCCATCAAAGGATGATGAAAGGGTATCAGCCTAGCTCTGCTAAGACCTAAGCTCTTAAAACAAGGCCAAAACATCACGTCTGCCAAGCTCCCCCCGTCTACGAGGATCCTCCACACCTCGCACCCATGCACCCTTGTTGTTATTACCAAAGGGTCATCATGGGGGGCTAAGATACCTTTAAAGTCGAGCTAGGAGAACCCAACTATGAGGGTTTCCATATCCACCTTCTTTCTCTTCTGCACTGTATCGAAAGACATTAGATTTACAACTTCAAGCTTGGCCACTGACTTGGCCCCTGCCACGTGAGCCTTCCTGTCAGCTACTTCAGAGACACCTCCTGTAAATCCTCCGCATATGGTGTCAACACTAAAGGAGATCATACCAACCCTCTTCACCGGGGTGTTTTCATCTTTGGGTGGAAGATCTGGATCGTCTTCATCATCACCTTCTGAATCATTATCTCTTCTAGTTAGGACATTGTCACGGCATCTGTCATTTTTCCTTTTCTTAGGGTCATCTCTTCCCCCTTTAGCAGCCTTACCGTCCACATACTTCCTCAACTTTCCAGATTTTAACATCTTTTCAATCTCATCCTTCAAGGAGAAGCATCTATCTATAACGTGGCCATGATCCTGGTGGAACTCGCACCACAAGTTTTTGTTCCTCTTATGTGGTGGGAACTTCAGTTTCTCTGGCCATCTCAAAGTCCTATCATTCTTGATCTCGTTGAGGATGTGCTCACAGCTCACAGTTAGAGGAGTATAGTGAGCAAACTTGTCATCACCCGACCTCTTCTTTCCATCTTTCTTTCTTTGGGACTTCCCACTACTATCGCGATTCTCATCCTCATACTTGGAGGTCATTGCCTCTTCTGCATTCATGACTTTTCCCGCGGTTGCCAGTAGCTCCTCCGTGGACCTAGGAGGGTCTTCCGCGAGTTTTCACAACAGCTTCCCGTTCTGAAGACCCCCTATGAGGGCGGTCATGGCTATATTTTCTTCATAATCTTCGACCTCCAGCTTCTCTTTGTTGAACCTAGCGATGTAGTCTCTTAGGCTCTCGTCCTTTCCCTACTTGACATACAACAGGTGAGTAGTCTTCTTTTGAGGTCTCACCCCAAAGAAGAAGTTGTGGATGAATCGTTCAGTCAAGCCTTTAAAGTTCTCAATTGAGTTCTTTGGAAGAGAAGTAAACCAGCTGTGTGCTGCTCCTGTCAAGGTCCCAGAGAAGGCCCTACACTTCATCTCATCAGGTATTGAGTAGATGTCTGCTGCCGACTGATACATCTCGATATGATGTACAGGATTGGTGCTGCCATCATACTTGGGAGACACCACGGGAGGTTTGAATTTAGCCGGAGTCGAGAATCTCACTATCTTAGCCACAAATGGAGAACCCTCTGAGTAACCCCTTTGCAAGGGGTCCCTACTTTTGATGAGGTCTCCTATCTTTTCCTCCAGGCGCTGGATAGAGTCATTCCTTGGTCTTCTGCCATCGGCCTGGTCGAGGTTATCCCCAGCCACCTCTAAGGGATGGACTGAGGGTTCCCCTGCCGCAGCACAATGTCGGTTGTTGACCTCTTCCTGGTCTCTGCCCCTTCTTTCATGGGGTCGGCCTTGGTCAGGCAAACCTTGTCTGTCCCCTCTTTGCGAACCGGAAGCACTTCTTGACTTGGATAACCTATATCTTAGGTCATTCACTGGACCTAACCTCTCTAAGGCGGACCCTCTGCTCAATCGATCAAAAGTTGATCCTCACTGTTGGGCCTCTTCAGCTCTTCAGCCAGCACATCCCCGGCTCTGCTGAAGAGGATGAATCGTATTGTTTGAAACGTCATATGGCTCCCAACAATCTTCTGGGGCCTCTTTCGCCTCTAGATTGTCATACATGTCCTCCATGCAAGGGTTTCCTTGCCTCCCCAGGCGCAAGCGCCTAGGGTCAACAACGTCCCTTCTCTGCTGGGGTGCAGGCTGGTCCTTTATTGGTGCCTGGGGTGGTCCCCTGGCGTCATGATGAGGCTGAACAGTCGCCGGAGTGATCATATCCGGTGAGACTCCAGGTGGCCTCATCATAGTTTGGCTGAGATGTGAAAATTGTTCCTGCATAGCTTGGTGTGTTGCAGCCAAAGACCTCAAGGCTGTAGCTTCCTCCGCCATTTCGGACTGGGGCGGCGCCTGACTGGAACTTGGCCCCCCACCTCCAGGTGGTGGAAGAGGCGACGGTAACTCTGGTGCCATGTGTTTCTTAGTAAAGAGCTTAAGTATCAGGTGAGATTAATACCTTTAAGGACCTCTTTCAATGGTAAAATAGCTCCAAGCAAGGGGTGGTGCCTGGTTCACCACCAGAGTCTCCGGTGAGGTTAAGCTGAAGAAGAGGAAGAGATAGCTTCTCGTTCCCATAGACGGCACCAAAATGATGATGCAGAAAATAGCACCACCCTTCAAGGGGTTTGTGAGCTCAATTCAGTGTTAACAATGGCAGTATAAAGATAAATATATATATATATATATATATATATATATATATATATATATATATATATATATATATATATATAGTAGAAGGAGATGAGGAGAAGAATATTCACACCGGAATATAAGTGGTTCAGCCAATTAGGCCTACGTCCACTGTGCAAGTGTATGATGTGTACCAATGTGTAAGGGCTCTAATGGCCATAGATACAATCTCTCAAGCTTTCTCTCTCTACTGTGTATTCGAACAGAGTATCAGCTAGGGTTACTAATTTCTTCCCCTTTTACAAGGTAGAGGATGACCTCTATATATAGTACCTGGGGGGTGTAATGTACCCCCCATGCATGCAATGAGCATGTGCGTATGTGATCTAGCCAATATGAAGAAGACATCTGTCACTGTCACATGTAGAGAATAATGATGAAATATTCTCCCGACGTGTGGGGAATGATTTGCTATAACTGACTTGTGTCCACGTGTCCTTATCCAAATATTAATAGATGCTCGGCCGTCATTCTTGGTCATGACCTCGGCCTGGGATAAGCCGAGGTTGATAAAGGCTAGTTGCCTGGGCACAGCGAGATGGGCCATGAAGGTCTCGGCTTAAGTCAGGCCGAGATGAGATTGAGGTCGGCTAGAGCTGAGGTTTGAGTTGTATCCTGCCTGGAACATTGACTGATATCTTGATGAAGCTGACCTTGGTAGACGTAAGGCTTCATGCGACCCCGGCCATCCCCTGGCTGAGGTTTTCATACCCAGTTGAACTGAAGTGACACTGACCCGTATGATACATGCAGTGTCCCTTTAATGAGGTTGGTGATAGTGTCGACCTAGGCCGACCTTGCTATGCCGAGGGTTGATTTCACGGACCCAAGGCTTTTCCACCATCGGCTACAACTTCGGCCGAGGTTGGTGTCTCTGAGCCGACGTCACACTTGGGGCATATCAACTCCCTCCAAACTTCTCGATATTTGGCATCTTGAACTTCTCGGGTAACCTCGCTTTAGGATAAGGATACATGTGGGTGTAGTCCATGTAATTTCAAGAGATCCTGACTTGGTCAAACTGCTTGGTGAGCATCTTGAGATCCTCCTTGACATTATTCAACTCCTCCTCTTTTGGATCAGCGACCACAGGCAGGTGAGCCATAGGTTGGGCAATGTTTGGCATTGGAAGATGGGCAGGCGGCGGCCCATTGGCAGGAGGGGCACGGGGAGCGTGCTGATATTCTTCTGGAACCCAAATAGGCTCAGTTGGACCCATAGCACGAGGGAACAGGACCTCGGGCTCTTGAGGAATAGGAACCTGGTTTTGTTGCATTTCCCAGACGTCGGTTTGGAGGTTGTCAATCTTGGACACGAGCTGAGCTAGGACTGTCGTCATATTTGGCTGTATGACTGGCGGTTGATCTATATTCTCCATGGAAAATGGATGGATTCTGGACTCGAAAGAAGTAGTAGAGGAACGGATGAAACTCTGGGGTTATTTAACTGAAGACCGAAGCCAGTAGGGAGCCAGGCCAAGGGCTTGCGATCGACCTGAGAAGGCGTAGGATGAGATTTATTTTTGAGAAAAAGGGACAAACTATTTTTGGATTTTTGATAAAGAATGGAGAAATGCTTTTGGATTTTTAAAAAAGAAAGGAGAAATGTTTTTGGATTTTTGATAAAGAAGGGAGAAATGTTTTTGGATTTTTAATAAAGAAGGGAGAAATGTTTTCGGAGACGGAACTCAGCATGATTATTATGATTATTATGTTCTCACTTGTACTTAATCCTCCTAAATGCAATGTCGGACGGGACCCGAGATTAGAAAAGTGGGGTTTTAATATATGCAAAGCTACGATTTGGACTTGTAACCAGGCTCGCGGACAAGGTCCCGTTTTAAAAAATGCGCAAAAATTGGGCGGCAGGACGACCCAGAATTTCGGTAGAGTTTCAGGTTGAAACCGACAATATTAAGTGTGTGTCCTAGGTTTAACACCTATATGCGGGTATGCAGTTGGTTGGGTGAATCGGCATGGGTTCCCCCCCTCTGGCGTGACTTCCACGATATACGTCTTGCTCTTGTAGGCAATCGGTACGTGTGGACAAGCCATTTGATAAACCTGAGTGTACGTGAATTGCCTCACCATATACCTCGTGAGGACGGTATGTGTGAGAGCAAATTCCATATACTCAGCATACGTGAACGAATTCCCTGCGATATACCTCCCGTCATGACTTCGGTCAAGCGGTACGATGCGGCGGAACCGTTCGATATACGTCGAAGGTACTTGGCCAATGGAAGGTGAGAGTCATATCGCTTAGGCTAACTGCGACCTACCGGACCAGTGCCCATCACGAAGTGACCCTCCAGTTACTGGGTAAAATTTGGTCAATAGCAATGCTCTTTGGTGATGTTGTGTGAATCATGCATGATTCTATTATTAGTATCTTATGATGAGAATGCCTTTCTTGATTATGCCAAACAGGGAGCAGAGTACATGTACCCCAAAAGGTACACCAAGTATGGATAGGTGATGCGTGCAACATGGGGATATATGTGATCCTAGGTGCATGTGGTGTGAAGTGTACATGGAGGATTTTCTACAAGTGTGTGAACATAAGCATAAGCATGGGATACACATGGAAAAGGGGAACATGAGGATATGGGGGGGGGGGGGGGGGGGACATAAACAAATATAGCATCCATGTAAATAGAGTCAAGCCCTCAAACAAATAACACAAGTCCCCAACAGAGTCGCCACTATGGCCATCCCCGATCCTCGTCTGTGAGCACGCAGGCGCATGGAGGAAAGGATCCTTGGGGTCCCGCCCGTCCCTCTCGGGAGGGCTTCGACCGGCGTCGTTTGTGGTGTGAAAAATGTAGAGAGATTCAGAGTCGTCAGTCTAGTTTACTCAAAATAGACAAAAGAAAAAGTAGAAGCCACCCCAAAGAGTGGCATCCAAAGACATACTGGTGCATACGAAACCAAATGATTCGATAAGGGTTTGAAGGCTTAGTTACGAAATGGGAAGGTGTTAGGCACCCATTTCGCCCTTTCGGCCTCTCATGGATATTTGCTATTTTCCTTTATATTTCCCCCCGTGAGATGTGGGCATGTGTATATATATATAATGGAGGTAGGAATCCTCGACTTTTATCATGGAAAAGATAAAGCGAGTCATCCGTAGGAAGATATAAAAGTAATATTAGAAAAATAAGATTTACGCGATTACCCTACGTTGATCGTTATAAGGGAACGATAACACATATGGAGTAATGCGTCACTAAGAATAAGTATATATATAATATAAGAAAAATGGATTTAGAGAAAATAGAAAATGAGAGAAAAAGTGAGAGAAAGGACATGAGTCTCGGGTTTTACCCCGAGACGCCTACGTAGCCTATAAAGGCATCAAAGTCCACGTAGTTCGCATACAAAGCAAAGGGGTGCGGTTTATCCCATAAATCCAAAATGGGGAATCTCTTATTTGTGAGTGTGTGTGTGTGTGTGGGTAGAAAAAAGTGTTTTAGTTGTGAAAAAAGTGTGGAAAAGTATGAGAATACCTTATTTGGAATTTACGAGCAAACCCTCTTTTTCTTGTTTTTTGGGTTTTATGAAAATAAAATATGTGCAATAATACTAAGTAAAAAGTATATTAGGATGTGTGAAATGAGATAATAAAAGTGCTAAGTAAGAAAACAAGTTATTGAGAATTCAAGAGAATTTGAAGAGAAATGTGAGAAAGTTGGACCTTCTTGAAGATCTTGAGCTTGATCTTGAGTCTTGAATAGTATCCCTTGAGCTTGGATGATGATGAAGAGTGATTAATTTACCAAGTTTGATGAAAAGGATGATGAAAAGTGGAAGTAAAAAGGGATTTGGGAGTTGAAATCACGCTGCCTTCGAGAGAGGTTTCTGGGATTCGTTGAGAGAGATTTTTATTAGATTTGGTCTCTCCTTGCAAATGAGGTGAATGCCTCCTTTTATAGTCCCAGGTGAGTGCCGATCGTCATAGACCCCTTCCTGCCTATCGGCAGGTGCCGATAGGCAGGGTTTGGAGCCTGCCGTTTGGTAGTGTGGTTCAGGCTTTTTCAGAAAATCGGCTGCCGAGGGCAAACCGTTGGTCAAAATTGCGCACGGGGCATACCATTGGAAAGTTAATTCATAGACCTTCAAAAGTCCTTGGGACCGCTTCTGGGTTCGGGAGTTGACTTTGGGTCAAATATGGCTCAGAAGCATTTGTCGGTCCATTGGATGGGGAATCGTGCGGACGCAAACGGATCGTTCGTCCGCATGGTATGTTTGAATCGCACACGAGGCATACCGTTGGAAAGGTTAGGAGATGTACTTCGACATTCCAAAGAGTTTGACCCGGTTTGGAGAGTTGACTTTGGTCATCCGGGCCCGTGAAGCATTCGGTGGCCTCCCGGAGTCAAACGGAGCGTTCGACCGCATGGAAAGTCAAAATCGCTCACGGGGTGGACCGTTGGAAAGGGTATTCAGTTCCCTTCGAAGATTCATTTAGCCTCGGTTGAGCTAAACAGTTGACATAGGTCAAAAAGAGCCCGGGAGCGCCCGGTGGCCTCTAGATCAGGTTTTGGACGCAAACTAATCGTTCATCTGCATGGAAAGTTAGAATTGCGCACGGGGCATACCATTGGAAAGGGTATTCGATTCCCTTTGAAGATTCATTGAGTCTCGGTCGAGATGAAGAGTTTGACTTTTGGGTCAAACTGAGCCGGGGAGTTCTCGATGGCTTCCAGGTCAGTACTCGGGACGTGACCTGGGTTTAGAGTGATGGAGGGAGGTACTAGGGACCTAAGGAGAGTCAGGGGGTAATAGAATGGGGTGTCTACAAGCATGTTGCCTTTGTAAGATCTATCAAACAAATAAAATCAGAACCAAACTGTGATTAAGAGCGGCCATTGTTTGATTGGAGCTGAATAATTAAAGAGATAGCTTAGCTACTTAAGCCTTTGATAGAGGTATCGTGTAACTACAAAACTAAAAAACAACTGAAAACAAAATATATTTGTTTCCCATGATAGTTTAATCCCACATCGTTAAGGGTCTAGGACTTGGTGTGGTATATTTACAATTTATTTGGAAAAAATGGGCAAGCTCTTTGGGCATTAGATGTTTTGTGTGTATGGTTGGGGGACTTATTTGTCCAAGTTACACGCGCCGCCGCCGCCGTCCATCCGGGTCTTGGGTCTTGGGCTCATTAAGAAATAATATTTTGGACGAATACATAATGTTTTTTTTTTGCTTTAAAAATTATTTTTAACAGTTTTTTTTATTCCGAAAACAAAGAAGAAAGAAAAAAAAAACGTGTTAAATTCCGAGTTGATTTTTTCAACCCAATTGCTCACTTCTTTCCACAATTTTCTCTCCACATTTTTTGTCCAACATCTTTTTTGTTTCCCCATAAAAGAGGTATTCCACCTCCGTTTTTGAGAGACCAATTCTACAACTTTTCCAAACACGAAACTGCTTCTAATTTTTTTTTTCTCTACACTGGAATAATAAATCCACCCCAAAATTTATTATTAGACTCGAGCAATTATTACGAATGAATGTATATTCGTAATAATAGTAACAATTACTGCGAATGAATGTACATGGAACGGATTGATTCTTGGGCTTTATCAATCCGTATTTTATTCATTGGAGGTTGTTTTATCCTATGGGTGACGAGGCATTGTGACTGTCAGTACACATTCGGCAAATCCACGAAACACCTTAAAGAGAGCGACATTTTTCAAAACTCAGTCGTGTTCTAGACTGTACCTGCTTCCGAGATTTCTTATACTTTCTATCTCAGATTTATTTGCTCCAAAATTGGGCAATTTCGTTCCTTAATTCTGCATTTATTTTACTAGTGCAATAACAATTTTAAGGTGACTACTATTCTGCCATGGACGAAATTAACTCTACCAACCTTAACAAGCCTTTCAAATATGAAGGTCAACATTTTAAACGTTGGAGCAAAAAACTTTTATTTTATTTAGCTACGAAAAAGGTCGCATCATGTGTTCAATTTGACAATCTCGTAGTAAATAATCCACCTACTGTTGAAGAAAACAAAATAATTAGAACTTGGGAGGAAAATGATTTTCTATGAAAAAACTATATTTTGAATGCTATAAGTGATGAAATTTATGACCATTATGCCAATTATAAAACTGCGAAAGATGTTTGGGATGCACTTCTTAAAAAATATGACACGGAGGAGGCGGAGGATAAAAAATATACCGTCGACCGTTATTTGAAATTTCAAATGACGGATGACAAATTTGTTGTAGCTCAAACCCATGATTCGCAAATGATTTCCCATAAAATTATTTCCTAGGGCATGGCTTTAGATGAGCAATTTCAGGTGGCTGTAATTATTAATAAATTGTCTCCACTTTCGAAGAGTTTAAAAATATTTTGAGCCATACGTCTAAAGAATTTTCACTAGTCACTCATTACTAAATTGAGAATTGAGGAGGAATCCCTAAAACAGGACTACAAAGATGAAATTCTTATTGTGTATAACAACAAAAATTAGAAAAAGAACCACACTCCAGTTGTTTTAAAGGCAAACGAAAAAAATATAAAAAATCAGAAAAAGAGCCACAACTAGCATTTTAAAAATCAGACTCAGACTCAGAATAAGAATAAGAACTCTGGAAATGGACAGTCTAGTAACTTGAGAGAGTTTCTCTATTTTAAGTGTGACAAGCCTGGCCATATGGCTCGTAAAGGTCGTAATGTGCCAAACACACAAGCGAATTTGACTGAAGAGGACCTATGTGCTATGATTTCAAAAATCAACAAGGTTAGTGGTGCCGAAGGGTGTTGGTTGGATACTGGCGCTTCCAGCCATAGCTGTTATGACCGTACTCTGTTTAAGACTTATTCTGAGACTGCAGATACGAAGGTGTTATTGGGTGATTCTCACTCCACTGAGGTTGCTGTTACTGAAAATGTGGAATTAAAGTTCACTTTGGGAAAGACTGTTATCCTCAAAGATGTTCTTCACACTCCCGAGATAAGAAAAAAATTTGTTTTGGGTTATCTTCTCAACAAAGCTGGCTTTACTCAAACTATTGGTGCGAATTTATTTACTTTGACCAAAAATGGAATTTTTGTAGGCAAGGGTTATTCAATTGACGGTATGTTTAAATTGAATGTTGATGCAATGAATAAAATCTCTCCTTATGCTTATATTGCTTGTTCATTTAATGTTTGGCATGCTAGGCTTTGTCATGTTAATAAATGACTTGTTAAAAATATGAGCACTTTAGGATTGATTCTACAATTATCATTAAATGATTTTGATAAATGTGAATGGTGTAGTCAAGCAAAAATCACTAAGACACAACATAAATATGTTTTTAGAGAATCTGAATCACTTGATTTAATTCATTCGGATATTTGTGAATTGAATGGTGTTACAACTAGAAATAGCAAACGTTAATTTATAACTTTTATTGATGACTGTTCTAATTATTCATTTGTGTATTTAATGAAAAATAAAAGTGAAGCGTTTCACATGTTTAAAATTTTCCTAAATGAAATTGAAAATAAATTTCATCAGAAAATCAAAAGGTTGATTAGTGATAGAGGCACTGAATATGATTCTGCACCATTTATTGAATCTAGTAGTGGCAAAATGTGGCCCAAATAATAAAACAATCCATATTAGCACACTCATCTAAATATGGGGCCCATATTTAAAAGCCATGAGTTAAATATGGGGCCCATATTTCAAAGCTATGAGTTAAGTATGGGGCCCATATTTGAAAGCTAAGAATCAAATATAGAACCCAATTTTAAAAGATACAAATCAAATATAATACTCATTTTTAATAGTTGTGAGTAAAATATAAGTTTTTTTTTACATATACCTCGAATTGTAATACTTATTTTAGTAGAAAAATAATGGGTTGACCCAACCCATATTTGGTCCGCCCATATTTAGCCCGGCCCACATTTAACCCAACCCATATTTGGCCCAACCCACATTTAGCCCAACCCATATTTGACCCGCCCAAATTAAACCCGGCCCATAATTTTGCCACTGGTAATTGAATTTTATAACACACATGCTATAATTAACAAAAAAACTGCCCCTTATTCACCCGAAATGAACGGTAAAGTAGAAAGAAAAAATAGAAAATTAACTGAATTAGTTGTTGCTATTTTATTAAATTTGGGGGTTGCCTCACATTGGTGTGTTAAAATTATTTTGACCGTGTGTCACGTACTTAATTGAATTCCTAAGACTAAAATAAAAATATCTCCTTACGAATTTTGGAAAAATATTTAGCCCAACGTGTCATACTTTACAACGTGGGGGTGTTTAGCCTATGTACGTAAACCCGACCCTAAACGGTATAAATTAGCGAGTAGAGCATATGAGTGTGTTTTTATAGGCTATGATATTAATAGCAAAGCATACCAATTTTATGACCTGAAAAGTCCAGTAATCATTTAATCAAATGACGCCGATTTTTATGAAGATAAATTTCCTTTTAAATTGAGAAATAGTGGGGGCGAGTCATCCACTAATATTTCTTTAAATAAGAATAAAGAAAATAATGAATCCATTTTAGAACTTCAAAAAAGTAAAAGGGATCACGTGGAAAAAGATTTTGGTCCCGACTTTTATGCTTACACTTTAGAGGAGCATCCTAACACTATTCAAGAAGCTTTATCTTCTTTGGATGCCGAATTATGGCAAGAGGATATTAATGATGAAAGGGATTCTTTGGAAACAAATAAAACTTGGCATTTAGTGGACCTTCCTCCTGAGTGTAAAACAATTGGGTGTAAGTGGATTCTTAAAAAGAAATTAAAACCTGATGGCACTGTAGAAAAATATAAAGCACGTCTTGTTGCCAAAGGTTTTAGACAATGAGAAAACATAGATTTTTTTGATAAATTTTCACCCGTGGCTAGAATAATGTCTATACGTGTACTATTTACTATAGCTGCTTTAAATGATTTAATTGTACACCAAATGGATGTTAAAACTACATTTTTAAATGGAGAATTAGAAGAAGGGATTTATATGGATCAACCTGAAGTTTTTATTGTACACGGTCAAGAAAATAAAGTTTGTAAATTAGATGAATATCTTTATGGACTCAAACAGGAACCTAAACAATGGCATGATAAATTTGATACCCTAGTCATCTCCAATGGGTTTAAAATAAATGAAAGTGACAAATGCATTTATTATAAATATGTTGAGAACATCTGCACTATCATATGTCTTTATGTTGATGAGTTGCTTATATTCATGTCGTAGAAAATGTTAAATCATTATTTTGTGCCAATTTTGATATGAAGGATTTGGGTGAAGCAAGTGTAATATTAGGAATTAATAGTACAAGGTCAAAACAGGGACTTTCCTTGGATCAATCTCATTACATTGAGAAAGTTATAAAGAAATAAAATTACTTTGACTGTAAACCTGCTAGTACTTCATTTGATCCTAGTGAAAAGTTATTTAAGAGCACTAGAGACGGTGTAAATAAAAATTCTTATGTAAGCATTATAGGTAGCTTACGGTATGCTACAGATTGCACTAAACCTAACATAGCTTATGATGTGGGAGTACTACGTAGATTTACCAGTAGACCTAGTATGGAGAATTGGCATGCTATTGAGAGGGTCGTGCAGTACCTTAAAAGGATGATGAAACTCATATTACACTATAATAAGCATCCCTCTATCCTTAAAGGATTTACTGATGCTGATTGGAATACCATATCTGATGATTCTAAGGCTACCAGTGGATATATATTTAGCATCACTCGTGGTACAGTTTCTTGGAAATCTAAGAAAAATACAATTTTGGCTTAATCCACTATGGAGTTTGAGATGATAGCGCTAGCTACTGCTAGTGAAGAGGTAAGTTGGTTAAGAAACCTCCTGTCAGATATCCCATTATGGGAAAGACCGATACCAGTCGTTTTGATTCATTGTGATAGTATCGCGGCTATTGTAAAAGTTGAGAACCATTACCATAATGGTAAGAAATGACAAATACATCCTATACATAGAAATGTTAGAGAATTGATCATGACGGGTGCTATGAGAGTGGATCATATAAGGTCTGAACAGAAGTTAGCTGATCCTTTGACGAAAGGACTAACTAGGGAGAAGGTGTGGAACACCTCGAAAGGGATGGGACTAAATCCCTTGGATAAATGATTCATTTGTGATGGTAACCAAACATATAGACTGGAGATCCCAAGAAATATGTTCAAAGGGTAATAACAAGTCACAAGTGATATGGGTTGAATCATGCAATTATTAATTAATATAGAATGGGGTATTGCTCATAGTCCATCCCTATAGAGCATGATATCCTGAAGCGAGTAAAGGATGAGTTATTATAACTCTTAATGAGATTTATAACTCTATTTTGAGTGGAGTACCCAGCTACATGAGTATTCTTGATAGACTCAGTTATCTGAATGTGAAAGTATGGCCGCTTCCTGTGGATATTTTGGACAAATTCCTAAAGCATTCACTATACTGGGATAGAAGCGCATGGTCGTAACGCTCTAGCTATTAGAATTACATCCAAGTAGGGTTGTGTGTGGGATATTGTCAGAGATAGAGTTCAAAACTACGGTTACTCTAGTATATTCTGAATCATCTTTACTACGTAAAGGTTCAAGTCGAAAGACACCTTTGATTATGCACAATTTTATAGATTTTTTCTCAATAAAATGTTTTCAAAATTTTCAAGTGGGGGATTGTTGGTATAGCTTCATAGCTGTCAGTGCAAAAACTTTGAAAACAAAAGCTTTTGTTTCCCATGATAGTTTAGTCCCACATCGGTAAGGGGCTAAGACTTGGTGTGGTATATTTATAATTTAATTGGAACAAATGGGAAAGCCCTTTAGGCATTAGATGTTTTATGTGTATGGGTGGGGGACTTATTGGGCCAAGTCACACACGCGCGTGCCGCCACCACCGTCCGTCCTGCCCAACCTGTGCCCGGGTCCGAGTCTTAGGTCTTGGGTTTTGGCTCATTAAGAAATAATTTTTTGGACAAATACAAAATGGTTTTTTGGCCTTTAAAAATTATTTTTTGTAGTTTTTTTTAATTCTAAAAATAAAGAAGAAAGAAAAAAAACGTGGTTAATTCCGAGTTGATTTTTTCAACCCTGTTGCCCACTTCTTTCCAGAATTTTCTCTCCACGATTTTTGTCCAACGTCTTTTTTGTTGCACCATAAAAGAGGAATTCCACCTCCGTTTTTGAGAGACCAATTCTGCAACTTTTCCAAACACAAAACTTCTTCTAAATTATTTTTTCTCTACACCAGAATAATTAATCCACCCAAGATTTATTATTAGACTCGAGTAATTATTACGAATGGATGTACATGGACCATATTGATTCTTGTGCTTTATCAATCGTATTTTCTTTATTAGAGGTTGTTTTATCCCGGGGGTGACGAGGCATTGTGACTGTCAGCACACATTGGGAAGAGCTACGAAACACCTTAAAGAGAGCGACATTGTCCGCGACTCAGCAGTATTCTAGACTGTACCTGCTTCCGGGATTTCTTATACTTTTTATCTCAGATTTATTTTCTTCAAAATTATATAATTCTGTTCCTTAATTCTGCATTTATTTTACTACTGCTATAACAATTTTATGGTGACTACATTCTTCCATGGACGAAATTAACTCTAGCAACCTTAACAGGCCTTTTAAATATGAAGGCCAACATTTGAAACGTTGGAGCAAAAAACTGTTATTTTATTTAACTATGAAAAAGGTCGCATCATGTGTTCAATTTGACAAACCCGTTGTAAATAATCCACCTACTATTGAGGAAAGCAAAACAATTAGAACTTGTATGGAAAATAATTTTTTGTGCAATAAATATATTTTGAATGCTCCAATTGATGAACTTTATGACTATTATGCCAATTATAAAATTGCGAAAGATGTTTAGGATGCACTTTTTAAAAAATATGACACGGAGGAGGCGGGTGCGAAAAAATATGCCGTCATGCATTATTTGAAATTTCAAATGGCGGATGACAAATCGGTTGTCGCTGAAACCCATGATTTGCGAAGGATTGCGCATGAAATTATTTCCGAGGGCATGGCTTTAGATGAGAAATTTCAGGTGGCTGTAATTATTGATAAACTGGCTCCACTATTCAAAGAGCTTAAAAATATTTTGAGGCATAAGTCTAAAGAATTTTCACAAATGTCACTTATTACTAAATTGAAAATTGAGGAGGAATCCCAAAAATAGGACTACAAAGATGAAATTCTTATTCTGTCTAACAACAAAAATCAGAAAAAGAACCACACTCTAGTTGTTTTAAAGGCAAACGGAAAAAAATATGAAATATAAAAAAAAGAGCCACAACCAGAATTTTAAAAATCAGACTCAAACTCATAATAAGAAGAAAAACCCTGGAAATGGACATTCTAGCAACTCATGACAGTTTCTCTGTTTCAAGTGTGGCAAGCCTGGCCATATGGCTCGCAAATGTCGCAATGTGGCAAACGCCCAAGGGAATTTGACAGAAGAGGACCTATGTGCTATGATTTTAAAAATCAACATGGTTAGTGATGTCGAAGGGTGTTGGTTGCATACTGGCGCTTCTCGCCAAATCTGTTATGACCATACTCTGTTTAAGACTTATTCTGAGACTACAGATAAGAAGGTGTTGTTGGGTGATTCTCACTCCACCGAGGTTGCTGGTACTAAAAATGTGGAATTAAAGTTCACTTCGGGAAATACGATTATCCTCAAAGATGTTCATCACACTCCTGAGATAAGGAAAATTTTGGTTTCAGATTATGTTCTCAACAAAGCTGGCTTTACTCAAACTATTTGTGCTGATTTATTTAGTTTGACCAAAAATGGAATTTTTGTAGGCAAGGGTTATGCCACTGATGGATGTGTAAATTGAATGTTGATGCAATGAATAAAATCTCTCCTTCTACTTATATTTCTTGTTCATTTAAATTTTGGCATGCTAGTCTTTGTCATGTTAATAAATCTCATCTTAAAAATATGAGCACTTTAGGATTGATTCTAGAATTATCATCAAATGATTTTGATAAATGTGAATGGTGTAGTCAAGAAAAAATCACTAAGACACAACATAAATATTTTTTAGAGACTCTAAACCACTTGATTTAACTCATTCGGATATTGGTGAATTGAATGGTGTCACAACTAGAAATAGCAAACGTTATGTTATTACTTTTATTGATGACTGTTCTGATTATTCATTTGTGTATTTAATGAAAAATAAAAGTGAAGTGTTTGACGTGTTTAAAATTTTCCTAAATGAAATTGAAAATCAATTTCATCGAAAACTTAAAAGGTTGATTAGTGATAGAGGCACCGAATATGAATCTGCACCATTTGTTGAATTTTATAAAACACACGGTATAATTCACAACAAAACTGCCCCTTATTCTCCCGAAATGAACGGTAAAGCCAAAAGAAAAAATAGGACATTAACTGAATTATTTGTTGCTATTTTATTAAATTCGGGTGCTGCCTCACATTGGTGGGTTAAAATTATTTTGACTACGTGTCACGTACTTAATCGAATTCCTAAGACTAAAATGAAAATATTGCCTTATGAAATTTGAAAAAATATTAAGCCCAACGTGTCATACTTTACAACGTGGGGGTGTTTAGCATTTGTACGTATACCCGACCCTAAAAGGTCTAAATTGACAAGTAGAGCATATGACTGTTTTTTTATAGGCTTTGATATTAATAACAAAGCATACCGATTTTATGACTTAAAAAATCAAGTAATCATTGAATCAAATGACACCGATTTTTATGAAGATAAATTTCCTTTTAAATTGATAAATAGTGGGGGCGTGTCATCCACTAATATTTCTTTAAATAAGAATAAAGAAAATAATGAATCCATTTTAGAACTTCGAAAAAGTAAAAGGGCTCGTGTGGAAAAAGATTTTGGTCCCGACTTTTATGCTTACACTTTAGAGGAGGATCCTAACACTATTCAAGAAGCATTATCTTCTTTGCATGCCGAATTATGGAAAGAAGCTATTAATGATCAAATGGATTATTTGGAAACAAATAAAACTTGGTATTTAGTGGACCTTCCTCCTGAGTGTAAAACGATTGGGTGTAAATGGATTCCTGAAAAGAAATTAAAACTTGATGGCACTGTTGAAAAATATAAAGCACGTCTTGTTGCCAAAGGTTTTAGACAAAGAGAAAACATAGAGTTTTTTGATAAATTTTCTCCCATGACTAGAATAACGTCTGTACGTGTACTATTTGCTATAGTTGCCTTAAATGATTTAATTGTACACCAAATGGATGTTAAAACTGCATTTTTAAATGGATAATTGGAAGAAGGGATTTATATGGATCAACCTGAAGTTTTTATTGTACACGGTCAAGAAAATAAAGTTTGTAAATTAGAGAAATATCTTTATGGACTCAAACAGGCACCTAAACAATGGCATGGTAAATTTGATACCCTAGTCATCTCCAATGGGTTTAAAATAAATGAAACTGACAAATGCATTTATTATAAATATGTTGAGAACATTTGCACTATCATATGTCTTTATGTTGATAACTTGCTTATATTCTGTTATAATATTCATGTCATAGAAAAGGTTAAATCATTATTGTGTCCTAATTTTGATATGAAGGATTTGGGTGAAGCAAGTGTAATATTAGGAATTAATATTACAAGGTCAGAAAAGGGACTTTCTTTGGATCAATCTCATTACATTGAGAAAAATATAAATAAATACAATTACTTTGGTTGTAAACCTGCTAGTACTTCATTTGATCTTAGTGAAAAGTTATTTAAGAGCGCTGGCGATAATGTAAATCAAAATTCTTATGTAAGCATTATAGGTAGCTTACAGTATGCTATAGATTGCACTAGACCTGACATAGCTTATGCTGTGGGAGTGCTATGTAGATTTACTAGTAGACCTAGTATGGAGTATTGGCATGCTATTGAGAGGGTCATGCAGTACCTTAAAAGGATGATGAACCTTAGATTACACTATAATAAGTATCCCGCTTCCCTTGAAGGATTTAGTGATACATATTGGAATACCATATCTCATGATTCTAAGGCTACTAGTGGATATATATTTAGCATCGCTGGTGGTGCAGTTTCTTGGAAATCAAAGAAACAAACTATTTTTGCTCAATCCACTATGATGTCGAAGATGATAGCGCTAGCTATTTCTAGTGAAGAGGCAGGTTGGTTAAGAAACCTCCTGTCAGATATCCCATTATGGGAAAGACCGATACCAGCCGTTTTGATTCATTGTGATAGTACCGCAGCTATTGTAAAGGTTGAGAACCGTTACTATAATGGTAAGAAACGACAAATACGTCGTAAACATAGTACTGTTAGAGAATTTATCTTGACAGGTGGTATGAGGGTGGATAATATACGGTCGAAACAAAAGTAAGTTGATCCTTTGACGAAATGACTAGTTAGGGAGAAGGTGTGGAACACCTCAAAAGGTATGGGATTAAAGCCCTTCGAGAAATTATTCATTTGTGATAGTAACCAAACAGATAGACTGGAGATTCCAAGAAATATGCTCAAGGGGTAATAACAAGTCACAAGTGATATGGGTTGAATCATGGTGTTATAAATTAATATAGAACGGGGTATTACTCCTAGTCCATCCCTGTGAAGCATGATATCCTGAAGCGAGTAAAGGATGAGTTATTATAACTCTTAATGAGATCTATAACTCTATTTTGAGTGGGGTACCTAGCTACATGAGTATTCTTGATACACTCAGTTATCTAAATGTGAAAGTATGGCCGCTTCCTGTGGATATTTTGGACAAATTCCTAAAGCATTCACTATACTGGGATAGAAGCGCATGGTCGTAACGCTCTAGCTATTAGAATTACATCCAAGTAGGGTTGTGTGTGGAATGTTGTCAGAGATAGAGTTCAAAACTACGGTTACTCTAGTATATTCTGAATCATCTTTACTACGTAAAGGTTCAAGTCGAAAGACACCTTTGATTATGCACAATTTTATAGATTTTTTCTCAATAAAATGTTTTCAAAATTTTCAAGTGGGGGATTGTTGGCATAGCTTCATAGCTGTCAGTGCAAAAACTTTGAAAACAAAAGCTTTTGTTTCCCATGATAGTTTAGTCCCACATCGGTAAGGGGCTAGGACTTGGTGTGGTATATTTATAATTTAATTGGAACAAATGGGAAAGCCCTTTGGGCATTAGATGTTTTATGTGTATGGGTGGGGGACTTATTGGGCCAAGTCACACACGCGCGTGCCGCCACCGCCGTCCATCCTGCCCAACCTGTGCCCGGGTCCGAGTCTTGGGTCTTGGATTTTGGCTCATTAAGAAATAATTTTTTGGACAAATACAGAATGGTTTTTTGGCCTTTAAAAATTATTTTTTGTAGTTTTTTTAATTCTAAAAATAAAGAAGAAAGAAAAAAAACGTGGTTAATTCCGAGTTGATTTTTTCAACCCTGTTGCCCACTTCTTTCCAGAATTTTCTCTCCACGATTTTTGTCCAACGTCTTTTTTGTTGCACCATAAAAGAGGAATTCCACCTCCGTTTTTGAGAGACCAATTCTGCAACTTTTCCAAACACAAAACTTCTTCTAAATTATTTTTTCTCTACACCGGAATAATTAATCCACCCAAGATTTATTATTAGACTCGAGTAATTATTACGAATGGATGTACATGGACCAGATTGATTCTTGTGCTTTATCAATCGTATTTTCTTTATTAGAGGTTGTTTTATCTCGGGGGTGACGAGGCATTGTGACTGTCAGCACACATTGGGAAGAGCTACGAAACACCTTAAAGAGAGCGACATTGTCCGCGACTCAGCAGTATTCTAGACTGTACCTGCTTCCGGGATTTCTTATACTTTTTATCTCAGATTTATTTTCTTCAAAATTATATAATTTTGTTCCTTAATTCTGCATTTATTTTACTACTGCTATAACAATTTTATGGTGACTACATTCTTCCATGGACGAAATTAACTCTAGCAACCTTAACAGGCCTTTTAAATATGAAGGCCAACATTTGAAACGTTGGAGCAAAAAACTGTTATTTTATTTAACTATGAAAAAGGTCGCATCATGTGTTCAATTTGACAAACCCGTTGTAAATAATCCACCTACTATTGAGGAAAGCAAAACAATTAGAACTTGTATGGAAAATAATTTTTTGTGCAATAAATATATTTTGAATGCTCCAATTGATGAACTTTATGACTATTATGCCAATTATAAAATTGCGAAAGATGTTTAGGATGCACTTTTTAAAAAATATGACACGGAGGAGGCGGGTGCGAAAAAATATGCCGTCATGCATTATTTGAAATTTCAAATGGCGGATGACAAATCGGTTGTCGCTGAAACCCATGATTTGCGAAGGATTGCGCATGAAATTATTTCCGAGGGCATGGCTTTAGATGAGAAATTTCAGGTGGCTGTAATTATTGATAAACTGCCTCTACTATTCAAAGAGCTTAAAAATATTTTGAGGCATAAGTCTAAAGAATTTTCACAAGTGTCACTTATTACTAAATTGAAAATTAAGGAGGAATCCCGAAAATAGGACTACAAAGATGAAATTCTTATTCTGTCTAACAACAAAAATCAGAAAAAGAACCACACTCTAGTTGTTTTAAAGGCAAACGGAAAAAAATATGAAAAATAAAAAAAAAGAGCCACAACCAGAATTTTAAAAATCAGACTCAAACTCATAATAAGAAGAAAAACCCTGGAAATGGACATTCTAACAACTCATGACAGTTTCTCTGTTTCAAGTGTGGCAAGCCTGGCCATATGGCTCGCAAATGTCGCAATGTGGCAAACACACAAGAGAATTTGACAGAAGAGGACCTATGTGCTATGATTTTAAAAATCAACATGGTTAGCGGTGTCGAAGGGTGTTGGTTGGATACTGGCGCTTCTCGCCATATCTGTTATGACCGTACTCTGTTTAAGACTTATTCTGAGACTGCAGATAAGAAGGTGTTGTTGGGTGATTCTCACTCCACTGAGGTTGCTGGTACTAAAAATGTGGAATTAAAGTTCACTTCGGGAAAGACTATTATCCTCAAAGATGTTCATCACACTCCTGAGATAAGGAAAATTTTGGTTTCAGATTATGTTCTCAACAAAGCTGGCTTTACTCAAACTATTTGTGCTGATTTATTTAGTTTGACCAAAAATGGAATTTTTGTAGGCAAGGGTTATGCCACTGATGGATTTGTAAATTGAATGTTGATGCAATGAATAAAATCTCTCCTTCTACTTATATTGCTTGTTCATTTAAATTTTGGCATGCTAGTCTTTGTCATGTTAATAAATCTCTTCTTAAAAATATGAGCACTTTAGGATTGATTCTAGAATTATCATCAAATGATTTTGATAAATGTGAATGGTGTAGTCAAGCAAAAATCACTAAGACAAAACATAAATATTTTTTAGAGACTCTAAACCACTTGATTTAACTCATTCGGATATTAGTGAATTGAATGGTGTCACAACTAGAAATAGCAAACGTTATGTTATTACTTTTATTGATGACTGTTCTGATTATTCATTTGTGTATTTAATGAAAAATAAAAGTGAAGTGTTTGACGTGTTTAAAATTTTCCTAAATGAAATTGAAAATCAATTTCATCGAAAACTTAAAAGGTTGATTAGTGATAGAGGCACCGAATATGAATCTGCACCATTTGTTGAATTTTATAAACCACACGGTATAATTCACAAAAAAACTGCCCCTTATTCTCCCGAAATGAACGGTAAAGCCAAAAGAAAAAATAGGACATTAACTGAATTAGTTGTTGCTATTTTATTAAATTCGGGTGCTGCCTCACATTGGTGGGTTAAAATTATTTTGACTACGTGTCACGTACTTAATCAAATTCCTAAGACTAAAATGAAAATATTGCTTTATGAAATTTGAAAAAATATTAAGCCCAACGTGTCATACTTTACAACGTGGGGGTGTTTAGCATTTGTACGTATACCCGACCCTAAAAGGTCTAAATTGACAAGTAGAGCATATGAGTGTGTTTTTATAGGCTTTGATATTAATAACAAAGCATACCGATTTTATGACTTAAAAAATCAAGTAATCATTGAATCAAATGACGCCGATTTTTATGAAGATAAATTTCCTTTTAAATTGATAAATAGTGGGGGTGAGTCATCCACTAATATTTCTTTAAATAAGAATAAAGAAAATAATGAATCCATTTTAGAACTTTGAAAAAGTAAAAGGGCTCGTGTGGAAAAAGATTTTGGTCCCGACTTTTATGCTTACACTTTAGAGGAGGATCCTAACACTATTCAAGAAGCATTATCTTCTTTGCATGCCGAATTATGGAAAGAAGCTATTAATGATCAAATGGATTCTTTAGAAACAAATAAAACTTGGTATTTAGTGGACCTTCCTCCTGAGTGTAAAACGATTGGGTGTAAATGGATTTCTGAAAAGAAATTAAAACCTGATGGCACTGTTGAAAAATATAAAGCACGCTTGTTGCCAAAGGTTTTAGACAAAGAGAAAACATAGAGTTTTTTGATAAATTTTCTCCCATGACTAGAATAACGTCTGTACGTGTACTATTTGCTATAGTTGCCTTAAATGATTTAATTGTACACCAAATGGATGTTAAAACTGCATTTTTAAATGGATAATTGGAAGAAGGGATTTATATGGATCAACCTGAAGTTTTTATTGTACACGGTCAAGAAAATAAAGTTTGTAAATTAGAGAAATATCTTTATGGACTCAAACAGGCACCTAAACAATGGCATGGTAAATTTGATACCCTAGTCATCTCCAATGGGTTTAAAATAAATGAAACTGACAAATGCATTTATTATAAATATGTTGAGAACATTTGCACTATCATATGTCTTTATGTTCATAACTTGCTTATATTCTGTTATAATATTCATGTCATAGAAAAGGTTAAATCATTATTGTGTCCCAATTTTGATATGAAGGATTTGGGTGAAGAAAGTGTAATATTAGGAATTAATATTACAAGGTCAGAAAAGGGACTTTCTTTGGATCAATCTCATTACATTGAGAAAAATCTAAATAAATACAATTACTTTGGTTGTAAACCTACTAGTACTTCATTTGATCTTAGTGAAAAGTTATTTAAGAGCGCTGGCGACAGTGTAAATCAAAATGCTTATGTAAGCATTATAGGTAGCTTACAGTATGCTATAGATTGCACTAGACCTGACATAGCTTATGCTGTGGGAGTGCTATGTAGATTTACTAGTAGACCTAGTATGGAGTATTGGCATGCTATTGAGAGGGTCATGCAGTACCTTAAAAGGATGATGAACCTCAGATTACACTATAATAAGTATCCCGCTTCCCTTGAAGGATTTAGTGATACATATTGGAATACCATATCTGATGATTCTAAGGCTACTAGTGGATATATATTTAGCATCGCTGGTGGTGCAGTTTCTTGGAAATCAAAGAAATAAACTATTTTTGCTCAATCCACTATGATGTCGAAGATGATAGCGCTAGCTATTTCTAGTGAAGAGGCAGGTTGGTTAAGAAACCTCCTGTCAGATATCCCATTATGGGAAAGACCGATACCAGCCATTTTGATTCATTGTGATAGTACCGCAGCTATTGTAAAGGTTGAGAACCGTTACTATAATGGTAAGAAATGACAAATACATCATAAACATAGTACTGTTAGAGAATTTATCTCGACAGGTGCTATGAGGGTGGATCATATACGGTCGAAACAAAAGTAAGTTGATCCTTTGACGAAAGGACTAGTTAGGGAGAAGGTGTGGAACACCTCGAAAGGTATGGGATTAAAGCCCTTCGAGAAATGATTCATTTGTGATAGTAACCAAACAGATAGACTGGAGATCCCAAGAAATATGTTCAAGGGGTAATAACAAGTCACAACTGATATGGGTTGAATCATGTTGTTATTAATTAATATAGAACCGGGTATTACTCCTAGTCCATCCCTGTGACGCATGATATCCTGAAGCGAGTAAAGGATGAGTTATTATAACTCTTAATGAGATCTATAACTCTATTTTGAGTGGGGTACCTAGCTACAAGAGTATTCTTGATAGACTCAGTTATCTGAATGTGAAAGTATGGCCGCTTCCTGTGGATAGTTTGGATAAATTCCTAAAGCGTTCACTATACTGGGATAGAAGCACACGGTCGTAACGTGCTAGCTATTAGAATTACATCCAAGTAGGGTTGTGTGTGGGATGTTGTCAGAGATAGAGTTTAAAGCTACGGTTACTCTAGTATATTCTGAATCATCTTTACTACGTAAAGGTTCAAGTCGAAAGACACCTTTACTTATGCACAATTCTATAAATTATTGCTCGATAAAATGTTTTCAAATTTTGAAAGTGGGGGAATGTTGGTACAGCTTCACAGTTGTCAGTGCAAAAACTTTGAAAACAAAATATTTTGTTTCCCATGATAGTTTAGTCCCACATCGGTAAGGGGCTAGGACTTGGTGTGGTATATTTACAATTTTTTTGGAACAAATGGGCAATCCCTTTGATCATTAGATGTTTTGTGTGTATGGATGGGGGACTTATTGGGCCAAGTCACACATGTGCATATCACCGCCGCCATCTGTCCGGCCCGACCCGTGCCCGGTTCCGAGTTCGGGTCTTGGGTCTTGGGCTTTGGCTCATTAAGAAATAATTTTTTGGACAAATACAGAATGGTTTTTTGGCCTTTAAAAATTATTTTTAGTAGTTTTTTTTCTTCTGAAAATAAAGAAGACACAAAAAAACCTGGTTAATTCCGAGTTGATTTTTTCAACCCTGTTGCCCACTTCTTTCCCGAATTTTCTCTCCACGATTTTTGTCCAACGTCTTTTTTGTTGCACCATAAAAGAGGAATTCCACCTCCGTTTTTGAGAGACCAATTCTGCAACTTTTCCAAACACAAAACTTCTTCTAATTTTTTTTTCTCTACACTGGAATAATAAATCCACCCCATATTTATTATTAGACTCGAGAAATTATTATGAATGGATGTACATGGACTAGATTGATTCTTGTGCTTTATCAATCCGTATTTATTTACTAGAGGTTTTTTTCCTGGGGTGATGAGGCATTGTGACTGTCATCACACAATGGGCAGAGCCGCAAAATACCTTAAAGAGAGCAACATTGTCCGCGACTCAGTCGTGTTCTAGATTGTACCTGCTTTCGGGATTTTTTATACTTTCTGTCTCAGATTTATTTGCTCCAAACTTGGATGATTTCGTTCATTAATTCTGCATTTATTTTACTACTGCTGTAACAATTTTAAGGTGACTACTATTCTTCCATGGACGAAATTAACTCTAGCAACCTTAACAGGCCTTTTAAATATGAAGCCCAACATTTTAAACGTTGGAGCAAAAAACTGTTATTTTATTTAACTATGAAAAAGGTCGAATCATGTGTTCAATTTGACAATCTCGTAGTAAATAATCCACCTACTGTTGAGGAAAGCAAAACAATTAGAACTTGCAAGGAAAATAAATTTTTTGGCAATAAATATATTTTGAATTCTCTAACTGATGAACGTTATGACTATTATGCCAACTATAAAATTTCGAAAGATGCTTGGGATGAACTTTTTAAAAAATACGACACGAAGGAGGCGGGTGCTAAAAAATATGTCGTCAGCCATTATTTAAAATTTTAAATGACGGGTGACAAATATGTTGTTGCTGAAACACATGATTTGCAAATGATTGCGCATGAAATTATTTTCGATGGCATGGATTTAGATGAGCAATTTCAAGTGGCTGTAATTATTGATAAATTTCCTCCATTGTTCAAAGAGTTTAAAAATATTTTGAGGCATGAGTCTAAAGAATTTTCATAAGAGTCACTCATTACTAAATTGAGAATTGAGGAGGAATCCTGAAAATAGGACTACAAAGATGAAATTCTTATTTTGTCTAACAACGAAAATCAGAAGAAGAACCACATGCTAGTTGTGTTAAAGTCAAACGGAAAAATATGAAAAATCAGAAAAAGAGCCACAACCAGAATTATAAAAATCAGATTCAGACTCAGAATAAGAATAAGAACCCTGGAAATGGATAGTTTAGCAACTCAGGATAGTTTCTCTGTTTCAAGTGTGGTAAGACTGGCCATATGTCTCGCAAATGTTGCATTGTACCAAATGCACAAGTGAATTTGACCGAAGAGGACCTATATGCTATGATTTCAGAAATCAACATGGTTAGCAGTGCCGAAGGGTGTGTGACAGCCCGCTCACCAAAATAAGGGGTGGCCATCCCAATACTCCAATATAATAAGAATCATAGATGGAATCGTTCTCAGCATCACAATAAAATATAGAGTATCCAGGATAACCACCCAAAATTTCAGAAAACGGGTTGCCAAAAATTTTGTTTTAAAGTAAATAAAAAGGAAAACAAACAACCCAAATCCTGAAAAGATAGGGGAAACCTCAAGGATGAATATGTATTACTATAACAACAAGTGACAAATAAGAGGACCCATATGTTATCGGTCCGCTGATACATACAACATTGTTATACAATTTCAATAAATTTATATAATACATTACATTAATCAATTACAAAAGCTTGGGCCTCTCGCCCGAGTAAAAGAGACCCGATCTTAGCTAGAATACAAAAATGAAAACGTTTGTACCAAATGTATCCCGTAATACCCGCAATGCATCACGGCTCGCCGAGGACATCGAAATAGGAATTCAAATCAGGCATCCATGCGGCGGAGTACCTGAGCGGAGACAAGATGCATATGCAACAAGAAATGTAAACGGGTCAGGGCCCGGTTCTATATGATTACCAGATGAATAAAGAGTATGACAGTTATGAATAATAAATCATGAAAAAAGGGATATAAGAAGCTACCTACACAATGTAAAACATAAGCTAAGTAGGAACAATAAAAGAAGTAACATTAAAATAAAATCTTCATCGTATGTACCAATTATCTCATATATATTTTCCTTAACAAGAAGTATATATATAATCACAATCTTTTGCTCTTTATGGAAAATTTTATCTCAATTTTACCTTTTGTAAAAATCCTTTCCTTATCAGGAAAATAATCATTTTCAAATGCTCTTTGTGGCATTTATATGTGCTCTTTATGGCACTTCAGTATGCTCTTTATGGCATAATCCATCAAGTCCCACTTGATGATGAATAGTTATATTTATATACATATAACGATTCTAATACCGCCCGTCTGGGTTTCCCCACGGTGCGTGCCCCTAAATGACCATCATCTTCCAGGGCCTATCATAAGACAACCTGGGCACCTATAATGCAAAACGTCGGGAAGCGGCCATGTGCCTGTGGGGTAGTCAAGACCACACCCGGAATCTCCTACCCATCGCAGAACAATATATCAACAAACGCTCACATGGCCTAGGACTATATCCACCCTGCATTCATTAGTCAGGGGACTTCACCTCACGCGCGAACTTCCCTTATGATTACATTTAGAGAGGTGCGTTCAACCATTTTATTTACCATTTTCAAAATCAAGTAAATTATCATTTACCAAATTCATGATTAAGTAAATTATCATTTACCATCTTCATTACCATTTTCATATGTAGGTTTCATTTTATCCGAAGCCAGTATCGTTTACATTTTATAAATAATTTAACTCATTTAAATTCGGAGCCATACGATAACTTGTATCGTTACTACAACCTCAAAGGAGTAAATAAACTCCTCATTATCTCCAAACATTTTATGGTGTTATTTTAAAACCCCAAGATTATCATCTTTCAACGAAATAAATGAACTTTCAATTTATTCTCCAAACTCACCTTTATGGTGTTATTATGAACCACCAAGGTTAACATAGCTCAATTGAGCTTCTAAAATCTCCCAACTTCATTTGGGGTGATAATATAAACCATCAAAACTAGTATAGCTCAATTGAGCTTCTAAAATATCCCAAACATAACACTACATCTCATTGTTTTATAATAATCAACTAGAAGAAAAAAGTGTCCTAACATCAATAGGCATAACCCCGAAAAACCCTATATAAACCAATTCTTCTCTAGGGTAGCTTCCCAACTTATCTATAACTCTAGGACTCTAAGTTTACTTCATTCAAGAAGGTTCCTAGGTCCTGACCCTAAAGAAAAAGGGTCAAAATTGAGTTACAAAAGAACTCAAAAATAGCAGAAAAATGAATCGATTCGCCCAAAAAGCGAATCGGTTCGGACCACAAAACCAACTTTCTGCAATTAACCAAATCGATTCGTCCTTAACCCGAATCTATTCGGGTTATGCTGACCTGGAAGCTACCCCTTACCGAATCGATTCTCCATAGGTCCGAATCGATTCGGTCCTGCAAATTTGCTAAGAATGGCTTCGATGGGTTATGAACCCTAAATTATCCAAACTTCAAATCTCTTCATTTTCATATACATCCAAACAAAAAATCTACCCCAAACTAATCTACATGATTATTAACTATCAAAGCCCACAATTTCATCATCAAAACTAAGATTAGGGCTTAAATCCCATAAATTCCACGTTTAAACCATAAATGTAAATACACAACTATCATACAATTTATGCATCTTAAATCATATATTAGCAAGTAGAAAACTTGCCTTAGGGTTGATAACTCAGATTTGTTTGAAGTAGGAGCCATCCCAAATCTTTAATCTCCAAACTCGCTCTCTTTTATCCATTCTTCTCTTCCTCTCTCTTTCCCTCCTTTTCTCTCTATGTTTAAGACAAGAAATGTGGGAAATGAAATAAGGGGCAAGACTTAAAATCGTGGCTTAAGTTAAAACTCCCAACTTAAGTGGTTAATACCACATTAAAATGACTCCCAATACGCGTTTAAGTTAAAATCAGGTAAAAGTGCTCGAAACCCAAAAATACAATATGGCACTTATTTTGACTGTCTCGCACCTTTCGAGACTAACTACACCCTCTAAACTGGCATCCGGTAAATTTTATAAATTATTTCCAGTTCCAATTTTATTTAAACCATAGTGTCATTTAAAATACATGACACTATAAAACATGAAACCTGGTGATATTTACTTTCACATACAGTAAATAGGCATCAATCTAGTAAATATTAACTTTCAATTCATTCAATTAATATTTACTCCAGTCCCCACATTTTATATAATTACCTTATGCGGTAATTAGTATAAAATGAGCCTCCTAAAATCGAGGGTTGTTACATACTCCCCCCCTTATGAGGGAATTTTGCCCCCAAAATTCGGGCATACCCAAATCTCATAAGGGTATACTACTCTAAACTAGGATTCTACCATCCTAAACCAACCCCTCGTTATCGCAATCGTCCTAAATGGACCCGAACTAAGGTCGACTTTATCGATCTCAGCCTACATCATTTGTGCTCTAGCATAGCACAAAGCGTTCCTCACTAACTATTAATTCTACCGTCTTAAAACGGAAGGAGATACCCACACAACTTGGCATAGACTGCTTTACTCCCTCCTCGGGGATATTTATACCAACGCTAATAAACTTTTCTTCACATTGACATATCCCATCATGGCTTATGGCTCGAAAGCCAAATCTTCAAAGAAATATCACGAGACCACACTAAGTCCAAGGAACTTATTACCCGTTGGTTCCATCCAACGAGTATGCGAATTACTCGACCGACCATGCTAGGCCACTCACGATGCCATGCCTTAGGAAATGATCCATAAGGCCATTCAATAACCTAATGGTTGTACGGGAATCTCTATCCATATACTTACTGCTCCCATCTGCTATGTATTCTAAGGCGCCCGCTCGAGATATGCCTTTCTCCCCTAAGTTAATTTCCTCCCATACATCCATCCACTTTAGAGTGGTAGGATATACGCCATTTCCACACGGTTCCCATTTCTTCATGGAAAATTTTACCAAACCACCGACACAATTATCTAGTCTCGGTCCACCCTAATTTTATAGGAACCTCCCATGGTTCTACCATTCCTCCATCAAGAATGGGGCGTACTCTTCTACATGTAGTCCTCCATAATGGCTAGAAATGCAACAGTCTGGTCAGACGATCAATCAATTTTCTCAAATAGGATCATGACCATAACGGTCCCGGTACTTTAATGCAAACATCTATGAATATACCCCTCTTCATTTCACCACCACTCTTCTTCACGCGAGTAGATGAAATGGTCAATCATAGACCGGAACGTTCTTGCTACAAGGTCTCCCTAGTCATGCTCGTTTCATTTGGATTCCCATGCCAACACAAATATCTATGACGGGTTTCTTACTCGACGCACCTACTACTCTAATCGCATTCCCTTAGCGAATGAGAAAATATCCGATCACTAGCTCTTCTGAAATTCGAGCACCAACTCGATTTCTCCCACGACATATTGCAACAACTTGTTGCTCGTGATAAAGACTAAATTTCCCTGCCCAGGAAGTAGTTCCTCCATTTATTTAAGGCGACTTCCACCGCAATGAATTTTAATTTAAGCGGGGGATAATACTTCCCACAAGTTTAAGCTTGTGAGACGCATAGACAACGGGTACATGCTCCTGTATTATTACTTCCCGCTCCTGGCAGAGACTTATTCATTAAATTCACCCTCGAGCTTAGCCATATGAACTCGGGAGTGAAAATCAATTCATCCATTTAACTCCCCAAAAGTTAGGTTACCAATGTAACACTTTAATTAGGAGAGGTCTCACCTCCATCAGCCTAACCTTCGAAATCTCTCGAGATTCCACACTTCTCGTTCCTAGGGATCTAATCCCCCTTTGGAGTTAACCCACGACCTATTTGTGGTCAACTCCTTACAGCCTTCCTAAACTAACGTCACATGCCCTAATGGCCTTAAGTCCTAATAAATCTAAGGTCAATCTATATATGCCCTATCTAAGTCGTAGATATATAATACTAAGTATATCCCTAGTGTCCAAGACCTATCTCAACTTTCGACATTAGCTCGGGTTCGTGCGTGGGACGTCTCGCCGAAGAGAAATCCAAACAAGGAACCCTCCCATTACACTACTACCTCGCATAGTCGGTCGTCGAGATATGACGATCTAAGACACATGATCGGGATCGGTAATAAAATGCAAATTCACAACCCTACTAATAAGATTCTACTTCTAGTCTTTACCATATCATCATTAAAGATTTTAACTGATCAGACATTCACTTTCTGTGAAGCCTTTCAAATATATATCCCCTTATATAAACATGACCTTCTTATCAAGGCACAATCCCGAAGTCTAAATTCGACTCCGTATCTCAGTCTCCCTCACATCGATCAGAGGAGAGAACTATATACAGTGCTTCTATCTCGTACTTTAATAGCCCTTAATTACTCTTCTACGTGATTCTCGGCTAATCCTTCCAATCCCACTTCTAACAACAAAATAAATAAAATAAAAGAGAAAGAAAAGGATAGCGTCTCTCCACTCACAACATCGTTAAGTGTTCATGCGGAGGAGTGTCTCGTAAAGCGAAAGCCAAACAAGGAACCCCTCTGATACATGCCTACTTAACTAGTTGGTCATGGAGATAAAGAGTAACAAGCATATAAACGAACATTCAAACACTCACTCAAATTAACAAAATCAAATAAAAATCTCCTACCTACCTCGATCCACCTCTATAAAGTCTCAACCTGTATCCAGGAGAGATATCATAGAACAACTTGTTCCATTTCGAACTACAAGTGAGATAGCCTTACAATTTTATTTGCTTGCTATCTCCCACAACCAACCAAATATCTTTACTCGCATACTATACATAAGATAAGAGAAAATAAAAGTAACATCTCTCCACTCCCAACGTCGTTAAGGTTCACGCGTGGAGCGTCCCGCAAAAGCGGAATCCAAACAAGGAACCCCTCCTATGCATTACTACTTAACTTTGTTGGTCGTGGAGATAAGTAATAACAATCACATATAATGCAGACAATCAATACAACACTCAAACCAAGGGACACATATGACACATAGACATTTAAAATATTATCACTCGCTTCATAACAAGTGAAGAAAAGGCAGAACTTCCATACCACGGAAGTTATATCATTACCCTTATATAATAGCGGCAATACTACTATAAGCTCAATATACATACCCGAATGTACAGTAGATATAATACTACTAAGTCTTATGCTAAGGAATACACCACCCACAACTAAGGTGGAATTCCCATCAACATTCTTACCAAACACTCTGCATCATAGCCATTACTCCGACTCTGGCTTACAACAATTGCCCACGCAGTCCCTCTAACTTTCTCAATAAAAGAGGACACGCTCTCGGCCTCCTCTTCCCTAGTTCAATGAAACCTCCCCAGGAGAATGTCCACCAAAAGGGTTTCATGATCATTACCCCATCAGAAGTGTTAACGACACTTATTCTGGAGCCTATCATTTTATGGTTCACGGTCTCCCTAACCGTACAACACTTTATTCTCTATCGACCTTTAACCAAAAATTGTGTAAACATTCGAAAATCCACATTCTCCTCAGTTCGGTTTTCCCAGAGAAACTTGCTATTGCAAGTATCCACTGGGCTTCTCTAGGGCCAAACTTCCAGCACCCACGAATATGGTGACCATAATTTCACCCTCTCAACACTACTCCTATGGGAGTAAGGTTTCCCTCCATCCTATTTCTGGGCACTTCTCTACTTCAATTTAACATTGCTTGAAATCTCAAGCTTAGTACCACTTTTCGCTTCTAGCGGTACTTGGGAAAATACATCAACTGTAATTAATAGTCGTAGTAATAAGACAAGGAAGTGCTATTAAAAGGGAGCGACCTCCAAATCGGTCCTCATCCCCGACCACAAATTACAGTCCTAAAAAATCCTTCCCATGACGCCCTTCTTCAATCGACCTACTATTCTCACACGACTACGCAAAAGATTTTATAAGTTCTACCGCATGGCAGAAGAATGAGATATCACTAAAGAAACCAACGATCTTAATCCAAAGCCTCTATATCAAGTCAAAAGCAATGCGGAAAACTTATGGCGTTCACACAGATTCCTAGGGACTCTAGAACCTGATGCTCTGATACCATCTGTGACAACCCGCTCACTAAAATAAGGGGTGGCCAGACCAATACTCCAATATAACAGGAATCATAGATGGAATCGTTCTCAGCATCACAATAAAATATAAAGTATCCAGGTTAACCACCCAAATTTTCAGAAAACGGGTTGCCAAAATTTTTGTTTTAAAGTAAATAAAAAGGAAAACAAACAACCCAAATCCTGAAAAGATAGGGGAAACCTCAAGGATGAATATGTATTACTATAACAACAAGTGACAAATAAGAGGACCCATATGTTATCGGTCCACTGATACATACAACATTGTTAAACAATTTCAATAAATTTATATAATAAATTACATTAATCAATTACAAAAGCTTGGGCCTCTGACCCGAGTAAAAGAGACCCGATCTTAGGTAGAATACAAAAATGAAAACGTTTGTACCAAATGTATCCCGTAATACCCGCAATGCATCACGACTCGCCGAGGACATCGGAATAGGAATTCAAATCAGCATCCATGCGATGGAGTACATGAGCGGAGACAAGATGCATATGCAACAAGAAATATAAACGGGTCAGGGCCCGGTTCTATATGATTACCAGATGAATAAAGAGTATGACAGTTATGAATAATAAATCATGAAGAAAGGGAAATAAGAAGCTACCTACACAATGTAAAACATAAGCTAAGTAGGAACAATAAAAGAAGTAACATTAAACTAAAATCTTCATCGTATGTACCAATTATCTCATATATCTTTTCCTTAACAAGAAGTATATATATAATCACAATCTTTTGCTCTTTATGGAAAATTTTATCTCAATTTTACCTTTTGTAAAAATCCTTTCCTTATCAGGAAAATAATCATTTTCAAATGCTCTTTGTGGCATTTATATGTGCTCTTTGTGGCACTTCAGTATTCTCTTTATGGCATAATCCATCAACTCCCACTAGATGATGAATAGTTATATTTATATACATATAATGATTCTAAGACCTCTCGTTTGGGTTTCCCCACTGTGTGTTCCCCTAAATGACCATCATCTTCCAGGGCCTATCATAAGACAACCTGGGCACCTATAACGCAAAGCATCGGGAAGCGTCCATGTGCCTGCGGGGTAGTCAAGACCACACCCGGAATCTCCTACCCATCGCAGAAAAATATATCAACAAACGCTCACATGGCCTTGGACTATATCCACCCTCCATTGATTTGTCAGGGGGCTTCACCTCACACGCGAACTTCCCTTATGATGTCATTTAGAGAGGTGTGTTCAACCATTTTATTTACCAATTTCAAAATCAAGTAAATTATCATTTACCAAATTCATGATTAAGTAAATTATCATTTACCATCATCATTACCATTTTCATATGTAGGTTTCATTTTATCCGAAGCCAGTATCGTTTACATTTTATAAATAATTTAACTCATTTAAATCCGGAGGCATACGATAACTTGTATCGTTACTACAACCTCAAAGGAGTAAATAAACTCCTCATTATCTCCAAACATTTTATGGTGTTATTTTAAAACCCCAAGATTATCATCTTTCAACGAAATAAATGAACTTTCAATTTATTCTCCAAACTCACCTTTATGGTGTTATTATGAACCACCAAGGTTAACATAGCTCAATTGAGCTTCTAAAATCTCCCAACTTCATTTGGGGTGATAATATAAACCATCAAAACTAGTATAGCTCAATTGAGCTTATAAAATCTCCCAAACATAACACTACATCTCCTAGTTTTATAATAATCAACTAGAAGAAAAAAGTGTCCTAACATCAATAGGAATAACCCCGAAAAACCCCATATAAACCAATTCTACTCTAGGGTAGCTTCCCAACTTATCTATAACTCTAGGACTCTAAGTTTACTTCATTCAAGAAGGTTCCTAGGTCCTAACCCTAAAGAAAAAGGGTCAAAATTGAGTTACAAAAGACCTCAAAAACAGCAGAAAAACGAATCGATTCGCCGAAAAAGCGAATCGGTTCGAACCACAAAACCAACTTTCTGCAATTAACCGAATCGATTCGTCCTTAACCCGAATCGATTCGGGTTATGCAGACCTGGAAGCTACCCCTTACCGAGTCGATTCTCCATAGGGCCGAATCGATTCGGTCCTGCAAATTTGCTAAGAAAGGCTTCGATGGGTTATGAACCCTAAATTCTCCAAACTTCAAATCTCTTCATTTTCATATACATCCAAACAACAAAAATCTACCCCAAACTAATCTACATGATTATTAACTATCAAAGCCCACAATTTGATCATCAAAACTAAGATTAGGGCTTAAATCCCATAAATTCCACATTTAAACCATAAATGTAAATACACAACTATCATATAATTTATGCATCTTAAATCATATATTAGCAAGTAGAAAACTTGCCTTAGGGTTGATAACTTAGATTTGTTTGAGGTAGGAGCCATCCCAAATCTTCAATCTCTCTCTTTTTTCCATTCTTCTCTTCCTCTCTCTTTCTCTCCTTTTCTCTCTATGTTTAAGACAAGAAATGTGGGAAATGAAGTAAGGGCCAAGACTTAAAATCGTGGCTTAAGTTAAAACTCCCAACTTAAGTGGTTAATACCACATTAAAATGACTCCCAATACGCGTTTAAGTTAAAATCAGGTAAAAGTGCCCGAAACCCAAAAATACAATATGGCACTTATTTTGACTGTCTCGCACCTTCCGAGACTAACTACACCCTCTAAACTGGCATCCGGTAAATTTTATAAATTATTTCCAGTTCTAATTTTATTTAAATCATAGTGTCATTTAAAATACATGACACTATAAAACGTGCAACCTGATGATATTTACTTTCACATACAGTAAATAGGCATCAATCTAGTAAATATTAACTTTCAATTCATTCAATTAATATTTACTCCAGTCCCCACATTTTATATAATTACCTTATGCGGTAATTAGTATAAAATGAGCCTCTTAAAATCGAGGGCTGTTACATACTCCCCCCCTTATGAGGGAATTTTTCCCCTAAAATTCGGGCATACCCAAATCTCATAAGGGTATACTACTCTAAACTAGGATTCTACCATCCTAAACCAACCCCTCGTTATCGCAATCGTCCTAAATGGACCCGTACTAAGGTCGACTTTATCGATCTCAGCCTACATCATTTGTGATCTAGCATAGCACAAAGCGTTCCTCACTAACTATCAATTCTACCGTTTGAAAACGGAAGGAGATACCCACACAACATGGCATAGACTGCTTTACTCCCTCCTCGGGGATATTTATACCAACGCTAATCAACTTTTCTTCGCATTGATGTATCCCATCATGGCTTATGGCTCGAAAGCCAAATCTTCAAATAAATGTCACGAGACCACACTAAGTCCAAGGAACTTATTACCCGTTGGTTCCATCCAACGAGTATGTTAATTACTCGACCGACCACGCTAGGCCACTCACGATGCCATGCCTTAGGAGATAATCCATAAGGCCATTCAATAACCTAATGGTTGTACGGGAATCTCTATCCATAAACTTACTGCTCCCATCTGCTATGTATTCTAAGGCGCCCTCTCGAGATATGCCTTTCGGCCCTAAGTCAATTTCCTCCCATACATCCATCCACTTTAGAGTGGTAGGATATACGCCATTTCAATATGGTTCCCATTTGTTCATGGAAACTTTTACCAAACCTCCGACACAATTATCTAGTCTCGGTCCACCCTAATTTTATAGGCACCTCCCACGGTTCTACCATTCCTCCATCAAGAATGGGGCGTACTCTTCTACATGTAGTCCATCCATAATGGTAAAAAATGCAACAGTTTGGTCAGACGATCAGTCAATTTTCTCAAATAGGATCATGACCACAATGGTCCCATCACTTTAATGCAAACATCTATGAATATACCCCTCTTCATTTCACCGCCACTCTTCTTCACGCGAGTAGATGAAATGGTCAATCATAGACCGGAACGTTCTTGCTATAAGGTCTCCCTAGTCATGCTCGTTTCATTTGGCTTCCCATGCCAACACAAATATCTACGACGGGTTTCTTACTCGATGCACCTACTACTCCAATCGCATTCCCTTAGCGAATGAGAAAATATCCAATCACTAGCTCTTCTGAAATTCGAGCACCAACTTGATTTCTCCCACAACATATTGCAACAACTTGTTGCTCGTGATAAAGTCTAAATTTCCCTGCCCAGGAAGTAGTGCCTCCATTTCTTTAAGGCGACTTCCACCGCAACGAATTTTAATTTAAGCGTGGGATAGTACTTTCCACAAGTTTAAGCTTGTGAGACGTATAGACAACGGGTCCATGCTCCTGTATTATTACTTCCCGCTCCTGGCAGAGACTTATTCATTAAATTCACCCTCGATCTTAGCCATATGAACTCGGGAGTGAAAATCAATTCATCCATTTAACTCCCCAAAAGTTAGGTTACCAATGTAACACTTTAATTAGGAGAGGTCTGACCTCCATCAGCCTAACCTTCGAGATCTCTCGAGATTCCGCACTTCTCGTTCCTAGGGATCTAATCCCCCTTTGGAGTTAACCCACGACCTATTTGTGGTCAACTCCTTGCAGCCTTCCTAAACTAACGTCACATGCCCTAATGGCCTTAAGTCCTAATAAATCTAAGGTCAATCTATATATGCCCTATCTACGTCGTAGATATATAATACTAAGTATATCCCTAGTGTCCAAGACCTATCTCAACTTCCGACATTAGCTCGGTTTCGTGCGTGGGACGTCTAGCAGAAGCGAAATTCAAACAAGGAACCCTCCCGTTACACTACTACCTCGCATAGTCGATCGTCGAGATATGACGATCTAAGACACATGATCGGGATCGGTAATAAAATGCAAATTCACAACCCTACTAATAAGATTCTACTTCTAGGCTTTACCATAGCATCATTAAAGATTTTAACTGATCAGACATTCACTTTCTATGAAGCCTTTCAAATATATATCCCCTTATATAAACATGGCCTTCTTATCAAGGCACAATCCCAAAGTCTCAATTCGACTTCGTATCTCAGTCTCCCTCACATCGATCAGAGGAGAGAACTATATACAGTGCTTCTATCTCGTACTTTAATAGCCCTTAATCACTCTTCTACGTGATTCTCGGCTAATCCTTCCAATCCCACTTCTAATAACAAAATAAATAAAATAAAAGAGAAAGAAAAGGATAGCGTCTCTCCACTCACAACATCATTAAGTGTTCATGCGGCGGAGTGTCTCGTAAAGCGAAATGCAAATAAGGAACCCCTCCGACACATGCCTACTTAACTAGTTGGTCATGGAGATAAAGAGTAGCAAGCATATAAATGAACAATCAAACACTCACGCAGATTAACACAATTAAATAAAAATCTCCTACCTACCTCGATCCACCTCTATAAAGTCTCAACATGTATCTAGGAGAGATATCATAGAACAACTAGTTCCATTTCGAACTATAAGTGAGATAGCCTTACAATTTTATTTTCTTGCTATCTCCCCAAACCAACTAAATATATTTACTCGCATACTATACATAAGATAAGAGAAAACAAAAGTAACATCTCTTCACTCCCAACGTCGTTAAGGTTCACGCGTGGAGCGTCCCGCAAAAGCGAAATCCAAACAAGGAACCCCTCCTATGCATTACTACTTAACTTTGTTGATCGTGGAGATAAGTCATAAAAATCACATATAATGCAAACAAGCAATAGAGCACTGAAACCAAGGGACACATATGACACATATACATTTAAAATATTATCACTCGCTTCATAACAAGTGAAGAAAAGGCAGAACTTCCGTACCACGGAAGTCATATCATTACCCTTATATAATAGCGACAATACTACTATAAGCTCAATATACATACCCGAATCTACAATAGATATAATACTACTAAGTCTTATGCTAAGGAATACACCACCCACAACTAAGGTTGAATTCCCATTAACATTCTTACCAAACACTCCACACTGGCTGACAACAATTGCCCACGCAGTCCCTCTTACTTTCTCAGTAAAAGAGGACACGCTCTCGGCCTCCTCTTCCTTTTTTCAATGAAACCTCCCCAGGCGGATGTCCACCAAAAGGGTTTCATGATCATTACCCCATCAGAAGTGCTAACAACACTTATTCTGGAGCCTATCATTTTATGGTTCACGGTCTCCGTAATCGTACAACAATTTATTCTCTATCGACCTTTAACCGAACATTGTGTAAACATTCGAAATCGAGCTTCTCCTCAATTCAGTTTTCCCAGAGAAACTTGTTGTTGCAAGTATCCACCGGGCTTCTCTAGGGCTAAACTTCCAGCACCCACAAATATGATGACCACAATTTCACCCTCTCAACACTACTCCTACAGGAGGAAGGTTTCCCTCCATCCTATTTCTGGGCACTTCTCTACTTCAATTTAACATTGCTTGAAATCTCAAGCTTAGTACCACTTTTCGCTTATAGCGGTACTTGGGAAACTACATCAACTACAATTAGTAGTCATAGTAATAAGACAAGGAAGTGCTATAAAAAGGGAGTGACCTCCAAAGCGGTCCTTATCCCTGACCACAAATTACAGTCCTAAAAAATCCTTCCCATGACGCCCTTCTTCAATCGATCTACTATTCTCACACGACTACGCAAAAGATTTTATAAGTTCTACCGCATGGCAGAAGAACGAGATCTCGCTAAAGAAACCAACGATCTTAATCCTAAGGCTCTATGTCAAGTCAAAAGCAATGCGGAAAGCTTAAGGCGTTCACACAGATTCCTAGGGACTCTAGAACTTGATGCTCTGATACCATCTGTGACAACCCGCTCACCAAAATAAGGGGTGGCCAGCCCAATACTCCAATATAACAGGAATCATAGATGGAATCGTGCTCAGCATCACAATAAAATATAGAGTATCCAGGATAACCACCCAAAATTTCAGAAAACGGGTTGCCATTTTTTTTTAAAGTAAATAAAAAGGAAAATAAACAACCCAAATCCTAAAAAGATAGGGGAAACATCAAGGATGAATATGTATTACTATAACAACAAGTGACAAATAAGAGGACCCAAATGTTATCGGCCCGCTGATACATACAACATTGTTAAACAATTTCAATAAATTTAGATAATACATTACATTAATAAATTACAAAGGCTTGGGCCTCTCGCCCGAGTAAAAGAGACCCGATCTTATCTAAAATAAAAAAATGAAAACGTTTGTACCAAATGTATCCCGTAATACCCGCAATGCATCACGGCTCGTCGAGGACATCGGAATAGGAATTCAAATCAGGCATCCATGCGGCGGAGTACCTGAGCGGAGACAAGATGCATTTGCAACAAGAAATGTAAACGGGTCAGGGCCCGGTTCTATATGATTACCAGATGAATAAATAGTATGATAGTTATGAATAATAAATCATGAAGAAAGGGAAATAAGAAGCTACCTACACAATGTAAAACATAAGCTAAGTAGGAACAATAAAAGAAGTAACATTAAACTAAAATCTTCATCGTATGTACCAATTATCTCATATATCTTTTCCTTAACAGGAAGCATATATATAATCACAATCTTTTGCTCTTTATGGAAAATTTTATCTCAATTTTACCTTTTGTAAAAATCCTTTCCTTATCAGGAAAATAATCATTTTCAAATGCTCTTTGTGGCATTTATATGTGCTCTTTGTGGCACTTCAGTATGCTCTTTATGGCATAATGCATCAAGTCCCACTTGATGATGAATAGTTATATTTATATACATATAACGATTCTAAGACCGCCCGTCCGGGTTTCCCCACTGTGCGTACCCCTAAATGACCATCATCTTCCAGGGCCTATCATAAGACAACCTGGGCACCTATAACGCAAAACGTCGGGAAGTGGCCATGTGCCTGCGGGGTAGTCAAGACCACACCCGGAATCACCTACCCATCGCAGAAAAATATATCAACAAATGCTCACATGGCCTAGGACTATATCCACCCTACATTGATTTGTCAGGGGGCTTCACCTCACGCGCGGACTTCCCTTATGATGTCATTTAGAGAGGTGTGTTCAACCATTTTATTTACCATTTTCAAAATCAAGTAAATTATCATTTACCAAATTCATGATTAAGTAAATTATCATTTACCATCATCATTACCATTTTCATATGTAGGTTTCATTTTTTCGAAGCCAGTATGATTTACATTTTGTAAATAATTTAACTCATTTAAATCTGGAGCCATACGATAACTTGTATCTTTACTGCAACCTCCAAGGAGTAAATAAACTCCTCATTATCTCCAAACATTTTAGGGTGTTATTTTAAAACCCCAAGATTATCATCTTTCAACGAAATAAATGAACTTTCAATTTATTCTCAAAACTCACCTTTATGGTGTTATTATGAACCTCCAAGGTTAACATAGCTCAATTGAGCTTCTAAAATCTCCCAACTTCATTTGGGGTGATAATATAAACCATCAAAACTAGTATAGCTCAATTGAGCTTCTAAAGTCTCCCAAACATAACACTACATCTCCTAGTTTTATAATAATCAACTAGAAGAAAAAAGTGTCCTAACATCAATAGGCATAACCCCGAAAAACCCCATATAAACCAATTCTACTCTAGGGTAGCTTCCAAACTTATCTATAACTCTAGGATTCTAAGTTTACTTCATTCAAGAAGGTTCCTAGGTCCTAACCCTAAAGAAAAAGGGTCAAATTTGAGTTACAAAAGAACTCAAAAACAGCAGAAAAATGAATCAATTCGCCCTAGGGCCGAATCGATTCGCTCTAGCGAATCGATTCGCCCAAAAAGTGAATCGGTTCAAACCAAAAAACCAACTTTCTACAATTAACCGAATTGATTTGTCCTTAACCCGAATCGATTCGGGTTATGCAGACCTGGAAGCTACCCCTTACCGAATCGATTCGCCATAGGGCCAAATCGATTCGGTCCTGCAAATTAGCCAAGAATGGCTTCGATGGGTTATGAACCCTAAATTCTCCAAACTTCAAATCTCTTCATTTTCATATACATCCAAACAACAAAAATCTCCCCCAAACTAATCTACATGATTATTAACCATCAATGCCCACAATTTCATCATCAAAACTAAGATTAGGGCTTAAATCCCATAAATTGCACATTTAAACCATAAATGTAAATACATAACTATCATACAATTTATGCATCTTAAATCATATATTATCAAGTAGAAAACTTTCCTTAGGGTTGGTAGCTCATATTTGTTTGAGGTAGGAGCCATCCCAAATCTTCAACCTCCAATCTCTCTCTTTTCTCCATTCTTCTCTTCCTCTCTCTTTCTCTCCTTTTCTCTCTATGTTTAAGACAAGAAATGTGGGAAATGAAATAAGGGACAAGACTTAAAATCGTGGCTTAAGTTAAAACTCCCAACTTAAGTGGTTAATACCACATTAAAATGACTCCCAATACGCGTTTAAGTTAAAATCAGGTAAAGTGCCCGAAACCCAAAAATACAATATGGCACTTATTTTGACTGTCTCGCACCTTTCGAGACTAACTACACCTTCTAATCTGGCATCCAACCAATTTTATAAATTATTTCCAGTTCCAATTTTATTTAAACCATTGTGTCATTTAAAATACATGACACTATAAAACATGCAACATGATGATATTTACTTTCACATACAGTAAATAGTCATCAATCTAGTAACTATTAACTTTCAATTCATTCAATGAATATTTACTCCAGTCCCCACATTTTTGTTAATTACCTTATGCGGTAATTAGTATAAAATGAGCCTCCCAAAATCGAGGGTTGTTACAGGGTGGTGGTTGGATACTGGCGCTTCCCGCCTTATCTGTTATGACCGTACTATTTTTAAGACTTATTCTGAGACTACAGCTAAGAAGGTGTTGTTGGCTGATTCTCACTCCACTGAGGTTGTTGGTACTAGAAATGTGGAATTAAAGTTCACTTCAGGAAAGGCTGTTATCCTCAAAGATGTTCATCACACTCCCGAGGTACGGAAAATTTTTGTTTCAGGTTATCTTCTCAACAATACTTGCTTTACTCAAACTATTGGTGATGATTTATTTACTTTAACCAAAAATGAAATTTTTGTAGGCAAGGGTTATGCCACTGATGGGATGTTTAAATTTAATGTTGATGTAATGAATAAAATTTCTCATTCTGCTTATATTGCTTATTCATTTAATGTTTGGCATGCTAGGCTTCGTCATCTTAATATACAGCTTGTTAAAAATATGAGCACTTTAGGATGAATTCTAGAATTATCATTAAATGATTTTGATAAATGTGAATGGTGTAGTCAAGCAAAAATCACTAAGATACCACATAAATATGTTTTTAGAGAATCGGAACCACTTGATTTAACTCATTCGGATATTTGTAAATTGGATGGTATCACAACTAGAAATGGCAAACGTTATTTTATAACTTTTATTGATGACTATTCTCATTATTCATTTGTGTATTTAATGAAAAATAAGAGTGAATCATTTGACATGTTCAAAATTTTCCTAAATGAAATTGAAAATCAATTTAATCAGAAAATTAATACGTTACGTAGTGATAGTGGCACCGAATATGATTCCATACCATTTATTGAATTTTATGAAACCCACGGTATAATTCACGAAAATAACACCCCCTTATTCGCCCAAAATGAACAGTAAAGTCGAAAAAAAAAATAGGACATTAAGTGAATTAGTTGTTGATATTTTATTAAATTCAGGGGGTCCCTCACATTGGTGCAGTGAAATTATTTTGACGGTGTGTCACGTACTTAATAGAATTCCTAAGACTAAAATGAAAATATCTCCTTATGAAATTTGGAAAAATAATAAGCCCAACGTGTCATACTTTAAAATATGGGGGTGTTTAGCCTATGTACATATACCCGACCCTAAAAGGTCTAAATTGGCAAGTAGAGCATATGAGTGTGTTTTTATAGGCTATGCTATTAATAGCAAAGCATACCGATTTTATGACTTGATAAATAAAGTAATCATTGTATACACAAATGAATTCAAATAGTTTAAGAGGTTTTGTTCCATAATTTGATTAGTTTTTTCAAGCGTGCCAAAATATTTAATGGCGCTATTATATATACTAGTTGTAGTACATACACATTATTAAGTACATCTCTACGTAGGAATAGAGAATCTATTCCATAATTGTACAATGTTAAAATTAGAAATTGAAAATTATTTTTCAAATATAATTTTTTTCATATATGTAAATACATCTTCGAATTTTGAAATTTGTTACTAAGTAATGTTTCACACTTTCAAATGTAATAATACACTTTCTAGTAAGAAAAATCAATGTAACATAATTACTAAACAAATCAATTAGTGACCAACAAATGACAATCAAAGCTACAATTTTCCTCCTCAACTATTAACCATGACATCGATCATACTTAAAAATTCACAATTTTTTTTGTAAAGAGAAATGATAAATTTAGTGAGACATACAAATGATATATATTTAGACTCGTATTTCGTTGGTGTTGCAATGTTTTATTGAGAAAAAAACATTCTTAATAATTGGGGATTGTAAAGGAAATAACTCGACGAAATGTTACACACCTGAAATTATACTTCATTACTTTATTGTTTACAATCCAAGATCTTAGAGATCTTCTTAAGTTTGAAATTCTGAACAACTTCATTCAAAATTCTTCATTTCCTTAATCTCTTGAGGAGAATCAATATGGACTTTTTCTCTATTGTCAAAATCTAAACTTTCAAATAGTTGTGATTCATTTATTCATATTTTCATAAACAAATGTTTTATGAAAAGTTAATTCGTGTATATATTCAAAATTTATAAGAACTATATTGAAGAACTCATTCTTCTCAACCATATTATTATTCGCTTTCTTTTATTTTACTATTTTACCATCCACCTCAATTGCTTCCTTAATTGGTTCTTGGACTATTTCTCTCTCCAAATTTTGTATCATCATTAACATAGTTCTCCTTGCATCCCCATGAACAATATCTTCAAGATATTCCCTTCTTAACTCATCTTCCTCAAAATATCGTAATCAACACTTCGTTTGTAACAACTGACCTCAACAACTCGAGGTGATTATCTTAATTTTCCTCGAAATGACAATTGAGGATCTTAAGTCTACGATATCCTTCCAAATTTCTTGATATACCGTCTTTATAAAATTTTGAGTACATTGTCCTCTTTCTTTTTGTGAACATTTTTGGATAACCCATCAACTTTTTCTTCATAAACATCCCATAAAGCACATGTCATATGAAGTGAGGAAAATCCTCATTTCCATATAATTTTAGAACATCAATTTTGTACACACGTCTTTCATACTACTCCAAGAGACACTCCTTCGTATACCCCTTTGTTGGAAAAATAAGAGAGCTAAAAACCCTTAATTAGGTGAGAAGTGAAGAGGAAGTCATTTTTTTATTTTTAATTTACTTAACTCTTAGTCATTATATAAGTCTAATGAGAAGTCAGTAAATATTCTTTGACACCCCTTGTAAGGGTGGAAGGCTCTAATACCACCTAGTGAATGCGGAAGTAAATGTGCTCAATAGGGGTGGTTAAAAATTCCAATTTTTTTCTTAATCAGTGTTATCTTTTTATCCTAAACATACATCCATGTGATAAAATAGATAAAGCAAATCAAGCATTCAACAAAGACAATCTTTCAGGAAAAATTTCTTTTGGACAAAATCTTTTATTCATCACTTAAAGAACTATTACTATACATTCGACTTACAGACTACTTGATGATTGCCACAAGCATAAGACGTTAGTCTTCATAAATTCTCTAATGAAAACCACTGAGTCCAGAGCAGCCCATGTGCGGACTTCCACGCTTGGTATACACTGATTAGCCTTCGTCTTCAGAAGTGAGTTCCCTGGAGAATCACAAAGTTCAGTTATGGAGGTGCCTTCTCGACAAAGATGTATGCAATATACTAAACTTTCTAGGGTTTAAAGGAATTCACAAAACCAACTTTGAGGACATATGCTGTGAATTAATATCCTTTTATGACACTATACAAAGAAGAACCCTGTAAAAAATGTTCGGAAAATGATCTAGAAAAATTCTTATAGGTATTTATAGGCCATTCATAAATTTTGAGGCGGCGGCTCATTCGAACGAATTTTTATACTCGTTCGAACGAGAATAATATTTCATCCTAATGAAATAGATGTCGTTTGAATGGAACAACTATCTTGTTTGAACCAGTTTTAAACGATATTTGGAACAGTCAAAATAGTACACCCTCGATCGATGTATGTTCAATGAAAATTTTTAATGACCCTTCTAACAAAAACTCATTCTCGTTTGAACATGATTCGTATCTCATTTGAACAAGGTTTAAAAACATTTTTCTTTTTAAAATTAAAAAACCCCTGTTCCTTTTTGTTAAAAATAAACATCCCAAAAATAAAGTATGAGAATTAATGTAAACAGTAAATTGCTTTATACCAATTTAGGATACCTGGAAGTCTCGAGTGTTGATGTCGGTTTACCATGACAGTACGTGACAATTTGTAACAGAGTACGTCAAACTAGACTAAAGAAATACAAGGCCTATACTATGAGCAATATCCAAAATTTTGCTCTTACAAATCTTGCCCTTTCGTTATAACAGTGCACAAACAAACAAACCTATCCAAAATCCAAATTACATCAACAAAACTCTATAAATGACAAAAGAAAGCTAACACCCTCCCTATCCCTAGAACATAATGTCATATGTCTCTTTGTCTTCATACTTCTTCTTCTTTCCTTTTGTCAAAATTTGTCTTCATCCTATGTATGTTTAGTTCTGCTAAAAGTACCTACACACATGAAATAAAAACATATACCCCGTAATGCATCGAGTTTTAAACTAACATAAAAACTCCCCCGTAATTTATTTTTCACATTTTTTTGCCCATAATAGACAAAGGAACATAATCATGAAATACAATGCATCTTTTAAAATATAATATCATCACAAAATATATGAATCAAGCATGTGTAATGATAATCTCAAAGGTCATGAACCAACTATTTTTAATATTTTTCATTTTTTTTATAAAAAAAAAACAAAACTCACAAATACAACATACAATACTATATATAATATATGAAAAATATAGCAAAGAAAATCCATCACACATATATATATGTATAAAAGACCACAAAACATAACATAAGCACATAAGCTTTACACACTATCATAGAATCAATCTGTCAAAACTTATGGAATGGAATGAATGGGTGTGAATCAGATACAAATGAATTATAACCCAAACACTCAAATACGTTCAAGAGATCCTCAATTGACCGCAAAACCTTTTCAAACTAAGCTTTAACCTCAAGCAACAAATTAAGTGAACTTGATGAACAAAACAACCGCAATGCACATAAGCCTGGAATATTGATGATTCGACAACTCAATAATGTCATGCAAAAATTAAATATGACTAGGATTCATTCTACAACCCCGTTGGTATTCAACTCAATCCCCCTCAAATGATAAACAAATACAATTTTTAAGCATATTACTTTTGTAAGATCTATCAAACAAACAAACCAAGTTGTCCCTTATATGATAATTTTTCTATTTTGATTGCCTTTATTTTTTTCTTTGGGATCTTGCCGACAGTGACTTTCACGCAAAAACTTTGTCTTTCGTAGCCCTTTCCCGTGCACACTGATATTTTTCAATACTAAACAAATAAACGCACGGATAATGGTTCTTACATGCACAAATTCCCCTATAGTCTAAAAAATGTAGATGACATCATTGATGAGAGAATATCTCACCAAGCTCAAATATACATAGTGAATTTAAAATTCAACAAGCTCGTGCATGTGTGTGCGGAGGTATATATACAAAGTCGAATCCGTAATGAAAAACAATCTCGATAAAGCTCGATGAAAATATGATTAAGATAAATTTAAATGTCTATAATCATATTCAAATTTCTTATCCACATGGTAGTTATAGAGTGGATTGCATTCAAACACACTAATATGCGACACTAAATGTGTACACCTAAAATACAAAAAAATCAATTTTTTTAAAATTTTTATCAAAATAATATCTTTTTGTATTTTTCAATATAACAAGTGAAGCATAATGTGCAAGTATGCGATAATCAACTATTCTAACATCTAACTCCTCTAAAAGACATTTCCTATCCAAAATAGATGTATACTTAATGGGACGGGTATCGGGAACCAAGGGGACACTAGACTTTAACTTCCTAGGACCTCTTCCAAGATCATAACAAAAACACCTAAGGTGACTTTTCCTACCACAATGTGAACATGTGTAAACTTGATGAATGTTACCTATGGGCTGACCTTTTCTAATCACCTTGGATGTGGTTGACCCTCTTAAACAAACAACGATCTTGTCTTTATCAATCGAAGCATTAGAAACAATGGATCTAGTATCATCACTAATAAAACTACTCGAGTCTTTTAAATCGTCTTTTAACTTCAAAATTTTAGACTCAAGCAAAAAATATTACTCTTCAAATTTTAGGGATTCCTTCTTCATATTATTAATCATTCCTAGAAGGTTATCTCGCTCCCCATCAATGTAAGAAAACTTATCCCTAAGAGTGTTCTCTCGTTCCTTAAAATCATTAATTAAATTATCATTATCCTTAACGGAACGATCATAAACCCTAGAAATCTTAATGTCTTCTAATGCATTCTCTAAAAATCGTACTCTATTTTCACTCTCGTTCTTAGGCAATTCTAAAATTTTAAAATCTCAGTACATGCCCATAAGTTTCTCACCAAAGAAATCTCTTTGAGTTTAAACAGTTTCCAAAAGTTCTAAAACAACTTTAAAACAAGAATTTTCTTTTTCAAGAGTTTCATATCTTTTTGAAAACTATAAATTCAAATGAGATATATTTTTATTATGACTATCTATCGAGAAAAAAAAAATCAAATCTAATAGAATGATAAATAACCACCCTAAACGTGATTAAACATGGATCTAACATGGAAACCTAATGCAACCCGCTCTAATACCACTTGTAAGAGATAGTATCAGCGAGAAAAACATTTTTTAAAATTAGGATTAGACAATAAATTGGTGCAACAAGCTCTGATACCAATTTGAGAAGTAGATAAATATGCTCTGACACCACTTGTAAGAGTGGAAGGCATTAATACCACTTAGTGAATGTGGACGTAAATGTGCTCAGCGAGGATGCTAAAAACTTCCAATTTTTATCTTAATTCATTTTATCTTTTTATCCTAACGTACATATATGTGATAAAACAGATAAAGTAAACCAAGCCTTCAACAAAGACAAAGTTTCATGAAAAATCCCTTTCAGGCATCACTTTAGATATATTATAAGACAACCGACTTACACACTACTTGATAACCACCACAGGAACACCACGCAAGTCTTAGTAAATTCTCTAAAGAAAAGCACTTAGTCCAGAGCATTCCACACCCAGACTTCCATTCTCAATATCCACTGATCAACTTTTGTCTTCAATAGCAAGTCCCCTTGAGAATCGCAATGGTTAGCTACGGAGATGTCTTCCTTCACAAAGGTGTATGCAAGATACTAAATTATCTAGGGTTAAATGAATTTACAAAAACAATTTTTTGGACAAATGTTATGAACTAAAAGTGTTTATAATATGTTTTATGAATATCTTTTACAAAGTAAAACTTTTGTAAAAGATATTCATAAAACGATCTAACAAAAGTCTTAAAAATATAAACACGAAACAAGTATTTATAGGGCGTTCACAAATTTCAAGGCGGCTGCTCGTTCGAACAAATTTTGAGGCTCATTCGAACGAGAATAGAAGTTCGTTCTAACGTAATAGATCTCATTCGAACGAAAAAGCTATCTCATTTGAACGAGCTTCAAACAACATTCTGACGAGTCAAAACAGTATTCCCTCAATTGATGCACGTTCGATGAAAACTTTTAACGACCCTTTTAATGGAAACTCATTCTCGTTTGAACAAGGTTTAAAAATAATTTTCTTTTAAAATTTCAAAACCCATATTCGTTTGTTATAATAAAATCTTCCCAAAAATAAAGTCTATAAATTAATTTAAACTCTAAATTACTTTATACCTTTTTGGGATGCTGGGAAGACTCAATGTTGATGCCGGTTTGTCGTGACGATGCGTGAAAGTTTGGAACGGAATATGACAAACTATCCTAAAAAATACAAGGTCTATACTATGAACAATATCAGAAACATTCCTCTTACATCTAATCCACTTATTATCACATGACTAGGTTACATAATGTATATTAGGCTTCCTAAGTTGTGTTAATGCAACCTATATATGAATTTAAATAATATATATAAGATACTTTATTTGGATAATTGTAGTAAAACAAGTTTATCCTAAGTTTGATGGGGTAAGATTCCGGCGTGTTACAAATGAATGGTGTGCAAGAAATGTTGTTTTACTTTATTTGGACAAATGTAAAACATGATTCAAGATCGCGTAATTATTCATATTGGAGTATGTGACTCCATTAAGTTTTCATCTAGTTCTAGTTTTTTTATTTTAGTAGTCTATTGATAAATTCACATACCAAATGTTTTAATATATGTCTAGAGTTTGTTACACATGGATAAGTTCTCTTTCACTAAAGCTGAAAAACGTGAACCCCTGCCCCTAGTATAAACATCAATTAATCACTTCACATTTACACATTCCAGTTGGGCATTATGTGTGACTTTGATTGAAAAGTAACTATAATGACATATCCCACATGTGCATACCTACCAACTATAACTCATTTTATAAAGGCAATATATTAACTATGACAATCATTATTATTAATAATGTCATAACATGAACTATAATAATTACCATTTAAATACAAAACTTATCTAAATATTCAAGGAAAACAAGAAGGAATAAATGATAATCAATTATTTTTATAAAATAGATGCAACAAAACTTAGACAAAACATTTAAAAGTGATACAAAATGACCCAATAAATTCATAAAATTCAAACCACACACTAAAGTGAAATAATACAAATAATCTCACTCCTGCCAAAGCCACGTGAACCATAGAATACCAGACAAGTCTATTATAAATGGATGACTAAAATGATAAACACATGAAACATATATTAGGGGCTAGTGGTGGATGGGGGTGGTGGAAAAAAAGGTATAATAGGCACGGTAGTTGGAATTGTGGCAATGAAGAAGTGGTTGGCAGTGATGGTAGAGGAACCATTGGTATGGTGGGCATGGTTGATGATATTGGGATTTGGGTAGGTCGAAATCCCAGGTTAGGGGAAGTGGGAATTGATGGCAGTGGTGGCAATGTTATTGTAGGCAATTTTGGCATGGCGAGCAATGGAGGCAACATGAACTTAGGAAAAGGTGGTAATGTGGGGAGTGTAGGTGGTGCATCTATATCTATGTCGAACTCATCAGTTCAAGAGAAGAGTAGAAATCACAAGACCCATTCATCTTCAATGTCTCTGGTGCCTTCCAATAAAGGTGATTCCCATAAAGTTGGGAAGACTCAACAAGTGATGTCAGTGGAAAAGAACCACTCTCTGGATTTTAGTCTGCTGAAGGGTGGATTTCTCGCTATTAATCACAAGAAAGTCAATCAGCTAACACATGATGAGTTTCCTACCCACACTACCGTGGCGTTGTCTATGGTAAAGTAAAATTTTATTTTTCCTTACATGGGTGGAAGGGTTTTTTAGAATCTTGAAATAATCTTTACTATTTTCTTTACAGTTTTTAGAGGGTTTTACCTTTATTTTGGAGAAGCTTGCTGAGTAACCCAAATTAGACAACCTCAACATTGAATTACGAGACTCTCAATCTACATTTTTTGATGTGTAGAAGGTCTATGAGGCCGAGAAGTCATTCACATATTGACAATGGCTACCCTATAGGATGAGCTTACTCTTCTCAAGGATAAGTTGGGATTTTCCCATTCGGGTTTTGTTCATGCATCGGACATTGTACGATTAATTTAATTTATTCTTTATACTCACAAGATGCATGCTATATGTTAAGTCAAAATTCGTTAATCTATTTAACACAACAGTCGGTTTAATTAGTGATTATTTTAATTTAAATTTCAAAATTTTAAAAATAGTGGTGTGTGTGTGTGTGTGTTGTCATTCCATGTAAACCTTTACACATAGTTTCACTTTCAAGTTGTATTATAATGGGAACATTAAGTTATCGTCCTAGATCCATGTTTAGGTATGTATTTGACATGTTTTAAAATGAAGCATTGGTTGTTTTCTAGACCACCATTATTTGAGAGATCTAATTACGCGTACTGGAAAACGCATATTAAATTAACAAGTTTAACAAGGTTATAAGATTATCTAAAAAAATATTGTGATAATTTCAAGGGGGATGAGTCAGATAGATGTTTTAGTTATTAGGGTTATGTCCGTACGGAATATTAGTGTCATGATAAGCTAAGGAAGTAAGTAAATAACCCAAAGGCAAATGATGCAACCCTTAGCAATAGTGAATCGAAAGAGGAGTTGAATTCCCCCGTTGAGCGTAATTAAACCACATTCAAGGATAATCATGTGAGACTTAATGAAAAGTCTTCCAATATAAATAATTTTATGCCTGGGGATTTTGAGGCTCAAGTTTGTGAATCACAAGTGAGTGGTGAATAAAGTGGTGATCAAGAAGAAGAATAAGAGGATGATAGTGAACTTAAAATTGCCTTTACGGAGTTATCCATTGAGCCCTTGAAGATAAAAACGGAGAACACAAGGTTGGAAGCTAAATTAAAAGAATGTGCCATAAGTAATTGTGGTATCAAAAAATATCACAATAGAGATTATGTGTAGAACAATCACAATCAAAAGAGAAACCAGAAAATCATACACACAACGCAACTTTGTACTTGGTTCGGCAACTTGCCGACGTCCACAGAGAGGTTTACTATTTTATTAAGTATCTATCAATATGTTTAGTTATATTCCCCTATGCCCCAGGCCAGGGGTTACAATTTATAGATGTAGAATCCTAATTGTTCAACTAACTATATGATCCATAAATCCCTCGAATATCTATAAGAGATTGTAGGGGATTGACTTGGTTTAAGGGAAGTATGGATTGTAAACGCATGTAACTTCATTACTGGATATGAGGTTGGGATTCTCTTTGCATATGTTGGGTCAGGTCAACCGTTGTTGTGGGATTTAAAAGAATTTTGATCCCCACAATTGCCTCTAAATTCATTGGGCCATAGGTTCGGTCAATGGATTTTGCAAGCGGCCTAGTAAATGGCACATTAATAATTTATTGAAGTATAATGTGTGCGCTTGTCTTTCTATGTGATATTAAAGCGCCAAATCTTGCTCGAGAAGTGTAAATCATCACTTGAGTGTTTGAAACTAGTTTGTTAAAAAAAACAAGCGTTAATTCATCCTCCATGTTCTTCCTTGTGCACACCGTGTCTACAGGCTTCATTACTTACTTCAACTTCTTCAAAATCAAGACTTTATTATATTTTCTAAGTCTCCTCTCTATTTTCATATGTTTTCGCCTTCTTCTTTTTCTAGCATCCTTTCTTTTGTGCACCGTTCTTCTATTGTAGCTAGGGTTTTTTGTGTTTTTCTCTGATGGCGATGCTTGATAATAATTTTTTTCCAAAGTTTAGAAAGTGTTACAATATTCCTAACTGGGTAGAGATAGAGTGTACGTCAATCTCCAGAAATATTCGTGACCTGGAAGGTGGTCATTGGATTCCTGTTATGTTAGTCTCGCAAGGGGGTTTAACATTTCCCCCTAATCCTCTATTTTTACATTTTTTTAATATTTCAACATAGTCCCTGCTCAGTATTCGCCGAATGTGTGGAGGATTGTTAATGGAGTTTATAGGATAAACCAGGTTTATGGCACCAATTTAGGATCAGTTGAGATGTTCTATTGCTACTCCTTCTCTCGCACCAGTGGTGGCCTTCTGTACTTTATGGGGAGAAGCCCTGATATGGTATTGGTAGTAAACCTACCTGATTCCTATAAGGACTATTGGGTAGAAGGTTTCATTGCTAGGAATTGGCAATTTTCTCCCTAATTAGGGCGCGTGAGGTAGTTGGGACCTCATATCCCTACCTTTGGGGATGAGTACATAGGTTATTAGCTCTATCTCTATTTTATTGCCTACTTACCTTCCTCTGTGTGAATTCCTTCTGATTTTTCCTTATTTTTCTTTTTCAGTGAAACCAAGAACCAAGAGCAAACTTCTCATGAGATCCAAGCTGTTGAACTCTTGAAAGCTTGGACGATAAAGGACCCAGTTGCAATGGGAACATCCTCAATATGCTGCACTATTGCTTGAATATAAGAATACCACTTCCATCTTCATCGCTCATCTAGTGGACTCAACCCCCTATCTAGAGGTTTCAGAAGAGGAGTTTGGTGGTACCTCTGACCCCATTGAGATAGAGGAAGAGGAAGATAGCATATTAGAGGAGGGTAGTGAGGAAGGGAGTGGTGAAGGTGAGAGTGACGAGCAAGGATCCAGTAGGGGAGAATCCAGCGAAGAAGAGATGTTTCCTCCATGGAGAAGAATTTTAATCCAGGATGATGATGACGATGATCTGTTATCCAATAGGATGAAGTTCCTCAAGAAGAAGGCTAGGGATTCTATCGGTAGCTCTAAAGTGGTAGCTCAAGAGAAGGAGGTGGAAAGGAAGAGGAAGGAAGATGAGGAGAAGGGGGAGAGAGAGAGAGAGAGAAAGAGAGAATGAGAAAAAAGAAGAGCATAGGACTCAAAAGCCTTAATAGTGCCTTTTGTTGCTGTTATTGAGGGAGCCTCGGTGGCTATTGCTCCCCAACTCACCCCTACTGCTGGAGAAAGCCGTGCTCGGGGCTGATTACGAGCGTTCATCGAGCATGGGGGAGACCAGTTAGACCTTAAGTATGCCCAAAGGCTTGCTTTGGTAAGTAGCCCTTTCTCTTATGCTTCTTTTTTCTATATTTTCCTATAATTTCTCATACATATCATGTGTTTGCTCTATTCTTGCCGTTCATTTTTTACTATATCGTATTTCTCTGTGACCGGGCTGAGCTGTCAAGGAAAAACTCAAAGATTGATGGCGCTGTGAAGTCTTTCGAGAAGGCCCTTACTGACACCAAGGATGATTTTGATAAAGAGAGGGGGACTCTTCCAAAGAGTTGTCTGACCTCCGTTAAGCGTATAGTACTGTGGTTGCGGATAAGATGGCGGTGATAGAGGCGAATAAAGGGTTGGTTGCTGAGGTGGAGAAGCTAAAGGGGGAGGTAGTAAATTCTTAACAAAATGGATATAATGAAGTTTGGGATGCAATATATGATGATATCGAATGCCAGATAGCTTATCTTTGACGGTCATGTTTCAAGAATGGTTGGGATCAAGCCTTGACTGTCATAGGGCTTGCTGCTGACTCCCTCCTTTTCTCCCAGCATCATCCTAGTTGCAATCCAATTGAAGAGTCTCCTTCTGCCCATACATATACTCAGTATGGCATGGATCCCATTACTCCTATCATTAGGACTGCGTCAGTTAATCCATAAGGGGCAATTGTCCCAACTGGGGGAGCTGCGCCAGGTGCTGGTGATGGTGAGGTTCCTGTCGACCAAGCTGTTGACAAATGGGAAGGGGCTCTCCACATCTAACCAGGTTGAGGATTTTTGGAATTTTTAGACTCTATTGTTGTCTTTTTATCTCTATGTTGTACTTTTGCTTCCTCCCTTCATTGTACTAGCTTTTGCCCCTTGATTTAATAAAAATGAAAACTTTTTGCCTTGTTACTGAGTCTGGCTATTTTGGTTTCTTTATTTGGTTGGTTTTAGCTTATCAATTTAGATGGATATATCCCTGTTAACTCTAATTTAGGCTAGATTCTTGGGCCGAACATAAGTGCTCAAGCTCACCGAGCTTTTGTAAGGATTTGTAAATCCCTGAGGGCAATAATCCAAGATTGTAAAGACCAATATGTAATGGTCTCCAAGATAAACGATAGGCTTGAGTAGATCAGAGAGGATTGGTGCCTCTATGCAGGAGGATATGGACTCCTTGAAAGTGAAGCTTCCAGATGAATTCAAGATCAACTAGGTGGGGTAGTTTTTGTAAAGAGAGAATAACACTCTTAAGAGACAAATTATTAGCCTTAAAGAAAACACTTCATCTCGTTCTTCTTTGATGCTGCGAGGATCCTCATCGTCTGCTATAATTGCTCATTTTGACGATCAAGCTTCTAAGAGAGAGATTGTTGAGCAGAAAGAAGATGTTCATCGAGCTTATGTGATTGATTTTGGGCTTCATAGGGATGTTACACGATTGAGATAGTTATTTCGAAAGGGTCCTCGGCAGGTCTGGGATGATAGTTATAACCAAGGTTGCACAAATGTCCCAGTAAGATTGAAAGAGACTGAAGAACTTTATTTTTCTAAGGGAGGCTAAATGTTCTCAAGGAATTGAAAATTCCAAAGGAATCCACCCTATGGTATAAATATCAGACTGTTCGCTCATCTGTTCTGAAAAATCCTTTCTCGAATGATGGATCCCAATAGATGCTATTATGGTGAATCTTTTAGAGCAACGGACATGGAACATTGAAGAAGACGTAGTTCCTCATCCTGATGATGGTCAGAGAGCTCGAGTAGCGGATTACCTTACTCGTCGCACTGGGACATTGTAGGTCTTCGAGCATTTTTTGGTCCTTTTCTGTAAATGTAATCGTATGATTCTTAATGATAACTAAGTTGATTATTTATGTTTTGAGCATTTACTGACTAAACATGTGTTAAACTTACTTGTTGATTTCTTGGTATCAGTGTTGGACTAAAAAAGTACTTTGATAAATCTGATCATAGTATAAATAAATTATTACAAGAACTTCAGTCATTCTAGGCTTTTTTACCGACTAAATAACATTGAGTTTTTTGTTTGAATATTCTCCCAGTCCAATATGCCTTTGTCATATCATTTTGTACCATTTTTCCTTTTAGGTCGTGCCGTCACACTTCCTTAGGCCTAAGTCGGGCAATGGCGAGAATGTACCTGGTTAAGGGGACATCCGTCCGAAGTGGGTTTTTCAACCAACCTAAGTTGACGACAAACCTTGAGTTGGATCTATTGCCTAAGGATCCCTTGCAGGTCTTTTATTGTTGTCGGAGAAACTTAAGAGACCAATTGTGTTTTGAACAAAGACCTGAGGAAGGTTAATCATAAACCTTGATTTTATAGATATTTTAACCTTCTATATAATAAGTATGACACGCTGTTGAGATCATAGGTTTTCTACTCCTTGAGGGGGTGTATATTGCTTAGAAAGGATGCGTATAGAAGTTTGATCAAGAGATATTAAACAACCAAGATATTCAGAATGCGCAGGCCAGTCAACCTTTATTAACTAAAATGACAAATAAAAGGTAACATCAGTTTGTAAATGAAAATTTGCCTAAACTGATGGTGATGAAAAATAAAAGATATAGATGTCTAGAAGTAGAACTTCTTGAGGTTGGCCTCATTCCAGGATCTTGGTATCTCCCTGCCCTCTAGCGTTTCTAAGTCATAAGCCCCTTGTAAGTCGTCTCTTATTATCTTGAAAGTTTCCTCCCAATTTCGTCCTAATTTTTCGTCTCATAGTTTCACAGCACTACCCGAGGACTTTTCTTAGGATGTAATATCCTACTAGAAATTTCCTCGAATTGACTTTTTTATTGTATTGTTTGGCCAGTTGTTGTTTGTAAGATGCCAACTTAACTAGTGTATGTTCTCGTCGCTCGTTAGCTAAGTTAAGCTCAGTGAGTAATGCTTCATGATTAAAGCCTTGGACAGCCAGGGTAGTCCTGATAGTAAGGAGTCCTGCTTCTAGTGGAATGACTGCCTCCATTCTATAGGCGAGCGAGAAGTAAGTTTGTCCTATTTCTCTTATTGAAGTTATACGATAAGCCCATAAAATGTGAGGTAGTTCGTCTACCCAAGAACCTTTGGCCCTTTTCAACCGCCTCTTTAGTCCTTCGATCATTGTTTTGTTGGAAGCTTCAGCTTGACCGTTGCTTTGAGGATATGCTACATAACTAAAGTGGTGTTTGATGGCATATTCATCAAAAAAAACCTTGAAAGAAGCCACTTGCAAACTGCGTGCCGTTGTTAGTGATGATCATCCTTGGTGTCCCAAAGAGGGTGATGATGTTCTTCCATATAAACCACGTCATGTCAGAGTCTCAGATGTTTACAAGTGGTTCTGCCTCTACCCATTTGGTGAAGTAGTCAGTGATAACTAATAGATATTTGTGATTTCCAGATGTGGTATGCAAAGGCCCTACAATATCTAAGCCCCACTGGGCAAACGACCATGGGCTGATTAATCACTTGAGCTTGCTAGCTGGTTGGTGGACTATAAGGGAGTGCCTCTGGCACTTCTCACATTTGCGAACATAGACTCCATCATCCTTCTGCATGTATAGCCACTAGTATCCTTCTTTGATCACTTGAAAATGCTAAGGATCTTTCTCCTGCGTGGCTCCTACAAATGACTTCGTGAAGTTCACTAAGAACCTGCTCGACATCTTCTGGGTAAACGTACTGGAGGTAGGGGCTAATGAAATACTTTTTGTAGAGTTTTTCTTCAGGAGATAAGTGAAATCGAGCATCCTTGACTCTTATCTAGTGTGCCTCCCTCTTATCACTTAGTAGTGCATCGCTCTGTAGGTAAGTTATGATGGGATACATCCAACTGGGTACCTTCTCTAAGCGGAGGATTTTCTATGATACTGTTGGATTAATGGTTAGTTACGCAAGGAATTCTATCTTAATGGTCCTCCTTAAATCGGAGTCAATGGCGGAGCTTAGAGCTGCTAGGGCGTTGGTGTGACTATTTTGTCACCTTAGGAACTACTGCATATCAATTCCATCAAAATTTTCCATTAGTCCTCTTACAACAGCGAGATAAGCTACCATCCTTTCATCCTTGGCACTAAATTCTCCACTTATTTGTTTGAACACTAGATTTGAATCGCCAAATACCCTGAGGCATTTTGCTCCTAGAAATTGTACTTTCCGTAGGCCGCCTACCAGTGCTTCATATCCTGCTTCATTGTTGGAGGTTTTATTTTCTAGCCTGATCCCTTGTTCGGGCACGGTCTTCTCGGGGGTGTTTAATAAGATCCCCACTCCTACCACCTAGAGTTGGAGGCTCCATCGACATAAAGGGTCCAGTTAAAATTTGTTGCTTCCTTTTCTGATTGTTGCTTAATTTCTAACTAGGCAGTAGGTTGATTCTCCGTGAATTCAGTAATAAAATCGATAAGGATTTTCCCCTTAATCAATTTTCTTAGTTGAAAGTGGATATCGAATCTTCCAAGCTCTACTGACCACTTTGACACGCGGCCGGAGAGATCAAATTTCCTTAGAACATCTTTGAGGGGGTATGAGTTGATTAGTATGATGGTGAGCCTCAAATTAGTGCTTCAACTTTCTCTAGGCTACCACTAAGGCGAAGGCGAGCTTATCTAGGGTTAAATAGCGCTGCTCGGCATCAAGAATCATTTTTCTTGCATAGTAAATCAGGTGTTGGGATCCTTTTTTCTCCCAGACTAAGGCAGAACTCAAAGCATGATCTGACACGGACAGATAAATGTATAAGTGGTCACCTTGACTTGGAATCACTAGCAGGGGTGATTTTCTTAGGTAACACTTGATTTCGTCCAAGGCTTTGGAGCAGTCGTCATTCCATACTGAGCATTTGTCCTGCTTCATTAGTTGGAAGAATGGTCGACACCACTTCAAAGGTTTGGAGATAAAGCGGTTGAATGCGGTGCATGTCGGTAAGCTTCTGGACATCTCTTATCATCTGCGGTGGCTATACTTTTTCGATAGCATCAGTCTGATCAGGGTTTTCTTCAATCCCTCTCTTGCTGACCAGATGCCCCAGGAAATTTCCTGACTAGACACCGAATGAACACTTACTAGTGTTAAGTTTTTTTCGGAACACCCTAAGGATCTCAAAAGTTTCTTCATAGTCGCCTTTGAGTTTACTCTTGATGAGCATGTTTTCGATGTATACTTCCATTATTTCTACTATTTTCTTATTGAACATCCTTGTGACCAGTCGCTGGTAAGTTGATCCTGTATTTTTTAGGCTGAACGACATGACTTTATATTAATATTACCTAATAGAAGTTATGAAGGAGTTCATATCGTGGTCTGACACATGAAGTGGGATTCGGTGGTATCAGAAGTAAGCATCCAGGAAGCTCATCCTTTCATGTGTTGCAGTGGCATCGACCAATTGATCTATCTTCGGCAGAGGAAAATTATCTTTCAGATAGGTTCTATTGAGATCGGTAAAGTCAATACATACTCTCTAGCTTCCGTTAATTTTGGGTATGACAATTGGGTTGGATAGCCATGTGGGGAATTGAACTTCTCGGATGAAACCTGCTTCAAGTTACTTCCGTACCTCTTTCTCTACTGCATGTTCCTAATCTGGGGCTATTTGGCGAGCCTTCTGAGTTACTGGTTTGGACGTTGGGTCGATGTGCAGTCAATGGCATGCAATTGTGGGATATATCCCGGGTAGCGCGTATGGTTCCCAAGAAAAAATATCTAGATTGCTCAGGAGGAATGCGATGAGCTCTTTTTTACTTGCTTGGTAAGAGAGGCTCCGATCAAAAATCACCTTTCAGGTAAGTTAACACAAGATGCAACTTCTTCCAAGTCTTCGATGAACCTATCTGCAGGGCGAACCTTGGTTTCCTCTACCCCTGGTAGGCCGTATCATAATTGCTATTTTGAAGGTGATACGCCTTCCTGGGCTTTCTTCTCGTCTTTCTTCTTATCATGCTTGGGGCGGATAGTTGTGATAAAGCATTTTTTGGCCAAAGCTTGGTCGCCATGGATCTTGACTGACACACCCCAACCCAGTTACTTATAATTAAGTTTGAAAGTCAAAGTGAGTCAAACCATGATTAATTTAACCAAACCATAAACAAGAGTTTTAATTTCAGAGTCATTATTGTAAATCCTTATAACTGAAAACCTTTTTACAACATCAGAGTACTCAAACTTATACAAACTTGCTTGAAGGATAATTTAACTTAATTACATCATTTACATTTAAATAAAATCTTTGTTTCTCCCATTCCAGGCTAACCCAACCCGACTTCCTAGATTTGGCAGTGACATCGCGTTACCTGAAAAATGTGAACATAGGAACCATGAGCAAAATAGCCCAGTGAATGCATCACTACTACACAACTGCATGAATTTAAATACAATAAATCATGTCCATATAATTATGTATTAACTTATCTGGCTCATTCATAATGAATGACCAACTTTTCTGAATCATGATTCACATATCCTGTCTAAATAGACAATTCTCCCGCATTCCTGGTCGAGGAGTAACCCCTTGTCATTAATAGAAAAATCTCCCCCATTCCGGGTCGAGGAGTAACCTCCCATTTCGATAAACCGAAATGAACAATTTTATATTCATAACATTATGATCTTAATTGTAACAGTATACAAATACATCATTCCAGTGAGTACACTCACCTTGGTTGACAACTATGTATTTGCGTTTCCTTTGGGTGGAGCTGAACTTGATTGATTAGACCTTAAACATGTCAATCCAACTAAATTAGTACTGAATATCAATCATAATTATTATCCTAACATAATTATGTAACTTTCCATGATAATAGAACAACAATATAATTCCACTTCAGTCACATTCCATGAAACATGAGTAAAGACAAAACAATGGTACACGTGTTGATAAAGTTATGAACATTCAACCATAGGAAATACCTCATAAGGGATTTATAATTAAACCCAAGTAAATATAAAAACATACTTCTCAATGTATGTACACATGAAACATGTACTAAAAATACTCTTTACAAAGAGGAGAGAACAATATTCTTTCATGGGGTATTCAGTATGGCCTCAAATTATTGTCTTCTATACTCAACCATACTATATTCCCAAACTGTATAAATACAGGTGTCCAAACTTATGAATATGAAAACATATATGAATATAGTTTCCAGTACAAGTGACGGTGTAATTTTTCAAGCTTCCTAGAGCAAGTTATGACCATATCTTTACAACACAAGAAATCTGCCCTACAAGCTCCTCTATTATTCCTTCAACTTCCAAGAATTTTCATATTTTTTCTCCAGCATTACTTTCCATGATTTTCAACCCATTTTAGTAAACATATGGAATAGTACATAATTAAAGTTTCACAATTTTCTGACTTCATTTTCTATGTCAAAAGCTTGACTAAACTTAGGGTATACCTAAATGAAATATACAAACAGAAACTATGTACCAACTTGAAACCATCTACAAGTACCAACCACAAGTAGTTAAATTCTAATTTTCTGGTATGATATGAATATATGAGTTTACTTTCATATCCAATTGGAATTTCTGAATTCCAGTAAGCACACACAAATATATGCAAGTTTGAATACAATGGATTTCAATACAAAGCAATATGGCCTATAAACACTACTTATCTCACATATGAACCAATACATATTATCACAAAGGATAATGGAATTTTGATTAATACTTCACGATTAATATACTTTGAAATAAGTATAATACATGATTGAAACAATATTGACACATAATTTTACCTTGGAAATACCTTAAGAATTTTCTTGGAATTCTTTTCCTAGCTTTTAATGTAACCCTTTCTTCCTTAACTTCTACTTTCCGTTTCCTTAAGCTAAAAAACCTTCAAACTGAACCTAGGATTAATTTGGATGAAGAAATAGGTTAGAAGAAGAGTTTTAAGTCGTCCAATGCTTCCTCCCAAGCCATCCAATCAAATTTAAACATTTGGTTTGCTAAAAGACAATTTACCACTTAAAGGGAATGGACAAATTTTCCCCTTTCTCGTAAATTCAGCCTAACTTCTTACTCGGACCTCCGTTTGATGCACCGTTTGTTGTGTTACAACCCTAAACCACATTATAAAACTATACAGTTTTCACCTCAAGTCAATTGTAATGTTATAAGGGTCAAAACCAGTCTTAAACAGGAACATTTCTATCGAAAATAACAAAATTTTGTGTTCGTACATAACTCGACATTTCACGATTTATGAAAGTAGGATTAGACTAAACATAATCACTTGACATTAGATATACTAATAATACATTATTCATATAACATAAGGTAAGAATGATTTAAATATAATTTATCATAATTATATCCGGGTTGTCACAACTTCCCCCCTTAGAAAATTTCGTCCCCGAAATTTAACATAAAGGTCACTTACCAAACAAATGGGGATATTGTTTCTTCATGCTATCCTCTGTTTCCCAAGTTGCTTCTTTAATTACATGGCTCATCCACATAACTTTAACCATGGGAATAAATTTATTTCTCTGTACTTTCTCCTTGCGATCAATAATTTCCATTGGTTCCTCGATGTACGACAAGTCTTCCTTCAGTTCAATTGGTTGAGTTTTCAAATAATGAGATGGATCCGCCAAATACTTACGAAGCATCGATACGTGAAACACATCATGTAAACAGGATAAATCTGGAGGTAATGCTAATCTATATGCCAGGTTCCCAATTCTATCCAACACCTCATATGGTCCAATGTATCTTGGACTTAGTTTTCCCTTCTTCCTAAATCTCATAACGCCTTTCCATGGTGAAATATGCAGGATTACAAAATTTACCTTCTGAAATTCCAATGGATACTTCCTCTTATCTGCATAAAATTCTGCCTACTTTGTGCTATCTTTATCCGTTCTCGAATCGTTTTGATCTTTTTAGTCGTCACATCTATTAATTCAGGACCCAGTATTTTCCTTTCACCCACTTCATCCCAACATAAAGGCATTCTACATCTCCTCCCATATAAAGCTTCATACGGAGCCATACCAATGGTGGACTGATAACTATTATTATACGAGAATTCCATCAATGGAAAATGATCATCCAAACTACCTTTGAAGTCAAATACACAAGCTCAAAACATGTCTTCTAATATTTGAATCGTCCTTTCATATTGCCCTTCGGTTTGTGGATGAAATGCAGTGTTGAACTTCAAACTTGTGCCCATGGCATTCTGTAAATGAGGCCAAAACTTATAAGTGAATGTTGGATCTCTATCTGATACAATTGACACTGGTGCCACATGTAAATGGATAATCTCATCAACGTACATACTTGCATACTTGTCAACAGTGTAGGTGATCTTAACTGGAAGAAAATGGGCCGACTTCGTCAATCGGTCTACAATCACCCAAATAGAATCATGCCCCTTTGGTGACCGGGGTAATCCTGTAACAAAGTCCATCATTATATATTCCCACTTCCATTCTGGAATAGGCACCGACTGCAATAATACTGTCGGCTTCTGATGCTCCACTTTCACTTGCTGACATACTAAACATTTAGCTACGAACTCTGTAATTTCATTGTTCCACCATCAATACTATTTCAAATCTCTGTACATGTTGGTACCTCCCAGATGCATAGAGTAAATAGAACTATGTGCCTCTTCTAATATATCCTTCTTTAAGGGTGGATCATTCGGTACACAAATCCTATTTTTATAACACAACGATTCAATCATTCTTAATTTCAAAGTCACTCTCTTTACCATCCAGGACAATTTGTTTCTTTTTCTTAAGGAATGGATCACTGATCTGCAAATTTTGTATGTGTTAGGCCAATAAATGTCTCACTGTGACATGTGCTAATAATCCTTCGCTTTTTGAAAATTTCAATTCAATCCCAATCGATGCCAAGTCAAGAATATTTCCAACATGGGTACACCGTATGCAACTAAGCATCCCTGATGATTTTTTACTCAAAGCATCTGCTACTACATTGGCCTTCCCAGGATGATGATGAATGGTACAGTCACCGTCTTTAATCAACTCTATCCAATGCCTCTGTCACAAATTCATTTCTTTCTATGTAAACAAGTATTTCAAACTTTGATGATCTGTAAATATCTCACAAGTTTCTCCATACAAGTAATGTCTCCACAACTTTAAAGAAAAAATAATGGCTGCTAGCTCCAAATCGTGTGTAGGGTAATTTCGTTCACGCGTCTTTAATTTTCTGGAAGCATATGCTATTACCTTCCCATTTTGCATAAGAACACATCCTAAACCCTGAAATGAAGCGTCAGTATAGATCACAAAAGACTCATTCCCACATGGAATAGTAAGTATAGGGGCTGAAACCAACCGATTCTTTAATTCTATAAAACTCCTCTCACATTCTTCATCTCATACAAACTTCACTTCTTTATGAGTCAATTTTGTCAGTGGTAATGCTATTGCGGAAAATCCCTTAATGAATCTGCGATAGTAACCTGCCAATTCTAGGAAACTCCTAATTTCAGTCACATTCTTAGGACTTTCCCATTCAACGATTGCTGCCACCTTTGGATCAACATATATCCCATTTCCCGAGACAACATGCCCTAAAAACACAATTTCATTCAACCAAAACTCACACTTGCTAAATTTAGCAAATAATTTCTTCTCTCTCAAAATCTGCAATGCAAATCTCAAATGTTTGTCATGTTCCTCCATGCTACGAGAGTAAATCAACACATCGTCTATGAATACAATCACAAATGAATCAACGAAAGGGTGGAATAATCGGTTTATCAAATCCATAAAAACTGTTGAAGCATTAGTTAATCCAAATGGCATCACCAAAAACTCATAGTGCCCATATCGAGTCCGAAAAGCTGTTTTGGAAATATCACTGTCCTTCACTTTCAATTGGGGGTAACCCGATCTCAAATCATTCTTCAAAAATACTGTGGCCCCCTGTAATTGGTCAGACAAATCATCGATACGAGGTAGAGGGTACTTTTTTCTAATGGTCGCCTTATTCAATTACCGATAATCAATACATAATCGCATTGTCCCATCTTTCTTTTTCACAAATAACACTGGGGCTCCCCATGGTGAAACACTAGACCGACTGAAACATATTGTTATCAGATCTTATAATTTCACTTTCAGTTCTTTCAAATCTGTTGGTGCCATTCTATATGGAGCAAGGGAAATCAAACCAGTACCTGGAATTAATTCAATGGAAAACTCTACTTCCCTATCGGGTGGAAATCCTGGCAATTCTTTTGGGAAGACATCAGAAAATTCTCTAACCACTGGTATATCTTCAACTTTAAGTGGTTTCTTACTAACATCAACAACATAAGATAAATACCCTGTACAATCTTTACTCAATAACTTTCTACTCTTAATTTCTGAGATAAGACAATTAGGGACATCATTCCTTTCTCCTATAAACTGGAACTCGGGTTCACCAGGAAGATGAAATTTAACTTCTTTTCGAAAACAATCAATGGAAGCATGATACGATGATAACCAATCTATCCCCAATATAATATCAAAATCTCGAATGGCCAACGGTATCAAGTCAACATAGAAATCTCGCTCACCCATTCGTAAGACACAACCTTTATAAACATGCTCCACCAGAATTACACTTTCCATTGGGGTAGAAATATATAAGGTACAATTGAGATATGAACATGTTCTACCCAAATATGACATAATATGTAATGCCACAAATTAATGCGTAGATCCAAGATCAATGAGTGCATATAAATCTTTGTTTGCAATAGAAAGTTTACCTATAACCACTTCAGGTGTAGCATGGGCATCTTGCAATGTCATCACAAACACTCTTCATCCTACCCTCGATCCAGACGCTTGTTCTTTACCTCTTCCCCTAGTGGCACTGCCTGGAGAGGATCCTTTTTGAGGCCCCACACTACTAACTAAAATCTCTCTTGATAACATAGGACAATTCTTTCTCAGATGGCCCTTCTGATGACAGTTGAAACATTCTATATTCAGTAGCTTTGGGAAATTTCTCTCTACATGAGCCGATGTCCCACAAAAGAAACAAACATTCGGATCTCCTTGTGCTGAAACTCCTGAACCTCTTCCACCACTAGCTTCACCCCATTGTAAACTACTTCCACCTCTACCCTGTTGGAATTTATGCCCTCCAAACCTTGAATATTCAGTATCGCTACCCTTTTGATAGTTTGGATCGAATCTACTTCTCTTTACACCTCATTCTCTATTCCCTCTCGCTTCATTCACGTCCTTTTCTACCAGCATGGCTTTGTTCACCAAGGATGAATAATTAACAGTCTCTAAATCTGACAACCGTGATTTAATGACTAACTCAAGTCTGCCGAGAAATTGACTGCACATATCTTCCTCATTCCGTACAAACCTCGAAGCAAACCGAGATAAGACTGTAAGTTTAGCTTCGTATTCTCTAACTGTCATGCTCCCCTAATTCAACATGAAATATTATTTCTCCTTTTATTTTCGATACATTGGGGGAAAATACTTATCATACAAAGCTTTCACAAAAGAATCCCATGAGATCACGTTCACACCTCCAGAAGTAATCAACAAATGTTTTATGGCATCCCACCAATATTTAGCTTCTCCTTTCAGCATGTACGTCTCCAAGATAACTCGTTGATTTTCAGGCATTCTCATCACCCCGAAAATAAGTTCAATCTCTTTAACCCATTCTTCTGCCTCTGCTGGATCAACTGCTCCTTTAAATGAGGGTTGATTCATTTTAATAAATTTGTCATGTGAAGTACTCCTTTCATCCCGGTGTATCACCTCCTCAGCCCTAGCCAATGCTTATGCCTCCAGTTCCCTGGTCTGTTGTTCTTCCACATGAGCCATAAATCTAGCTTGTTTCTCTGCCATTAGAGTCATATCACGTGCCATTTTTTGCATATCTGTCAATTGTTTGGGCTTGGGTTCCACATTTATCTGAATAGGTTGCTCAACCTCCGCTTCTGCTTGAATATTTGAAACCTCATCTTCGATTCTCACATTTACATTCCCTCATTCCATTCTCTTATATCTGAAATGAATCAAAGATATAACAACATGCAGATATACATATATTTCCTAACATAATCGTTACTATCAAATAAAATATATTTCTAACATTCACTGCCAAATTTAGACTCTTCTCACTCCAGAACCACCAAAACCTAGGCTCTGATACCAAAAGCTGACACACCCCAACCCAATTACTTATAATTAAGTTTTAAAGTCAAAGTGAGTCAAACCATGATTAATTTAACCAAACCATAAACAAGGGTTTTAATTTCAGAGTCATCATTATAAATCCATATAACTGAAAACCTTTTTACAACATCAGAGTAGTAACACTTATACAAACTTGCTTGAAGGATAATTTAACTTAATTACATCATTTACATTTAAACAAAATCTTTGTTTCTCCCATTCCTGGCTAACCCAACCCAACTTCCTAGATTTGGCAGTGACATCGCGTTACCTGAAAAATGTGAACATAGGAACCGTGAGCAAAATAGCCCAGTGAATGCATCACTACTACACAACTGTATGAATTTAAATACAATAAATCATGTCCATATAATTATGTATTAACTTATCCGGCTCATTCATAATGAATGACCAACTTTTCTGAATCATGATTCACATATCCTGTTTAAATAGACAATTCTCCCGCATTCCTGGTCGAGGAGTAACCACTTGTCATTAATAGAATAATCTCCCCCATTCCGGGTCGAGGAGTAACCTCCAATTTCGATAAACCAAAATGAACAATTTTATATTCATAACATTATGATCATAATTGTAACAGTATACAAATTCATCATTCCAGTGAGTACACTCACCTTGGTTGACAACTATGTATTCGCATTTCCTTTGGGTGGAGCTGAACTAGATTGATTAGACCTTACACATGTCAATCCAACTAAATTAGTACTGAATCTCAATCATAATTATTATCCTAACATAATTATGTAACTTTCCATGATAATAGAACAACAATATAATTCCACTTCAGGCACATTCCATGAAATACGAGTAAAAACAAAATAATGGTACACATATTGATAAAGTTATGAGCATTCAACCGTAGGAAATACCACATAAGGTATTTATAATTAAACCCAAGTAAATATAAAATTATACTTCTCAATGTATGTACACATGAAACATGTACTAAAAATACTCTTTAGAAAGAGGAGAGAACAATATTCTTTCATGGGGTATTCAGTATGGCCTCAAATTATTGTCTTCTATACTCAACCATCCTATATTCCCAAACTGTATAAATAAAGGTGTCCAAACTTATTAATATGAAAACATATATGAATATAGTTTCCAGTACAAGTGACGGTGTAATTTTTCAAGCTTCCTAGAGCAAGTTATGACCATTTCTTTACAACACAAGAAATCTGCCCTACAAGCTCCTTTATTGTTCCTTCAACTTCCAAGAATTTTCATAATTTTTATCCAGAATTACTTTCCATAATTTTCAACCCATTTTCAGTAAACATACTGAATAGTACATAATTAAAGTTTCACAATTTTCTGACTTCATTTGCTATGCCAAAATCTTGACTAAACTTAGGGCATACCGAAATGAAATATACAAACAGAAACTATGTACCAATTTGAAACCATGACCAAGGCCCAACCACGAGGAGTTAAATTCTAATTTTCGTATGTGATATGAATATATGAGTCTAATTTCATATCCAATAGGAATTTCTGAATTCCAGTAGGCACAGACAAATATATGCAAGTTTGAATACAAGGGGTTTCAATACAAAGCAATATGGCCTATAAACACTACTTATCTCACATATGAACCAATACATATTATCACAAAGGATAATGAAATTTTAATCACTAATTCACGATTTATATACTTTGAAATAAGTATAATACATTATTAAAACAATATTGACACATAATTTTACCTTGGAAATACCTTAAGAATTTTCTTGGAATTCTTTTCCTAGCTTTTAATGTAACCCTTTCTTCCTTAACTTCTACTTTTCCTTTCCTTAAGCTAAAAACCCTTCAAACTAAATCTAGGTTTAATTTAGCTGAAGAAATAGGTTAGAAAAAGAGTTTTAAGTCGTTCAAGGCTGCCTCCCAAGCCATCCAATCAAATTAAAACATTTGGTTTACTAAAAGACAATTTACCACTTAAAGGGAATGGACAGATTTGCCCCTTTCTCGTAAATTCAGCCTAACTTCTTACTCGAACCTCCGTTTGATGCACCGTTTGTTGTGTGACAACCCTAACTCACATTATACAACTATAAATTTTTCACCTCAAGTCAATTGTAATGTTATAAGGGTCAAAACCAGTCTTAAACAGGAACATTTCTATCGAAAATAACAAAATTTTGTGTTCGTACATAACTCGACATTTCACGATTTATGAAAGTAGGATTAAACTAAACATAATCACTTGACATTAGATATACTAATAACACATTATTAATCTCATATAAGGTAAGCATGATTTAAATATAATTTATCATAATTATATCCGGGTTGTCACATTGACCATCCCCCAATCTGTTATGCACTTTTGTTTCTGATGATACGAGGATGGAACAGCCTACAAGGCATGGATCCATCCCCTGCCCACGATGACGTGGTAGGGTATTAGATATCTACTACCAAAAATTCAATCATCTTTGAAATAATTCCTGCCCTGACGTCCAGGACTATCTTTCCCAGAGGCATAGTTATCTTCCCTGCAAAGTCGACGAGTGAAACTGTGGCCTCTTTCCGGTTGACGATATTCAACTTTAACTTGTGAAATAATTCAAGGTACATCACTTCGGAAGAAATACCTTGGTCGACGAGCAGTTTTTCGATGTCCCAATTAGCTATCTTGAGTGTGATGCCGAATGCGTCATGATGAAAGGTGCTTACCCCAACTAGGTCGTCTTCAGTAAACACAATGTGTTTGCTCTAGTCGACCTCTTCTGGTCGACGATGATTTTTGGCTTGAGTCTTAGCGGGGTCTATTTAAAAAGATTTCATGACAACAGTTAGCTTATTAGCTTCCATCCGAACAGCGTTCCCCTGTACTTGTTTGAGGTTTGATGCCCCATGAATAATCGCGAACTCGTGGCCTTCCTCGTCCTCGAGGACGTTGTCTGGATTATGGTTGCCATTGGCTGTGACTTTATCTGCCTTCTTATCTATGAATTCGTTGAGATGGCCAGCCTGGGCAAGCTCCTCGAGATGAGATTTGAGTTCTTTGTAGTGCTCAGTCCTGTGACTGCCCTCTTTATAAAATGCACACCTCAATGCCTTGTTGCGCTTAATTGGATCTCCCCCCATATTTTTGTCCCATTTAACAAATGGATCTTCCTTGATTTTGGCGAGGATTTGTATATTGGTTCCTTGAAGACTGTGTTGACAGCCTGGAACACATTCGAGGGGTCATTTTTGTTACCGTTTTTAGCGCCCTTCTTTCCCCTGTTCTTGTTCCCTTTTTCTGGGGGTCATTATTTTATGTTCCTTTATTACTCTTCGTGTGACCATTATCCCTTGTATTAAGATGGATTACATTTTTTACTTTGGCGTATTTTTTAATACGGGCCATTAGGTCGTCTATGGAATTAACCTCCCTCTTAGTTAGGGATTGGTGCAATACGGAAGTTCTTGTAAGACTGATCTTAAAGGATGGTACAATAACATGCTCCAATTAGTCCTCAATCTCATTAAAAATCTCCCAGTACCTTTTGGTGTATTCCCTGAGGTTTTCATGTGGCTTTTTCTTCATGGTGAGTAGTGCATGCATCCGCTTGGGGTGGGAGCTGCTGGTTATGAAGAGAGCTATAAATATTTCAGCCAAATCCTTAAAGCTCTTGAAAAATATGTATAGAAGCCTCTCGAACCACATTTGGGCTACATCGTGTAGGCTAGAAGGGAAGATATGACACATTAACGCATCGTTGTGGATCCATAGGGTCATGGTCTGCCTGTAATGATAGAATTAATCGATAGGATCAGTTATCCCATCATAGATCTTGAATATATAGATCGCGAAGTTCTTGGGGGTCTCCTCTTCTTCTATCGCCCTTGGAAAAGGGGACTTCATTTGGGTGTTAAGAGCTCTTCTGGCTATCTCTCGTGTGGACATGTCCCCTCAGTGAGCTAGGTGTTGATCCATGTCCCTACGGACCAAACTCCTGATTTCATCATTATGTCAACCAGGATTATCACGATATTGAGTTGGCTGTAGTTTTTCATATTGACTATCCTCTAACCTATTCCTCTCAATCCTTCCTTGGTTGCGCCTGGGGCTTCTTCCTTGTCTGTGAGACTCACTCACCTGAGGACTAGGAGTCCGATAATAGCGCCATTTTGTATTTTTATGGAGATTCCTCTCCATTCTTTCCAGTCGCCTCTTTAAGCGAGCATTCTCCTCTCCTCTCCATTCTTCTTCATGTTCTCGAAGTCTAGCCTAACCTTGAAACCTATGTGGACCTTGGTGTTCCATAACTCTCTTCAGAAGGCTTCCTTTGCTGGCGAAGTCTTGGATTTGGCTGAAGAACTTCTAACCTTACCCTCAGAGTGGTAGGTTCTTCCTGAAAATCGTCGTCTTGAGGGATGTTACTGCTGTGGTGAGACATTGGGGGCTTTCAATTAGTGAGTTTTCTCGTAGGAATAACATTTGTTTCCACAGATGACGCCAATTGTGGTATAAAAAAATATAACAATCAATAGAGAAAGAAGTAAATCACACACGTAACACAACTATCTACGTGGTTTGGTAACTTACCTACGACCACGGAGATGTTTATTATTTTATTAAATATCTCTCAATATGCTTGGTTACATGCCCCTATGACCTGGTCCAGGGGTTATATTTTATAGATGTAAAATCCTAATTGTTCAAGTAACTCCACGATGCCCATTACGATCCATTAATCCCTTGAATAAATTGACTTAGTTTAAGGGCAGTATGGACTGCACACACATGTACCTTCGTTGCTGGATATGAGGTCAGGCTGCTCTTTGCATTTGTTGGGCTAGGTCGACCATTTTTGTGGGCTTTGACCAAAATTAGGTCCCTACGGGAATAATGAGAGTAAATTGATTGAGGATATTCAAGCACGTGAGAAGATTCTTAAGGGGAGCGAGATAACCTTCGGGGATTGATGGAGATCTCGAAGAAGGATTCCCTTATTTTTTATGAGTCTCGTCATTATTTAGATTTGTGATTGTGGAATTCTGAGAACGATTGAGAGACTCGAGTAATGGAAATTTGATTTGGAATATAGGTCAGAATAGTTGGATAAAATGTTAGGTCTCTTCCGAGTCAAATATGACAATTATGGAATTAGCATCGATTATCCAAATTCTTTCACTACCAAAGCCACGACCATACTTTTGATAAAATATACCATATCCAAGGACATTAGAAAAGGTTAACCCTAATGTAAGATTCATTATCATGTCTTCACGTTCACACTTTATGGTAAAAAAATGTTACCTTATGCATCTTTGGTTTAATCTTAGAAAAGGTCCTAATAAGTATAACACTATAGTCACCGAGGTTCCCAAAACTTAAGAGTATCATATGACACCTATGTGGGTTAGAAAATCATATTTGGAGGACTTAAACATTGGACTTATTGATTCTCAAATTCTTTCACATGATACTTATCATGCTAAATCTAATAATTGAATGCGTTTGTATATTTTCACACACTAGATTATATGCTTCAATATATTTGTGTTTTCCAGTTGTAAGATGTGTATCTTTTATATTTTGATTTCCTTTTTTGAGTCTTAAATTAAAAATTACAAAAAGATTCATTTATCCTTTGGTTTGTTTTCTTATGGTGTTATTTTGAAAAATATTTAAAAATTCAAAAAGATGTTTCTTTATGTGTAGTTTAGTTTTACATATTTTATATGGCATAACGATGCGTTTGAATCTGATTCTATGTGTCCATGTGATTAAGACATTAGATTATGATTTTTAATCATTCGATTGTTCTTAATCATGCTTGCATTGAGTATTTTGATATTGATTTAGTTTGATGGATTAACTTTGTGTATGACTCTACAAATATTTTGCACGAGTTCTTTGGAAATTTTCTTCTTATGTTGCATGAGCTACGTGAAATGTTCTTCCATTAATCATGTTATATACATAATATTTTTAACCACGGGGTATTCGTTCATGTAAGAACCATTTTGTGAGTTTGATCTTATTTCATAAATAAATGAGTATTAAATGGGAAAGGGATACGAGAGGATAAATCTACTCTACGTGAAAGTACATCGTTGGCAAGATCCTAAAAGAAAAGAGAGGTAAAGAAAAGAAAATATTTTTGAGGCCAATATTATTAATAGATGCTTAAAAATTTAGTATTTTCGAAAGGAAATATATATATATATATATATATATATATATATATATATATATATATTTGAGGTTGAGGGTGTTAAGTTGAAGACTAATGGGTCTTCACATTATGTCCTAATTGATATTAATTGTTTGACGTTATTGATTTGAGAAAAGTTTTATAGGCTAGTGTGAATTGTATGTATTGGTCCATCTATGAGTTATTTATTTGTCACTATGAGGACAAACCAAAGTTGATAAGTGTTTGAGGTCAAATAGAACTTCTTGGACTTATTTTGAGTGATTAGGTTATATTTCTTTTGTAGCCTCTTCATGCCCTATCATTCCTTATGATGTATGTTTAGACGCATCGATACTATGCTAGTGTTGAAAATTTTTATGGTTTGTGTCTTGTTTATGGTATTTATAACTATATGAGTATGCTTGTACCTCATTGGTATACGGAAGATGAATGCCCCACAAAGTTAAAGAAGGAAGGCAAGAACCCTATGGTGTTCAATGTTACCCTTAGTGATAGTGAATTAAAAGTGGAATATAATTCCCCCATTGAGCATAATTACACTGCATTCACGGCTAATCACATGAGCCTTAATGAAAAGTCCTCCAATAAAGATAATTATGTGCATGAAGATTCTAAGGTTAAAGGCTTTGAATTCCGGGTGAATTGTGAAGAGAGTGGTGATGAATAAGAAGAAGAGGAGGAGAATGAATTTCATGTTTCCTTTCAGGAGTTATACATTAAGTCCTTGAAGCTGAAAGAGGGAAAATTTAAGTTGGAATGTAAATTGAGAGAACCTTCCATTAGGAATAATAAGAGGAAATTAATTGAGGATCTTAGGGCAGGCGATAAACTCTAAAGCAAAATCTCCTATTTTTTTAGGGTTGAGGATATAACCTTCGGGAATTAATAGAGATTTTGCGTTTTAATTTAATCCATGTATACCATATGTTTTGTCTTCAGTTTAAAGTGTTTTCAAATTAGTATGATATACGATCATATTGGTGTCTTTTGTTTCTTATTATCATTGATATATCACTTATGCATCATAATTGGTATCTTTTGTTCATAGATTAGATTATTTTGTGTTATCGAGTTATATTTTCCCTTACATATTTCACTTCACATGATCGAATGATTTCACTTACCTTCCTTATGTCTCTTTGTGTTATAATTATGGGGAGTTTTGACCTTTGGGGGAGACATCCTATCTTAGGCAGAGATTGTTAAACAATGGGGAAGGGATTTTCATATGTAATTCAAGTTTCATTTGAAATGTGTGTTAAGTGTGCAAGTTTGCAAAGATGCGATAAAGTTTACTCAAGAGTAAAGCTACTCAATGTATGTAACTGTCAAGTCTTTATTTTTTCTTTGGGGGGTCGGGTATTAAGTGTTTAAATGAGCTTCATGACTCATAGGTTTTTATTTTGTGCTTTGTCATGAAATAGTCAAAGGGGGGTATTTGTAAGGACAAATTTTCAAAATGAGTCAATTTGTATATTTTATTTCAATTCTATTTGGACAAAACCTTTTTATCATAGGTTAGGATATAAGTTGGTTTATCCTTAAAAACCCTATGATGCGTTAGATTGATGACTGTAATGGTCAAGTTACGTGTCTCCACCATCGTCTCGTATTTTGTGCCACATTTCGTATTTAATATTCAGGGATCTCAATGAGTTATAGATGCATTTTAGTTTGATCATTTGATTTTCATTTTGGTGTTTATAAAACTGTCAGAGGCAATTTTTATAAAAAACATTTTAAAGAAAAAAATTATTTTTTGGTCGCTCGAATTAAAAGAACTTCCTAACATAGTGAATTGCGTTGACTGGATCGTTATGTAAGTCTTTTGTCGTGGCCTTTTGCAATTCCTAACATAGTGAATTGCGTTGACTGGATGATCCGAGATTTTTTTCATTTGGCTTTTCCTCATACATCGGGTATTGTGCGATTTATTTATTTTATCTTCTATACTCATCTAGATACATGTCACCAGTTAAGATAAAATTGATTAATTTGTTTCACACAACAATCGATTTAATTGGTGTTTAATTTAATTTAAATTTGGAAATTTTAAAAATAGTGGTGGGGTTGGGTGTTTGCCTTATAATACAAAACCCTTGCACGTAGTTGCATTTTAAGAGCGAACACGACAGTTGTATTTTTATTTCCTGTCGCGACTCCAATCAGTTGTCGTCAACAGTTGAGAATGACAAACTATTTAAATAACAAGAAATTCCATCAAAAGCAAATGGTTTAGAATACTCTATTTATTATGCATTATGTTCGCTTAAACCTGCTATCTTAATGCGCAAAATGAAGACCTGGCATTTTGAACTCTTTTTACAAAAATAATATATCAAACCCATACTCAATATTGTTGTCAATCTCACAACATAATCAACTAGAGTAGGTTATTTTCAAGAATAATGAAACTCATCAAGTAACAAAATAAAGATGATTTCTAATTGTACGTATGGAACGCATGCAACGAGTATTAAAAAGATACAGAAAGACTACAAATTCACAAAAAAATGAAATCTCACACTGACATAAGCAACAAACACAGCAAACGCGACTAAGAACAAAGACTATAAGCGTAGTAGATGAATGAAGTGGTAGGGTATATAGCATCTCTCAAGGGCTAGTGGTGGATGGGGTGGTGAAAAGAAAGGAATTGTAGGCAGTGTAGTTGGAATTGTTGGAATTGAAGGAATTGTGGTGGGCAATGAAGAAGTGGATGGAAGTGGCGGTAATGTCATTGCCAAAACTGTGGGCATGGCAGGCAATGGTGGCATTGGCAGAGTTGGGGCGGTGGGTAGCTATGGAAGTGGTGGCAATGCGACTTGAGGCAGTGTAGGCATGACTGGCAATGGAGGCAACGTGGCCTTAGGCAGTGGCGGTATTGTGGCGAGCCCCTAGACTTACATGTATGTTTCAGAGTGATAATGCTATGATCAAAGATACAAGTACCAAACAATGACTAAGAGTGGCCATTGTTTGATTGGAGCTGAATAATTAAGGAGATAGCGTAGCTAGTTAAGCCTTTGATAGACATATCTTGTAACTACAAAACTACTAAACAACTGATGTTCTTTTGGAAGAGTTATATGAATCAATTGCAACTTATAGAGATATAATGTTAAGGGTAAGGGACTAATCTGAACGTATGGTAGGTAGGTTCAATGCTGTGAGTTTGAAGAGATGTGGTTGGCCTAAAGTGTAGAGAAACTCTGTTTTTCGCACCTTCGAAAACTAAGTTTGACACCTCGTAGCAGGTGTTGCAATGTGTATATGTTTTTTTATTTCAATTACTCAATTCTTAATATTTTACCCCATGTTTGATTAATACTTAGATCCCAGGCTTTCCAGCCAATGCGCCCTCACCGTATAAAAGTAAGTTTAATTCCCCCACTGGCCTATTGAAACCCACACCCACAGAAGGGCTACTACAAACACAATAATGCTATGATAAAGCTATAATCAAAGATACAATCACCAAACGGTGACTAAGAGCGACCATTGTTTGACTCGAGGTGAATAATTAAGGAGATAGTGTAGCTAGTTAAGCCTTTGATAGAGGTATCTTGTAACTACAAAACTACAAAACAACTGATGTTCTTTTGGAAGAGTTATATGAATCAATTGCTACTTATAGAGACATAATACTAAGGGACTACTCTGAACGTATGGTAGATAGGTTCAATGTTGTGTGTTTGATGAGATGTTTTGGCCTAAAAGTGTAGAGAAACTCTACTTTTCTCACCTTCCAAAACTAAGTTTGACACCTCGTAGCAGGTGTTGCAATGTGTATATGTTTTTTGTTTTATTTCAATTACTCCATTCTTAATATTTCACACCATGTTTGATTAATACTTAGATCCCAGGATTTCCAGCCAATGCCCCCTCCCCGTATAAAAGTAAGTTTAATTCATATTTTTGTTAGGACACATCATTTTTGTTGGGACACATCATTCATATTTGAAACGGCATAGATTCAAGATAGGCAGATGAACCAACATTTATTCTCCTAACTAGCTTCCTTCAATCGCATCTCATCAACCTCGGGGTCTAGTCCATTTTATTTGAGGCTGGTTTGTATTTTATTACTTAGCAATATGTCCATAGTTAATTAGGTGCCATTTGGTATGAGTTAAAGTTAGATAAAATCTGACACCCTTCAAATTATTCTCGATAAGTGTAAGACTACTGTATTTTGTGCTATATTAACTTGAATAGGAATGTGAAACCCTACGAAATAAGATTGCCTCCCCGGTGGGAAAGTGGAAGAATCGAAATACATTCAATATTCTATTTGTAAGACAAAAATGTCCTTAAAAATATCGACATTAATTTCCAAAAACTCCCCTTAAAACCTCTATATTTAATTTATGATGAAAATTTGGTTATATTAGATTCTAATATATTTAAATTTGTACGTGTTTTAATTTTGGTATTTTTAGCATGTTTTCTTCACATGTGCAATAATATGATTAAGTTACTCTTCAATATTCAAATACCTTTTTCGGGTTAGAGTAAATTACTGTGCTGGTAAATATTGATTTTGTTTCTACGAAACAGACTTGGGTTCCTATATGTAGAAATAATGAACCATATAGTTGTGCTTTAGTACACGTCCAACATTAAAAAAATTAAAATTTGTGTAGTAATCAGATTGTTAAAGGGTATGGTTGGTATACAGTGTACATTCACATGTTACTTTCTTTGTATGAACCAAACATTGAAGATTTGTTTCAGGTAGATATACATAAGTTAATGACACTCGGAGATAGGATTGAGATTCCTAATAAAAGTGTCATGGCATTTACTTTCCTGATGATCACAATCTATCCAAATATTATTGTGTACTAACTAGTGTCTTACTATCTTAGCTAGAGTGTGAGATTGCATGTGCCTAGATCGAATCTTTGTTTGTGTATATTTCATTATTCAATGTATCATGTATGGATTTTTAATTGCCTAGTTTAAACAAGTAAACAAAAATAATATATAATCTTTTCATCCAAACAATCAAAATATCATGCTTAAGTCATGTTAGAAACTAACCCAACATTTTATATTTCATGCATAAGTTGAGTCATTTCTAGTTTTGTCAAACAATGGTCAGTTCTAACCCCCTCGCCTAATGACAGGTTCGAGTTGTTAAATGTATGAAAAAAGAGAAAGGGTTAAAAATCTTTGTTAACTATCATTTTTTTTAGAAAAAGGTTCTAAATGGTAAAATAACTCCATCAACTATATATTTTGCAAAAAATAATATATTTTAATATTTTTTAGAAATATTTTTTAACGACACATTGCGGGGTCTTTGCAACAAAATTTATTGTATAGGGGTCTCATGCATTCAAAATAGTTTAAGAGGTTTTCTTGCATAATTTGATTAGTTTTTTCAAATGTGCCAAAATATTTATTGGCGCTATAATATGTACTAGTTGTCGTCCACACACTATGCGTGCGCAACACATTATTAAGTACATCTCTACATACGAATATATAATTTGTTCCATAACTGTACAATGTTAAAATTAGAAATTCAAAGTTATTTTTCATAAATATATATACATCTTTGAAATTTGAAATTTGTTAATAAGAAATGATTCACACTTTGAAATGTAATAATACACTTTCTAGTAAGTAAAATCAATGTAACGTAATAAGTAAACAAATCAATTAGTGATCAACAAATGACAATCAAAACTACCATTTTCCCCCTCAATTATTAACCATGACATCGATCATACTTAAAAATTCACAATTTTAATGTAAAGAAAAATGATAAATTTAGTGAGACATATAAATGATATATATTTAGATTGTATCCGACAAACCCGTTGACGAATGACTTGAGAGCATGACTAGCTGTGTTATCCACGATCATGTAGATATTGGGTAACGGATAATCATCCTTGGGAGAGCTTTGTTCAATTCCTGGTAGTCTACACACATCCGAACCTTCCCTCTTTTGGCACATGCACTATGTTGGCTAGCCACGTGGGATATTCGATCACACGAATGAAGCCTACGTTCAACTGTTTGACCACCTCTTTTTTTACTTTGAACGACCATTCGGTGCGAAGCTTTCTCAACTTCTGTTCAACCGGCTTGTAATCTGGGAGAGTGGGAATCTCATGATGAGCTATTTCGGGATCAATGTCAGGCATATCTTCATACGACCATGCGAAGACATCCACAAATTCCTTTAGCGATTCTTCGAGTTGTGCACGCTCATGCTCGTTAAGGGTAGACCCTATCCTAATCTCGCTCAGTTGGCTAGTAGAACCGAGGTTAATAATAACCGTTTCTTCTTCATTAACTTGAACACGGTTATGTTGTTTATTATTAACCTTATTTAGATTAGTTAAGAATTGTTCATTTGCCAAATCATCATCATCAAAAGTTTGATTAGAATCTAAACAATTAATGTAAGTCACAACAAGATACTCAAAATCTTCTTTTATGTCATTGATAGGAAAAATAGAATTGAGAACCTTGTCAAAGGTGGACTTGATTAAATTTTAGCAAGGATAGATAACAACATAAGAAATGGGGTAAATAATGGGATTAAGGGGGATTTCAATATGTAGAACTGGCGTAGCATGCTAGTTGAGGAGAGGTGTATCAGCAGCTTTAATGAGATGGGATGGATCCAATGATGTAGTGCCTGAGTGAACTATACAGAGTGTGAGCCCCAGTGTATGTAAATTGATGGAATCTTCAGAGTCACTTTCCTCAGTCTCTTTGGTATCTCTGATGTGTGGTTGCACATGGTGTTGGGAACTCTCAGCCCATGGGAATCTATCTTGGAAAAATATCTCCATTCCATGCTTTATCTTCTTGTCTGTATGGCCATACCATGGTTCTGGAAATTCACAAAATGGGAAGTCTTCACCCTCTTTGATGAATCGTTCATTCAAGGAGTCACTTGGGATAGTCTGGATACAGTCTAGTCCTCTCTTTGGCCGAGACTGGCGGATCATTCTGAGCTCCTGTTCTGATGGTTGATACCCCAAACCACAAGGAGGGAAAGCTTTCTTCAGTTTAATCAGCTCGAGTATACCTTGTTATCTTTGTCCTAGCCCTAGTCCGGGCATGAAGTGCATATTTCTGAACATCTGAATCACATTCACGTTGCCATAAGGGTCGTATTCTGGACAAATCCTTTCTTTGAAGTCATCCCCTAGCGGGAGTAGAGGTGGTTTAACTCGAATCCTGATAAGAGCATATCATTCGACCCGTGCTGTATCTCAAGGATCGAACTGTTGGTACTTGTACCCTCGGCATTGCCGTCGTCACCCAAAATGGTGATGACTCGTCCATTGACGAAGAACTTCAATTTCTGATGGAGTGAGGAAGACACACCCTTGATATTGTGGAGCTAAGGTCATCCTAGCAATAAGTTAAAACAAGCTGGGATGTCACTAACTTGGAATTCGACGACAGGGTTTATAGGTCCATCCCCGATTACAAGCTTTATGGATCCCATCACCTCCCGACAGGTATTATCGTAGGCACGTACAGCAGCGGAGGTTGGAGCGAGGCCTCTCTCTTTCAGTCCTAGACATTTGAAGTTTCTCAGTGGGCAGACATTCAAGGCAGATCCATTATCGACAAGAGAGTGTGGTACAACCGTCCTTATAACTTCGACGGAGATGTTAAGTGCATGATTGTGGTTTGGCCCAATTCTGGGGATTTCTTCTTTAAAAAAAGATAGCATTCGGGTAGAGGTCAAGGATCTGACCAAATTTATCGCTTCTTCTGGTGTGGTAGAGGGAGGAACTGTGGATCCAGTGAGCAACGTGATCAAAGCATTTCTGTGTAACTGAGAAGACATGAAAATCCACCATAGAGTTATGTTAGCTTGAGTTTTCTTTAGTTGATCGAGTATCTTGCTGTCCTCGAGGGTCATCTCTAGCATATGAAGGTTTTTCACACCCTTCCCCTTATCATTGGTTGGTAGTGAGATTGGGATCTGGTAATGCCTCCCTAATCTGGTCATATGATTTACACAAGAAAGAAAGGATATGAATCTCGTTTCCTCGTCAACCTCGAGTTGTTCTGCTACCTTATTTATTTCTCCGAGGAGTTCTTCAAATGATATTATCCCACACATGTCGGCTATCAGGCCAATTTTCTCTGAAGCTTGCTCTTCATTCGATTCTTCGAACTCTTCCCCCCATCAGGTGGAAACAATTCTATCTTTCCATGCAAAGTCAATGCATTCCATAATTTCGACAGCTTCTTCATACAGTTCTTCCCATTATGTGGGGATATGTGAGGGTGAAAGCATCAGGCTCCCTTATAGCTTCAGAGCATCAAGTAACTCAGTTATATTGCAAATATCGTCGATTCCCCTGAATATCTCTACCATAACCTGGACAACATCATCTAAGTTGACTTCATCTGTCAATACTACCCAACGGTCTGATTCTCGAGCCCATTTTCTTGCTTCCAAGAACAGCGTGTTGAACCTTTGACAATCAATGATCATCTGTGAGGGAAATTTCATCCCGAACTCGAGGAGTTAGTTTAACACTTCTGATAATTCCATGCCCTCCATTTTCAGAACGGGTATGGACAACGATGCATGCTCTCGTAAGGAGTGACAGTGCCTGATCAGCGAGGCTAATAGGGTGTAGGAGGAAATATGGGCAAATTTGGGGAGGTTTAGGAGAGTATATGGGTATGATTTGGGTTGAGGGATCAAATTCTATCTTCTCTTCCAGAAAGATAGCATTGGCATGATTTGGGAGTGGGTTGTGAGTAGTGTTTGGCTTAGGATTAGCTGGTGGGGCAATGGTACCCCGGTCAATTAGACCTTGGATTATGTTTTGAAGGTGAAAGCATTGGTCGGTGGTATGGCCAGCTGTTTGGTGAAAGGCGCAATGGGCATCTACCTTGAAGTTTCTTGGGAGTGGATTTGGAAATGGACAGGGATCCAAGGGTTTGATATGGTTTCGGCTCAACAAGTCCTGATAAACTTTGGAGAGGGGTGCATGGAGCTCGGTGTATTCCTTTTGGACTGGGATAGGGAGGATTTTCGGTGCCCATGATGTGGTTGGTTGAAAGATGTTGTTGATGGTTGAGACTGCAGCACTGACAGGCTTCTCATATTTCCTGGGGGTGAACTATCCGGACACCTTCTTTGGTTCGACATCTATTTTAGCAAGACCTTCCTCGATTTCTACTCCTGCTTCTTTGAGAGCTCGTAAGTGGGGATAGTATTGTCCTCCCATCGTTCCTCGAACATGGGGTAAGCAATTCTTCTTCACTATGCTGACTTGTTCTTGGTCGGATGGCCGATTGGTCATGGTAGTTGCTTTTTCCCTCCATCGGGCTATGAAGTTGCTAACTGATTCCCAGTGTTTTATTTGAACAGCTCTAAATCACGACGGGTGACCTCAATCTCTTCATATTATTTGTACTATGATATGAATTCCCGGGCTATGTCCTCCCAACTATGAATTCTAGACTCTTCGAGAAACAAAAACAATCGGAGGGCGCTATCTTTTAGAGTTTGCTGAAATAATTGGGCCATCACTTCTTCAGAAGCCCCTAGTAGAGTCATGGAATGGTGATAGTTGTGGAGATAAACAATCGGGGGTCCACTTCCTTCGAATTTCTTAATATTTGGCATCTTGAACTTCTCGGGTAACCTCGCTTTAGGATAAGGAGACATGTGGGTGTAGTCCCTGTAATACCTCAAGATTCTGACTTGGTCAAACTTCTTGGTAAGCATCTTGAGGTCTTCTTTAACTTTGTTCAGATCTTCTTCCTTCGGATCAATGATCATAGGCAAGTTAGCCCCATGCTGGGAAAGGTTCGACATCGGAAGCTGGGCAGGCGACGGTCCATTAACATGAGGGACACGTGGAGCATGATGATACTCTTCAGGAACCCAGATGGGCTCAAGTGGATCAATATCACGAGGGAATAGGGTCTCGGGATCTTAAGGAACGAGAACCTAATTTCGTTACATCATTCGGACCTCAACTTGGAGGTTATCAATCTTAGACACGAGCTGAGTTAAGACTGTCTTCAGATTCGGCTGCACAACGGGTACTTGATCTCTGTTCTCCATGAAAAGCGAATAGATTTCAGACTCGGAAGAAGTAGCAGGAGAACTGACGAAACTCCGGGGTGACTTGACTGAAGACCGAAGCAAATAAGGAGCCAGGCCAAGCGTTTGCGATCGACCTGAGAAGGCGCAAAAATGGGATTTATTTTTTAGAAAAAGGGATAAAAAAAAATTCTTTGAGATGAAAAGACAAATTTGTTGGATTTTTGATAAAGAGAGGAGAAACGTTTTTTTATTTTGGCTTTTTGATAGATAAGGGAGAAATGTTTTTGGATTTTTTTTTCAGGAGACAGACCTCAGCATGATTATTATAATTATTATGTTCTCACTTGTATTAAATTCTCCTAAATGAAAAATAAAATGTCGGACTGGACCCAAGCCTGGAAAAATTGGGTTTGTAATATGTGCAAAGTTACGGCTGGACTTGTAACCAGGGTCACGGACAGGGTCCCGTTTTAAAAATGCGCAAAAAATTAGGGCTACAAGCCGACCCGGAATTTTGACAGAGTTTCGGGTAGAAACCGACAATCTAACATGTGTGTCATAGGCTTGACACCTGTATGCGGGTATGCAGTTGGTTGTGTGAATCGGAAAGGGTTCCCCCTATGGCGTGACTTTCAATATATACGTCTTGCTCTTGCGGGCAATCGGTACGTGTGGACAAGCCATTTGATATACCTGACTGTACGTGAATTGCTCACTATATACATCGTGGGGATGATACGTGTGAGAGGGAATTCGATATACTCGGCGTATGTGAACGAGTTTGCTGCGATATACCTCCCGTTATGACCTCGGTCAAGCGATACGATGCGGAGGAACCGTTCGATATACGTTGAAGGTACTTGGCCAATGGAAGGTGAGAGTCATATTGCTTAGGCTAACTGTGCCCTGCCGGACCAACGCCCATCACGAAGTGACCCTCCAGTTACTGGATACAATTTGGTCATTCACAATGCTCTTTGGTGATGTTGTGTGAATCATGCATGACTCTCTTATTAGTATCTTATGAGAATGTCTTTCTTGATCATGCCCAATGGGGAGCAAAGTATGAGTACCAATGGTATAACAAGTATGCGTGATGCGTGCAACATGAGGATATATGTGATCCTAGGTGCACGCGATGCGAAGTGTAAATGGAGAATTTTGTACAAGTGTGTGAATAGAAGTATAAGCATGAAGTACACATGAGTAGTAAAGCGGAACATGCAAATAGGGGGATATATAAGAAAATAAAACACCCATGTAAAGTGAGTCTAACCCTCAAAATAAAATCCCCAGCGGAGACTCCACTGTGTCCATCCCCGATCCTCGATCCTCGCGGCGGGCAGGCGGAGTAGGGATCCTAGGTCCCATGCATCCCTCTACAGAGCACTTCGATCAGCGTCATTGGGTGAGGTGAAAAATATAGAGAGATGGAGTCGCCAGTCTATTTTACTCAAAACAGACAAAAGAAAGGGAGTCATCCTTAAGGACATCATCCAAATACACACTAATGCATACGAAACCAAAATGATTTGAAAAGGGCCCGAAGGCTAAGTTACAAAATGGGAAGGTGTTAGGCACCCATTCCGCCCTTACGGTCTCTCATGGATTTTTGCAATTTTTCTTTATTTTCCCCGTTATGTGTGTGCATGTGAATATATAGTGGAGATAGGAGTCATCGACTTGTACCATGGAAGAGGTAAAGCGAGTCATCCGTAGGAATGTAAAACTAATATTAGAAAAAAGGATTTACGCGATTATCCTTACGCTGATCGTTATGATGGAACGATAATGCATATGGGATAATACGCTACTAAGAACAAATACACATAATATGAGATAATTGAGTTTAGAGAAAAAAAAGAAAAAAAAAGAAAGAAAAAGTAAGAATAGGACTCGAGTCTCGAGTTTTGCCTCGAGACGCCTACATAGCCTATAAAGGCATCAAAGTCCACGTAGTTCGCATGCAAAACGAGGGGTGGCGGTTATCCCATAAATACAATCGGGGGATTCTCTTATTTTTGTATGTGTGTGTGTGTAAAAAGGTGTTTTAGTTGTGAGAAAAGTGTAAGAAAAGTGTGAGAATTCCCGTTTGGAATTTATGAGCAAACCCTCTTTATCTTGTTTTTGGGGTTTTATTTATATGAAAATAAGAGATGTGCAATAATACTAGATACAAAGTATATTAAGATATGTGAGGTGAGAACATAAAAGTGCTAAGTAATATACAAGTTAATGCGAATTAGGGGAATTTAAAGAGAGAGCTGAGAAAGTTGGACCTTCTTGAAGATCTTTAGCTTGATCTTAGATGTTGGAGATCAGCCCTTGCACTTGGATGATGATGGAGGATAGTGAATTCACCAAGTTGATGAAAAGGATGATGAAAAGTGAAGGTTGGAAAGGGATTTGGATGTGGAAATCACGCTTACTTCGAGAGAGGTTTTTTGGATTTTCTGAGAGTGATGTCTATCAGATCTGGGCTCCCATTGCAATGAGGACAAGGCCTCCTTATTATAGGCCTAGGGCATTGAAGGTCGAAATATCCCTAGTCTTACCAATCGGCATGTGTGTTTACGCACACTGCCGATAGGCAGGGTCTGGGACCTGTCGTTTGGTAGTGTCTTTCTTGCCTTTTTGGAAAATCGGTCGCAGAGTGTAAACCATTGATCCAAATCGCACACAGGGTGGACCATTGGAAAGGTATTTTAGAGAACTCCAAAAGTCCTTGGACCTCTCCCGAGTTCGAGAGTTGACTTTGGGTCAAATGTGGCTTGGAAGTGCTTGTCGGTCCATTGGACGGGGAATTATCGGATGCAAACGGATCGTTCGTCAGCATGGTAAGTCAGAATCGTGCATGGGGTGTACCATTAGAAATGTTAGGAGATGTACTTTGGCATTCCAAAGAGCTTGATCTGGTTCGAGGAGTTAACATTGACAATGGGCCCTGGAAGTGTTCAATGACCTCTCGGAGTAAAACGGATCGTTCGTTCGTACTGTAAGTCAGAATTGCACATGGGATGGACCGTTGGAAAGGGGTTTCAGTTACCTTTGAATATTCATTCGGTCTCGGTCGAGCTGAAGAGTTAACTTAGGTCAAACGGAGTCGGGAGTGTTCGGTGGCCTTTTTATCGAGTTTCGGGAGAAAATGGGTCGTTCATTCATACCGTAAGTCGGAATCATGCACGGGATGGACCGTTGGAAAGGGTTTCAGGGCCCTTAGAAGATTCATTCAGTCTCGATCGAGATGAAGATTTAGTTTTTGGTCAAACGGAGCCTGGGAGTGCCCGATGGCTTCTAGGTCAGTACTCGGGGTATGACCTGGGTTTGTAGTGATGAAGGGAGGTGCTAAAGACCTAAGGAGAGTTTAAGTGGTAACATAATGGGGTGTCTACAGTGATGATTTACACATAGTTATGTTTCATTTTTGTTTAATTATTTAACACTAACCTTTTAAAATTTATAGTATGTTTCATTTTTGTCTTATTAAACTTTTCATGGTAAATATGTATCAATTCTGTCTTATTTATATTCGATAGAATCATAATCCTATATGTTAGAAATTCTTAGGGCCAACCAACTCAATGGCCATTTAAATGTTCAAATTCATGAGTCAACAAAAATTCAAGAATCGCAAACAACAATTCATATAATAATACAAAATATTATAAATGCATAGGTCCAACTCACATAATATATCCCCATTCGGTAGTACCATAACCCTAAATGTTAGAATTTCCTAGGGCCAACCAACTAAATGGCCATCTAAATGTTCAAACTCATGAGTCAACAATAATTCAAGAATCTCAAACAACAATTCAAATAATACTGCAAAATATTGAATAAATGAGTAATATCTTAGCGCAATAAGGTAACATTATTTTTAAATTAGCACAATAAATAATTAGGTGACATATTTTTTAAATTATCACAATCAATAATAAATTAACACGGTAAATAAATAATAAGTTAGCACAATAAATAATATTGTCAGAAATTAGAAAAAGTGCAAAACTTAAATGAGTGCATGAGCTTGTGTGTGTTTCAAAATCATTTTCAAGGGTTTTCATTTGAAATTAATCGAATTGCACAAATCTTTCTAGGTTTGTTTATGGATTTTCATATGAAATTAATTTGTGTGTGTGGGTTTGTGTTGTGGTGTGTTTGTTGTGGTGTGTGTGTGTGTGTGTGTGTGCGCGCGCGCGCGCGTGTGTTGTGTGAAGGGGATAAAGAGAGATGTACCTGAAAGTTGGGGGGGGGGGGAGAGAGAGAGAGAGAGAGTTTATCGGTGAAGGAGGAGAGTCACCACTATAAAAGGAAATGAGAGAAATGGTTTCGGTAAAAGGAAAATGGTGTCCACAGAGGGTTAAGTTAAAAGAGTTGTCACAGTCGTGTCAAGGACATTGGCCATGACAACTTCTAATCTTATCACGATAAAAGTCCTTGACACGTCCATGACAACTTTGTTGTCAAGGTCAATAATCGTGGCATGATCGTGACAAGGTCTTGTCACGGTCGTGTCACGGTCATTGACCTTGACAACAAACACATATTTTGTTGTCACGAATTTTTATCATGACAACCCTAACTGGGTATAGAGTGACAAAAATCAAATTTTGGTGTACTAAGGATTGATAGGTCTAGCCCCTAGTCTGATTTTTATGGAACCCATTGCTTCTCAACAAGTATTATCATAAGCATTCATGTCGATAGAAGTGGGAGTGATATCACTGACTTTTAGTCCCAAGCAGTTGATGGTTCCGAGCGAACAAACATTGAGAGCAGATATGTTGTCGACAAATGATAGTGGGATTGTCTTTCCCCAACACCTCAATAGAGATGTTAAGAGCATAATTGTGATCAAGGACGAACTTCAGTATTTCTTTTCGAAGACGGAGATGAGTCTGGAAGAGGACAGGTACCCAACCACATTTACGACTTCTTCGGGTGGAAGGAGAGACTGTGGGTCATGTGAGGAGCTTTATCATGACATTCCCCTATAGGTAAGAGGATATGAAAAGTCTCCATAGAGTGATATTGACTTGTGTCTTCTTGGGTTGATCAAGGACTTTTCTCTATTTGATAGTCATTTCTGGCATGGGAAGTTCTTCGACAACTCCTTTTCCTTTATCCACCCTTAGTGACTGAGGATTAGAATCTTTGTAGTATCGCCCTATCCTGGTCATGTGGTTCACGAAAGTGGGAACGAACAAGAATCATGTTTGAGTATCTTTTTCTAGATTTGGATTTCTTACCTTGTTTGTTTCAATACGATGGACTTCATATTATGTGACAGTTGTTGATCCTGGATCGGTGGATACCGAGGCCTGTGTGAACTCACACATTTGGTAATGCAGTGATGGACTCCCACGTGTCTGTAAGAAGAAGTTCGAGGGTACGAAAAAGCGTCAAGGCTTGAAGGATTCGAATCAGTTGCGTAAGTCTTTTGTTGTGGCCTTTTGTAATTCCTGACATAGTGAATTGCGTTGATTGGATCGTCCGAGATTTTTCCCATTTGACTTTTTCTCGTACATTGGGAATTGTGGATTGATTTATTTTATCTTATATATTCACCTAGATACATGCTATCGGTTAAGATAAAATTGATAAAATTGTTTTACATAACGATAGCCTTAATTGGTGCTTAATTTAATTAAAATTTGAAAATTTTAAAATTGGTGGGCCGGTGGGGTGTTTACGTTTGAATACAAAACCCTTGCTCGTAGTTGCATTTTCAGAGCGAACACGATAGTGCTCGTTAAGATAATAAATGGTCCTTCAATAAGTTGTTTTTACTCAATTAAAAAGTCACCTATTATGGCGGATAATGCTTGTGGCCTTTTTTTTACTCTTACAAGTGGCTCAGTTGAAATTTGAGAATATGAATATATAATTTTTAGTTGAGTAGTTGTAAAAGTCTTAAATAAACCATACAAATATGGAATATTTAATCATCTTGGTCTTCAGTTGCCCTCACCCAGCCATTTTTATTTCCCGTCGCGACTCCAATCAGTTGATGTCAACAGCTGAGATTGACAAAATATTTAAATAACAAGAAATTCCATCAAAAGTAAATGGTTTAGAATACTCTATTTATTATGCATTATGTTTGCTTAAACCTGCTATCTTAATGCGCAAAACGCAGACCTGGCATTTTGAACTCTTTTTACAAAAACAATATATCAAACCCATACTCAATATTGTTGTCAATCTCACAACATAATCAACTAGCGTAAGTTATTTTCAAGAATAATCAAACTCATCAAGGAAAAAATTTAGATGATTTCTAATTGTACGTATGGAACGCATGCAACAAGTATTAAAAAGATACAGAAAGACTACAAATTCACAAAAAAAATGGATTCTCACACTGAAATAAGCAACAAACACAGCAAACGCGACTGAGAACAAAGACTATAAGCGTAGTAGATGAATTAAGTGGTAGGGTATATAGCATCTCTCAAGGGCTAGTGGTGGATGGGGGTGGTGAAAAGAAAGGAATTGTAGGCAGTGTAGTTGGAATTGTTGGGATTGAGGAATTGTGGTGGGGATGGTGGGCAATGAAGAAGTGGATGGAAGTGGCGGTAATGTCATTGCCGGAACTGTGGGCATGGCAGGCAATGGTGGCATTGGCAGAGTTGGGGCGGTGGGTAGCTGTGGAAGTGGTGGCAAAGCGGCTTGAGGCAGTGTAGGCATGACTGGCAATGGAGGCAACGTGGCCTTAGGCAGTGGCGGTATTGTGGGGAGCGTGGGTGGTGCTTGCAATAGGTGGCGAGCCCCTAGACTTACATGTATGTTTGAGACTGATAATGCTATGATCAAAGATACAAGTACCAAACTGTGACTAAGAGCGGCCATTGTTAGACTGGAGCTGAATAATTAAGGAGATAGCGTAGCTAGTTAAGCCTTTGATAGAGGTATCTTGTAACTACAAAACTACAAAACAACTGATGTTCTTTTGGAAGAGTTATATGAATCAATTGCTACTTATAGAGACATAATATTAAGGGACTACTCTGAACGTATGGTAGATAGGTTCAATGCTGTGTTTGATGAGATGTGGTTGGCCTAAAAGTGTAGAGAAATTCTGCTTTTCGCACCTTCCAAAACTAAGTTTGACACCTCGTAGAAGGTGTTGCAATGTGTATATGTTTTTTGTTTTATTTCAATTACTCCATTCTTAATATTTTACACCATGTTTGATTAATACTTAGATCCCAGGCTTTCCAGCCAATGCCCCTCCCCGTATAAAAGTAAGTTTAATTCATATTTTTGTTGTGACACATCATTCATATTTGAAACTGCATAGATTCAAGCTAGGCAGGTGAACCAACATTTATTCTCCTCACTAGCTTCCTTCAATCGCATATCATCAACCTCGGGGTCTAGTCCATTTTATTTGAGGCTGGTTTGTATTTTATTACCTATCAATATGTCCGTAGTTAATTAGGTGCCATTTGGTTGAGTTAAACTTAGATAAAATCTGACACCTTTGAAATAATTCTCGCTAAGTGAAAGACTACTGTATTTTGTGCGATATTAACTTGAACATGAATGTGAACCCCTATGCAATAAGATTTCCTCCCCGGTGGGAATGTGGAAGAATCGAAATACATCCAATATTCTATTTGTAAGACAAAAATGGCCTTAAAAATATCGATATTAATTTCCTAAAACTCCGTTTAAAACCTATATATTTAATTTGTGATGACAATTTGGTTATGTTAGTTTCTAATATATTTAAATTTGTACGAGTTTTAATTTCAATATTTTTAGCATGTTTTCTTCACATGTGCAATAATATGATTAAGTTACTCTTCAATATTCAAATACCTTTTTCCGGTTAGAGTAAATTATTGTGCTGGTAAATATTGATTTTGTTTCTACGAAACAGGCTTGGGTTCCTATATATAGAAATAATGAACCATATAGTTGTGCTTTAGTAGATGTCCAACATTAAAAAAATTAAAATTTGTGTAGTAATCTGATTGTTAAAGGGTATGGTTGGTATACAGTGTACATTCACATGTTACTTTCTTTGCATGAACCAAACATTGAAGTTTTGTTTCAGGTAGATATACATAAGTTAATGACACTCGGAGATAGGATTGGGATTCCTAATAAAAGTGTGATGGCATTTACTTTCCTGATAATCACAATCTATCCAAATATTATTGTATACTAACTAGTGTCTTACTATCTTAGCTAGAGTGTGAGATTGCATGTGCCTAGATCGAATCTTTGTTTGTGTATATTTCATTATTCAATGTATCATGTATGAATTTTTAATTGCCTAGTTTAAACAAGTAAACAAAAATAATATATAATCTTTTCATCCAAACAAACAAAATATCATGCTTAAGTCATGTTAGAAACTAACCCAACATTTTATATTTCATGCATAAGTTGAGTCATTTCGAGTTTTGTCAAACAATGGTCAGTTCTAACCCCCTCTCCTAATGACAGGTTCGAGTTGTCAAATGTATGAAAAAAGAGCAAGGGTTAAAAATCTTTGTTAACTATCATTTTTTTAGAAAAAAGTTCTAAATGGTAAAATAACTCCATCAACTATATATTTTGCTAAAAATAATATATTTTAATACTTTTTAGAAATATTTTTTAACGACACATTGCGGGGTCTTTGCAACAAAATTTATTGTATAGGGGTCTCATGCATTCAAAATAGTTTAAGAGGTTTTCTCGCATAATTTGATTAGTTTTTTCAAATGTGCCAAAATATTTATTGGCGCTATTATATGTACTAGTTGTCGTCCACACACTATGCGTGCGCAACACATTATTAAGGACATCTCTACATACAAATAGATAATTTGTTCCATAATTGTACAATGTTAAAATTAGAAATTCAAAGTTATTTTCATAAATATAAATACATCTTTGAAATTTGAAATTTGTTAATAAGAAATGATTCACACTTTGAAATGTAATAATACACTTTCTAGTAAGTAAAATCAATGTAACATAATAACTAAACAATTCAATTAGTGATCAACAAATGACAATCAAAACTTCCAATTTCCCCCTCAATTATTAACCATGACATCGATCATACTTAAAAATTCACAATTTTAATGTAAAGAAAAATGATAAATTTAGTGAGACATATAAATGATATATATTTAGATTGTATCCGACAAACCCGTCGACGAATGACTTGAGAGCATGACTAGCTGTATTATCCACGATCATGTCGATATTGGGTAATGGATAATCATCATTTGGAGAGGCTTTGTTCAACTCCTGGCAGTCTACACACATCCGAACCTTCCCTCCTGATTTTGACACATGCCCTATGTTGGCTAGCCACGTGGAATATTCGATCACACGAATGAAGCCTACGTTCAACTGTTTGACCACCTCTTCTTTGACTTTGAGCGACCATTCGATGCGAAGCTTTCTCAACTTTTGTTCAACCGTCTTGTAATCTGGGAGAGTGGGAATCTCATGATGAGCTATTTCGGGATCAATGCCAGGCATATCTTCATACGACCATGTGAAGAGATCCACGAAATCCTTTAGCGATTCTTCGAGTTGTGCACGCTCATGCTCGTTAAGGGTAGCCCCTATCCTAATCTCGCTCAGTTGGCTAGTAGAACTGAGGTTAATAATAACCGTTTCTTCTTCATTAACTTGAACACGGTTATGTTGTTTATTATTAACCTTATTTAGATCAGTTAAGAATTGTTCATTTGCCAAATCATCATCATCAAAAGTTTGATTATAATCTAAACAATTAATGTAAGTCACAGCAAGATACTCAAAATCTTCTTTTATTTCATTGATAGGAAAAATAGAATTGAGAACTTGTCAAAGGTGGACTCGATTACATTTTAGCAAGGATAGATAACAGCATAAGAAATGGGGTAAATAATGGGATTAAGGGGGATTTCAATAGGTAAAGCTGACGCAACATGCTAGTTGAGGAGAGGTGTATCAACAGCTTTAATCAGATGGGATGGATCCAGTGATGTAGTGACTGAGTGAACCATACAGAGTGTCAGCCCTAGTGTATGTAAATTGATGGAATCTTCGGAGTCACTTTCCTCAGTCTCTTCGGTATCTCTGATGAGTGGTTGTACATGGTGTTGGGAACTCTCAGCCCATGGGTATCTATCTTGGAAAAAGATCTCCATTCCAGGCTTCATCTTCTTGTCTGTATGGCCATACCATGGTTCTGGAAATTCACAAAATGGGAAGTCTTCGCCCTCTTTGATGAATCGTCCATTCAAGGAGTCACTTGGGATAGTCTGTATACAGTCTAGTCCTCTCTTTGGTCGAGACTGGCGGATCATTCTGAGCTCCTGTTCTGATGGTTGATACCCCAAACCACAAGGAGGGAAAGATTTCTTCAGTTTAATCGGCTCGAGTATACCTTGTTGTCTTTGTCCTATCCCCAGTCCGGGCATGAAGTGCATGTTTCTGAACATCAGAATCACATTCACGTTGCCATGAGGGTCGTATTCTGGACAAATCCTTTCTTCGATGTCGTCCCCTACCGGGAGTAGAGGTAGTTTAACTCAAAATCCTAGTAAGAGCATATCATTCGACCCGTGCTGTATCTCAAGGATCGAACTACTGGTACTTGTACCCTCGGCATTGTCGTCGTCACCCAAAATGGTGATGACTCGTCCGTTGACGAAGAACTTCAATTTCTGATGGAGTGAGGAAGACACACCCTTGATATTGTGGAGCCAAGGTCATCCTAGCAATAAGTTAAAACAAGCTGGGATGTCACTAAATTCGAATTCGATGACAGGGTTTATAGAGGCATCCCCTATTACAAGCTTTATGGATCCCATCACCTCCCGACGGGTATTATCGTAGGCACGAACAACAGCGAAGGTTGGAGCGAGGCGTCTTTCTTGTAGTCCTAGACATTTGAAGTTTTTCAGTGGGCAGACATTTAAGGCAGATCCATTATCGACAAAAGAGTGTGGTGCAACAGTCCTTATAACTTCGACGGAGATGTTATGTGCTTGATTGTGGTTTGGCCCAATTCTGGGGATTTCTTCTTTAAAAAAAGATAGCATTCGGTTAGAGGTCAAGGATCTGACCAAATTTATCGCTTCTTCTGGTGTCGTAGAGGGAGGAACTGTGGGTCCAGTGAGCAACTTGATCAAAGCATTTCTGTGTAACTAAGAAGACATGACAATCCACCACAGAGTTATGTTAGCTTGATTTTTCTTTAGTTGATCGAGGATCATGCTCTCCTCGAGGGTCATCTCTAGCATATGAATGTTTTCCATGCCCTTCCCCTTATCATTGGTTGGTAGTGAGCTTGGGATCTGGTAATGCCTCTCTAATCTGGTCATGTGATTTACACAAGAAAGAAATAATATGAATCTCATTTCCTCGTCAGCCTCGGGTTGTTCTGCTACCTTATTATTTCTCCGAGGAGTTCTTCAAATGATATCATCCCACACATGTCAGCTATAGGGCCAATTTTCTCTGAACCTTGCTCTTCATTCGAGTCTTCGAACTCTTCCCCCCATCAGGTGGCAACAATTCTATCTTTCCATGCAAAGTCAATGCATTCCACAATTTCAATAGCTTCTTCATACAGTTCTTCCCATTCTGTGGGGATATGTGAGGGTGAAAGGAACAGGCGCCCTTGTAGCTTCAGAGCATCAAGTAACTCAGTTATATTGCAAATATCGTCGGTTCACCTGAATATGTCTACCATAACCTGGACAACATCATCCAAGTTGACTTCATCGATCGGTACTACCCAACGGTCTGATTCTCGAGCCCATTTTCTTGCTTCCAAGAACAGCGTGCTGAACCTTTGACAATCAATGATCATTTGTGAGGGCAATTTCAGCCGGAACTCTAGGAGTTAGTTTAAGACTTCTGATAATTCCATGCCCTCCATTTTCAGAACGGGTATGGACAACGATCCATGCTCTAGTAAGGAGTGGCAGTGCCTGATCAGCGAGGCTAATAGGGTGTAGGAGGAAATATGGGCAAATTTAGGGAGGTTTCGGAGAGTATATGGGTGTGATTTGGGTTAAGGGATCAAATTCTGGCTTCTCTTCCAGAAAGATAGCATTGGCATGATTTGATAGTGGGTTGTGAGTAGTGTTTGTCTTAGGATTAGCTGATGGGGCAATGGTACCCCGGTCAATTAGACCTTAGATTATGTTTTGAAGGTGAAAGCATTGGTCGGTGGTATGGCCAGCTGTTTGGTGAAAGGCGCAATGGGAATCTTCTTTGAAGTTTCTTGGGAGTGGATTTTGCAATGGACAGGGATCCAAGGGTTTGATAAGGTTTCGGCTCAACAAGTCCTGGTAAACTTTGGAGAGGGGTGCATGGAGCTCGGTGTATTCCTTTTGGACTGGGATAGGGAGGATTTCCGGTGCCCATGATGTGGTTGGTTGAGAGATGTTGTTGATGGTTGAGACTGCAGCACTGACAGGCTTCTCATATTTCCTGGGGGTGAACTATTAGGACACCTTCTTTGGTTCGACATCTACTTTCATCGATTTCTACTCCTGCTTCTCTGAGAGCTCGTAAGTGGGGATAGTATTGTCCTCCCATCATTGCTCGAACATAGGGTAAGAAATTCTTCTTCACTATGCTGACTTGTTCTTGGTCGGATGGCCGATTGGTCATGCTAGTTTCTTTTTCCCTCCATCGGTCTATGAAGTTGCTGACTGATCCCCAGTGTTTTATTTGAGCATCTCTAAATCACGGCGGGTGACCTCAATCACTTCATTGTATTTGTACTATGATATGAATTCCCGGGCTATGTCCTCCCAACTATGAATTCTGGACTCTTCGAGAGACAAAAACCATCGGAGGGCGCTATCTTTCAGAGTTTGCTAAAACAATTGGTCCATAACTTCTTCAGAAGCCCCTAGTAGAGTCATGGAATGGTGATAGTTGTGGAGATGAACAATCAGGGGTCCACTTCCTCCGAATTTCTTTATATTTGGCATCTTGAACTTCTCGGATAACCTCTCTTTAGGATAAGGAGACATGTAGGTGTAGTCCATGTAATACCTCGAGATTCTGACTTGGTCAAACTTCTTGGTAAGCATCTTGAGGTCTTCTTTGACTTTGTTAAGATCTTCTTCCTTCGGATCAATGATCATAGGCAAGTTAGCCTCATATACTGGGCAAGATTCGACATCGAAAGCTGGGCAGGCGACAGTCCATTAACATGAGGGACACGTGGAGCATGATGATACTCTTCAGGAACCCATATGGGGTTGGGTGGATCAATATCAAGAGGGAATAGGGTCTCGGGATCTTGAGGAACGAGAAACTAATTTCGTTGCATCTTTCGGACCTCAATTTGGAGGTTATCAATCTTGGACACGAGCTGAGCTAAGACTGTCTTCTGATTCCGCTGCACAACGGGTACTTGATCTCTGTTCTCCATGAAAAGCGAATGGATTTCGGACTCAAAATAAGTAGCAGGAGAACAGACGAAACTCCGGGGTGACTTGACTGAAGACCGAAGTAAATAAGGAGCCAGGCCAAGAGTTTGCGATCGACCTGAGAAAGCGCAAAAATGGGATTTATTTTTGAGAAAAAGGGATAAAAAAATTTATCTTTGAGATGAAAAGACAAATTTTTTGGATTTTTGATAAAGAGAGGAGAAATGTATTTTTATTTTGGCTTTTTGATAGATAAGGGAGAAATGTTTTTGGATTTTTTTTTCGGGAGACGGACCTTAGCAAGATTATTATGTTCTCACTTGTATTAAATTCTCCTAAATGAAAAATAAAATGTCGGACTGGACCCGAGCCTGGAAAAATTGGGTTTGTAATATATGCAAAGTTACGGCTGGACTTGTGACCAGGGTCACGAACAGGGTCCCGTTTTCAAAATGCGCAAAAAATTCGGGCTACAGGCCGACCCAAAATTTCGACAGAGTTTCGGGTAGAAACCGACAATCTAACATGTGTGTCCTAGGCTTGACACCTATATGCGGGTATGTAGTTGGTTGTGTGAATTGGAAAGGTTTTCCCCCTTTGGCATGACTTCCACTATATAGGTCTTGCTCTTGCTGGCAATCGGAACGTGTGGACAAGCCATTTGATATACCTGACTGTACGTGAATTGCTCACTATATACATCGTGGGGATGATACGTGTGAGAGGGAATTTGATATACTCGGCGTATGTGAACGAGTTTGCTGCGATATACCTCCCGTTATGACTTCGGTCAAGCGATAAGATGCGGAGGAACCGTTCGATATACGGTGAAGGTACTTGGCCAATGGAAGGTGAGAGTCATATCGCTTAGGCTAACTGCGCCCTGCTGGACCAACGCCCATCACGAAGTGACACTCTAGTTACTTGACAAAATTTGGTCATTCACAATGCTCTTTGGTGATGTTGTGTGAATCATTCATGACTGTCTTATTAGTATCTTATGAGAATGTCTTTCTTGACCATGCCCAATGGGGAGCAAAGTATGAGTACAAATGGTATACCAAGTATGCGTGATGCGTGCAACATGAGGATATATGTGATCCTAGGTGCACGCGGTGCGAAGTGTAAATGAAGAATTTTGTACAAGTGTGTGAATAGAAGTGTAAGCATGAAGTACACATGAGTAGTAAAGGGGAACATGCAAATAGGGGGATATATAAGAAAATAAAACACCCATGTAAATTGAGTCTAGCACTCAAAATAAAATCCCCAACGGAGACTCCACTGTGGCCATCCTCGATCCTCGCGACGGGCAGGCAGAGTGAGGATCCTAGGTCCTGTGCATCCCTCTCGAGAGAACTTTGGCCGGTGTCATTGGGTGAGGTGAAAAACATAGAGAGTTGGAGTCGCCAGTCTATTTTACTCAAAATAGACAAAAGAAAGGGAGTCATCCTTAAGGACAGCATCCAAATACATACTAATGCATACGAAACCGAAATGATTTGAAAAGGGTCCGGAGGCTAAGTTACAAAATGGGAAGGTGTTAGGCACCCATTCCGCCCTTACGGTCTCTCATGGATTTTTGCTATTTTTCATTATTTTCCCCGTTATGTGTGTGCATGTGTATATATAGTGGAGATAGGAGTCATCGACTTGTACCATGGAAGAGGTAAAGCGAGTCATCCGTAGGAATGTAAAACTAATATTAGAAAGAAGGATTTACGCGATTATCCTTACGCTGATCGTTATGATGGAACGATAATGCATACGGGATAATACGCTACTAAGAACAAATACACATACTATGAGAGAATTGAGTTTAGAGAAAAATAAGAAAAAAAACATGAAAGAAAAAGTAAGAATAGGACTCAAGTCTCGGGTTTTGCCCCGAGACGCCTACATAGCCTATAAAGACATCAAAGTCCACGTAGTTCGCATGCAAAATGAGGGGTGGGGGTTCCCATAAATACAATCGGGGGATTCTCTTATTTGTGTGTGTGTGTGTGTGTAAAAAGGTCTTTTAGTTGTGTGAAAAGTGTAAGAAAAGTGTGAGAATTCCCATTTGGAATTTATGAGCAAACCCTCTTTATCTTGTTTTTAGGGTTTTATTTATATGAAAATAAGAGATGTGCAATAATACTAGATAAAAAGTATATTAAGATATGTGAGATGAGAGCATAAAAGTGCTAATTAATATACAAGTTAATGCGAATTAGTGGAATTTAAAGAGAGAGTTGAGAAAGTTGGACCTTCTTGAAGATCTTTAGCTTGATCTTAGATGTTGGAGAGCAGCCCTTGCACTTGGATGATGGTGGAGGATAGTGAATTCACCAAGTTTGATGAAAAGGATGATGAAAAGTGAAGGTTGGAAAGGGATTTGGATGTGGAAATCACACTTACTTCGAGAGAGGTTTTTTGGATTTTCGGAGAGTGATGTCTATCAGATCTGGGCTCCCCTTGCTATGAGGACAAGGCCTCCTTCTTATAGGCCTAGGGCACTAAAGGTCGGAATAGCCCTAGTCCTACCAATCGGCAGGTGTGTTTAGGCACACTGCCGATACGCAGGGTCTGGGACCTGCCGTTTGGCAGTGTCTTTTTTGCCTTTTTGGAAAATTGGTCGCAGAGTGCAAACCGTTGATCCAAATCGCACACAGGGTGGACCGTTGGAAAGGTATTTCAAAGAACTCCAAAAGTCCTTGGACCTCTCCCGAGTTCGAGAGTTGACTTTGGGTCAAATGTGGCTTGGAAGTGCTTGTGGGTCCATTGGACGGGAAATTATCGGACGCAAACGGATCGTTCGTTAGCATGGTAAGTCAGAATCATGCATGGGGTGTACCGTTAGAAAGGTCAGGAGATGTACTTTAACATTCCAAAGAGTTTGATCTGGTTCGAGGAGTTAACATTGGCAACGGGCCCTCGAAGTGTTCGATGACCTCTCGGAGTAAAACGGATCGTTCGTTCGTACTGTAAGTCAGAATCGCACATGGGATGGACCGTTGGAAAGGGGTTTCAGTTACCTTTGAAGATTCATTCAGTCTCAGTCAAGATGAAGAGTTAACTTAGGCCAAACGGAGTCGGGAGTGTCTGGTGGGCTTTTTATCGAGTTTCGGGAGGAAATAGGTCGTTCGTTCATACCGTAAGTCGGAATCATGCACGGGATGGACCGTTGGAAAGGGGTTTTAGGGCCCTTAGAAGATTCATTCTGTCTCGGTCGAGATGAAGACTTTGATTTTTGGTCAAACAGAGCCTCGGAGTGCCCGATGGCTTCTAAGTCAGTACTCGGGGTATGACCTGGGTTTGTAGTGATGAAGGGAGGTGCTAAAGACCTAAGGAGAGTTTAAGGGGTAACATAATGGGGTGTCTACAGTGATGATTTACACATAGTTATGTTTCATTTTTGTTTAATTATTTAACACTAACCTTTTAAAATTTATAGTATGTTTCATTTTTATCTTATTAAATTTTTCATGGTAAATATGTATCAATTTTGTCTTATTTATATTCGATAGAATCATAATCCTATATGTTAGAAATTCTTAGGGCCAACCAACTCAATGGCCATTTAAATGTTCAAATTCACGAGTCAATAAAAATTCAAGAATCCTAAACAACAATTCATATAATAATACAAAATATTAGAAATGCATAGGTCCAACTCACATAATATATCACCATTCAGTAGTACCATAACCCTAAATGTTAGAATTTCGTAGGGCCAACCAACTCAATGGCCATCTAAATGTTCAAACTCACGAGTCAACAATAATTCAAGAATCTCAAACAACAATTCAAATAATACTGCAAAATATTGAATAAATGAGTAATATCTTAGCGCAATAAGGTAACATTATTTTTAAATTAGCACAATAAATAATAAGGTGACATATTTTTTAAATTATCACAATCAATAATAAATTAACACAGTAAAGAAATAATAAGTTAGCACAATAAATAATATTGTCAGAAATTAGAAAAGGTGGAAAACTTAAAGGAGTGCATGAGCTTGTGTGTGTTTCAAAATCATTTTCAAGGGTTTTCATTTGAAATTAATCGATTTTCACAAATCATTCTAGGTTTGTTGAGGGATTTTCATATGAAATTAATTTGTGTGTGTGGGTTTGTGTTGTGGTGTGTTTGTTGTGGTGTATGTGTGTGTGCACGTGTGTGGTGTGAAGGGGATAAATAGAGATGTCCTGAAAGTTGGGGGGGAGAGAGAGAGAGAGATTTTATCGGTGAAGGAGGAGCGTCACCACTATAAAAGGAAATGAGAGAAATGGTTTCGGTAAAATGAAAATGGTGTCCATAGAGGGTTAAGTTAAAAGAGTTGTCATAGTCGTGTCAAGGACATTGGCCATGACAACTTCTAATCTTATCACGATAAAAGTCCTTGACACGTACGTGGCAACTTTGTTGTCAAGGTCAATAATCGTGGCACGATCGTGACAAGGTGTTGTCACGGTCGTGTCATAGTCATTGACCTTGACAACAAACACATATTTTGTTGTCACGATTTTTTTATCATGACAACCCTAACTGGGTATAGAGTGACAAAAAATCAATTTTGGTGTAGTGAGGATTGATAGGTCTAGCCCCTAGTCTGATTTTTATGGAACCCATTGCTTCTCGACGAGTATTGTCATAAGCATTCATGTCGATAGAAGTGGGAGTGATATCACTGACTTTTAGTCCCAAGCAGTGTAACAACCCGCGTAATTTTGGGCTATTTTAATTAATTTTTGGAAAATGGAGGAAAATAACGTTTTTGATAAAATTATTTTTACTGCTAAAAAATGTTGGTTATTATTTTTAAAGACGAGAATTTCAAACGGTTTCAAAAACGGAGTTAAAACGAATTTTAAAACGATTTTGAAATGTTTTTAACTCTTGGAATTCTAACTCGGTGAACATTAAGTAATTTTCAAGAGTTGTTTTGACTTCCAACTCTTCATTTCTTTTCCTTATTTAAAGGAGTCTTTTGGATTCCAACTCTTCATTTCTTTGCATTATAAAAGGAAGTTCTGGGCAACCCTTTTAACCTACTTTTGGCACAAATTTTGGCAGCAAATATATTTTATATTCCTCTTCTTTCTATATACACTTTGGCCCTTGAAATTTGTGAGTTCCAACCTTAGATTAGAGGTGTTCTTGGGGCTATTTTGTTGGAGGTTCTTGGAGGAGCTTCTGTAGATATTTTGTGTTGATCTTGAGGATGTGATCGTTGGTTTCTCATCATGGTTTGAGGTATGGGGTTTTACACAATATGCTCCTTAAATCTTGCAAGTGTCATTCTCTTTGAATTCTTGTTAATTGAACTCATATTTGAATTGATAAATTCATTGAAATCTGGAAAATAATTGTTGAAATTATTTTTATTCATGTGGTATCATTATATTGTTGATGAGCACATTGTCATGAGATTTTAATATGGCACGAATGTTGGGCACCCGCCAAAATTCTTGTTTCCCGGGCTATGGCTTGATAAAGCATATACGGATGTGGTGAGGCCTGGTGACCCATTGATGTGTTGTTGAGAAATTTATTGATAAATCCTATTGAGATTTGCATTTGATTTGAATATTCGTACTCATGTTGTTACGCTTTATTCATCGCTAACATATATTTGTTGAGCATCATTCCTGTCGTATTGTGTACTTCCCCATATTTTCTTTTAGTGGTAGGTTAGCGCGGATCTTGGGGCGCTATGGAGATTGATTTTAGCGAGGATTGGTTGGGAAATATTTGTATTATTTTTATGTATAGAGCTTTGGAGATTTGTATTTTATTTTTGAGTTAGTTGTTGTATGTAATTCGAGAGACTTATTGTAATTGAAGAGATTGAGATTAGTGGATTTATATTATTGTGGGTTTATTTAGATGCTCTATACCTTGTCACCTGTGGATTTGGATTTATTTTATCGCATTAGTGCTCCGTTCGCTCTCCCCGGGCGGGCGGGGTGTTACAAATGGTATCAGAGCTTAGGTATATGGCAACCCTCGGGGCTTGGGTTTTGGGTTCATTGCGTGGTTATCAATTTTTGGAGATAGAAAATTTTAGGTGATATTCGTGATAAGCATCTAGATTAGATGTGAGGAATTTATTTTTGGAGATGAAATTATTTTTGGAGATTGTTAGCCTGATTTTTGAGAGTTAGGCATTCGGCGAATTTCGAGGGCGAAATTCCATTGTTAGTGGGGAAGTGTAACAACCTGCATAATTTTGGGCTATTTTAATTAATTTTTGGAAAATGGAGGAAAATAATGTTTTTGATAAAATTATTTTTACTGCTAAAAAATGTTGGTTATTCTTTTTAAAGACGAGAATTTCAAACGGTTTCAAAAACGGAGTTAAAACGGATTTTAAAACGATTTTGAAATGTTTTTAACTCTTGGAATTCTAAGTCTGTGAACATTAAGTAATTTTCAAGAGTTGTTTTGACTTCCAACTCTTTATTTCTTTGCCTTATTTAAAGGAGTCTTTTGGATTCCAACTCTTCATTTCTTTGCATTATAAAAGGAAGTTGTGGGCAACCCTTTTAACCTACTTTTGGCACAAATTTTGGCAGCAAATATATTTTATATTCCTCTTCTTTTTATATACACATTGGACCTTGAGATTTGTGAGTTCCAACCTTAGATTAAAGGTGTTCTTGGGGCTATTTTGTTGGAGGTTCTTGGAGGAGCTTCTGTAGATATTTTGTGTTGATCTTGAGGATGTGATCGTTGGTTTCTCATCATGGTTTGAGGTATGGGGTTTTACACAATATGCTCCTTAAATCTCGCGAGTGTCATTCTCTTTGAATTCTTGTGAATTGAACTCATATTTGAATTGATAAATTCATTGAAATATGGAAAATAATTGTTGAAATTATTTTGATTCATGTGGTATCATTATATTGTTGATGAGCACGTTGTCATGAGATTTCAATATGGCACGGATGTTGGGCACCCGCCAAAATTCCTGTTTCCCGGGCTATGGCTTGATAAAGCATATACGGATGTGGTGAGGCCTGGTGACCCATTGATGTGTTGTTGAGAAATTTATTGATAAATCCTATTGAGATTTGCATTTGATTTGAATATTCGTACTCGTGTTGTTACGCTTTATTCATCGCTAACATATATTTGATGAGCATCATTCCTGTCGTATTGTGTACTTCCCCATATTTTCTTTTAGTGGTAGGTTAGCGCGGATCTTGGGGCGCTATGGAGATAGATTTTAGCAAGGATTGGTTGGGAAAGATTTGTATTATTTTGATGTATAGAGCTTTGGAGATTTGTATTTTATTTTTGAGTTAGTTGTTGTATGTAATTCGAGAGACTTATTGTAATTGAAGAGATTGAGATTAGTGGATTTATATTATTGTGGGTTTATTTAGATGCTCTATACCTTGTCACTTGTGGATTTGGATTTATTTTATCGCATTAGCGCTCCGTTTGCTCTCCCCGGGCGGGCGGGGTGTTACAAAGCAGTTGATGGTTCCGAGCGAACAAACATTGAGAGCAGATATGTTGTCGACAAATGATAGTGGGATTGTCTTTCCCCAACACTTCAATAGAGATGTTAAGAGCATAATTGTGATCAAGGAAGAACTTCAGTATTTCTTTTCGAAGAAGGAGATGAGTCTGGAAGAATGAGATGAGTCTGGAAGAGGACAGGTACCCAACCACATTTACAACTTCTTCGGGTGGAAGGAAAGATTGTGGGTCCTATGAGGAGCTTTATCATAACATTTCCCCATAGGTAAGAGGATATGAAAAGTCCCCATAGAGTGATATTGACTTGTGTCTTCTTGGGTTGATCAAGGACTTTTCTCTATTCGATAGTCATTTCTGGCATGGGAAGTTCTTCGACAACTCCTTTTCCTTTATCCACCCTTAGTGACTGAGGATTCGAATCTTTCTAGTGTCGCCCTATCCTGGTCATGTGGTTCACGAAAGTGGGAACGAACAAGAATCATGTTTGAGTATCTTTTTTTGGGTTTGGATTTCTTACCTTGTTTGTTTACTTACGATGGACTTCATATTATGTGACAGTTGTTGATCCTAGATCGGTGGATACCGAGGCGTGTGTGAACTCACACATTTGGTAATGCAGTGATGGACTCCCACGTGTCTATAAGAAGAAGGTCGAGGGAACGAAAAAGCGTCAAGGCTTGAAGGATTCGAATCAGTTGCGTAAGTCTTTTGTTGTGGCGTTTTGTAATTCCTGACATAGTGAATTGCGTTGATTGGATCGTCCGAGATTTTTCCCATTTGACTTTTTCTCGTACATTGGGAATTGTGGATTGATTTATTTTATCTTATATACTCACCTAGATACATGCTATCGGTTAAGATAAAACTGATAAAATTGTTTTACATAACGATTGCCTTAATTGGTGCTTAATTTAATTAAAATTTGAAAATTTTAAAAATGGTGGGCAGGAGGGGTGTTATCGTTTGAATACAAAACCCTTGCTCATAGTTGCATTTTCAGAGCGAACACGATAGTGCTCGTTAAGATAATAAATGGTCCTTCAATAAGTTGTTTTTACTTAATTAAAAAGTCACCTATTATGGCGGATAATGCTTGTGGCCTTTTTTTTACTCTTACAAGTGGCTCAGTTGAAATTTGAGAATATGAATATATAATTTTTAGTTGAGTAGTTGTAAAAGTCTTAATTAAACCATACAAATATGGAATATTTAATCATCTTGGTCTTCAATTTCCGTCACCCAACCATTTTTATTTCCCGTCACGACTCCAATCAGTTGACGTCAACAGCTGAGATTGACAAAATATTTAAAAAACAAGAAATTCCATCAAAAGCAAATGGTTTAGAATACTCTATTTATTATGCATTATGTTTGCTTAAACCTGCTATCTTAATGCATAAAACGCAGACCTGGCATTTTGAACTCTTTTTACAAAAACAATATATCAAACCCATACTCAATATTGTTGTCAATCTCACAATATAATCAATTAGCGTAAGTTATTTTCAAGAATAATCAAACTCATCAAGGAACAAATTTAGATGATTTCTAATTGTACGTATAGAAGGCATGCAACAAGTATTAAAAAGATACAGAAAGACTACAAATTCACAAAAAAATGGATTCTCACACTGAAATAAGCAACAAACACAGCAAACGCGACTGAGAACAAAGACTATAAGCATAGTCGATGAATGAAGTGGTAGGGTATATAGCATCTCTCAAGGGCTAGTGGTGGATGGGGGTGGTGAAAAGAAAGGAATTGTAGGAAGTGTAGTTGGAATTGTTGGGATTGAAGGAATTGTGGTGGGGATGGTGGGCAATGAAGAAGTGGATGGAAGTGGCGGTAATGTCATTGCCGGAACTGTGGGCATGGCAGGAAATGGTGGCATTGGCAGAGTTGGGGCGGTGGGTAGCTGTGGAAGTGGTGGCAAAGCGGCTTGAGGCAATGTAGGCATGACTGGCAATGGAGGCAACGTGGCCTTAGGCAGTGGCGGTATTATGGGGAGCGTGGGTGGTCCTTGCAATAGGTGGTGAGCCCCTAGACTTACATGTATGTTTGAGAGTGATAATGCTATGATCAAAGATACAAGTACCAAACAATGACTAAGAGCGGACATTGTTTGATTGGAGCTGAATAATTAAGGAGATAGCGTAGTTAGTTAAGCCTTTGATAGAGGTATCTTGTAACTACAAAACTACAAAACAACTGATGTTCTTTTGGAAGAGTTATATGAATCAATTGCTACTTATAGAGACATAATATTAAGGGACTACTCTGAACGTATGGTAGATAGGTTCAATGCTGTGTGTTTGATGAGATGTGGTTGGCCTAAAATTGTAGAGAAACTCTGCTTTTCGCACCTTCCAAAACTAAGTTTGACACCTCGTAGCAGGTGTTGCAATGTGTATATGTTTTTTGTTTTTATTTCAATTACTCCATTCTTAATATTTTACACCATGTTTGATTAATACTTAGATCCCAGGCTTTCCAGCCAATGCTCCTCCCCGTATAAAAGTAAGTTTAATTCATATTTTTGTTGGGACACATCATTCATATTTGAAACTGCATAGATTCAAGCTAGGCAGGTGAACCAACATTTATTCTCCCCACTAGCTTCCTTCAATCGCATCTCATCAACCTCGGGGTCTAGTCCATTTTATTTGATGCTGGTTTGTATTTTATTACCTAGCAATATGTCCATAGTTAATTAGGTGCCAGTTGGTTGAGTTAAACTTAGATAAAATATGACACCTTTGAAATAATTCTCGCTAAGTGTAAGACTACTGTATTTTGTGCGATATTAACTTGAACATGAATGTGAACCCCTATGCAATAAGAATTCATCCCCGGTGGGAATGTGGAAGAATCGAAATACATCCAATATTCTATTTGTAAGACAAAAATGGCCTTAAAAATATCGATATTAATTTCCAAAAACTCCGTATAAAACCTATATATTTAATTTGTGATGACAATTTGGTTATGTTAGTTTCTAATATATTTAAATTTGTACGAGTTTTAATTTCAATATTTTTAGCATGTTTTCTTCACATGTGCAATAATATGATTAAGTTACTCTTCAATATTCACATATCCCATATGTGCAAACCTAACTAATGGATATCATTCTATAAAGGAGATAAATCAACTCCGACAATAATTATTGTTGATAATTCATAACCTGAACTATAGTAATAACCATTTAAATACAAGAGTTATCTAAATATTCAAGGAAAAAACAACAAGAGAGAAATGATAATCAAGTATCTGCATAGAACACTTGGGATAAAAATTAGGCAAGACGCTTAAAAGTGATTAAGAAATGACTCGACAAATTCACACAATTCATATCACACTCAAAAGTGAAATAATACAAATAATCTCACTCCTACCGAAGACACGTGAAGCATATAATATCTAACAAGTCTATAAGAAATGGATGAGTAAAATGATAATTACATTAAAAAATCTCTCTCGGGCTAGTGGTGGGTGGGGTATTAGAAATCTTGAGATACAAGATGAGAACAGAGAAGATGGAAACAGAGAAAATGAGAAACAATAGATGTATGTATATTGAAATTCGTCTCTTTTTTCAATGAGATATAAGGAGCTTATATACAGATAAATCTGCACATCTAGCTAAGAAAAATAGCTAACAAACTAACTTCTAATTATTTATTACGAAAATGACACCTCGGCAGTTATAACAAACTAATCCATTCTTACTCCTAACCACCATCAATAGATGAACTTGTCATCTTAACACACCCCCTCAAGGTGGATTGTAAATATTTTGGAGCCCCATCTTGTTAATTAGAGATCCAAACTGAATAGGATGCAATGCTTTGGAAAAGACATCTACAAGCTGATGATTTGTAGAAACGTGCATTGTTTTGATTTTTCCTGCTTGTAATTTTTCATGCACCAAGTGGAAATCTATTTCGATATGCTTGGTCCATTCATGGAACACTCGGTTTTCTACTATATGCAAAGAAACTTGATTATCACAATACATTAGAGCAGGCTTAGAATGATTAATCCTAAATTCCTTAAGCAAAGACTGAAACCAAGTTAGCTCACATGTTACATTCACCATCGATCTATACTCTGCCTCTGCAGATGATCTGGACATAGTGTGCTACTTCTTAGACTTCCAAGATATTAAAGAGTTACTAAGGAATACACAAAATGCTGAGATTGATCTCCTTGTATCCAGACAAGTTCCCCAATCTGCATCAACAATTACCTTGAGTTGGACTTGAGCCTCATTAGGAAAGTTTGGTTCTGCATATGCACTCAACTGAATATCAGAAGATGATGGAAAGAATAAGCCTAGTCTAGGTGACTGTTTGATGTACTATAACACTCTTTGGGATGCTTTAAGGTGTGGACTTCTTGGACTGTCTAAAAATTGGCTTAATCGATTAACACTATAGGATAAATATGGTATCGTAATGGTCACGTACAATAGTTTTCCAATCAATCTCCTATAAGAAGAAGGATTATCAAGTATTTCACGTTCTTCAGCAAACAATTTCATAGTAGCTTCCATAGGCATGTTAACAGGTTTACATCCAAGATACCCTACATCAGCTAGGATTTGAAGTGCATAACACCTTTGTGAGACTTGAAAGCCTTTATTTGTTCGTGCTATTTCAATGCTCGAAAAGAACTTTAGATACCCAAAATCCTTAAGCTTGAACTTCCTTTCTAATGTATCCTTTAACTTTCGGACTACTTTGGTATCATTACTTGCTATTATTTTATCATCAACATAGACAAGTAAAGCAAGAAAGTTATTCCCAGATTTTTTATGAATAAAAAGTGATATGTAGCTGATTGTGTAAAGTTGTCATCCAAGAGAGTACTTAAAAACTTTTCATAATATTGTCTCGAGGCTTGTTTAAGGCCATATAGAGACTTATGGAGCCTACAAACAAGATTGGGAATGTTCTCCCCCTTAGGACTATACCCTAGAGGTATAGTTTTATAAACTTCTTCATCAATGTCTTCGTGAAGGAATGCATTGTTCACATCCATTTGATGTAAACTTCAGCCATTGATAAAAGCCAATGCGATTAAGAGTTTCATGGTGACCAGCTTAGCCACAAGATCAAAAGTGTCAACATAGTCAATAACATCCTGCTTTGTATGACCTTTGGCCACTAATCGAGCTTTATAGCATTCCACTGAGCCACCAACTTTGTGTTTAATATTATATACCCACTTACATCCTATAGTGTGTTTACCTGAAGGAAGAGTTACCACATACTAAGTTCCATTGGTTTCAAGAGCCTCTAACTCAGCTGTCATGGCTTGTTCACAATCAGGATGACCAACAACTTGTTGATAGGATTTTGGTTCTATATGACTACAAATAGAAAGAACAATAGCACGAAAACTTGTTGAGAGCTTGGTATAATCAAGTACTTGAGATAAGGAATGGGAAGTTGAATCAGAATCGGAAATAGAATAATTTTGAGCTAAAGCACAATGGTAGTCTTGCAGATAAGATGATGGTTACGTGATCCTGTGAGTTCTTATGCAAGTAAAAGGAGTAGAAAGAGAAGTATCAATTGGAGCTGGTGTAGGACGGGAGAAGTTAGTTTGTAAACTGGAAGTGGTGTCAAAAATTGGTAAAGGTAGAACTTTGTTGTTAAATAAAGATATTTGATCCTTGGAATGAGGCAACTTAGTAGCAAAAGGAAATATTTTTTCACAGAACTGAACATCTCAAGGAATAAAAACTCTATTAGATTCAATATTTAGTAATTTATAACCCTTCATTCCGAAAGGATAACCCATAAAAACACAAAGCCTTAGAAAGAGGCAAAAATTTATTCCGCGAACTCAAAAGAGTAGAGGGATAACAAAGACTGCCAAAGGTTAGAAGATTGGCATAATTTGGTGGTCTTCCATAAATGATCTCAAATGGTGATTTGTCCTATAATAATGAACTCGGAAGCCTATTAATAATGTGTGTGGTAGTGAGTACACAGTGATTCCAATAGACAAGAGGAACATTGGAATGGAAAAGTAAGGCACGAGACACATTGAGTAAATATTACTGTTTGCGTTCAACCACTGAGTTTTGCTCAGGTCTTTCAACACATGATTTGTAATGTGTAACACCCTTTGAAGAAGAAAACTATCAAGGTCAAGTTCTTTTGCATTATCATATCTAACTGATCAAATCTCAACATTGAATTGAGCCTTAATCATGTGAAAAAAATTAGGAATGACTAGTTGTTCTTCTAACTTAGTGTGAAACAAATAAATCCATGTGAATCTTGAGCAGTCATCCACTAAAGTAAGAATATATCTGAATCCTTCAATAGTAACAGTATGGAAGGTTCCCCATATGTCATAGTGAATGAAATCAAACACATTCTGAGACAAATTATTATGAGAGATAAAAGTAAGCCTTTCATGTTTAGCTAAACGGAAAATGGAGGGGTGAAAATCATTATTAGTAACTGATCTAAACATCAAAGCTTCATTTAAAAGACGAGGATTAACACTAGAAGAATGATCCAACCTAAAATGCCACTAAGTCTCATTAGAAGGTAAACACGCATCTGTAAGAAAGTTTGAAAAAATTTGTACATTATCATGAGCCAAGTAATAGAGATTTCCAATCCTGCTACCCCTCCTAATCTGGATTGATTGAGAGATATCCTTAATGATAGAACCATTAGCAAAGAAGATCAAAGCACAATTAGAGAATTTAGTTAAAGAACTGATGGAAATCAGATTGTAATTAAAAAAAGGAACATAAAGAATTATGTTCAATAAAATGGATGATGAAAGTCTAATTTTGCCTATTCTCTCAATCGATGATCTTTGACCATTTAAAAGAGTAACATGAGAAGTAATGACATCAGATTCAAAAGACTAAAAAAAACTTATCATGACATACATGGTGTGTTTCATCGGTATCTAAAATCCAGGCATTCGAGGGAATATAAAAGTTTATACGAGTGAAGTTGGAAACAACAGGTTGTTCAATCCTGGGTTGAGAAATTGAGGCCAATTGATTGCTAAGCATATCAATTAGTTATTGACACTGACTTGGGGATAAGTTTGAAGCACTCGTAGCTTGATTTGAAGAATCATTTGTCTAATTAGAAGTAGCACTTGTCTGATTGGCCATAGGTTGAATTGAAATAGCTGGTGAAAGTCCTGGTAAAGACCTGCTAGTATTCCCATACGTATTATTATTTTTGAATCTGAAACTAGGTGGATAACCATGGAGTTTATATCACTTGTCTATAGTGTGACCTATATAACCACAATGAGCACAAGTAGGCTTTTCATAATGTTTATTGTCATACTTTCCTCTAGAATGTTCAGAATTACTAGGATGTACAGCAAAACTAGCTGAATCAGATAGAGATGAGGAAGTCAGACTACATTGTCTTTCTTCTTGACCAACTAGAGAAAACACTTTATTATTTAGAGGGAGAGGGTGTTGCATTAAGATTTGAGCACAAATCTATGATAAAACTCATTAAGTCCCATTAGAAATTGAAGAACCTATTCTTACTGCTGTTATTCCATTAAAGATTTCATTCCCCCACAATTACAAGAAGGAATTGGTTGAAAATCTTTCAACTCATCACATAAGGTTTTGAATTTAGTAAAATAACTGATAACTTCATGAGAATCTTGATTAAGAATATTTAGAAATTGTTTAATATGAAAGACCCTGGGACCATTACTTTGATGAAATTGATCATGACGATCATTCCACATATCCTCAGCATTATCAATATACATCACACTATCATCAATCTCATGAGAAATACATGTAAAATCCAAGACATTACGATGCTATTACATCTACACCATAAGTTATAACAATCATCATCTAAAGAAGGTTATGAAAAAATACCATTAACAAAATAGAGTTTGTTTTTTTTATAACTAAAGTCATTGTCATGGCACGACTCCAAGAATTATAGTTATTACCGATTAATGGCTGTGAAACTAGGGCAAGATCGGGAGGATCACCATTGCTGAGATAAAAAGGTGAATTTGAATCGTCTGAAGTAGATCGATCCAAGTTAGAAAATCGATTTGTGTTGGTGCAATTTCCACCATTTTTGTTGTGGTTAGATCCTCCTCCACGAGCCATGATAGATTTTAAAAAATACAAACGAGGAAGAAAAATTGAAAAGAAATCAATTAGGAAATAAATCGATCAAGAACACATGAAGATCCAATTAAAGAGAATGTCAGAACTTCTCTGATACCATATTAGAAATCTCGAGATACAAGATGAGAACAGAGAAGATGAAAACAGAGAAAATGAGAAACAATAGATGCGTGTATATTGAAAGTCGTCTCTTTTTATAATGAGATATGAGGATATTATATACAGATATACATCTTCACATCAAGCTAAGCAAAATAGCTAACAAACTAACTACTAATTGGTTATTACAAAAGTGACAACTCGGCAATTATAATAAACTTATCCATTCTTACTCCTAACCACCATCAATAGCTTAACTTGTCATCTTAACATGGGGTTGCGATAAGAAAGGAATAGTAGGCATGGTAGTTGGAATAGTGGGCAATGAAGAAGCGACTGACAATGGCATCACCACTGCGATGGTGGGAATTGTCGACAATATTGGGATTTGGGTGCTTGGAAGTAGAGACATTGTCAAGGTAAGGGCAGTGGGAAGTGGTGGTAGTGGCTGCAATGTGGCGATAGGTAGTGTTGCTATGGTAGTAAATGGAGGCAATCTGGACTTGGGCATAGATGGTAATGTGGGGAGTGTAGGTGGTGCAGATGGAGATGCTTACAATAGGTGATGAGCTGCCAAGATTGCATTAATTCTTGAGAGTGATAAGGCTATAACAAAATATGCTAAGACCAGACACTGATTAAGAGCAACCATTGTTTGATTATTGTGTAATTACTAATGAGATAAGCTAGTTCAGCCTGAAATTTTGATGGATTGTTATATAGTTATTGAATAATTGATGCACTATTTTTCTGTGGAAGACTGAGATGTATCAATTGGTACTTATAGGGAACTAATGATTGAAGATTAAACTGAAGAATTTGTAGGTCTAGTACTGTAGTTTGATGAGATGTGGTGGCCTAAAGGGTTGAGAAATAAGGATTTTTTCTCCTTCCAATATAAATTTGACCCTAGAGTATACAAGGAGTAATCTGTAAAAGAAATAAAGTTCAATTTTGTTTGTATGTTAAATAGCAATTCACCGACTTCTTTTCTAAAATTTCACTCAATATTTTATAATGGGGCTAAAATTTAGATTCCAGACATACCCCTATGTATAGTGAGATACTGTGTCCCTGAAATTATTACCAAATTGCCTTAAATGCCTTGGTAATAGCATATACAAGTTGCACTTTCAACAAATAATTCAATTTTTGATCAAAAAATACTGCAATATGTAAATTCAATAAACAAATTGATCGAAAAAATCAAACTACCAAAATAAAAACCAAGTGCAACATATAAGTGAAACCACAAATTAAAATTACAAATTGAAAACTGCAATCATATTTATTACAATTAATACATTATTAACAATTTATTTATGGTCCATCTATAATATTGAAAGACCTAAATATATAGATTTCCAACTCAAATCACTATTGAAATTCAAATATGAACTCACTGTCCAAATGGTAAAACCTTAGTTGCATAACCTATAACTCACCTTGAAACAAAACAACAATCCATCTACAAATGATTTAAAGCTATTGAGCTTTAAATCCTCTTGAATCAACTATATTCTTGAAAGATAAAAATCTCTCGGGTCGAAGACATAGTATAATGAATAAATCTTTATTCTATTATATAATCAAACTTAGACCACGTCTAAATTCTCGTATTACACAATTACAAGTCGATTACAAACTTAACATCCTCCTTAAATTCAATTAAAAAATTAAGAAAAAAAACAAAAAGGAAAATTCAGTGAAAAATTTTCTTCAATCACAAAATCAGTAGCCCAAAAAAAACGGTTCAACCAAACAACAATAGGTAAATAAACTCGAGAGTTTGAACGTTATTCATTTATCTAACAATAGGTAAATATCTGTTGTGTCTGAAATCTTCATAAATCAATCTCAGTCTAAATCATGGTCAGAATCTCGTGTCCAAACTGTTACCAAATAAGTTTCAGCCCCAACATTCTTATTTTCTTTACCCTAACCTTTCACTTTAAGCGATCTGATGTCTATCATCCTATTAGTATCATACTTGATGAAAGTAACTACATACATTGGGATCAATCTATAACTAGTTTCTCAAAGGTTACAAAGCTTGGTGACTCATTACTGGGGATATTATTGCACCATAGAAAGGTGTCACTGAAATCGATAATAAATTATTTAATGGATAGAAGATTGGGATAAAAATGGCCAAATGCTCACTTGGTTTTGTAACAGCTCTTTTAATTTTATAAATCAACAATTTGGTTGATTCAACACTGCTAAAGAAGTTTGGAACTTTCTCAAAATTCATTACACAGCTACAGAGTTTGCTCATCAATTTCAACTGCTAAGAAATCTTCATCATAAAACTCAACAGCCACGACAATTCATTAATAACTTCTTGTCCCAGATGTATGTTATTTAGGACTAGTTAGACCGTTTAAAGCCTATTAGGGCATGTTCTGCTAACACTACTAAATTCATATCATATCTAGATAAAACAATGCATCATATTTTTTTATGGCTCTTCATGATCATTTCGAACATGTTCCATCCTATATTCTCCACCGGAGCCTCTACTCTCACTTGAAGTGCTATTTCAGAACTTTTTTTTGAAGAGACAAGCCTTAGCACCTCTAAATCTCACAATATAAATGCAGTCCGTGTTACTAATCATTCAATATATGGCCAACAATTCTCTTTTCACAACACAATATCCCAACACAAGTGTACTTATTGCCATAAGACCAACCGTTTTCGTCTCAATGATCGTGCACGCATCTGCGAACACTCTCATAAGCAAGGGACCATCCTCTACCAGAATGATTATCCAATCAATACATATAAGCAATCTCGCACCAATTCTAATAGAGGAACTTCATCCCTACATCCTCACTCCTCTTGATATCTTACTACTATACTACCGAGGGTTCCTTTCCTTCGGTGGATTCTGCTCCACATGTTTCTACTAGTGACTTTGCTACTATTTTTAAACAAGTTCTATCCACTTTTTGTACAACAATGATTGTCACTTAAGGTACTTATTGGTTCTTTTTGTCTACCTATTGTAACCATATGACTATTGACTCTATAATTTTCTCCTCTAAAACTCCCTCTCCAAATAAACCTTTCATACACACTACTAATGGCTCCCATTTACATAGACTTACATTGGTCACGTATCCACTTCTAGTTTTTCACTCCATGTAACATTTCACATTCCCAAACTCACCATCAATATCATTTATATTGGTCAATTATGTGACCTTAGATTAAATGTTCTTTTTTCCTCATGTAGTTATCATGTATAGGATCCATATAGATGGAATATTATTAGGATAGGATATAAGTTTGGATGTATGTTTGAGCTCATCTGCCTTGGTACTCCTCATCATTATTCTACCCTTCCTACAATTGCATTTACATTATCAGCTTATTCTCTCACCATATAGCATTCTCGTTTCGATCATGTGTCTGTTGAGAATCTTCATTCCTTAATATTAAGTGGGCATCTATGTTTAGTAAATAATTAGCATGTGTCTACGTTTTTAACTTGGAAAATAACTAGCACCACCATTTAATAAAAGTGATTATGTTTCTTCTGAACCTTTTCTTCTTATCCACCCTGATGTTTAGAATCATTTTCCTCATTCCACAACTAGGGGTGTATATATGGTGTTCCTTTTATAGATGATTACACACGTTTTACTTCGACATATATATGAAGAAAAATGGTTTGAAATTACCCCAACTTTGTTATGACTTTGCCCACATTATTCACACGCAATACTCTTAGCTAATTAAATTTTTTGCACAGATAATGGAATGGAATATGTAAGGATATTATTTCCACAGTTCCTATTTTACATAGGATATGTCGAATATCACAACATTCGTCAAGAGGTTCAAGTTCATACTTTTAAGATGACGAATCCAAATTCCAAGAACACTTTAACATTTGAAAGACATGAGGTAATAATTTCATAGAATGTGTTTAAGTTCTGTAAACTGATTTACGTTAGGTGTTGGGATATTTTTAACTGTTTTTAACAAGCTGATATATTTTTGTAAGACAAAATTAATTTTTCAAGACCTATATGCGGAGTTTTAAAATTAAACTTTTATCACTCCAGTCACTCAAAGGACAAGGCACTATCGTTCAAACGACATGACAAAGTCATTCAAACGACTTCATCTAACGACATTAGATGTCGTTTGAAGAGGTTGTTTGAAGGGTAATTTCTTTAATGCATTGAACGACACTATATTGTTTTGGTTTTCATTTGGTCGTTCCTTCTTGGATTTAATGACATGAGATGTCATTCAAATGACCTACATATGACGTTCAAAGGACCTATTGATGTATTTTGAACGACCTACCGACTCAAGGGTTTTATAGATGTTTAGAATCCTTTTTCACTAAAACTTTGATACATGAAAAATAATTTTCTGCAGAACTTTAAGTCTTCACATTTAGGCTTTTTATGTGTTTGATTCACACCAAAAAAATCCCAATTCTTTTGTGAATGATTTGTGGAACCCAAAATACTTCTGTTAAAGTTTATTTGTATGGAGGTCCATCTCTACTACTAGATTGGTAGCTCTTGAGGGAGTTGCTGATTGACAACTCCGATCACTTGAGGATACTCGAGGGTGTTCTTTGCTGAAGAGAGTTACGATTCTTGTGGGGTCTTGTGAAAGTCCAATGCAGATTTCTAGGCTGCAGCCTATGTGAGTTTGTTGCGGTAAATTCATTGCATATATCTGTAAGTGTTCTAAACATTTATTGACAAAAAGGTTTTTCCCTTTTAGGGGATTTTTCCTGAAATTTGTTTGTCACCAATTTGTGATTTTCATGATGGCATGCATTATTTATCTAGATGCATGTTTTAGGGTTTAAATAAAATTGGATTTTATGGGTTTAATTTGGATAAAAAACTAACATCTAAATAAATAAGTTTTAAATTGAGAATTTGCAAATCCATTAAGTAATCAATATCACCTAGCATTCTCAAATTAGTGTCAGAGCTTTTAAGCGATTTTACCCCGTTTTCAAATTGGTATCAGAGCATGTTGCACTAATTTATTGTGTTTGATCTTGTTTACCTGCTTTTTGGGTGGTTGTTTTTTCATCGCTCATGTGTTTGAGTTTTTGTCTCTCGATGGATTCTCACTTGAATTTAATGTTTACCGAAAGATTATAATTTCTTGAAAATCGTCTTCAAAATGTTTTGGAACTTTTACAAATGATTCAAAATCATAGAGATATTGTTCGTGAGAAGTTTGGTGCTTTATATGAAGACGTTAAACCTTTAAAATTGGCCTAAAAGGATAGTGATGATAAAGTCCTAGTTTTAGAAATAGAATTAGAGTACTTGAAATTTTTTAGGGTTTGTGTTTGTTCCAAAGAAGATAAAAGCATTTTGATTAATGATTTGGTGGCATGTGAGAAAACTCTTAGGGAAAAGTTTGCTTTGATTGAGGGAGAACAAGATAATGTTCTAGGTATGATTGATAATATGAAGAAGGAGTCCCTAAAATTAGAAGAGTCTAATTCTTTTCTTAAATTTAAAATTTTGAAGTTAAAAGATGATTTAAAAGACTCAAGTAGTGATGGTTATAGCACCCCTGTTTCGAATGCTTCTGTTGTTAATGCCAAGCCCATAGTTTGTTTTAGAAGGTCAACCAAAACCAAGGAAATTAGAAAAAGTCACACCTTAGGTAACATTCCACCCGTTTACACTTCTTCACATTGTGGTAGGAAAGGTCATCATAGGAATTTTTTTTATCTTTGAAAAGGTCCTAGGATGTTTAAGGATAGTGTCCTGTCAGTTCGCATAATCCCTCGAGGTAGGTATAGACATTTTAGGCTACGAAATCACAGTTGCAGACGCTAAATGTTAGGTTTGTTGATTTTAAGAGGCTTGGACATGATACATCATATGTTATTTTATATCGTTTATTGCTTGCATGGTTTGTTTATCATATGCTAGTTGTGCTTCATGGTATAATATTGCTAGTGTTATGACACGTGTACTTTTGTACTATATTTTTCTTTTTGAAATGTTTTGGAAAAATACAAAAAGATTTTCTCGTTTTTTTGAGAAAAAAAATTAAAAAAGCCATAATGATTTTATTTTGATAATTTTTTTTCAAAAGGATAAAAGGATTTTTGTATTTTGCTTTACAGTGTTTATGAAAGGACATTTAGGATAACCAAGTCACTACATCATTCCATATCCATGTGACTATTTGATAGTGATTTGAGATGCATCTTCATGTCATTTTGTTCTTTACAATGTTTAGAGTCATTGAGATGTAATTAGTTTCTACTTCCTACATGCTTGACGCATGATTTCCTTTAATGCACACTTGCACGAATTTATTTGATTATTGTTCTTGTTTATCACATATTGGTCGAAATATTTCTATCTCAATCATGTCTTTAAAACGAACCATATGAGATAAAACTTGATAATAAAAGTAGTGCATTTAAAAAACCATTTTCCATGAGATTTTTTTTGTAATTTAAAAAAAAGATGTGTGAACACGGAAAAGGGATGCGAATGAATAATAATCACGTCATGAAAGCAACCGTTTGAAAAGAGCCAGAGAAAAATTTAAGGTAATAAAAAGATAAATATGCCAAAAGGGGGCCATTAAGATTTAGATCACCTCAATAGAGAAATAAATGCATTATTATTTATGAAGGTGTTTGGTTGGAACTAAAACAACAGGTTTTCACGTCCTGACAAAATCTTGAAAAAGCAGTACATAGTTTTAGACGTTATTGGTGTGGAAATCATTTTAGACTTTGATGTGTTGATTAGATTGAGTCGATGTCATTTAAATTCAACACTTTCTGACACATAAGGACGATTTTGTGTTCATTTGTTAGGTGTATCCATATTCATCGTACACATATGTTATGTTTCATTGCATTGATCTTCCTATCGAATTTGTTCACACCCATTCATTATGTTTCCAAGATTTGGTTATTTTAGTGTAAATTCATGGTGTGTGATATTTTTGTAAATTATTTTTGTTTAAGAAAGTTAAAAAATTAAAAATAGTTGGTGGATGCTTTCGAGTTTACCCTTGCATGAGTGTAGTTAATTAATTCATGCTTATTTTATAAGATTGTCACGACACTCTACTTTTTTTTGGTTTATTATTTTTCTTGTCTGTTTTGGACAAATAAAAAGGGGGAGAACGAATTATGAATTATAGGGGAGATTTGAGATTTGTTTTTTGATTTGATTTAAATTTATCTCATTTCCAACTCGATACGTCATGGAGGTAGTTTTCTCATGTGTGTAAGTACAAATTTTGGGGATCATTATTTTTCACACCCCGATGATGACAAAGAAACGCTGGAGATTTGAAGATGTCGAAGTTAAAGATTTGGAGACTTGCATTTTTAGTACTTTTTTTACTTTTGGGTTGCATGCGAGGGTGTTAGAATTGTCTAGGATTGTATGTTTTGATAATTCAGATGTTTTTATTTTATATCGGCATAGACATAGGGGGATATTTGTAAGGATATTATTTTCGTAGTCCGTAATTTACATTGGATATGTCGTATGCCGCTACACCCGTCTAGAACTTAAAGTTCATACATTTAAGATGATGAATCTGAATTTCAAGCACACTTCAACATTTGCAAGACATGAGGTACAAATTTCATAGAATGTGTTTAAGTTTCGTAAAATGATTTACTTTAAGTCTTAGGATATTTTCAAACCAATTTTTAACAAGCTGAGATATTTTTTCTAAGGCAAAATTAATTTTTCAAGACCTGTAGGTGGAGTTTTAAAATGAAAATTTTGTCACTCTAGTCGTTTAAACGACAAGGGACTGTCGTTCAAATGACATGCCAAAGTCGTTCAAACGACATTAGATGTCGTTTGAAGAGTCATTTGGAGGGTCGTTTCTTTAATGCATTGAACGACACCATATTATGTTGGTTTTCATTTGATCTTTCCTTCCTGGATCTAATGACATGAGATGTCGTTCAAACGACATGCAGATCTTGTTCAAACAACCTGTTGATGTCATTTGAACGACCTATCGACTCAAGGTTTTTAGAAATACCCATTTTAGAATCCTTTTTCATTAAGACTTTTGATAGATGAAAACTACTTTTCTGCGAAACTTTAAATCTTCTAATTTAAGGCTTTTTATGTGTTTTATTGACACCAAAACAATCCCAATTCTTTTGTGAATCTTTTATGGAACCCAAAATACTTCTGTTAAAGTTTGTTCTTGTGGAGTGCCATCTTTGATGCTCGATTTGTAGCTCTGGAGGGAGTTATTGGCTGATGACCACACTTGCTGAAGAGAGTTGAAGTTATTGTGGGTTCATGCGTGAGTCCATTGTTTATTTCTAAGATGTGGTCTATGTGAGTTTACTATGGTAAATTCATTGCAGATTTCTACAACTATTGAATACATTTGTTGATATAAAGGTTTTGCCCTTTTGGGGGATATTTTCTAAAATTTATTTGTCAGTAATTTGTGATTTTTTGTGATGGCATGATTTATTCATCTAGATGCATGTTTTAGGGTTTAAATAAAATTGGATTTTATTGGTTTAATATGGATAAAAAACTGACATACAATTATATAAGTTTTAAATTGGAAATTTTTGTATTTGATCTTGTTTACCTGCTTTTTGGGTGTGTGTTTTTTCATCGCTCGTTCGTTTGTGTTTTTGTCACTCGATGGATTCTCACTTGAATTTGGCATTTGCCGAAAGAATCGAATTTCTTGAAAATCGTTTTAAAAATATTTTTGAACTTTTGCAAACGGTTCAAAATAAAAGGTGATATCGTTAGTGATAATTTTGGTGCTTTATATGAAGACATTAAATCTTTAAAACTGGCCAAAAAGGAGAGTGGTGATAAAGTTCTTATTTTATGTAAGGACATATTTTCCAATTTATTCCATTGTAAGTATTTGACTTATTTTCGGAACAAAACTTGTTTGAGTCATAGGTAGATTTTATATTGTCTTGATTCCCACCAAGTATAGGACATGTTTGTTAAAGACATTGTGGACAAGATTCAAATAATTATCACGCCATGTTTCATTGATGCACATTTCACGTCTTCATCATGTTTCGATCTCTCACGTATGAATGCGAATTGTTTATGAGACCCGAAAAATGTTTTAATGGATGGAAAATTTATTATAAATGTTTTTATAATGTTTTAAATCGCTTATTCTGAGATAAAAACTGCTTAGAGTCATGTAAAACATGAACTGAGTTTTTAGTTGTTTAAACGACAATAAATGTTTTTCAAACGACTTGTCAGAGTCATTAGAATGACTTGTACATGTTGTTAGAACGACCTTCCGATTTAGACATTTTATTTAAAGAGTTTTTCTTCTCAGAATTCCGTAAGTGTGCAAAACCAAAATACAATTTAACAGTTTTGTTTCTCTGCATAAAAGTTTTCTAAGGTTTTCAAAGAATAAAAGCATCCTTAGAGTTTTCAAGATCGGAGCTTTCATAATCGCTTTCTATAGAGATCTTGTTTGATCCATCTAGAGTTTGTTGGATTTTGCGATGAATAAATTGAGGAGTCTGTGTTCCGACTTCGTAGACGGTTGCCAAGATGCATCAGTACACATCGAGGCCCTCGTGGATGCATGTACTCTGGACAAGTATCGTAGAAGGACTTCTGCATGGGCATTGTGGAGAAACGGTTAATGAGAAGAAGGTAATTAAGGCTTGTGGGGATCAAACGTTGTGTAAGTCTTCATGTCTTCCATTGTAAACCCGTATCATAATGATTCTCTAGCTTGGGACGTCTGAGGTTTTTTCTCTTTTTGATTTCCTCCTAGATCCGACGTCGTTTTGGTGAACTTGTTTATTTTACTTTCGTTAATCACCTAGATGCATGTTTAGGATTAAACAAGATAAAATTGGATTTAATTGAAATAGGTTCACAAACTTGGTGAGTCTTAAAATTTGGAAAAAGGTTTTTGAAAAGAAAAGTTGTTTTAACATCCTTAAAGCTCATTTGAAGAAAAAGGGGCCCATAAATTTTTGAAACAATTTTTTTGTGTGTTGATCCCATGTGTTTTTAATGATGAATTTCGGTAATTTTGAAAGTTTTAGAGATCCTATTTTTATGGCACAAATTATTATTATTGAAAAATTCTAATGCGAAGTTCTTTAAAATCAATTGATAAGAGTGTGTGGTTAGCAGGGGAAAAGGGTTGGTCATCACCGGCCATACGAGAGGGAAAGGCCATTAATTTAAAAACCGTTGAGTCGTGGACTGAAGCCGAACATAGACTTGCACTTTATAGTTCTAAGGGACTTCACGTTATTTCCTCACATGTCACACTGAAAGAGTATAATAGAATCATGACGTGTGAAACTTCAAAAGAGGCTTGGTATATACTTGCACTTACTCACGGGGGAACAAGGATGGTTAGGGCATCTAAGCTTCAAAACCTCACTACATAGTTTGAAACGATTAAGATGTTAGAGAATGAGACATTTGATGACTTTTATGCTAGATTGTCCGACATTGTAAACTCGTCATTTAATTTGGGAGAGATAACACCCAAAAATTGAGTCTTAATCAAAATCTTAAGGTCGTTGCCTAGTAAATTTAATCCCAAATTGACCATTTTGAACTCCTTGGGTATGCTTTAATCAATGAGACTAGAAAAGCTTGTAGGTGACTTACAAACTTATGAGCTTGATATGTTTACCTCTAAGAAAGTGACAATTACAGAAAAGGACATTGCTTTAAAATCCCGAAGGGAGGAGACTGCATTTTTTTATGATGATTCTAATTTTGATTTTGAGGATGTAGCCTTATTCACAAAGAAGTTCAAAAAGTTTTTTAAGTTCCAAAAGAAATCTAAAGATGCCAAAACACTTGAGAAATCCAATAATAACAAGGTCGATCCCACCCCTAAGAATAAGAGGGATAATGTTAAGAGGGATGAGTCGGATAGGTGTTTTAGGTGTGAGGGTTATGGTCATAAGGTAGCCAAGTTTCCCACTAGACTTAAGAAGGAGTGCAAGAAAGAGATTACATATAATGCCACCTTAAGTGACAGTAAACAGGGAAAAGGAAGAGAGTTCCACCATTGAGTGAAACTTTGTAGCGTTCATGGCTTGTCATGTGAGCGACGATGATAAATCTTCTCATGAATATTTTCATGTGAATGACCCTTTCGAGTCCATTGAGTGTGAATCCCAAGTGAGTGAAGGTAAAGAGAGCTAGAATGAGGAGATTGATGTGGAAGAGTTACAAGTTGCCTTCAATAATTTGTATAAGGAAGTAGTAAAGGTGAAAAAGGTAAACTTGAATTTAAAAGTTAGGTTGAATTAGCATGCTGTAGAAAATAATGATGCTTTGATTGAGGATCTTAGGGCACGGGAGAAGATTCTTAGGGAGAAACTACAATACGTTGAGAAAAAGAGAGATACTCTTCGTGGTTTGATGGAGGCTTTGAAGAAAGAGGCTATAGAGTTTGAGGAGTCTAGGGGTTTTCTTGATTCTAGGATTAGTGAGTTAGAGGATATTTTGAGAGACTCGAGTAAGGTGAAGTTTGATTTGGAGGCAAGGTCGAAAAAGCTGGATAGGATGTTAGATATTTTCCCAATCAAGGGAGATATGTTTGGTTCAGGCTACAATGATCATGTTGTTCCCATTGCCAAAGACAATACCATTCGTGTAAGAGAGCTGACTAGGAACATTAGGAGAGGTATACATATATGTCACATTCCTCATCATGTTTACTCTTGTTCTCATTACGGTAGGAAGGGTCACCTCATGCGTTATTGTTATGACCTTAAAAATACTCCTAGGAAGATGAGGAATAAAGTCTCCTTGGTTCCCAAAACCCCCATGCGTTGTTATTCACCTATTTCGGTTCGAATATCGAACTTAGAAGCTTTAGGAATTAAACTTATTGGTTCGTGTTTGGTTGTACTTGATTCTTCCCATGATAAATCTAAAGGATGCTTGTGTTTCCATGTTTTTCATACGCTATTCTTTGCTAAATGATATATATTTTGCTAGTGTTGTGACATGTGTATCTCTTTCTATTATATTTTTCATTTATTGAGCCTTAATTCAAAAAGACAAAATGATTTTGTTTTTGATAATTTTTTTTTTAAATACAAAAATATTTTTGGTTACATATGTTTTCAAAAAATACAAAAAGATTTTATTTTTTCTTGTCAAAATATGTTAACAACCCAAAAATATTTTCGGTTTTTTTTTGTGTCTTGAGTTTTCATATTTGATGTGGCATATTGGTGTGCTTGGACCCCATCATTTCATTATCCATGTAGCTAGGACATTTGGTCATAATTGTTGATGCGTTGAATGATCTTAACCATTTTTTAATGGGGTTGTTTCGAAGTTGATACGTATTTGGATTCGACTTTGTACATATGCCATCTTTGCACACATGTACGAGTTTATATGAATGTTTTTACATCTCATGCATATTCATGTTTGGTGAGATATTATTATCTCAATTTTGTCATCTATGAGTAATAAGACTTACGAGAAGGTGTTCATGCAAGAACTGTTTACCATAAGGATTGATATTGCATATATTTAAAGAATGATGAGTGTTCACGAGAAAGGGATGTGAGTGAATAATATTCACGTCTTAAAATCCACTGTTTAAAAGAGCCCGAGAAAAATTGAGGCCATAAAAATAATTATATGCCAAAATGGGCCAGTTAGTTTAGTTTGATATGTTCATTCAAAAGAAAAGAAATATGATTATATTTTAGGGAGTTTTGATGGATATATAAGTGGGTTTACCTCACGAATCTTGATGTTAAAAATCGTGTCATAATGCTATTATTTGTAGAATCGTCAAAATTTCAGATTTGTGTGTATGATGTTTGTTTAGTTCATTTAGCTCAATAATTTAATTATCACATATGGCTAAAACTAAGTTTGATGACATTTAGCTATCAGGTAGAGATTCTTGATCATTTATATTTTTTCATGTTGTGACTCATTTGTATTAGTTCACACACATTCATTACATATCCATGTTTGATCACATCGATAAAATATTAGCATGAAACTCACATTTTTTTTACTTGTTTTATTTTTCCATTTTGAGTCTATTTTTGCTACTGTTTCTTATCTCCAGTACCTGTTTTCATGAAATTTTTTACTGGGAAGAAATTTAACATTTTTTGGATTGGAATACAGAGTTTGTTGATGTCGTTCAAACGACATATGGACTTCGTTCGAACGACATGTCCAAGTCGTTCAAAGGTTTATACTAATGACCCATTTTCCGAGTTGGTAATTTTGTTAGGTATGCTCGTTATACGGTCATTTTAGGGTCTTTAGAAGGATGCTTCAAACGACTGCTTACTATTTTGATTCGTTTGGAAGCTTGTTCAAAGAACATGCCCATGTCATTAAAACGACATGGCATAGTCGTTCGAATGACCCAGCCTGATTTTTTTTAGCCTACTATGTTTTAGTACCTACTGCATATACATGATGATATCATTCTATTTTGGTACTTTTAGGTTCGTTTGGACAATATTTTATGCAATCGATATTGATTATTAATGTGTTGATTCTCGTACGACATTGATTCGTTTAGTAACATCATTTCTTAGAATGATGGTTCATTATTTGTGACTATTTTCTAGCTACAATTTGGTACTTTCTGATTATTATTAGCTGGCGTGTCATGTTTATCTAGATATGCTTCATTGATTATTCTCAATATACATATAATGATGTTTGTTTATCTTTTTCACTTGTTGTCAATTCGAGACAAAAAAGGGCGAGAGATATATGTGATGTAGGGGGAGTAGTTTGTTGCAAATTGATATCATGGTTTTTTATCATATGCTTTTATGTTGGTATCATGTTATGTCTTGCATAAATTGATATTTTATATTTTTTTTACAAATTGGTACCATAATTAGCATTGCACACATGTTTACAAATTGTTATCATGATTTCCACACTTGTTTAACAAATGGTTTGATTTACATGTTGGTATTTTTTATATCATTTATCCATCCATACTTCACTAGGTATTTATCCGTTTCATGTGTGTAGGTATTCGTCAGCGATTTGAGATTTCAATTCTACATCACATTCAGTAAGTTCATGCTTATCGGACCTATATATACTAGTCCTTGTCTTGTAATTTCTATTTTAGGTTTTATGGGATGGGATTTAGGTGTCATACGGCTTGACGATCTGGCTTAGGCATTTCACTATTTCCGTTTTGTCCTGGAATAGTCAAAGGGGGAGATTTAAAAGGACAAAATTTTCAATTGAGTCCATTCGTAATTATTTGACTTATTCCCAGAACGAAACTTGTTTGAGTCATAGATAGATTATACATTTTCACGATTCCCACAAAGTCTATAATGTTCTTGTTGAAGATGTTGTGGCCAAGCTTCAAAAAATTATCATGCCATGTTTCATTAGTGCACATTTTACATCATCATCATGTTTCGATCTCTCAGGTATGAATATGAAATGTTTATGAGACTCGAAAAATGTTTCAAAGGATGCAAATTTTATTATAAATATTTTTAAAATGTTTTAAATCGTTTATTCTAAGATAAACATTGTGTAGAGTACTGTAAAACACTAACTGAGTATTTTAGTGGTTCACATGACATTAGATGTCATTCGAATGACTTGTCACAATTGTTAGAATGACTTGTGCATGTCGTTAGAACGACCTGCCGACTTAGACTTTTTATTTAAAGAGTTTTTCTTCTCAAAAATTCGTAAGTGTACAAAACTAAAATACAGTTTAACATTTTCATTTTTCTGCACAAACATTTTCTAAGGGTTTCAAAGACTAAAACCATCCTTAGAGTTTTTAAGATCCGAGCTTTCACAATCTATTGCTATAGAGATCTTGTTTTCAACATCTGGAGTTTGTTTATCACTTTTAACATTGTTTGTTGGGTTTTGTGGTGAAGAAACAAAGGAGTCAGTGTTTCAAATCCATAGACGGTTGCTAAGCTGCATCGGTGGACAACGAGGCACTCATAGACACGTGTGATGTGGGTAAGTATCGTAGAAGGAGTTCTTCATGGGCACTGTGGAGGAGCAGTTAAAGAGAAGAAGAGCATAGAGCCTTATGGGGATCGAGTCGCCGTGTAAAGTTTGTCTGTCTTCCATAGCGATTGTCTGGCTTGGGTTACCCGAGGTTTTTTTCCTTTTTGGTTTCCTCACACATCCGTCTTCGCTTTTGTGAACTAGTTAATTTTACTTGGTTTAATCACCTAAATGCATGTTTATGATTAAACAAGATAATACTGGACTTAATTGAAATTAGTTCACGAACTTTTTGCGTGTTGAAATTTTGGAAAAGGTTTTTGAAAAGAAAAGTTGTTTTGACGTCCTTAAAGCACATTTAAAGAAAAAGGGTCTTATTTTAGAAAAATAATTAGAAGACATGAAAAATTCTAGGGTTTGTGTTTGTGCCAAAGAAGATAAAAACATTTTGATTAATGATTTTTTCGAACGTGAGAAGACTCTTATGGAAAAAAATTTCTTTAATTGAGGGAGAGCGAGATAATGTTCTAGGTATAATTGATAATATGAAGAAGGAGTCCCTAAAATTATAAGAGTATAATTCTTTGCTTGAGTCTAAAATTTTGAAGTTAAAAGATGATTTAAAATTCACAAGTATTGATGGTTCTAACAACCATGTTTCTAACATTTATGTTTCTAATGCCCAGACCATAGTTTGTTTAAGAGGGTCAACCAAAATAAAGAATGTTATAAAAAGTCAAACCTCAGGTAACATTCCTCCTATTTACACTTATTCACATTGTGGTAGGAATCGTCACCTTAGGCGTTTTTGTTTTAATCTTGGTAAAGGTCATAGGATGTTTAAGGATAGTGTCACATTGGTTCCCATAGCACCTCGAGTTAGGTATACACGTTAAGAAATCACAGTTGGTGACGCTAAATGTTAGGTTAATTGATTTTCACATGCTTGCACTTGATGCATCACATGCTATTTCATACCGTTGATTGCTTGCATGGTTTGCTTGTCTCACGCTAGTTGTGCTTCATGATATAATCTTGCTAGTGTTATGACATGTGTACTTTTTGAATTAGATTTTTTTTTTTTTAAATTATGAAAAAATACAAAAAATTTCAATTTATTTTTGAGAAAATTTTGAAAATGCCAAAAAAAAATTATCTTGATAAAATTTTTGGAAAAGGAGAAAAGGAATTTTGTATTTTGTTTTACACCGTTTATGAATGGACATTTAGTATGACAAAGTCACTACATCATTCCATATCCATGTGACTATTTCATAGTGATTTGAGATGCATCTTCATTTCATTTTGTGTTTTACAATGTTTGGTGTCATTGAGATGTAATTAGTTGTTACTTCCTACATGTTTGACTCGTGATGTCCTTTAATGTACACTTGCATGAATTTATTTGATTATTGTGCTTGTTTATAACACATTGGTCAAAATATTTCCATCTCAATCCTGTCTTTCAAACGAACCATATGCGATAAAACTGGACAATGAAAGTAGTGCATGTAAGAACTGTTGCCGATGAGGTATTTGTTTTAATTTGAAAAAAAAACGATGAGTGAACACAAAAAAGGGCTGCGAGTGAATAATAATCACATCCTGAAAGGCATCGTTTGAAAAGAGCCTGAGAAAAATTTAAGGCAATAAAAAGACAAAATATGCCAAAAATGGGCCATTATGATTTAGATAACCTCAATAGAGAAATTAATGCATTATTATTTATGACGGTACTTGGTTGGAAATAAAATAATGGGTTTGCACGTCCTCACAAAGTCTTGAAAAAACATTACATAGTTTTAGATGTTATTAGTGTGAAAATCATTTTAGACTTTGATGTGTTGATTAGATTGAGTCGATGTCATTTAGATTCAACACTTTTTGACACCTAATGACGATTTTGAGTTCATTCATTTGGAGTATCCATATTCATCGTGCACATATGTTATGTTTGATTGCATTTATCTTCTTACCGAATTTGTTCACACTCATTCATTTTGTTACCATGATTTGGTTATCTTAGTGTAAATTCATGGTGTATGATGTTTTTGTAAATTATTTTTTTTAAATTTAAAAATAAAAAATAGTTGGTGGATGATTTCGAGTTTATCCTTGCATGAGTGTAGTTGATTTATTCGTTCTTATTTGATATGATTGTCGCGACCCTCTATTTTTTTTTTGTTTATTCTTTTTCTTGTTTATTTCAGACAAATTAAAGGGGGGAGAACGAATTATGAATTATGGGGGAGATTTGAGATTTGTTCTTTGATTTGATTTATATTTATCTCATTTCAAACTCGATACGTCATAAAGTTATTTGTCGCATGTGTGTTGGTACAAATTTTGAGGTTATTATTTTACACACCCTGATAATGACAAAAAAACGTTAGAGATTTGAAGATATCAAAGTTGAAGATTTTTGAAGAACATGACGTAATACCTTTTCGGTGTTTGGGTTGCATGGTAGGGTATTAGATTTTTATAGGATTGTATGTTTTGATAATTCAGATGTTTTTATTTTGTGCCAGTATAGATATAGGGGGAGATTTGTAAGGACATTATTTCCATAGTTCGTACTTTACATAAGATATGTCGTAAACTGGTACACCCATAAAGAAGTACAAGTTTATACATTTAAGATGATGAATCCGAATTTCAAGCACAAGTCAAAATTTGCACGACACGAGGTACAAACTTCATAGAATGTGTTTAAGTTTCATAAAATGATTTACTTTAAGTGTTGGGATATTTTCGAAACTGTTTTTAACAAGCTAAGATATTTTTTCTAAGACAAAATTATTTTTTCAAGACCCGTAGGCGGAGTTTTAAAGTAAAAATTTTGTCGCTCCATTCGTTCTAACGACAAGGCACTGTCATTCAAATTACATGCCAAAGTAGTTCAAATGACTTCAGCTAATGATATTTAAGGGTCGTTTCTTTAATGCATTGAACGACACTATACTATTTTGGTTTTCATTTGGTCGTTCCTTCCTAGATCTAACGACATGTGATGTCGTTCAAACAACCTGCAGATGTCGTTCAAATGACCTGTTCATGTCGTTCAAATGATCTGCCGACTCAAGGTTTTTATAAACACCTGCTTTGGAATCCTTTTTCAATGAGACTTCTAATAAACGAAAACTTATTTTCTACAAAATTTTGAGTCTTCACATTTAGGGCTTTTTATGTGTTTGATTCACACCATAACAATCATAATTCTTTTGTGAATCTTTTGTGGAACCCAAAATAGTTCTGTTAAAGTTTTTTCTTATGTAGTGCCATCTCTACTACTGGATTAGTAGCTCTTAAGGGAGTTACTGGATGACGACTACGGTCACTTGAGGATACTCGATGGTGTTCTTTGTTGAAGATAGTTGCAATTCTTATGGGGTCTGGAGGGAGTCCTTTACTTATTTCTAGGTTGCGATCTATGTGAGTTTGCTGCAGTAAATTAATTTCAGATTTTTGTAAGTGTTGTAAACATTTATTGAAATAAAGGTTTTGCCCTTTCAGTTGATTTTTTCTGAAATTTGTTTGTTAGCAATTTTTGATTTTTGTGATAGCATGGATTATTCATCTATATGCATGTTTTAGGGTTTAAATAAAATTGGATTTTATTTTATTAGTTTGGATAAAAAAGTCACATCTAATTAAATAAGTTTTAAATTAGAAATTTTCGAATCAATCAAGTAATCGATATCACCTAGCATGAAAATTGGTATAAGATATTTTTCAAGGGTTTTACCCCGTTTTCATAATGCTTTGAAACCAGTTTTCTTAAATTTTTCACTAACAAGGCACTATTTCTCAATATTCTTATCTTGGTACGCCTCTATAAAATGGTCGTGTTGGGTGAAAACATCATCATATGTTAGACAATGTTTGAACTGTCCTTATCTCTAGTTCATGTCCCGAATATTTTTTGAGGGACATCTCTCTCACCATAGTTTAAATAATTAATCCTACTCCCATGACAAAATATTGACAATAAATAACCCTATGACTGTTTGTATGGGTTTCCCCAACCTAAAATATCGTGAAAGTTTTTGGTTGTGTTTGTTTTGTATTACTTTAACCCCATGAGCATTCAAAACTATAACCCCGGTATCGTCTTTATTATTTCCTAGGATATGGGATTTCACAAAAGGGGTATAAACATTGGGATCCCATTTCTAAATTCCTTCGTATCTCTAAGCATGTCGTATTTTAGGAACACGAAATGTTCTCCCCTATCTCAAAATTTCACATTACATCTTCTTCTACCACTCCATTTTTCACTGAATCTACCATTAATCTTTTCCCTTCCTTAATTTAAGACTGAGTTTTGAAAAGAGATACTAGTGGATGAGCTTTGGTGATGGTATCGGTAGTCTGATCAGCGATAGAGATGACATGTGTTCATCTGAGAATATGATGTTGAAGTGCGAAACTGTGCTATAAGATATGCAGTGTATCGGTGGATCATTTTACATTGAACGTAAGACTAATGAGAGAGTGCATAAGCCAATATAGGATAATTAACTAAGCACTAATGACAGAGTTCACTAGGCACTGATGAAAGTTTGATGGAGTCTTAAGTGAGAGGGGGCATAAAATGAAACCTATACCCAATCAAGCCACCACTAGACTTTCATTAGTGCCTTGTGCACTCTGTCATCAGTGCTTAGTTCACTCTCCCATTAGTTCTCCATGCACTCTCTCATTAGTGTCTGATTCACCCATATGGATTAAACCATACATTACGGATCTTTTGGAACATTATTATGATCTGGAATTTTCTCAGGTTGATATGGTTCATCTCTGCAGCTGCTCAATCCACCGCCATGTTCCCTAAAGAAGATTCTACAAGGCATCGTATCCACATGTTGTCTCAATAATTTATCAAATAATACTTTCGATGCCATCACTAAAATTTAGCTTCCTTAACGCTTTCATGACTTAATTACCAAACTCATGTTGGTCAATGTTTTACCATTTTGTGTTTCAGAGGGTATTAACATATATACACCGCTTCTCTTATACCTCACCTTCACCCCACTACTACCTCCACCACATATATTATACCTTTCAACCTCACCCCCACCACTACCTACATTATTCCTTATATTACTCCACTTTTTCCCTCATACTTACACTATATATAGGTTTATCATGTAATATAAACATGCACTTGTAAGTTTAGCATGTATTGATACATACACTTGTATGTATCAATACAACACATTCATCTATTTCTCTTTATAAATCACATGTTTACATCCTTCAACTCATTTTTTTTTCCAAAACAAGAATCATGATTCCTTGAGAACCACCTCTCTATAAGATACCAATTGATACAGTAATCCACAGGCAAAAGAACATACATTATTCTCTTAAAAACACCCAAAATATTCACCAAAGTTCAAGCTATGGGACCTACTTGTTTCTTCTCCTTCTATCATAGAATGGCTGGTCTAAATCATTATTTGGTACTATGTTTCATTTATCATTTTATTTGATTCTTTACTATTAGATCGTAGCATTAACACTATCAAGCATCCTCTTGATTATGGCATCGCGTCAACTGTTGAAAACCACTTCACCAAAAATACATACACTGGCCTTAATTCCACCATCATCAAGGCTAGGTTTCTGTCATTACCTGCCATACCAACACTGCCTAAAACTACATTGTCGTAACTTCTAAGGGCCACATTACCATCACTGCGGCATAGTCTTTTTATATTTCTTGACTTATTAAATTTTAAGGTCCTGTCAATATTATTGTCAGAATTAAAAGCATATAATTTCCCCAATAATTGGTATTAAAGCTATTTGTTTGACAACTATGAGTACATAGAAGTTATTTAAAAAAATATTATGCATAGTTTCTTTATATTGAGCATATTTTGGGTTAAATGGGAGCATTTTATTGCAACAAAATTTGATGGTAAAAATTTTGGAGTTTAGAAAATGCAAATGGAGCATTATCTTTCCTAGAAGGATATGTTCTTACCACTAGAACAAAAGACAAAAGATATAGAGAAGCCAACTGAAAGTTTCTTAATCGAAAAGACCTTGGAACCATAAGTCTCTCACTATTGAAGTTAGTGGCGTTCAACATAAAAAAATTAGAAAATAACAGCATCTCTCATGGACACCCTTTCTAGTATGTATGAGCGTTCCTCTCCAGCAAACAAAGTTCATTTTATTAAAAAATTGTTTCATCTAAAGATGGTGGAAGGCGGTCAATTTAAATATCATATAAATGTGTTGAACGAAGTGATTAGTCAATTTGAGTCGATTGAAATTTAATTTATTAATGATATTTGAGATACATTAATTTTGGGGCAGTTTCCCGAAAGTTGGACTGAATAGTTACTGACGAGCAATAACAAGTGTGTGCTATGTGTGTACCTATGTCTCATATGCAAGTTGTTCGCTCAAGTAATAAACCCAATAAGATGGGACTGAATCCTTATGTAATAGTTCATTAACGAGAAAGGAAGGGTTGGCTTCTTAAATCTAGGCTTTGACCTGTAAAATAAAAGAAAAGTTGATGATTCTTGATTTAAGAGATTTCTAATTGCCTCAGCAAACTAAGCTACGAATGTACATATTTAACTACTTAAAGCAAAGACTGATATTTTTTGTTTTAAAATAATTTTGGAAAATGAGGTTGGAATACAATCCCCAAAATCGTAGAGTTCCTACAATAAATATAAAATAAAATAAAATTAATTAATTAAAATAATAGCACAAATCAATTTGAAGCACCAAATATATTTGGGCGTTAATCCGCGCAATAATTGATCAACAAATTAATAAGTACAAATGATATATTCAGGGAAACCTATCATGCATCCTAAAACACTCCAGAAGCTTTTAACAAACTAAGTTAAGAGGCCTACACTAATAATCCCACTCAACATATAAAACTCAAGAAATTAATTAATTAATTTTGGCGAATTTTACAATTAAAGTCGAAAACTTTAGGTTCGGTTCATGTTCCCAAAACAATAAATAATTTAGCTAGCCATGGAATGTAATTCTATGCAAATCATATTTATCATGCAAGCATTAATATTTAAATATCAAGAAGAAGGAATTGAGAATTTGATACCAATTTTGAAGAAATAAAATTGCAAGAAAGAAGAACATCACACCAGAGAAAAATTTCAAAAATTTTAAGAATTTGAATTCAATTGATGAATAATGATGAATTAGTGAATCTCCAATGATTATAGATCAAATCATTGCCTAATAATGTGTAAATACTAGTAATAAAACTCATATTTGAACTATATAAGTGACCAAAATCGGCCAAAGTGCTAAACATAGACCCTAACAACTCTAGCTACAAAATAGAAAAGGATGAAAAATCCCATTGAAAACCAAATCCTTGAACCAAACTGAATCCTGGCACCAAACCCTCAAGACAAGCGAATTGGTTCACTCCAGAACCAAACCGGTTCTTTTTTCGGGTATGTTATGCACTTTTAACTTATGTCTTTCCACTATTTGTAGTCTTTTCCCCTTGAACTTTTCTCCAAATTTAAATCACTGAAACTTCTTCAGTGTAGCTCGAATTGAGGTGTCATTTTTTCCTATGTTCTCATGAACTCGAGATATTCAACTTTCATGTTGGATCCTTCTTTGGGTTTTGGCTATAAACTTACCATTTTCCACTTGACATTCCATTCTCGCATTGTTTTCATTGTTTTGGTTATTCTCTTTCGTACAATTGCATGAATTAGATGTAAAACACATGAGAAATGAATAAAACACAAAACAGTTACCACATTGATTAGTTAAAATAAATATCAGCGAAGTGTGGGAAAAATGTGATGTTCGAGATCGTAAAAACACAAAAATTAGAGGGATAGCTATGGAATATTCGTGTCAAATCAAACTCCCTAACATAGAACATTGATAGTCTAGAGCAATGTAAAATGACCACAAATAGGGTCCATAAATAACACTCATTAACTAAAGGATAGAATACATATTTTGCGGGCAAGTGGTTGCATTTAATGTATGTATCAAGTCATTAAACCCCTAGGTTACCCTAGTTGTACGGGTGGTGTCTCGTGAGGGTTTGTAATGAATTTTCCCAAAATATTTCATTTTGTACCATATGGTAAGACTCAAAGGAAAATTAAAATAATAAAAAATGTTATAATTTAACTTCCATAAAATAGTAAAAACAATTATTTTATAAATCTCAATTCATAGTTTGTGCGTGCGAAGCCGAAAATTATCCATTAACTTCCACCGATTTATCATTATGTTACTTTCTAAAAATTCGCTAACATTCAACTTCTCATGGGATGCACTGACAAACGATTCACTCGGATAGTGAATTTTTTTCTCGATGTGTACGAAATTAAGAGTAAATATATTTGACACGAGTTCACGCACACAAATTGAAGGACATAAATCTTACGATGAAAATATCTCTTAAACGAATTACGGTCATTGGAAAACAAGAAAATATCATTATTTATACGCAGTGATTTATCTTTTTATTATCTTTTTGTATTTTTTTTAGCTCCCCATGCGGTGATCGATTTCATTAATCGGACTCGGTTAGGAATTTTCTGGGTTAAGGGTATTTTAGAGTTGAAATTTTTTTCTTCTGAAGTTTCACTGGTACTTGTTTGGGATTTTTCTCATTTTTCTTTTTTTTTTAACTTATTTATATATTTTTTCATTTGAGCATTTTTTTCAATTTTTTTCCCTTTTTCTATAGCAAATGGACTTAAAATTCTGAATTTTTTTATTTTCACAACTCCTGTCCAATTTTGATTTTTTGGGACAACAAACGAAAGGGATATTAGTTTTTGTCTAAATTTGGGTTTCAAAAGTTGAATATTTATTTATAATTTTTATGGCTACTATTTTTGGTAAACAAACTATGTCATAGCTTTATGTATCCGAATTACTAATCAAATTACCATATGTGTGACACCCTGCCTAATTAAATATCGGGTGATCAGTCATTTATTAAATTAAAATCAAGTTGAACGGTTCGTTCATTCTAAGCATCACTGTCGCAAAACAAATATTTCCAATTTAAACACCCTAAATAAATTAAGCTAAGGGTCAAAACCATTTAAAGTCCTTATTTATTTAATTTTGTTATAAAAACATTTTAAACATAAACAAATTTGAATAATTCAAATGATAAAGATACCAATCATCCAACAAATCATGCCAACTAGATTACTAAAATCCAAATAAATAACTACTACCACTGACAATGTGACAGATAAAACAATCCCCAACGAAAAACCAAATACTGAAATGATAGAAGTATATGCAATCCCTATCAAGTCTAAACAAGAGTCTGGAAATGGGGGACACATACCCTAACTAAAAAATCAAAATAGAAGTCTGAGGAACCGAAGGGGAAAGCTTCTACTGAAATGACCTACAACTCCCACACAAGCTGCAGCACGTCCAGTCAAATGATTCTACACCTGACGCCCCTGTAGCTGAGCACCTGTAATATATACATATATATATACAAGAGAGAGAGAAAATGACAGGAAAAGGGTCAGAGCCCGAGTGTAAAACAGTTTTAAAAATCGTTTAGCAAGTATTTAAAATGCTTACCGGCTAATATATCCACCATGTTCGTACGCGACACTCTCTTGAGAATTCTCACCTCTCATCTAGTGTGCACGCCTACCGTATGACTAAATGCCTCATAAATCTATCTAACTTATCACCCAATGATTTTATTTCGAGAAGTCACAAGGCTATGATGTTTAGTTTAGAGATCCATCTTTTCATGATTACTTACGTTACTTGATATATCTCATTACCATTATAAAGTTTTCGAATACTTAATATAAAATTTGGAGCATTTATTCAATACGCATAGTAGAATATTTCCATATATACATATATATATATATATATATATATATATATATATATATATATATATATATATATATATATATATATATATATATTGATCACTCATATAATATATATACTATCGTCACCCCATATAAAATCTCTGGTGTTGGCAATCTCTGCTATCAAGTTCCCGTATCACTCGTACTAAGGGAAATACTAGTTTGAAATCTCTCTTGAATTGTATTAACACAATACTCACAAAATGGTGGCGAAGCTTAGTTCCAAGTCACTAAGAGGTCAGCACACACCCCTCACGTCTCTTAGGATCATTTGATTATCATTCTCAGATAGTCTGTACCAAGTAATCATATGTTCTAGGGTACAAGTCAATATGCCCCATAAAGCTCCCACCGAGATAAGACAGTCCCGGCGCGGCAACCTCCATGACAACAAGTAGCGCGGGTATGATTATACACAAACATAAATAAATATAGACACCTGCACTCGGTCATATATATAAATATTCTCATTTTCCAATTAGGTTGGCCCACGACCCATAATAATTATTATTTGTCGTACTTAGTAAAATTTTATCCAATGATCTCGCATAAAGGATTCGTCTATTTTATTCTCAATTATAATCGTTTCATACTTACTTCTCATCTCTCGAAGTATTATCTCTCACTAAAGATAATTTCAGTAGGTTACCCTTCTCTAACCTACTAGTCTAAGTCATTTATAAACATCTCAATTCCATAGCTAAGATGCGAACAATTGTCAATATGTGTTAAACCCCCCGTTAACCAACGATTTCATCCCATATAAAATATCATTCAACGGTATTCTACTTAGTCTCTACTGGTCCTCTTCATGGGCCATTATGCTCTTTAAATAATATTCAAGGGTTCCTACGCATTTTATCCGGATTAAACGAAAAGGTGAAAAAAATGATGTTTTCCAAGAGGGATCGATCGATCGAGGAAAGGGGTCGATCGATTGATCAGTCGATCGATCTACACTCTTGAGTCGATCGATCGATCAAGCAGTTCTTGCCTAGAAAACTGCAAATTCGACCTACGGGTTTCATCCAGGAATTTCCTCCAAAACACCATTAATGATCCTCAAACTCCCAAAAAAGTTTACTATTGGTTACATATTGCTATATACATGATTTCCTATGTGAAGCATGTACAAATTTGTCAAAGGTATCGAATTAATGGGTTAATTCTTCATAATGATCAAGAACCTTAGTTTTTCATTAATTTCAAATCTTCTAATTCATTTTCTAGATTTCTCACTTCTAAATCAATACAATTTTGTGGGTACTCCTCTACATATGGTTAGATTTCCAGAATGCACTTTTATCCTCTAAGGCATGTGATTTAAATTCCCTAAATCCTCAATTTCTTCCATAAAGCATAGATTCATCAATTATATTCTAACATAGGAGAAATATTAACTAAAGATATAACAAGATAGATATTTTCCTGGGATTCGAAGGTCTGATTTATTGGTGATAAGGATATGGATGCGTTCCTCGTCTTACGATCTATGCCCCGGTGGTGATAATCTTGAAAGAGCTGCTACGGTTTGTGATCAATTATTGAAACGCTCTCTACCTTTCTTCTCTAATGGCTGTTCTAAGTTTCTGTGAATGTTAACCATAAAAGCTAACCTCTAATAGCTGATATAAGTTAGGAAAATTCACGGGTTTAACTACCCGAAAATACAAAATGATTATAATACCCTCCTGGGATCCAATTTAGGCCTAAAAATGCCCCGAGACCCAAATTAAACACCCGGGTACACTTTTTTGACTATCTCGACCCTTACGGACACGTTCGCGCCCTTAAAATGACCATACGAGCGAATGATAATTTATTCACTTTTATAATACTAATATAGTCTCGACACGACACAAGTGCGTCCCGACTTTATTTCCATAATTGTCATATTATTCACTCGTGACAATATTAATAAATTCAATCTGATATATTACTTTACTCATCTAGTAATATTCAACAAATTCCCAATAATTACTAACTCTTGTCATGCTAGTAAATGTTTAAAATAAAATTCTGGATTAATATTAAATTAATAACTCAATTAAAATTAATAAATCCCCAATTTTAAAAGCCATAAAAATACGGGTATTACATACTTCCCCCCCTAATAACGAAATTTTTTCCCGAAATTCGAATAAGAAGGCGTACCTGATAAAAATAGATCTGGATATTTTTTGCGCATATATGTTTCGCGCTCTCTAGTGGACTCCTCCACATTATGATGCTCCCACTGGACCAGTAAAAGTGAAACTACCTTCGACCTCAATTTCCTCGCGCTATGGTCTTGGATAGCCACTCGTCTCTAGTCATAAGAACTGTCGGACTGTAAGTCAATCTCCTCTATTGCGATGTGGGTGTTGGCTATATCATCCCGAAGATATTATCTCAACGACAATATGTGGAATACATCATGAATACGGTGAAAGTGCTCTGACAATCCTAATATGTGTGCCACCAACCCTAGCCTCTCAATAATGGGAAATGGTCTTACGTACCTCGGATCCAATTTATGTTTCTTCCCGAATCTCATTACTTCTTTCATAGGAGACACGCGCAGTAATACTTGGTGTCCCACGCTAAACTCTGGAAAGGACTGCTTTGCATCGGCGTAGCTCTTCTCTCGGTTCTAGCCTACCCGAATGTGACTCGTGATAAGATCAATCCTAGTTGAAATCTTCTGAATCACCTTTATCCTGAGTAATTTGTTATCCCCCACCTCTAACCAATAAGAGGGAGAACAACAAGGCCTGCCATACAATGCCTCAAATAGGGCCATGCCGATCGTGAACTGATAGAAGTTATTATAAGCGAACTCCACCAATGGAAGATATGGCTCCCAACCTCCTCCAAAATAAAGGACACACATGCATAGAATATGCAACAACATATGATTGGTACGCTCTGCCTTCCCATCCATATGTGGGTGATAAGATGAAATCAACCTCAACGCTGTACCCATGGCCTCCTGAAAGCTCTCCCAGAAGCGCGGCACAAAACTCTTATTTGTATCAGACACAATATCGAGGGGCACCCCATGTAGCCTAACGATCTCTGTAATGAATAGATGCACATGCTGCCCATGCTGTAGTATGTCCATATTGGAAGAAAATGAGTTACCTTGGTCAAGTGATCCACTATAACCCATACGGAATCGTGACCCCACTGTGATGTAGACAACCCAATAATGAAGTCCATGGAAATACTTTCATATTTCCATATAGGTATCTCCAACGGCTGAAGGAACCCTGGCGGTCTCGGGTTGTCCACCTTTACCATCTGACAGGTAAAACATTTGGACAGGAACTCTGCAATGTCCTTCTCCATTCCACTCTACCAGTATTGCTGCCTCATATCCTAGTACATTTTATCTCCTCCGAGATGTACCGTAAATCTAGACACGTGCGACTGTGTCATCACTGCATGGCGTAAGCCTTCTCCCTCTGTGACCACCAATCTCCCATTAATCCTCAAACCCTCATCAGAACTCACTGTATAGGATTCATCACCCTCGGCTAAGAGTCATATAATCTCATCCTAGCAAAATGTATCCGCTACTTGTGCCTGTATCACCCTCGTAACAATCTCGAGTGTGACTGACATAACCGATATAAAGGAACGGGCCACCACATCTTGGTGTCCCAACTCTTTCCATTTCTCTCTCCATACTTTCGCTACATCACCTACCGGTCTACGTCTTAACAAATCAGCAACTACGTTATCCTTCCCCGAATGGTATTGTATCTCAAACTGGTAGTCTTTCACAAACTCCAGCCACCTGCGCTGACGCATGTTCAACTCCCACTGAGTGAACAAGTATTGCAGTGACTTGTGGTCTGTGAACAAGCAAAAATTCTCCCCCAACAAGTAATGTCTCCAAATCTGCAATGCAAACACGACCGCTGCTAGCTCTACATCGTGAGTGGGGTAATTACCTTCGTGAGGCTTAAGCTTACGGGAGGCAAAAGGTATAGCATGTTCCTCCGCCTAAAGTACTCCACCGAGTCCCTGTAAAGAGGCATCAGTATACACCAGGTACTCCACTCTCAGCCTGGGCAAAGCAAGAACTGGCGTCAAAGTCAACTTATCTTTCATCTCATCAAAAGAAAATTGATAAGCATCATCCCATCCATATCGTACTCCCGTGCGAGTCATATTCGTCAATAGACCCGATATCTTTGAAAAACCTCGGATGAATCGCCTGTAGTACCCAACTCACCCCAAGAAGCTACGCACCTCTGTTGGTGAAATGAGCTATCCCAACTCCCTCACTGTCGACACTTTGCTTGGGCCAACCGATATCCCCAATTCTGACACAACATGCCCCAAAAACTGTACCTCTCGTAACTAAAATCCTCACTTCTCATACTTTGCATATAACTAATGCTCTCGTAGAGTCTAAAGAACCTGTCTCAAGTGCTCGGTATGCTCCTCCTCAATCTATGAGTAAATTAGGATGTCATCTATGAAGATAATGACAAACTGATCCAAGAACTCTCTGAACACTCAATTCATCAAATCCATGAATACGGTTGGAGCATTTGTCAGCCCAAATGGCATGACTCTGAACTCATAGGATCCATATATCGTCAAGAAAGCATTCTTCGACACATCCTGCTCCCTAATCCGTAGTTGATGGTATCTCGATCTCAAATCTATCTTCGTAAAGAAGGTTGATCCTCTCAGCTAGTCGAACAGGTCATCGATTTAAGGCAACAAATATTTATTCCGTATCGTGACCTTGTTCAACTCCTAATAATCCACGCATAACCTCAGTGAACTATCTATCTTCTTTAAAAATAACACCGGAGTGCCCCAACGCGAGGTGCTCCTGCGAATGAAGACCTGGCCCAACAACTGCTCTATCTGATCCTATAACTCCCTCATCTTTGCTGGATCCGTATGGTACAGTTCACGTGCTATCGGCCGAGTGCCCAACATCAGGTCTATTACAAAATATATTTCTCGACTAGGGGGTAGTCCCGATATCTCCTGGAATACATTTGAATACTCACGAACAACTGGAATTGAATTCAGGGGAATCACGATCTACTTAGATGTATCCTCCTCTATGTAATACAAATGGGTGGAAGATCCTCCCTCTGGGTGAGGCATCACCACCAAAAACATCTCCTGACCTAGAATGGAAAAGATAATACTCCTACCGAAACAATCTATCATGGCTTTGTACGCAGCGAGCCAATCCATGCCAATAATGGCGTCGTGCTCATGCATATCTAAAACTAGCATGTCCGCAAGTAAAATCAAGCTACCAATCTCTATACCTACACTCCGACATATAAAGAAAATCAAGGACCCACTCCCTAGTGGTGAGTCTACGCATGTCACTATACTCTATGCCGTGTCTAATAACCCTAAGGTTCGTGCAAAATGAGTAGCTACAAAAGAGTGTGACGCCCCAGTATCAAATAAAACTCGACCCACAGTGCCATGGATAGGAAACACACCCTGAATTATGGGTGGCGCCTGAGGTGCTGTGGCCTAATGGACATTATACACAAGTCCATACTGCAATTCCACCTGCTAGAATGAAGCTGTTGGAATGGCTGGTAGGGCTGGAATCTGCGCTGGCACTGGGAGGGCGGCTAGAAAGAGTGGCATTTGCGACTAATTACGGGCACCCTGCTATTGTGGGGACCTATCCCCCTCTAGGCAATACTGACGCTTATGGCCATTCTTGCCACATTTAAAACACTTTCCCTTGAAGTTTCCTCCCCTCTGACCCTGCTGACCACGAGTATGTTGACCATTACCACCCCGCCACTAGCCCTACTGAAAATGTTGTTGGCCCTGATAGCCCTGCTACTGACGGTGTTGGCCCTGCTGGCCATGTAGACTGGACGAGCCCTGTTGGCCCTATCTATAGACCCCATATCCCTTCCTGGAATCACCTGATCGAAATCGCTTGGCAGGGTCCCCCTAATGGGAACTCTACTCACTGTGACAGGTCTGACCTTGGGCTACTGGTTCCCCACCAGTACTACTGCCCCCTGTCTGACCCTGCTGGCTGGACTCCCCTCCTCGTTTTCTCCCCTGCTGATGGAAGCGGTGATCCTGGCAGTGCAATAGACCGACATTGAGTACGTCAGTGTAAGTACCCACCGATAGATTACCTATGAGGTGCTGATGAATCCTCTAGGCCAATCCATATAGAAACAATAAGATCTTTTTCTCCTCAGTGGGTGCCTCATCCAACACTATAGTGAGAAGTCCCGTGAACTCCTTCTCATAGTCAGCAACAGTTATACTCTCCTTCTTAAGATTCAGTAACCTCCAACTCATCTCAGTCTGCACGGCGGATGGGAAATACTTATGGTAAAATTGCACCCAGAACGACTGAATCGATATGCTGTTCCACTCCTCCAAGGTGGTGGTGGACTCCCACGACTGCAAAGCGAAGGAATCCAATAACTATCACTGCATGTCACTACACTCATACATGCGCAGATGCCTCTGGATATCCTTCTTCCATTGGCTGGCGATCACAATGTCTGAACTACCCTATAAATTCGGGGGATGTGCCTTCTAAAAGGCATCCCTGGCCCGCTCCCATGCAGTAGGAAACTGTGCTGGTACTGGTGCTACTACCTAAACCTGGGGTGGAGCCTACTGTACCACCACTAATGCAACATTCACCGCCTGAGCAACAATGGAGGCTACTTCAGTTGCATTAATCATTCCCTAAACCGAAGCTACTGGCTCCTCGGGCTGGGCAATTCTGTCTCGGGGAGCGCAACTCGTAGGCATCTGAAATGAGAAGGAAGTTTATTAGTCTACATTTATTATAAAATCTTAAATAGCTGAAGACGTAAGCGTAAATAAAAGAATACAACAATCCTAAAAATAGGGCTCTACAACAAAGACGCTAAGCTGGAAGCGAAATAAGTCGTACAGATCCTAAAGTAAACGAGAACCTGATGCTCTGATACCACCTGTGACACCCTGCCTAATTAAATACCGGGTGATCAGTCCTTTATTAAATTAAAAGGAGAACGGTTAGTTCAGTCTTAGCATCGCTGTCACAAAACAAATATTTCCAATTTACACACACTAAATAAATTAGTCTAAGTGTCAAAACCATTTAAAGTCCTTATTTATTTAATTTCGTTATAAAAACCTTTTAAAAATAAACAAATTTGAATAATGTAAATGATAAAGATACCAATCATCCAACAAACCATGCCAACTAGATTACTGAAATCCAAATAACTAACTACAACCACTGATAATGTGATACATAAAACGATCCCAAACGAAAAACTAAATACTGAAATGATAGAAGTATATGCAATCCCTATCAAGTCTAAACAAGTGTCTGGAAATGGGCGACACATGCCCTAACTAAAAGAGCTACACAGAAGTCTGAGGAACCAAAGGGGAAAGCGTCTACTGCAATGACCTACAACTCCCACACAAGTTCCAGCATGTCCAGTCAAATGATTCTACACCTGACGCCCCTGTGCCTGAGCACCTGTAATATATATATATATATATATATATATATATATACAAGAGAGAGAGAAAATGACAGAAAAAGGGTCAGAGCTCGAGTGTAAAAAAAAATTTAAAAATAGTTTAGCAAGTATTTAAAATGCTTACCGGCTAATATAACCACCATGTTCGTACGCGACACTCTCTTGAGAATTATCACCTCTCATCTAGTGTGCACGCCTACCGTATGACTAAATGCCTCATAAATCTATCTAACTTATCTCCCGATGATTTTATTTCGAGAAGTCACAAGGCTATGATATTTAGTTTAGAGATCCATCTCTTCATGATTACTTATGTTACTTAATATATCTCATTACCGTTATAAAGTTCCCGAATACTTATTATAAAATTTGGAGCATTTATTCAATACTTTAATACTTATACGCTTAGTAGAAGATTTCCATATATAATACATACATACATACATACATACATACATACATACATATATATATATATATATATATATATATATATATATCACTCATATAATATATATACTATCGGAACGCCACATAAAATCTATAGTGCTGGAATACTCTGCTATCACTTGTACTAAGGGAAATACTAGTTGGAATTCACTCTCGAACTGTATTAACACAATACACGCAAAATGGAGGCAAAATATAGTTTCAGGTCACTAAGAGGTCTTCACATACCCCTCACGTCTCTTAGGACCGTCTGAGTATCATTCTCAGATAGCCTGTACCAAGGAATCCAATGTTCTAGGGTATAAGTCAATATACTGTCTCGGCGCGGAAACCTCCATGATAACAAGTAGCGCGGGTATGATTATACACAAACATAATATAAATATAAACACATACACTCTCTCATATATATAAATATTTTAATTTTCAAATTAAGTTCGCCCACGACCCATAATAATTATTATTTACCGTACTTTGTACAGTTTTATCCAATTATCTCGCATAAAGGATTCGTCTCTTTTATTCTCAAATCGTTTCATTCTTCCTTCTCATCTCTCGAAGTATTCTCTCTCACTAAAGATAATTTCAATAGGTTCCCCCTATCTCTCCTACTGGTCTAAGTCATTTATAAACATCTCAATTTCGTAGATAACGTGCGAACGATTTTCATTATGTGTTAACCCCTCTCGTTAACCCCCGATTTCATCCCATATAAAATTTCATTCAACGATATTCTACTTAGGCCCTACTGGTCCTCTTCATGGGCCATTATGCTCTTTAAATAATATTCAAGAGTTGCTACGCATTTTATCCGAATTAAATGAAAAGGGGAAACACATTATATTTTCCAGGAGGGATCGATCGATCGAGGAAAGGGGTCGATCGATCGATCGACACTCTTGGGTCGATCGATCGATCAAGCAGTTCTTTCCTAGAAAACTGCAAATTCGACCTACGGGTTTCAACCAAGAATTTCCTCCAAAACACCATTAATGATCCTCAAACTCCCAAACAAGTTTACTACTGGTTACATATACCTATATACATGATTTCCTACCTGAATCATGAACAAATTCATCAAAGGTATCGAATTAAAGGGATAATTCATCATAATGATCAGGAACCCTAGTTTTTCATTAATTTCAAATATTCTAATTCTTTTTACATATTTCTCACTTCTAAATTAATATAATTTCATGGGTAATCATCTACATATTTTGGGATTTCCAGAATACACTTATTTCCTCTAAGGCATGTGATTCAAATTCCCTAAATCCTCAATTTCTTCCATAAAACGAATATTCATCAATCCTATTCTAACATGGGAGAAGTATTAACTAAAAAAATAGCAAGATAGATACTTGCGTGGGATTCGAAGGACTGATTTGTTGGTGATAAGGATACATCTGCGTTCCTCGTCTTACGATCTATGCGCCGGTGGTATTAATCTTGAAAGCGGTGCTACGGTTTGTGATCAATTCTTAAAACGCTCTCTACCTTTCTTCTCTAATGGTTGTTCTAAGTGTTTGTGATTGTTAACCCTGAAAGATAACCTCTAATAGCTGATATAATTTAGGAAAATTCGTGGGTTTAATTACCCAAAAATACAAAATGATTATAATACCCTCCCGAGATGTTAGTTAGGCCTAAAAATGCCCCGAGACCCAAACTAAACCCTCGGGTGCACTTTTCGGACGATCTCGACCCTTTTGGACACGTTGGCGCACTCGAAATGACCATACGAGCAACTTGTAATTTATTCCCTTTATAATACTACTATAGTCCCGACACGGCACAGGCGCGTCCTCACTTAATTTACATAATTGTCATATTATTCACTCGTGATAATATTAATAAATTCAATCTCACATATTACTTTACTCATCTAGTAATATTCAAAAAATTCCCAATAATTACTAACTCTCGTCACGCTAGAAAATATTTAAAATAAAATTTCAGATTAATATTAAATTAATAATTGAATTAAATTTAATAAATCCCCAATTTTAAAAGCCATAAAAATACGAGGTAATACAATATGCATATCAAGAATAATTTATATTATTATTTTTGAGAAATTTTTAGGCGCGTTTTCAAAACAGCATCTCCACTCGTTTCCTTTAACCGATCAAAACAACGATTTAAATATCTGCTCCGACTTTACCACTGAAGGAAAGTTGGAGTTATTTTTAAATTGATTTGATTTTAATTACTCGAAAATGAGGAATGGCTAAAAAAATCTCACCAGGTAAAAATCTCCACATTTATTTGTATAAGTCGTCAATTTTTATTTTTGATCAAATTGGGTTAGTTCATGGAATTTTTACAAATTAATATTTCAAATAAGTTTTTTGTGATATTTTTAGGGATTTTAAGTTCCAATTTTTACTTATTTTGAAAAAAAAAAATGACTTTTTGAAAATTTTCCATTTTTTTTTTAAATTTTCAATTTTGGGGGGCATTTTAATACAGTGAAGTTTTTAAATGATGCACTTATACCCCTTAACTTAGAATTTGAACTGTCCTCAATGTGAAGGACTAAAATCCAAATGAAAAAAGAAGTGGGTGTGAAATATAAAATGAATAGTAATTAAAATTACACAATGATACTATATGAACACAAACAACGTTCATTCATTACGAGATTAAACATTACAAGTTTCTTATGAAATAAAACAAAAATAGTAAAGAAACTACATAAGAATGTGCACACCTAAATGATGCTCAACGAGATGGCTCGGAGGAATTTGGATCCCGGGAATATGGGTCCATAAAGTAAGAAGGTATATCATCCCCTAGGCCCTAGATAAGTCGATATAAATCGTCTCTAATCCCATCATCATTAAAGTGCCACGGTAGTAATCGGCCCAAAAGTCATCTCGGTCTTGGCGGTATTCTACGAGGAAACCATCAATATGGGGCTCAAGATGATCCATACGACTATTAATTATCATCGTCTTGTATGCTCGGTCGTCAAAATCACCATCATAATCTGGATCAGTCGGATCTTCATCTTATTGGTCACCGTGGCCGAACTCACCTTCCTCGTCTTCTTCCTCTTTGGTATATTCTCTTCATTTGCCTCCCTCCTCCATCTTAATATCCTCAAAAAATGGTGCGAGGGGATGGGCTTGATGATGGGCTTCTCTCATGCTCCTATAAACCAAGGTGCCATTGATGGGCTTAAGTATCCTATCCTTTCAACCCCATGGTACAACTCCCTCTTCTAAGCATAGGTAGGTGATAAAATGGGCATAGTGTAAATAAGTCGTACCCCCGTCATAAGTCGCATTTGTGATTTCATCAAAGTAGATGTGTGGTAGGCTTATCAAATAAAAAATAAATAAAGATGCTTTGTCTCAAGCGAAATGCAGAATCATTCTCCGTAGGCAAAATTGTCCCACATGTGATAAGGTTGGCCAACTAGGTGCAAGAAGGTAATCGCCCTGATGGGAATGTTTATCTCCTCTAAGAAGTGTTGGGTTCCCATCGACTATAGATCTCAGTTCGGGGGATATCCTTATGACAATATTGGTAGTTGCATGTTTTGTAGTATTTAAACCCCACTGCTTGAATTTTTTTTTGACAATATATCCCTCGTAGTTCCCTTTGGAAGTGGGGACAAGAGCCCCGAAAATGATCGGGCAATATGGTCATATACGGGATCTTTGTCATGGGAATACCAATTTTTCCACCTGAATTTGGAAAAGAGGGACACAAATTTTTTAGGCATATTGTCCCAAATAATACGTCTCTCAATAAACAAGATTCGACACTCACCAAAAAATGCGTGGCACCAATCCCGTTCACGGGGAGAACATAACGTGTTTCGCTAATCACCTTCGTGCCCATCGATTGACTTTTATTTATTTTTTAATATTGTTTGGGGGCATGTAATTTCTAGGATGGAAAATTGAGTGGAATGAGGGACAACTCTAGGAAAGGAAGAGAATGGTAGGTTTGAGGATGAATGAGGTGGTATTTATAAGTTAAAAACTGACGGAAAATGGAAGTCTTATTTTGGGGAGAGTGAATGGGATTGGGTAATGAAAGGTTTGGAAGATGGAGGTATTACATTTTAGTGTAATTGCATGTACGAAGGTGTTGAGAAAGTTTTGGGCGGAGGGAATGTGAAATGGTGAGAGGGAAGTGAGAAAAAATGGTGGCAAAATTTCAGTATTCTCTTTAGAAAAGCGAACCGGTTCACGTAAGTAACCAAACCAATTTTCTCTAAAATCGAATCAGTTTGAACGCTGAAAAGAACAAACACCTTTCTAAGGTTTTGTTTTTTAGAGAATGGGTTTCATTTTCTAAAGAAACGTTTTTTATGTTTTCTGATTTTCCTCGTAATGTTCACGCTCTCTCGGGCATGGGTAGTGGGTTTTCTTAAAAATCTCTTGGGATTAAATCTAAATTCCCTTTTTCCAATCGAATTTCATCAAAACCAACACGGAATCGTTGGGTACTCTAGGGATGGGTCTCAAATTTTAAATACTCAACTCTCACTAAAATACACACGATTAACTCCTAAACACACAACGCACTCACGCGACTCCTATATACAACTAATACTCATGCCATACAGATCGAGGATGGGATGAACTCTTTCCAAATCTTATTCATCCACATACTCTAGGTCTAACAATAGAATTGTCTCCACTTTCTTGATGCGAGCCTCCAGATATGGCTTTAGGTGTTGTCCATTTACCTTGAATGTTCTCATCCTTCGGGTCTTCCACCTCTATTGCATCATGTGGGAACACTTCTTTCATGACAAACGGTCCAGACCTTCTTCACTATAACTTTTTGGGAACAAATGTAAATGTTAGTTGTAGTGGAGAACCTTTTGTCTCAAATGAAACTCTTTGCGATTTATGTTCCGATCATGGGCAAGTTTCATCCGTTGTTTTGCAATTTGGGTCCTCTCATACAGGTCATCGAGTATCTCTACCAACTATTATAATTAGATCTTCTGTGTTTCACCGAATTTATCCAAACTGAAGTTCAACCTATTGATTGCCCAAAACGTATTTTTTTCCAACTCGATGGGGAGGTGGCAAGTCTTGACATACATATGGCATTATGGGGACATCGCAAGGGTGTTCTTATAAGCGGTCCAATAAGACCATAGCGTGCCGAGTAATCTGATAGACCAATCTTGATAATTGGGATCAACGATCTTTTCGAGTATATTTTTTATCTCTCAATTACCTAGATCATCTTGCATGTTTGTTTGCGGGTCGTAAGTTGTCCTAACCTTGTGCACAACTCCATAATTCCTCATTAACTTCTCGAATGACTTATTGAAAAAGTGCAGGTCATTTTCACTAATAATGGCTTTAGGCGCATCGAAACGAGAAAGTATGTGTTAATGGAAGAATTTTACCACCATCTTATTTCCATTCGTGTGTGTAGATATCTCCTCTACCATTTAGACACATAGTCTACTGCAAGGATGTAGAGAAATCGAAAAAAAGGAGAAAAGGGTCCCGTGAAGTCGATTCCCCAATAGTTAAACATATCATTAGTGAGGATATGGGTCAACCGCATCATATTGCATTTTATAATAGCACTCATAATTTTACATCTCTCATATGATCTAAAAAATATGTTCACATCCCGAAAGATAGTGGGACAATAGAGATCTCCTTGAAGAATCTTTGCGGTCATCTTCTTCGTGGAAAAGTGGCCTCCACACGCTTTCGCATGACAAAATCGGATAACACTTTGCATCTTATCATATGGTACACACTTTCGGATTATAAATTTCATGCAATATTTAAATAAATACGGATCGCCGTAAAAGAACATGTGTGACCAAGTGAAAAACTTCCTCTTCTCTTATCAAGTACAATCGGAGGGAAGTAGATAGTTCACGATGTTTGCAAAACAAGGAGAGATGAGGTAGAAAAAATTGCTCAACTGGAAAATACTTGTCTATGGGTACGGGACCTTGAGGCACATCTGACGAAATCCTAGACAAGTGGTCAGCGGAGACATTTTCTACTCCCTCCTTATCTTTGATGGAAATTTTAAATTCTTAGAGTTCTAAGATCCTTCTAATGAGGTGTGGCTCTTCATACTTCATGGAAAGGAGTTATTTTAGTTCCACGTGTTTGGTAAAGCATATGAAGGGTGACCCAATAAGATATGAACGGAATTTATTAAGGGTGAACACTATCGATAGAAATTCTTTCTTCGTGGTGAAGTAGTTTAATTATGGTCCGGTTATGGTTCGGATAGCATATTATACTATATGGGCCTTCTTATCTCTCATTAGTCCTAAAAAATTCCCTACCGCATAGTCACGCACATCACGCATTGGGTCGAATGGAAGGGTCCAATTTGAAGGTTTCATGATGGGGGCGGAGATTAGCATACTCTTTAATTTCTCAAATGCCTCTTGGCACGCTTCACTCCACTCAAATGGGGAATTCTTAATGAGTAAGTTAATAAGGGCCTATCTATGGAGATAAATTCCTTAATAAATCTACTATAGAACCTCACGTGTCTTAAAAATGAGTGCACGTCTTTGAGTGAGTTGGGTGGGGGAAGTTCAGCAATGATGTCAATTTTCTCCCTATATACTTATATCTCCTTGGACAATACTATGTGCCTTATAACTACTCCTTTCGTAACCATGAAATGGAATTTCTCCTAATTTAGAACTAGGTTATTTTCTACACATCGAGCAAGTACTTACTCAAGGTTAGCAAGACATTCGTCAAAAGAGGGTCCAGAAACGCTAAAGTCATCCATAAACACCTCAAGGCCTCTCTCAAACATGTTGCTAAAAAGACATAACATGCACCTTTGAAAGGTCGTAGGATCATTACATAAACTATATGGCATCCTTTTGTAGGCATAAGTTCCAAAAGGACATGTGAATGTAGTCTTTAATTGATCAAGCAAGTCAACCTCTAGTTGGTTATAACTGCAATAACCCTCTAAAAGAGTAAAATGGGTGGTCCGACACTCTCTCGAGCATTTATTCCCTAAACAACAAAGGGAAGTGGTCTTTCTTAGTGTCGATATTGACTTTCTGATAATCAATGCAAACTTGCAACACAGTGGTGGTATGTTTTGGAATAATTTCTCCCTTCACATTCTCAACCACGATCATTCCCGGCTTCTTAGAAATGACTTGGATTAGACTAACCCATTTACTATCCGAGGATGGATAGATTATGATCGCATCTAATAACTTTATAATTTATGTTCTCATCATGTCTTTCACGATCGGGTTCAATCTTATTTGCATCTCCCTTTGTGATTCATGTCCTCCTTAAGGTGGATTTTATGGGTACAAATCAAGGGACTTCTACCATTCAAATTCATAATGACCAACCAAAATCACCCTCGTGCATCCTCAATATCACCAAAATCTTCCCTTCTTCCTTTTTATTTAGGATAGAGGACACAATAATCGGATATGTCTCATCCTCTCCCAAATAATCATATTTTACGTTAGAAGGTATGTTAATCAAGTCAAGTTTAGGAATTCTAATACTGAAGGGAAACTCGTAGGATTCCCTCTGTGGTGATTCTCGAATTGAGAGACTCAACTCTCACCTCTCATGTCATCCTTAATCTCGCCCTCACCTAGCATCTACCCCGTCATCCTTCAATGGTGATACCTAGAATATTTATAGAGGCATAACGACCATAACATGTGGCAAGAACAATGGCACACTCTACTTAACCACCGACGGGTCAATTGCAGTTGTAGAATAAAAAGAGGAATCAAACTTGTGGCACTAGAGACTTGTTCAGAGTAGTGAAAAGGGGATCAAGATTATTCATTCTCAAGGTAAACTAATATCACCACAATCAGTTGATATAAACTTGTGCGAGAGATACATCTTCGGGATGTAGAAGCGGGTCAACTTCATGAATAATGGAATAATCACAAAGCAGAAGAAGCTTGAGCTTATTCATATGGACATCTAAGGGCTAGCCATAGTCTCATCCATTGGGAAAAAGTTTTATTTTGTGACTTTTATTTATAGCCCTCAAGAAAGGTGTGGGTTTAGTTCTAAAAACATGAGTCTGAGGTGCATGAGGTGTTAAAGAAATGGAAGGACACAGTAGAGAATGAGATAGAGTTGAAGATAAAGAATTTGAGACCCGACAACAGTGGAGAGTACAAAGACACCAGATTAAAGAAGTTATATTATAAGAATGGCATCACACTAAAAAAAGGCATGCCAAGGAAAGTGCAACAAATTGGTGTGGTAGAACAAATGAATTGAACATTGACCAAGAGATCCAAAAGCTTGCGTATACAAGTAGGTCTACCCAATTAGCTTTGGGCATAGGCGGTCAATACAACAACATACCTGATTAACTGAAGACCATTATTACCATTGGAGCACATAATAGAAGAGGAAGTATGGAGCAACAAAGAGGTAAAACGTTTATGCTTGAAAGATTTATGTTGTGTTTCATAAGTGAATATTAGTGATCATGCCATGGTAAGCTTAAGCCAAAGTCACTAAAATTCACATTCATTGGATATGGCTAAGATTAATTTGTCTATGACTTTTGGGATGACTAAAAAAATAAGGTCATAATAAGTTGGGATGTCATATTCAATTAAAGAATAATGTGTAAAGATAGAGGCGCACGTGTTAGAGACACAACACATGTTAGTGGTTCAACTAGGATGATTCCTTGTACATTAATTTAGAATATACAATAAAGATTAGTGGAGTGGATATTTCTTATATAGACGAATCCACACTAGGGAGTAGTACATAGGATTGTGTGCCACTGAGTCTACCTTCAAGTCCAAAGGTAAGGTGGTCCTCTCGTGGTCATTTACCAAATAACAATTACATTAATTATTTGTTACTTCCTGATGGGGATGAACCTGAATACTATGATGAGCCAGGTGAGGTAGGGTATATGATAAATTAGGGACTGACAATGGAAGATGAGATGGAGTCCCTCATCTGAAATCAAACATGGAATCTAGTCGAGTTGCCCGTGAGGAAGAAGGACTTGAGGGTGCATCAAGTGAAATAGGAATATGATGGTTTACTGAGATATAAGGCAAGGCTTATCGTCAAAGGATTTCAATAAAAGGAAGGGATTGCCAACACAAATATTTTTTAATGGTAGTGAAACTGACTACCATTCGGTCAATTTTAAGCATTATTGTGTAGAGAGTTTGCGTGTGAAAAATGAGATATCAAAACTACTGTCCTCTAAGGTGACCTAGAGGAGAAGATATACATGCAAAAATCATAGGGTTTCGTAGGGTAGGAGAACTAGGTATGCAAGCTGAAGAAGAGCTTATACAGATTGAAGTAATCCCCAAGGCAGTGGTACATGAAGTTTAATAGGTTTATACAGATAAATGACTACATCAAGTGAAATGTTGACCACTGCTTGTACTTCAAGAGATTTCGCTGGAATTACATCATATTGTTATTATATGTTGATGACATGCTAGTGGCACGATTGGATATGGGTGAAATTAGGAACTTAAATATACACTTGACGAGCTAGTTCAACATGAAGGACATGGGTGCAATAAAGAATATGCTTTGGTATAGAATCAATAGATTTAAGAAAAATGGTATCTCGGGAAGAGTACTTAAGTCGTGTCTTTCTTAGGATCAATAGGGGTGATTCTAATGTTATTATCACATCAATGGATAGTCAATTTTTACTATCCAAGGACCAGTCACCCAAGACAAAGGATGAGAAGAACTTAATGGTGAAGGTTCCATATGCCTCAGCCATTGAAAGTTTGATGTACACCGTGGCCTGCATGCCACCAATTATTACTCATGCAGCGGGAATAGTGAGCAGGTTCATGAAAAATCCTAGGAAGAAATATAGGGAAGCAGTAAAGTAGATACTCAGGTATTTACGAAGGACTAATGACAATTTTTTATTATTCTAAATGAGGCGAGATTAGTTTGTAAAGATATGTAGCGGTAGAATTTGCTAGTGAGGTAGATCACATAAGGAGAACTGTCAGTTACGTTCTCACATTGGGTGTTTCTACAATTGATTTCCCTAACACTACTATCACTGCCATCCCATTCATTGCCTACATTTCCAGACATAATTCCTTCAGTTCTATCGACATTGCAATAAATCATTTCTTCTCCCTTACCACCTTCAAGTATCCCTTGAGACCCAAGAATTATTTAAATTCACGACTATGGATTTGATACTAATAGAAGTACATTTTGATTTATTTCTTGGTCTTGAGATATTATAATCATCCAAGTCACTATATTTTATTGTATTTATATTAGGTTTGGGAAAAGTTACTATTTTTTTGTCAGGCTTGCTGACGTCAACCACCTTCTTCCAACACACACATTATATATAGTTATGCACTTCCCTTGGAATGTTTGGTTTATTCCATTGTTTCTATGATTATGATTTCATTATTTGTTCATGAGATCCTCTTATAGTGAATAATACAACATGTCCATTGTGATGTAATGACGCTAATCTATAATAGGCTTCTTGTATCTATCAATCTAAAAGGTCAAACAAGTAGTGAAATATTATCTCACTCTCATAATATTTCAAAATTCCAATGATTTTGCTTCGAAATAAACACCTCATATACTAGAGGTCTATAGTTTAAGCATTAGTTATTGAGTATATTGTTCTGAACGACCATGGCTTATACTATGAACATAATATTTGTTCTCAAAAGTGAACATAAGTTGCATAAACTAATCATATTCATAAAAAAGAAGATTTCCTAATTTCTTTTATTAACCCACATAATAGTCCTCATTAGCTTTGTCCAAAAACTGTGATATACAAGTATTCCTTCATTATTATGGCCCACTTTATGTAATATGTGACCATGGCAATAAACTTTTCTGTGAGGAACAATTTAAGCTTGAATAGGCCTAAATCTTTTACACGTGTTACTCCGTTGGATTTCCAAAGGCGAAAGATGTATTCAATGAGCATAATAATATGTCTTCACATTAAAGGAAGTTCAAACAATAAATTTTTATGTTAAAGAAAGCCTTGTAAAAACATGAAATACTTTGTTGGAATTGACTTATTCACTATCAGGTTACATTCTTAAAGCAACCAGTGGTCTTAATTGTATTAGAACTTTGGTACAACAATTTTATGCCACCATTAGCCATTTCCTATTAATGACCTTAGAAAGAATTTTTCCTTTCAATGTGCATGTACAAACTCAATGGGAATCATCATATTTATTGGACATGGTGAGTTATGCCAATAAAAAATATATATAATAAAATATGTTTGGACATCCACACCGAAATTAATATTTTTCAATACCCTCTGTTGGATGTACACCATATTCACCATTCAATGATTGTTACGTCAGTAAAATCTTAAAGGGAAAAACCTTTGGGGAAAAAAACCAAAGCGATGGGAAAAAATAAAATTTTTGCGTCATTGAATATGTGTTGATCGTGATTGATGTTGCCTTGTTAAATCCTTTAATAGAAAATCCCAATGGGAAATACCTAATTAAAAGAAAAAAAGTACAACTCACATATGTCTCTAAGAGAGCATTATTTATTATCCTTTGTTTGGTGAAGTGCTCCCCCTACTTTGCATATACCAAATTGACTGTTCGTGAAGTTTACGCATTATAATCCCATGTAATAGATTTTTGTAATATTTATTATTTAAGTGATTTGGTAAATTGATCAGCTATGTTGTCACTTAAACGCACTTTCTTGATTTCAATCAATTTTTTCTTCTGAAGCTCGAGTTTGGTAAAGAGGGGGTGAGCATATCACTTTATCGAATCTATTTGACTTCAATACAATGACTCTTTTGGAGGTCATGTGTTTCATAACTCTTATGGAGTTCATGTATGTAGAAAACCTGAAATATGATGGTCATATCTCCCTTGATGTAACCTCTTTGAATTTGAGTTATAAATGCTTCATTTCCTTTATAGTTAGTGTTAGTAACATTTGCTATAGGGCGTAAGTGATAAGTTGTTTGATTTTTTTCTCGTGATGATCATAGAGATAGCCTAGATCACATAACTAACTAGACACAAATGGTTAGATATAAAAGTATCACTTAATATGATTGATATTAGTCCCATGCTTTACAAGTAATTGATAATTGTTTCTTGCAAATAAATTGACTGTATTTATTGTTATTTTGGACCAAAATTAACATTGTAATAACAACATGATAGTATGGTACTTCTGGACCAAATTTATGCTTTTCATCTTATTTAGGATGATACGAATATTATAATATCCAGAGACCAGAGACCATGGGCAAACAAAATGACATTCTTATGATATGCAAAAGTATTTCATGACTTCTCATTCTTTTAATTTATAGATTTGTGGATGGTTAGATATAAAAGTATCACATAATATGATTGATATTAGTCCCATCCTATACATGTAAATGATAATTATTTCATGCAAATAGATTGGCTACAGTTATTGTACTTTTAGACCAAACTTAACATTGTAATAATAACATGATAGTAAGGTACCTCTAGACCAAATTTATATTTGTCATCTTATTTAGGATAATATGAATATTATATTATCCAAAGACCTTGGGTATAAAAAACTACATTTTTATGATATGCTAAAATATTGCATGACTTTTCAATCCATATAATTTATAGATATGTGTTCGTCCAAAAATATTCTCTTTATGCATGCTGATATTATAACTAATTATCCCATGGTCATTTATTTTTTAATTCCTTATATGGGTATTTTGTAATTAATTGAGCTCTTCGAAAGTACGTCCTTTTAAGGATATTTGAATAATGGCACATTGGCATATATGATTGCTTTCATACTTTTCCTTAGACAAGTATTTGCTAAGATGGTTGAACCAATATCCATCTGGATTGTCTGCTTTAGAATGAACGTCTTAGTGTATTTAAGTACGTACTACATATTTTTTCTTCATACAAAGAAAATACTTTTGGGATTTTTATATGCATTATTGGTTCTACATCCCATATAAATAATCATTAATAATATTCACAAGTCTCATATATAATATACTTCAAAAATCAATAAGCTAGTCATACATCTAAAAAGTATTTACGACCATAATGGGACGATTTGTTTATATAATAAATTTTTTATTCTTTAAGAAACCATGTTTATAAGTCATGCACTTTTTAGCGAGTTTATTGTAGACACCTCGTTATAGTACCCCACATATACCTCCACATGGCTTAAATAAAGTGCCTTCACACGTCGAACCCCTAGTCCTCTTTTATACCCTAATTGGAAGTCACTCAATGCTTCTCGAGATCATTCTTAACTTTGGTCAACTATCATAATCAATCGTATCTTAACGCACTTTCATTGGTCTCTAAATTCCCCTTTTCAATGGTCCTTACTATGTGTGAATCGGACTTATGATTCGTATTTAGCGGCCCAATTACCAAAAAAAACTAACCGAAGTTAATCAAACTCTTCCCGAGCTTTGTTTGGCTTTGGTAAAATTTTGGACTCAAGTTTATATCATATCACTTTCATAGGTCTCTGAATCCCTTTTCCAAAGTCTCTACCATATGCGAATCGAACTTACGATTCACATTTAGCAACCATTCTATCGAGAAACCATAATCTAAGGTCATCAGATGCTTCTAGAGTTCTGTTTCACTTCGTTCAATGCTCGTATTTGATATTATCTCAATGCACTTATACAGTGCTTGGAATCCTATTTCCAACGTCACCTACCATGCATGAATTAGACTTACGGTTCGCATTTAATAACCCTTTTACCAAGAAACCCTAACCAAAGGTCACTAGATTCTTCTTGACATCTGTTTAAATTTATTATTTTCTAGAACTTGAGTTTATCTTACTCACTTTTGTAGGTCTCTGAATTCTCTTAACAACGATGCTTACTATGTGCGAATCGTACTTATAGTTCACAATTAGAAACCCTTTTACCCAAATATACTAACTAGAGGTCACCATATGCTTCCTAAGATCCCTTTGACTTTCTTTTACTCTAATAATTAAATTATCTCAATGTACTTTCATAAAACTTTGAATCCTCTTTCCAACTGTCCTAATCGTGCGCAAAACGAACTTACGGTTTGTAATTTACTACCGTTGTTTCAAAAAATCCATTTTCAACCTACCTATAGGCAAACCTTCCTCCTGCCTACAGTTATGGGAGACTTTACTTTGCTTCCAAGTGTGAAAGGCATGCCAAAGTCCATACTGATGTGCCCCGCACCCCACTTCGGGGGGTAGCCTGGTCCTTTTAGTTCTTTAGGATCTCCTATATAAGGAAAATCTGACCTCATTATCCAAAACGTTCAGCCTCGAAATCAGTCCGTCAACTTTCATTACATAGCTTTCAAAATAAGATCTCTATATTCCCATAGCTCATCCATACCTCACAACTTTCCTCCACTCCACCACCAACCAAAATCTTCTTACACCCCCTCTAAAAATTAGAATTCTAGTTTTATAGTTTCAAACTCTATCTATCCAAGTCTATCAATTTTTTTTCATCTATTATATCTCATTACTTTTAGCATATTTTCCAATCACTTCTTACCTTCTCACCATTAATCACATTTTTAGTATTTATATACTCACAATCCTATTTTCATAAACTCAAACAATCAAGAAGAGAGTTTCACTTAGAAACCCCAAATTAGATTTTTCTTCCACTTTTTTTACATTTTCACCACTTGTGCACGCTTTTTTACAAAATAAAATTGAAAACTCTCGTGTTGGACTTATGGGTTAGACTTAACATTTTTCCACTTTTTGATCTACGTGGACTTTGATGCCAATTTTTAGCAACGTAGGCATCTTGGGATTCGAGTCCTTATTTTCCTTATTTTACTCTTCTCACTTCATTTTTGCTAGTATTTTGACAAATATATTAGTTTATCTATTTCTACCTTTTTTTTTTTATTTTTTAGTTGTCCTCTTGACATGCTTACTCACCAGCTTATAGTGAGTAATGATCCAATGTATCGCCCATAGTCTATCTATTGTTACTTATTTATTTGCCTTCTTAGCGGTCCTGTTGACATGTGTATTGACTTTTTCATAGTGAGTTATGATCCAACGCATAGTTCGGAGTCTATCTATTTTTACTTTTTTGTATTACTTTTAGTGGTCCATTTGACATGAGTATTCACTCTTTCACAGTGAGTCACGATCCATTGCATTGCTTATATTCTTCCTACCTTTATATTTTTCCTTTTCTTTTAGTTGTGCTACTTATAATGACTTCTTCATGTCTTTTCCATGACGCAAAGAAGATAATTTCTCTTATATATATGTATATATACATTGGTATATATATATATATATATATATATATATATATATATATATATACAAGTGTATATATACATATATATATATATATGGGAATGTATGATATTTTATGAATGATATTTTCATGCATGGCATTTTTGGATGCATGGTCATGCATGAACTGTCATGCTAAAATCAACTTTAAAAAAAATTAAAAGGGGATTTTTGTTTTTTGTTTTAATAAGGGGGGGGGGGGGGGGGGGATAAGGATGGGCTGGGGGCACCGGAAGTAAAACTTATATATGTCATAAGAGACATCTTATGATGTCACAAGTTGAACTTTTTTTGCACTTCCTATTCCCCCCCCCCCCCCCCCCCCTAAAATTTTGACTTCCCACTATTGTAACACACTAATTAATTTCCCCCTTTTTTTCAAAATTCAAACGCAAGGGTAAATGGTATTTTCTTCAATATTACACCTAGCCCCACTTTCTCTCTTGAACCCTGTGGCATTTTCTCTCAAAACTCTGCTTACAACACCCCTTCACTACGCAAACCCTATTTTCTCTCACCGTCTCTCTCTGAACTCCCATTTATTGCACCGTCTCTCTCTAAAGCTACTGCTCAAGCTGCACGACGAAGCACGTCGACACCTCACCAGCTGCGAACCTTACTGAATCCATATAAACTGATGTGCTTCTCCTCAGACCCATTGTTTTCATTTCTATTTTGTTTTTTCCATTTCCATTTTTTCTCTGCATACCTAACACACCACATATTAATATTTTTACAAATCTAAATGATTTCAGATGTGATTTTGCTTCATTATTTGAAGAAGGTCTATTCTCTGTCAATGGTGAATCATAAAAGAAGGTTACCATCCGTTTCTTATTGTTTCACTTGAGAAATGGGTTATGGGATTCTAAACATTATAAATCTCAGATTTGGATTTGTATTTGAGTTTCGATTTGCACTACAAGTTTCAGATTTTGATTTGAGATTTGGGTTTTTGTATTCTAAGCATTACAAATCTCATATTTGATTTGAGATTTGGTTCTTTGTATTATAAGCATTAAAAATATCTCTACTATAACAGTTTTCTTGATCCTTATAATTTTCATTTGCACATTTCAAATCTGATGTAACTTGGTTTCAGAACTTGTTATTTTTCTTTTTTGATCTTTGGTATTTGTAGGGAAGGGTTGGGAAGACTATAGTATTTTTTTGGGATTTTTTGTTTATTTTGTATCGGAGAAACATTAACTATTGATATAGATGTTCTCATTCTTTTGTGTTATATTTAGTTTTTTCTGTTGAGTTTTTATGATTTTTTATTATGTTTGATTGATTTGATTTAAAACTCATAAGGTAAACCCCTTATTTTAAATAATATGGCACTATTGTTTGTTTAAATTTATTTTTAAATTGCACTATTATTTGTTTAGGTTTTTATTTTTTCAGCTGATATGGGTTTGCTAACATGAAAGAAAGAAAGATAAAGAGATGATCGGGTCTCTATCGTCGATAATGAGAAAAAGTAAAAAGGTAATAAATTCCATTATTTCATTTATTTGTAAATAATAAAGAGTTTCTCTTTCTCTTTATTTCAGTTATTTGAAGCCAAACTATATCGACAGTTAACGAGTAAATGGATTTGTTGTGGATTGTCAAAGGATTATGCCATCAAGCTCCTTTGACATTTAGATTGGTATGAAAATTTCATTTTATAAAATGGATGTAGTATTCTTATATATTGACATTTATCTTAAATTTGTGTGGAATTGATCAAATTTTGGTGTGTAGGAGATAGAATATCAAATATACCGTTTTCTCTACAAATCAATTTTGGAGTAGTTTCTATGTCGGTGTTACCATAAATGGAAACCGTTGTGTACTGTTAAATTTCATCTTAACTTGCATTTAATGGATGCACTTGATTATATGAATCACACATTCAGTCCAATTTAAAACAATATATATCTTTAGTAGTATTATGTACTTATGCATCCTGACTGTTTGATTAATTTCCTGAGTGAACACAATGTTGCTACCTATACTTTTGTAATAAGAATTCAAGTTGCATTTCTTAAATCTCTTGTGATTTTCCTCTAAAAGCATATCTACCGGTTAGACAACTATGTGTTACTTTTTAAACTGAACTAAATGAGTTTACAACATACTTAACAAAATAGCAGATTATTAGCTATTGGGTTAAACAAAATGACTATTAGCTATTATAAATGAGTTTACAACATACTTAGTTTTGTTTAGTTTAGTTTAATTTATTGCATATCAAATTTATTATAATCCTAATAGTTTAATTTATTATAACCATTTGTATTAGCTTTTAACTCATGTTGTTTGTGCACAAAACTTATTATGCATATTATCATAATGAACAACTGTTATTTTGGAACTTTGTTTTTACTATGTATTTTTTAAATTAGGATTGTTATGTGCTTAATCTTTTTTCTAACTTATTTACATGATACTTGATTCCATATTATAGCTACCTTGAGGAACATGACAGGGACAACCAGGACAGCTTACCTACCTAAAAAAAGTGGCGTAACAAGTGCTTCAAGGGGGAGGAGGTAGTGAGAGTGCTGAACTTTAGTAATCTTCGTCTTAAGTCTCATTTCTCTAGGGTAATGAACACTGTTATTAAATCACTGTGGAAAAAAATCATGTTGAGGTTAGTACTCCATATCCGAAAACCAGCAATATCCCCTCCCAAGTGCCACACGATTACATGTTTTGTAAGAACTAAGTTGTTTTTTGTACTTATAGCTGAGTACATGTGCAAACAATTTTTTTTTGTGCATCTTTAGAATATGAGTAGGAGATTGTGGATACAATTGTCGATAGTTTTTAAACTACAATTAACAGTTTATAAAGGATCTGTTTCACTAATTCATGTATGTTGTGGAACTTAGTTATAGTTTCAATCATTACTTTTCCGTTTAAATCAATAATTTCACTGCTTCATGTTGCATTAATTAATTTTATTTAACCAAGGCAATTAAAATGCTATGTAACTGTAATATGGTACATTTTGCAAGAACGCCCTATGTAATTGTAGGCACATGGTTATATTGTGGTTAAATATATAACTCTAACATGATGTTGGAAAAATTCTTTATTTCTATTTCGGTCTAATCCCATATCGTCTTCTATGACAACTTGGAAAGGAAGTTTGTCGTGATATGAAAGTACCAAGAAAGGGACTTGTAGAAGGGTGCCTCATGTTTGGGCCATTCTAATTTTGGGAGAGGTTCCTTCAAATACCCCCCTCCTTCGTCTACAAAAAATATGAGGTTGAGATGCCCCCAGGTTCCTCAACTGCAGAAATTCATATTGGTGAAGAAACCCCCAGGGTCCCTCAATCGCAGAAAATCCATATTGGAGAAGGAACCCTAAGGGTCCCGCAACCACATAAATTCATATTAGTGAAGGAACCCCAGGGTCCCTCGACAGTAGGAATTCATATTGGTGAAGGAGCCCTAGGGTACCTTAACTGCAGAAAATCTATATTGGAGAAGGAACCCCAAGCGTCTATTAACTGCATAAATTCATATTGGTGAAGGAACCCCCAGGGTCCCTCGACTGAAACAAAATCACATTGGAGAGGGAACCCCTAAGGTCCTTCAAACCCTAGAAAACAATTGGTTAAAGAACCCTCAAGGTTCCCCTTCCACAATTGCAAGAACACATTTGGATAAGCAACCCTCAAGGTCCTCAACCAAAACCTAGGGCGAGGGACCCTCAAGGTCCTCCCCCTCAACTTCTAAAAATTAAGCCAGGTTGAGGGAGTGGCTAACGTGAGAAACTCCTCATCATGAAAAGTCATTCTTTAAAAGAACAAAAGTACTAACACTTAATTTCTTGTACATGTAGCCTAGTTGAGCTGGAACGACTTAAATAGGCCAGTTGGGATCGCCTAAGAGTTTTGCCCTGGTGGCTGAAGAACAATATTTGTTGACCAAGCTCAAGCCCTCTACACTCTAGGATTGAGAGAATACTAGTAGAAAGACCTTGGGAGTCACTCAAGAACACACAAATCTCACAATTAGTTACAAGTGAAGTGAGCAACCAAAGGGATGATCATAAGAAATTAACCTTTACAAAATGATTTTCTTAGAAGAGATGGTCCCCAAGGCCCCTCTCAAGAAAAATGATTTTAGAGGAGAGTGGTCCTCAAGCCCCCCCCACCCCCTCTCAAGATTTATAATTTTAGAGGAGGAGTTCCACGAGGCCACATCTCTCATGTTTACAATTATTTTAACACAAGTTACCATTTCAAAAGATTTTTACAAAATAAGATATTTTGGCTTCAAGCACAGACATATTTTCTTTTTGACTTTGGTTGGAACCAGGTGGCACCTGTCTGAGGGGATAGGCTACTACACACAAGTAGGGACAAATGGTATATTTCAAACCTTTTCCCTCACCAACCCTCTCAAATTGGGTGTCCAAAAAGGACAACTCAACCCTAGTGCCCAACTATAAATAGGACCCCTGGGCATGGTAAGAAACATAGAAAAAACTCAATGGCACTGTTACTCGTCAAAATCACATCAGAACTTACTAGTATTCTCACCCTGGTCTCTCTCTCTCTAGTTCTAAGTGCCTTGTTATTTCACTCCTCACTGACAACCATCATTCTCAGGAGCACTTCTTGGGAAAATTACTATCATTGTTATGGAAGTTCATCTTCTTTCAGGGAGGGAGTTCCTGCTTGAGGTCCATTTTTACCAAAAGGATAAGGTTTCATCATAAGCTGCTTCATAAGTTCTTGAGAACCTTGCAGATAGCGTTCATTGGAGTAGGTAACGCCTCATCTAGTTATTCATAGACCCCAGTCTCACTACCCTCTTACATTTTTCGAATCTGCTGGGGAGGTATTCTTTCTTTAATAGACAAAAAAGATTTCAATATTTCTAAATAGCTAGTTTTTAAAGACATTCCATCTGTAATGGAGCTCACTGTGACCAGACTACTCAGGAAGAAGTGGTGGTGATCGGAGCCAAGGCACCTTCTCCTTAGGGAGGGCAGACTAACTCGCCGACAACAGCTCCAATGGCAGGTATGAATCTTATGACGATGTTTTTTGACTTCTTAAGGAATAATAATGTAGACCTATCAAGCTTGGGTCAAGGATGTGTAACACCAGCTGTTGCCCCCTCTGGAGGGGTAGACACCCTAGTTGCAATTTCGACAGAGATGATTCCTCCACGAAAGGTGGTGTCGGAGTAGGTTGCGGCACCATCAGGCTCACCAGCAGCTAAGAGCATGAGTTTGGAGGATTCACCATGTAAGGTTATTACCATAGAGGAGGCGAGGAAGCTGCTATCCTCATCTCAGAGGGAGGGTCCTCATTTATATGAGGAGTTGTAAGATCCCTACCCAGAGGGGTATATCCCACCAATATTTATCAAGTTCAACGGCAAAGAGGAGAACCCTAGAGAGCATGTGAAGAGGTTTGTTAAGTACTTAGGAGTACAAGCTGGTAACAAGAATCTGAGGTCTAGGGAGTTCTTTAAGACCCTCACAGGTAAGGATTACACATGGTATTCCCATTTGGTAACTAATAGTATCCCTACTTGGGAAGAGATGCACATGTAGTTCCTTAAGAATATCTTCGTAGCGGAGGATGAATTCACATTAAGGCACCTGGCACAAGGGGTCCAGAAGCCTGGTGAGGAGTTAATGAAATATTTCAAACACTTTCATGAGAGATCATTGGATGTCCACGAGGATGTAGAGGAGTCAAGGCTACTCCAAATATGTGTCGAAGGACTCTTGGAGGAATACAAATTGCATTTTATCAATGCAACTAGAGATGGAACTTTTAGAGTGTTCACCAGGGCTGCCAGTAACATAGATATGATTATCAAGCCAAGCACTTCGAGTTGGAGGATGCAAGTACTAGTGACTTCTGGGAGGTTTCAAGTTTCGAGGAGGCAAGCAATTAACTATGTAGATGGAAATCCCAAAGGAAAGAAGGGAGGCTATGAGTCCAGGAACAACAGTCCCGATCGACAATAAGAGAAATTTTAGGGAGGATGCCCAACCACCACTACCATGAAGTGTAGCAGAAGCTATGGATTGTAATCATACTTTGGTACGAGAAGGGGTAGCAGGTCCTCCTCACTTGAAAGGAGAAACCCCAGCTGTAGATGATAAAGCTAACCCAAAATACTGCGAGCTACACTAGCGGGTGCAACACTCCACCAAGATTGTTGCTACTTGATAGGGATCATTGGAGAGCAGGTGGACAATGGTGCCTTAAAAATCCCTCCTATGGATGATAATGGGAACCCACTTCCAGAATATCACTTCAGTAATTCCATTATGGTAGTTTCTTAAGATGAAGAAGCAACCCCAGAACTGATGGAGTGGGAGAGTGGTGATCAGTTATATGAAGGATTGAAAAAGTTATCCCTGAGTAGAGTTGAGCTGGAAAGAAAGTGAAAGGAGTGGTTTTTCACTCCGGAATAAGAAGAGGACAAAAATAAGGAAATTGAGCAAGTGAACCTCTTAGAGGGAGAGGTATATGTCATCATCGCTCTAGATGAAGGGGGACATCTGAAGTAGAGTATGTTTGCAACGCCCATACATATGAGGTATACTTAGATTCTGAATGTGAGGCCATAGCGAGGAGCCCCAAGTTCAAATGGTTTTTTGACCCAATAGGGAGGAAATATGACACAAGAATATCCATTAAAAGAAAAGTCCTATAATCTGTGCAGCAGCGCAAAGACCCCTCACTAAATTGGCAGGGGCCAATTAGAAGGTTGATCAAGAGGTATACTTTCGAGGTTGTATTTTTAGAGGCAGACTGGTAGGTGCCTTACTTCCACAATAATCCATTGTATGTTATATCTATGATCAATGGAGTCTCATTTCCCAGAGCATTAATGGATGGGGGGGGGGGGGCATCTATTTACATCATGCCCATCAGTACATTGTATGAAATAGGGATTGACTAGGAAAAGGTAGTGCTAGTACTACTAGTGATTTTCGGATTTGATAATATTGGAATGCAATCTATCAAATATGTAAACTTGGGAATCAAGTTGGTAAATTTCACTTCCCATATCAAGTTCCATGTTATCAAAGCTAACATTAGATACTAACTACTCATTGGGAGGGTATGGATACACACCCACGACATAGTACCCTCCACTTACCATCAATGTGCAAAGTGTAACATTAGAGGTCCAAACATAGTAATCAAAGACATGCAGAGACCCTTTGTCGTTGAGGAGGCCCATTTGGTAGATGCTGTATTTTACAAGAAAATGGATGAGGAAAGGATGGTCTCTGGAAGAAAGTTAGAAGGGAAGAAAATAGTTGAAGGAAGTATCCAGCAAAAGAAATCTGTTCATGGTCACTTGGGGGAGGGTGATCCCCCACATAGCAAAGGGCAAGAGGAAAGTGGAGGAGGTGTTTAAGCCTCCTTGAACTTGAAAAAAGGTGGTCTTGCCCGATGGTAAGGTCATCTACCTCTTATAACGGTCTGCGCAGGCGGTTCTGGGATGAGAGCATCGACTCGACACCTGAGTGTTTTGTTGTTGATGAATCCCATATTGTTGAGCGTGTCGAGCAACTGGAAGAAACTCTAGAATGAATGCAGGATGGATCCGGAGATCAATTTGGGGCCAGAGGGGGTGGGAACAAACCCATCCTAATCTCTAAGAGTCTGGAACCAAAATAGAAGGAAGAGCTCATTAAATTACTCAGTGATTTCACTAATGTGTTTGCCTGGAAGTACACGGAGATGCCGGGAATTGACCCAAAGGTGAACTCCCATAGATTGAACATCCTCCCCAATTCCCTCCCATAAGGAAATCCACACGCACATACAAAGCTAACCTAGAATTGAAGATAAAGTCAGAGGTAGAGAAGTTACTGGCAGCAAGGTGCATCAATCCCATTTAGCATCCTGTATGGCTTTCCAGTATAGTGTTGATTGAAAAGAAGGATAAAAGACAAATAGGGATTTGCGTAGACTTTCGCAACTTGAATCGGAGATATCCCACAAATGATTTCCCTCTGCCGAATACAGATAGCTTGGTTGATACTATCGCAGGACATGAGATGTATAGTTTCATCGATGGATACATCAGCCATAACCTGATCAAAATGGATCCGACAGATGCGAAGAAGACTTCCTTCCACACACCATTAGGGAACTTCCACTACACAGTCATGACTTTCAGACTGAAGAATGCTTGGGTTGAATACCAACCGACCATCATGACAATCTTTCATAATGTATTTGATAATATAATAGAGTTCTATGTGGATGACTTGGTGGTGAAATCCAATAAGGAAAGCAAACATATACAGAACCTTAAGAAAGTATTTGATAGGTGTCACATGTATAATCGGAGGATAAATCCCTCTAAGTGTGACTTTGGGGTTACCGTGGGAATTTTTTTAGGTTTTGTTGTGAATAGGTAGGGGGTGCAAGTAGACGCAGAGAAGTGGAACGCCATTGTGAGGATGCCACCCGTCAAGAGTTAGAGGCAGCTTAAGAGTTTCCTAGGAAAGGTATCCTACCTAAGGAGTTTTATACCCGCATTAGAGGAAATAACTCACCTATTAACGCCCCTATTGTAGGACAAAGCCAAGTGGATTTGGGGAGAAGAGCAGAAGAATGCATTTGAGAAGGTTAAAGAAGTTTTATCCTCTCCATTCAAGATGATCCCACCAAAAGCTGGAGCACCGTTGATATTCTACCTCACCTAAGGAGAGAGATCCATAGGGGGACTCTAAGCACAAGAGAATGAATGAGTAGAAAATCCAGTCTACTACTTGTCAAGGGTAATCTCAAGAACAAAATCTAGATACACTAGCGTGGAGAGACACTGTCTAGCCTTGGTTTTTGTGGCTCAGAAGTTAAGACATATATCAAGAACAGTACTTGTTGGACGTGCAGCGAGATTATTTTTTATATTGTCAGAGTACGATTTAAAGTGTATATTTCCCAAAGCAATCAAGATTCAAGCAGTGGCAGACCTGTTGGCCCACTTCCCAAGTGGAAATATTGAGCCTCCTAATGAGGAACTGCCTGGGGAGAACTTCAGAACATGCGTGGTAGAGGAAATGAACAAGTGGCAAATGGAGTTCGATGGATGAAGCGCTCAAGGCTCGGTAGGTGTGGGCATCATACTCTCGAGCAGTGAGGAAAAGACCGCCCTCTCTTTCAAGTTAGACTTAAAATGCTCAAACAATGAGGCTGAGTATGAAGCTCTCATTTTGGGCATACTAGAAGCACTCCGGAGGGGTGTCTAATTAGTATGCATCCGTGGCGACTCTAACCTTGCTGTAAAACAGGTTAATGGGATGTTTGCCTTTAAGCATGCTAACTTGGAATCCTATATGTATATTATCTAAAGGTTGTTGGGACAATTTCTGGAAGTGAGTGTTGAGAGACATGCAAGAACAATTAACATGCACCCCTAATTTATGGCTATAATAGCACATAAGTTGGATATGGATGTGGTAGAAGCGACAATCATGGTGCACCGGAGGATAGTACCTACCACGATGAAGTCTTTATTCCCAAGCAATGAGCCAAAAGACTGGACACACCTAGTGGTAAAGAAGTTTGAGATAAGATATGGGACTATAAAGATGTTGGAGCTGGCTAACTACCACCTGTTACAAGGAACACTTTACTTTAAGAGCCCTCAAGGATTCCTTGCAAGATGTGTTAGGGAGAAAGAAGCAAAAGAGAGGTTGGTATAAATGCACATAAAACATTATGGGGACACTGACATCCTACTTTATCACAGGCTGCGGCAAGGGGGCTACTATTGGCCCACCATGAGCATAAAGGCTACTCTCCTACAATAAGGTTATTTAAAGTGCGAAATTCACTTTGATTAGCCGACAGAAGCTAATTTTGTAGAAGCCTTTGAAGACTAGAGACAACCGTATATTGCATATCTGAAAGACGGTGAGCTACCCACAGAGAGAGAGGATGAAATCTATCTCAGGAAGAGGGCAGCCCACTTTTACTTAGTGCAAGGAGATATATACAAGAAAGGTTACAAAGAGAAGGCACTAAAATACATAGTTAAAGAAGACATAGAGAAGGAAGGTTACAATGAGAAAGTGATGAAGGAAGCCCATGAGACCTCCCACATCGGGGGTGCCAAGATATATGATCAGCAGATGATGCGGGGGTATTATTGTCCAACCATGGAAGTTGATTCCATTGGTTACGTAAAGAAGTACAGAGATTTCCAAGTACATGGCAACATGGTACATGCCCCTTCTATCGACTTGCAAAGCCTGAAAGCTCCCTATCCCTTCCATACATGGGCATTTGATCTAGTGGGAAAGATTAGCCCATCCTCTAATAGTAAAGTGTTCATCATCGTACCTATAGAGTTATACACCATGTGGGTGGAGGCCATTCCCCTGAGAAGGGAAACTGGACAAGTGGTAACACAATTTATCAAGGAATATATCATATGCAGATTCAATATACCCAAGGTGATACTCACAGACAATGGGAAACATTTTGTATGCAAAGAGATGGCCCTCCTCACTGATAAATATAAAATCGTACATTACAGTTCAACCATATCCTATCCAATGGGAAATTTCTAGGCAGAGGCCACCAACAAGACTTTGATCAATATTCTGAAAAGGATGTTGGAAGACATGACAGGGGAATAGGATGAGAAGTTACCAATGGTGCTTTGGTCCTGTTGTACTTCGAAGAGAAAATTGACTGGATTTACTCCATTCTCACTGGTATATGGAACTGAAGTTGTCCTGCCGGTGGAATTGGAAGTACCATTAGCTAGGGTTGCTCTAAGTAATGGAATCATCGCTGAACCACGAGCTCACGACGATTGATGAACACAGAGATAAAGCGAGGGAGAACTTCAAAGTTTACACCAAGCAGTTATCAAGAGCTTATGAAAACCTAGTCAAGCCCAAAGAATTTCAAGTGGTTGACTTGGTCCTCAGATCATCTACTCATCACCTTCGCATCATGTTAGCATCGAATTTCAAACCCAACTGGGAAGGTCCATTTGTGGTGAGAGGAGTGGGGAAGTCAGGATACTACTGGATTTCAGAGTCAGAGAGTGACTATTTCCAATCCATTAATTCTGAATGGCTAAAGAGGTACTATGCCTAGTTTTGTGTAAAATTTTCATTTATGTAAGAGAACCTGAGCGGTTTGCTCTCATACTAGAAAAGTTTCTTTTTTTGCGAAAAATGATAGAACAATACGATATTGTAAATAATACAAAATAGTAAAGAAATGAAATAGCAACACTTTTTTATCATTGTTGATGCTTTCCTTGATTAGCCATCTATATGAGATAGACCTAATCGAATATACTTTTGTTTTTAGAAATGATCTCTACGAAGAGGATGAAAAAACAGATAGGAACTTTTCCCATTACACTTAGGGGATAAGCCCATCCTAAAAGAATGTATACTAAGCAAAGTCCTCCCAGACATAACATATAGATTTATCGTTAGTCACCCGACCAGCAGGAGGAAAACCTCTAAGTAATAAAAAAAAATTTAGAAAATAAATCTTAACTCATGTTCTCTATGAAATGCTTTACCTGACTAGATTAGTAGAAATGTGAAGAAAGGGGCCAAATTCCCCTTCTCTAATATTTTCAGAACATGAAAGTTATTAAAGAAAATGTAGAGAAAGGACCCTATAGACTAGGGGATAGCTAATTTAATTGTATTTTAATAAAACAGAACCGAAGGGAAGGAGATGGAGTCACCCCCCGCCCCTTCAAGCTATTCCTTATTAACACAGGTAATAATGTACAGGAGTACCCCCGCAGTCAGGAGGGTGTGATCCAAAATACTAACATGCAACGTCTAAGAGAACAATGCACATATATACATAACTATCACATATTAATGAATGCACCCCGCAGTATATGGGGAAACCTAAGTTAACCAAATGCTCACATAAATTAGAGCAGGTCTTACTAAACAAATGCCCAAAGTATATATGGGAAGAAAAGGAAAAGGAAAATGCAGGAGAAACAAAACATCATTTATTTTCCTCATTTACAAATGATCAAGTGATGTACACATAGAAACCAAAGTACCACAAAGCAAGAACTAGCCTATCCACTAGAAATAATAAAAAAATATGTCGTCACGGATAAGGGTACTAGCATATGATGGACCAACCTCCTACAAGAACTCCTCCTCCAGCCTAGCTAGATTGGCCTCATCTTCCTGATCACCAGAATCAAGCAAGTCAAGTCAGGACTGAATTGACGTAATATGAGACTGAAGTGATGCTATCTGACCCCAAATCCTCTCAGCATACCGCTGCTCAACCCTACACTGTCTGGAGGAGTGAAGTCTCACCATCTTCCGAAATACAACACTCAGAAAATGGCGAACTCCAACATCAATCCAATCTAAATGAAAATGATAGAACTATTGCAAGTCATGGAGGGCATCTAAAAATAACAAGATAGGGGCGCTAGTCAGCTCAACAAGAGAAGTAGCAAAGAACTCATGAATATGGCTAGCAAGAGCCTTTAGTTTGAACATCGTGAGGCTATAAATATGAACTACTCTCTGAGGAGTGAATGTCTTAGGATGATGCTCCAATATTAGATCTAAGACCTGGTGTTCATGTGTCCTGAACCGTCCCGATCACTCCTCATACCACAGTTTACTCACAAAGGTGGCAGGGGCCTCTACTTGAGAATCACCTTCAGAATGCTGCGACCCTATCTCGGAGGGGAGGTAAGAAGACTCCCCACCGGAATCAGCATCACTGGCTGCAGGAGTGGCCTCAGAACTACGATCTCTCTCATCAACTACCTCATTGGACCCACCAGTAGGATCCTGAAAATAAGTGTTCATGATAAGTCAAAAGAGAAAGAAGATAATGAGAGTTGTATCCAAACTTTAAAAAGGGTTATGATAGAAACCTTACCCCAAAGCTCAAAGGGATAAGTGTGATGCCGCCAATCGGAATGAAGCTAGCCGAAGGGGAGATGCCAGGCTAAGCATTAGAAAAAATCAATACGAACCATGAGTTAGTGAGAAGATATGGCAAATTATGTATGACAGTTAAGTACCTGGAAAGGATACAACATTGCACTCTCTTCCCGCTCGATAGTCACCGGAGAATCGTCTCACTCACTTGGCAATAATGAAATAAGGGTACAGTTGAGAGCACTGACACAGTAAAAGCAAGAACAAGAGGGAGAAAGATAAAAGGAGATAAGGTGTTCCAGCATAATACTTATCCCGCAACCATTTCCCTAGCATGCTCCACAGTCACTAGAGAAATGGACTCATTCACTTGGAAACAATGAAACAAGGGTGAGAGTGACAAGACTTGCACAGTAAAAGCAAGAAGAAAAGGAAGAAACAGAGAGAGAGAGAAGGTATACCCGTATAGTACCTCTCTCACAGCCATCTCTCTAGCATGCTCCAAATTCACCGGATCAATGACCTCACTCGCCTGGAAACAATGAAATAAGGGTGAGGTGAGAGCATTTACCTAGTAAAAGCAAGGAGAAAAAAGGATAAACATAAAGAGATAAGGTATGCCAATATAATACCTCCTTCGCAGCCATCCCTCTAGCATGCTCCACAACCACCGGAGAAATGGCCTCACTCACCTAGAAACTATGAAATAAGGGTGAGGGTGAGATAAATTCCATAGAAAAAGCAAGAATAAAATGGAGAAATGGAAAGAGAGAGGATATGACAGTATAATATTTCTATCACAGTTATCTCTTCGGCGTTCTCCACAGAGATCGAGGCAGCTACCTCACTAGCCTGGAAATAATGAAACATGGGTGGAGGTAAGCATACTTGCACAGTAAAAGCAAGAAGAAAAATGAAAAGTCCAAAAAAAATAGGGAAGGTATGATAACATGGTACCTCTCCCACAGTCACTCCCCCAATATGTTCCGCTATCACTGGAACGATTGCAACACCAACCTAAGAATAGAGAATCAGGTAAGTGTTAGTAAGCATTGGCAAAGTACTAAATAAGAAAAATAATGAGAATATAATCAAACCAGTATTTACTTGGGCAGCTTCATCCGAAATCTGAGTCAGAATCCCCGTAGCTTTGGGGGCAGAACTAGTAATAGGTCCTGCAGATAAGGGGGCCTCAACTATGCTAACCTGATCACAAAAGTTGGAAAAAATATATATACGAGTCATTATAGTGACACAACAAAAGGTTAGTCTCATGCAAATGTAAGAAATGATACCTGAGTAGTTACCCCCATAAAGGTCAAGGGGGGCACAATGAACGGAGCCTGAGGGGTTGCCCTTGCAACACTCATGGAAGGCAAGGAAGCTTCCACATAGCTATCTTGTAAATAAAGAAAAAGAGGTAAGAATTTGCAACATGAAAACAAGAATATAGAAAATTCCAAAGGTTCATGACATAATAGTTATTGGGAGAGGCACTATGGTAGGACTCTCGCTGGAAGCAACAGGGCAAGACGCCTCATCTACAATAGGGGTTGTTATAGAAATAGTAATGGTAGGCACTGATGTAGTGATGCTACGAACCAACTGAGAAAATAAAAGAAAATTATTTGTTAGTATAAGTAAGATCAAAGGCAGATAAGAAAATTTTTGGGGTACCTGAGCCCCCTCAAAAGAAGAAGGGCGGAAGGTGACCAGCAGCCCAGTAGGGGTTGTGCTGAAGACCTATTTATAGTAAATGGAATTAGAAGACGTCATCATCATCACAATTGTGGGTAACAATTCTATTAATACTTGAATAAAAAACTGTGAAATAGACTCAGTAGTGGAAGCTATAGTAAATGTGGGCCTATAAGGGATAGGCAAGAGCATAAGCCTTCCGTCCATAGAGACGTGGACCCCGAAAATAGAAATCCTCTCTGAGGGAGACAACCCTCAGATAATAGTCTTCAAAAAAGGCAGAGTCCCCTCTACAGAAGAAAGTCCAAGCAATACAGGGCCCTGGGGAATGAAAGGTGACAAAGAATATAAACACTAAGGGCGTAGTAATAGAGATAAGAAAAGGGATAAGAAAATAGACAAACCTCTAAGAAGGAAGTAGCCAGGGGCTTAGCCGTAGAAGTGCCCGTTGCTACTACAGGAGAAGGTGAAGCAACAGGGATAAAAGGTAACACCCTATACAATTATAAATAGACATAGAACACAAAGGAAAAGAGTTTTAAACATTAAAGAGAGAACAATGAGTCCAATAACTCAAACGAACTCGGAGAGGTACCCGAGTAAAATGTGCGATCACGGAATGGACCCTAGTGCTAGCAGGATGCACAGATGAGAGTTGCAGAGAAAGTAGTATTATATAGCACTCAGTAAAAGAAATATAAATCATAAATGTCAAAGTCTTAAAAAAGGGCTATGGGAGTGACAAAAGGCCTCGCGAATAAATGAGCATAGATTTTATCTCTCGTTGAAAAGGAACGCGTCGTAATAGGGGAAGAGGAGGACTACTCGCCTTTGTAACTTGCAGAAATTTGGCAAAAACATTTTTATTAGTAAATAATCTAATGATGAAAGAGCAAGAAGATCATATGCATAAAGGTTCCATTAAAAGAAAGACTTATAGCAGCGGGACACATAGTCTGACTATAAGGGGTCTGGTAGCAGAGTGAACCCCCGAAGGAGAATGCGGTGCCTCGTCGTCACTAAAAAACTCCCTCGAAACTAATAACAAAGCATAGGTGTCAGTAGTACTTTAACCACGAAGATTCGAGCCACCCACATCACCCGAAGAAGAACCATGATCATCATAGGAAGGAGGGCTTCCATAGTCAACTAGTTCCTCTTCCAATAAGGGGGAGGGGGAATCAGTAGGTGAAACTCCGAAAGAGCCAGTTACACTAAGTAAAGAATGTTTGCATATAGTACCTTATACAATTGGAATAGATGTGACTTGTGTCTACACTCTAAGATTGTCGGTATCAGACCCCTGGTCTAGAAAGGAAGGAGAAACAATGTCAACATGACTCCCTTTCTTCCTCTTATCAGCTCTAGTCCTCACAGGAGAAGGGGGTGGGGAAGGGATAGTAGCAGGGACAAAGTTAGACACATCCGCATCAGTGTGACTTCCATTTCTTATCGTGGGAGATTTCACTTTGCCTTTGCTCCTAGATAGGATTTTGGACTTAGCAAGTGGTAACTCGGTCGATTGGTGCTGAGAAGACTCGTCAAGAAGGGGCTTCCCCAAAATAGGGGTAGTCTGCTCGTGAGGCGGCCTAAGAGTAGTGATGAGAAACCAAGTTTCCTTCTGCATCTGCTTAACTAACAATGGACCTTGACATACTTGATAGGTTTGGTCTCGTGAGGGGGACCAATCACGCAACCTTGAATCAAAAGAATATGTCGCAGCCATAGTAGGAACCAAGAAGTAGTAAATGAAGGTAAATAATTACGAGGAGGCACGTAACCCCCCCCCCCCACCCCCCACCCCAAGCCATCTACACTATGGAACAACCCATGAAGAGTGAAGTTGGTACATGGCTCAAAAAAAAGAATTATCGGTGCCCGAAGGATGAGGAGGGGTGTGGACACCCTGATCATAACCAAATTGTCTCCTTACCCTCTGAGAATGATAAAACTCGTCACATCATCCTAAATCTGTCCAAGAAGGAAGAAGGCTCGGTAGTAACATCGTCACTTCATTGATGTGTGGAGAGGTAGAAATGACTCTACTTCAGAAGGGAAATAAAATGTGCCACCATCGCTAGTAAACTAAAGCCAGTTAAAATCATTATCATGACGCTTACTGTAAGGCCGAAATCAAAACTCTTAAATGTCATCAATCAAATCTCCCAGGGGCTTCTTAGGTACCTTTCTATGATATATCAGAAGACGAGCAACATTACTATGGAAAACTTGAGCCTCAGACGAAAAATGGGGGAAATTCTCAAATAGGAAGGCCATCAGGAGGGAAAAGTTTGCAAAGTTAGAATCACAATAGCGTCCGTGGTATCTCTCCACATCTACATGCCCCCGGTCCATCCAAGTATAAAGGGAACCAATAACTAAAGTAGATAAAGGAACCGACCTACCTCAGCACAATCTCATATCCAATTTGGAAAGGTGCTCACGAGGGGAATCTTCAGGCTTACCCGGTAGTAAGAATCGGCTCAAAAAAGTGACCAGAAAGGCGGCTAAATGTGAAAAGGAGTGGAGCTTAGGACCGTCTTGATTCTTAGGGGCTGTGATAGAAGTTCCTTCTTTCTTCAGTTGCTTGTAATCCCTAAACCAGTACCTCTACCACTTGGCAAAGGAGTGTTTAGTGGCACCGTTAGCACTCTGCAAGGGCTTCCTATAACTCCTCCACCATTTCCTGCTCCAGTGAATCTTCGTAGCCTTCACTAAAGACATGTTGGCCAAAGAAAGTAAGGTAATATATCTCAGACACACTCTCTAAAGTAAAGGTAAATTCTCCCCAACCAGTCACAAATGTGTGAGATTCCCTACTCCATTGGGGTAATAAAAGATTACTAAAAGAATTGTGTTTAATAAGGGTGCAAGATCTCAGGCTGTCAATGGCAGTAAGAAGGCCCGCTTACCTAAGGGTGGTCATGTAAGAAGGAATACTCAGAATATAATCAACCCAAATAGACCATTCCTATGGGGAACCCCCTGCAGCTCTGAACTCAGTGTTAGAGTAAGGAAAATCGCCAAGGTCAACCCCGACCCTAAGGATAGAATCTGGAAAAATAATGAGAAAATAAGTGGACTCACCTAACCCCACACGGGCTCGCTCGAGCACAGTGCCAGCAAATTTCTCTTCAAATTGAGCGAAGGAAGCTATGAAGTTGTCTGCAGGTCCAAAGAAAGGTGTGCGGAGATAGATACTAAAGTCCCTTCCTTGGCGAGTGCGTGTATGGTCCTCCCAAGACTAGGAAGAACTTGCGATGTCGGAAAAACTACCAATGGATATGGGTTCATGTGAGGAACCAATCGTCAAAGATAGATCAGAGGAACCCCTCACACCTGACACCTCGGATGAGGAAGCCTCGCCAACTTTTTGGTGTCACGGGGAACCCCTAGCTGGTAAAGAACATATACTGCCAAAATTAAACTCTCCATTAACAGTGGCACATGAGGACCCCTAAAAAACAATTTTTGGCGAGGAACCCACAGGGTGAAAGCCCTCGACAAAAAACAGGGGTAAGGAATTTATAATTGAAGAGGACCCCACCAACTGGGTGGGTTGCGAGGAACCCTCGGAGATCGATGAATGCTTTATGGCAACCATGGCTGGCAAGATGCCCATAATGATGTTCGTCATTGGCAAAGAACCCTCGGTAGTGGACCCCCTCTTTGAAATTATATCCGGCGAGGAATCCCTAGGATCAAAATCCTCGTGTATGAGATCAACATGCTAGGAACCCTCCAATAGAGTTGGTCGTGAGGAACCCTCGGCAATCAGTAAATATATGGTAATACTCGTCATCGACAAGAAACCCTCGACAACAGACCCCCTATTTGAAATCTCATTCAGCGAGCGACCCCTAGGTTCCAAACCCTTAGGTGCGAGATTAGGACATGAGGAACTTAAAGCCGTGGTTAGTAGGGCTGCGGGCGAGGAACCCATATATATTAAGGAGGAAGGTGTTGAACCCAAACACATAGAAAAGTCAACTGAGGAACCCTCAAAATGAAACCTAACACACGAGGAACCCTCGTTCAGGATAACCCCAAATTGCTCGATATAGACGCCGCCGACGAAGAACTCAATGGAAAATAAGGGTTTAGCACAATGTACGACGAGGAACCCACGTATCCCAAATCATAGATGGAGGCCCTGACCATTCCTTGAATGGTTCACGAGGAGCCCAGTTCCAAATGAAGAGCCTCAGCAGCACGGGAAGAATTTATGGGTCACGAGGAACCCTCGCTAGTTAGAGCAGATGGCGAGGAACTGTCACTCAGTTCGACCGCTAACGAGTAACACTGGCTACTCATGGGCATTGATGAAGAACTTTATCATTTTTAGCCCCATATTTCAGTTCAACATCAACAGAAGTTCCAATCGGACGTGGCTCGGGCGCTGTCCTAACAGAAATGATGTCGGCAATCAAACGATGATCAACGGGCATTGGGACGGTGGAACCACCTTGGGTAGTGGCCATGGTGGTGGTGTCAGCCATTGACTTCGGAGATATAAAAATGGATATTAGAACATACCCTATCATAATGGGGACAATGGTGGTAGAATCAGTTAGTGGTGTTAAAGCAATTAATAGTGTATTTGAAAAAAACTTGAAAAAATAGGGGCTATGGTGTATTTCGTTTTTTCTCCCTAACTAAAAGCTTAAAACTCTCTGTGAGTCTTTTGAAGAAGATGAAATATTTTTTTCAAAAAAAGAAGAAAAGGGCCTTTATGATTTACATAAAAATGGGAAAACATGCAGGAATGCCAAAAGTCTATAAGTTTTTTTCCCAAATGATGAGATGATAGTTCCCACACTGACCCGTGGAGTCTCGAAAACCAAAAAACATACGATGATGGGACAGTGAATTGAATGATCTTAGGGGTAAAGTTGAGGAGCACCAAGGATCTCTAAAAAAATTAATTTGAAAATTGAATTTATAGAGTACAAAGTCTTCTGGTCTACACAACAAAAATGACTTTGCATGAGGGGATAATGTAGAAGGGTGCCTCAAGTTTGGGCCTTTCTATTTTGGGGAGGGGGTCCCTAAAATACGCCTCCTTCGTCTATATAAAATTTAAGGTTGAGATTCCCCCAGGTCCCTCAACTGCAGAAATTCATATTGGTGAAGGAACCCCCGGGGTCCCTCAACCGCAGAAAATCCATATTGGAGAAGGAACCCCAAGGGTCCCTCAACCGAAAAAAATAATATTCGTGAAGGAACCTCAGGGTCCGTCGATTGTAGGAATTCATATTGGTGAAGGAAGCCCCAGGGTACCTTAACCGCAGAAAATCCATATTGGAGAAGGAACCACAAGGGTCCCTCCACCGCAGAAATTCATATTGGTGAAGGACCCCCTAGGGTCCCTCGACCGCAAAAAAATCACATTGGAAAGGGAACCACCAGGGTCCCTCAACCGCAGAAAAACTCATATTCGAGAAGGAACCCCAAGTTCCTTCAAATCCCAGAAAACATTTGGTCACAAAATCCTCAATGTTCCCCTTCCTCAACTAGAAGAAGATATTTGGGTAAGGAACCCTCAAGGTCCTCAACCAAAACCTAGGACGAGGGACCCTCAAAAGTCCTCCCCCTCAGCGGTTAAAAAATAAGCCAGAATGAGGGAGTGGCTACCGTGAGCAACCCCTCATCATGAAAAATAATTCTTTAAATAAAAAAAGTACTAACACTTACTTCCTTATATAGGTAGGCTAGTTCTGCAAACATGGCTCAAATAGGCTAGTTGGAATCTCTTGGGATTTTTGGCTTGGAGGTAGAGGAACAAAGTTTGTTGAGAAAGCTCAATGACTTAGAACTATAGGATTGAGATAATACTAGTAGGAAGAGCCTAGATGTCACTCAAGACCACACACATCTCACACTTACTCACAAGTGAAGTGATCAGCTAAAGGGATATAAATAAAAAATGAACCTTTACAAAATGATTTTCTTACAAGAGAGGGTCCCCAAGGCCCCTCTCAAGAAAAATGATTTTAGAGGAGAGGGGTCCTCAAGCTCCCCCCCCCCCCCCCCCCCTCTATATTGATAATTTTAGAGGAGGAGGTCCTCGATGCCTCATCTGTCAAGTTTACAAATCTTTTACCACAAGTTATCGTTTCAAAAGATATTTACCAAATCAGATATTTTGGCTTTAAGCATAGACATATTTTATTTTTGACTTTGGTTGGCACCGGATGACACCTATCTGAGGGGATAGGCTGCTGCACACGGGTAGGGAAAAATTGTACATTTCAGACCTTGTCCCTCACCAACGCTCTCAATTTTGGCACCCAAAAGTGTCAACTCAGCCCTAGTGCCCAAGTATAAATAGGACCCCAGGGCAAGGTAAAAAATATAGAAAAACTTAATAGCACTGTTACTCTGTCAAAATCACACCTGAACTTACTAGTATTATCTTCATGCCCTCTCTACTGCTAAGTGCCTTGTTCTTTCACTCCTCACTCACAACCATCATTCTCAGGAGCTCTTCTTGAGAAAATTACTATTATTTTTATGGAAGTTCATCTTCTTGCAGGAAGGGAGTTCTAGCTTGAGCTCTATTTTTACGAAAAGGAGAAGGTTTCGTCATAAGTTGTTGTAGAAGTTCTTGAGAACCTTGCCAACATCGTCCATTGGAGTGGGTCACGCCTGATTAGGCATAAATTCTTCCAAATTTATCCCTTTAATTTAGTTTCTTTTAGCACCTCAAACAACGTAATTGATTTGATTTTATCTCATAATCTTGCTACCGACTTATCCTAACAAGTACACTGAGTTTCGGGTAATTCGTACTAATTTTACAGGTATTTAATGTCAATAATGAAAGAAAGAAATCGGAAGAATCAAGAAAGAAAATAAGGAAAAGTCAAAAGGGCAAAAGTGTAATTTTTACCTGGAATTTGGATGAGCCATCAAAAGAAAAGTTGAAGAGTCTTCAAATACGAGTACAAAGGAAGAAACGACACCTCAATCGGAGTTCTAGTGTGAAAGTTATGAGCAGTCAAAGTTGGAAAAAAATAGTCAAAGGCAGACCGATCCATAGGAGGACCGGATCGGTCTGTAATGTCACATTCCAGAGAACCCCAGACCGAAGACGGATCAAAATTGAAGAAAAATAGAAGAACCGATCCACCCAAGAAATAAAAGAATCGGTCTGGATTCCATGCAGACCGATCCGCAGGAGAACCGGACTGGTCCGACTGTTGAGATTTGAATTTTTTATCTTTCTCTAATGGAGAGTCCTAGTGAAGCTAAAACTCTTGGAGTTTTGTAGGGTATTTAAACCCGAGTTATTATCGTGTTTAGGATGGAGAATTAATATAATTTTTCATTCTTTCTGTAAAACCCTAGTTTTGAAGCTAGATTACAATTTTAATTCCAAGAGTAAAGATTGTTCAGAATTCAGTTATTACCAATAATTGTAGTTAATGCTTCGAGTGTTTTGGTAAGATTAGTGACTAATTTCCTCTATTTAATTTCCCGTTTACATCATTCTACAAATTTTCTTTAGTTTAATCATGACTTCCTGCAAATCCAAAATCGTTTTGATTACTTTCATCATGGTAGGCTAGACTTTTCAAGGTCGGGATGCATGAACCCAACCTGATGTGGTAGTTGTATGTACATACAATTAATCCTCTAAATTTAATGGTTTAATTATGACCGTATTGCATAGGAACATGACAATTGTAGATCTTTAGATCTCGTTTGCTTTCGGGTAACCGGGATGCTTTAGAATACAATTCGAGTGTAACTATTGAAATACCGATTTACTCGTCCTCAGATTAAGTATGATGCGGGCTTGAACCTCATATACTTAATGCTTGGGAGTACTAAATTCTAGGTCGAATTAATCATTTAAATTTACGATTAGTTTTATATCATCAATACACTAGGGTTGGAGGATTGTATTCCTGTCTTGTTCTTTCATTATATAGTTTACAGTTTCAAGTCAAGTATCATCAGTAATTTAGAGTAGTTTCATTTCATTCATGCTATCGTGCATTAAATAATTATTTTAAAAATTGCATTTAATTGTAGTCAATTCCCAAAACCAATCATCTTTTCCTTTTTCTTTAGAGTCAGAGCTAGGATTTCTTCGTCTATCCAACGTCGTCATAATTTTGTTATCCTATTTCCCTGTGGATACGATCACGACTTACCGGGTTTATTACTAACGCGACAGGCTTGCACTTGAGCCTAGAGAGTACGCACTTCTGAAACACATTCTTAGTCGCATCAAGTTTTTGGCGCCGTTGCCGGGGAATTAGGTAGACTTAGGATTAGATCGAGTCAATATAAAACTTTGACCAAAAAATTCCAAAAATCCAAAAACATATAAAACATTCAAAAAGACAAAAAGATTCATCATCACCTCTCATAAGATGTTAATGCAAAATTCTGAACTCACTCCAACCCCCCATAATAATCCAACCCACATTCACGAAAACCCGATTGTTGAGTACGATCCTGATAGCCCTCACATTCCTAACGCTCCACAATTCTGGGTTCCACCTCCCACACCGTCACACTTAATCTCAAATAACACGTCGTTTTCCTTCTTAGGACACACTTAAGAGGGCACTCCAAGTATACCAAGTGAGGATACTGAATCTTTAAGAGAGAGAGAGATGTCACAACACGGTAGTGCAACTGTCGACGAGGGAGAGGCCCCGTATCTCCCTTTGAGAGACATCTTATATCCCGAGCGCACTATCACTCCGGGATGCATTTTACTCCCGTACAATGCTGGGCAATTTCTCTTCATAAATGGGATGATCCAAATACTTCCCACTTACCATGGACTGGATTCAGAAAAGCCATATGCCCACATTATGGAATTTGAGGAGGCGTACGAGACGCTCAGTGATCAAAATTGCATGAAAGATGAGCTCCGCCTCAAACTCTTCCCATTCTCGCTAAAGGATAAGGCTAAGACCTGGCTATGGTCTTTACCTCCAAACTCGATTTCATCATGGAACGAGCTCAAATCCAAATTTCTCAAGAAGTTCTTTCCTCCACATCAAATGAATTCCATCAAGGATCAAATTCAAACATTTTGACAATTATAAAATGAGTCATTCAAACGATGATAAGAGCATTTCAACGAGTTAATTGCCTCGTGTCCCCATAATGGTTTTGATAAAACGCAAATCATTTCCTTTATCCATAATGGGCTGAACATTAACTCCAAGCAACTCTTTGAGACCATGGGTAGTGGTTCGTTTGTCGACTTAGATGCCCATGATGCTAAGCTTCACCTAAGGTATGTCGCCGAGACTACGCAATCTTGTGATACATCTGACCCTAATGCTCAGAATCGAAATCGTTAAGTGATCGCCACTCCATCGGTGTCCGGCCTATTTCATATAGAAAAGAATTCTATAGTGGACAGTCGACTCGATATGCTTGAGAAAGGACTGTGAGACGTACGTGAGGTATTGGGAAGAGGACCAACTGGATCCATCCCTAACCCAGTTGAGAAGGTGTGTGTGATTTGTGAGGCAGGTCATTCAACTGAGGAATGCTTGACTATACCCGCCTACAAAGTGATGCTTCAAGAGCAAGTAAGTGGCATAGGAGGCTTTAAGGGTAATTTCGGTACCCCTCACGGGAATTCCTACAACCCTCATGGAAAAACCACCCTGGTTTTAGCTATGGGAAACAACATGCTGCGATGAATCCTAATTCTCATGTTGCCCTTCCTCCACCACCGCACTTTCAAGAAGCTCCACACATGCAAGGTCATGTGTAGGCATCACCACCTCAAGGAGCATACATCCATCCACCGCGATGAAGTCTAAAAGATACGATCAACCACTTTATCAATACCCAGACTACAACTAATGCTAGGCATGAGCGCATGATGAACGACATGAATGTGAACATCTCACAGTTGGAATCATCGTTGAGTATCCAAGAGAAGGGAAAGTTTTTTGCCCATGGCCAAAGACCACCCCAAGGTCAAACTAGTGATAGATCCACCTCGATAGAACATCAGGAGAAATGTCAAGATGTGACCACTCTTCGTAGTGGTCGAGTCATTGATTTATCACCTCCCCCACACGATGTTACCAAAGACAAGGAGATTTCGCCCAGAATGAAAGAGGCCGAACATGTCCCCTTGAATGAGAGTAAGAAAGAGGACACTAGTGAGCCTGAGGTAGTTGTGAAACCACCCACCACGGCACCGTTTCCTCAAAGGTTGATTCCTTCCCATAAAGGAAACGCCCGTGATGAAGTGCTAGACGTACTAAAGCAAGTAAGATGAATTTACCTTTCATCGATGCCATTAAGAAAATTCCAGCTTATGAAAAAGTCATCAAAGACCTATTGACGCTAAAAAGGAGGATGAAGGTAAAGAAAAACGTCTTCCTAGCACAGAACGTGAGCTCCATCCTACTCAATGATCTCCCACCCAAGTTTAAAGATCCCGGTGCACCCACCCTTTCTTGCATCATTGGAGAAAATAAAATTGAGAAAGCCTTACTTGATTTGGGACCAAGTGTCAATATCCTCTCTTACACCATATATAGGATACTTGATTTGGGCGACCTCAAGCCCACAAAGGTCACTCTCCAATTAGAGGATCGAACTGTGAAGATCCCACGAGGCATAGTTGAGGACGTGATCATCTAAGTTGACACTTTCTACTTCCCGATAGACTTTGTCGTTTGGGACACGGAGCCCTCCTTCACCTCTAGCAACCATGTTCCCATTATTCTTGGGCGCCCGTTCTTAGCTAAGGCCAATGCAATCATCAATACTTGGAATGGGAGAATGCAACTCACTTTTGGGAACATAACGTTAGAAACTAACATCTTTCATATCACCCAACAGACGGGGGAAGAATATGATCTTTACGTGGTAAGTCTAATAGACGAGATCGTAGAGGATTATTTCGAGAAAACTTATTTTGGAGACGCCTTAGGGTCTGGTTTAGTGACGAGTCACGAGACTGAGGGGATGTACACCGCATTCAAGAGGGAGGTTGAGGAGTTGAGAGAGTTATTTGATGAGAAAGCGTCGGACAAGGACGCGGAGGAGTTACCACCGAGGGATACACGCATGGTTCCCTCCAACGAAAAATTTCCAACCCTCGAATTGAAGAAACTCCCCTACCATGTTAAGTATGCATACCTAGGAGAGGATGATACATTTCCTGTTGTTGTCTCCTCTAGCATAGATGAAGAGCAGGAGGGTAAATTGCTAAAGATTCTGAGGAAGTAACAAAGTGCTTTTGGTTGGTGCATTGCTGATTTGAAAGGGATAAGTCCTTTGATTTGCACTCACAAGATCCATCTCAAAGAGGATATCAAGCCCTCGAGAGAAATGCAAAGAAGGCTAAACCCTAATATGAAAGAAGTGGTGAGGACCGAAGTAATTAAGCTATTGGATGCTTGGATTATCTACCCAATCTCGGATAGCAAGTGGGTGACCCCTATTCAAGTTGTCTCGAAGAAGTCGGGCTTGACAGTGATTGAGAAGGGAGAGCTAGTTTCCCAATGTACTGCCACCGGGTGGCGCGTTTGCATTGATTACCGGAAACTCAATGCAGGAACTAGGAAATACCATTTCCCCTTATAATTTATTGATCAAATGCTTGAGAGAGTAGCAGGCCACCCTTACTATTGCTTCCTTGATGGTTATTCCAGATATAATCAAATTGAGGTAGATGTACTTGACCAGGAGAAAACTACCTTCGCTTTCCCTTTTGGTACGTTTGCCTACAAACGTATGCCATTCAGCTTGTTTAATGCACCCGCAACCTTTCAAAGGTGCATGTTGAGATTATTTAACGAATGGTAGAGAGTGGACTTGAAGTGTTCATGGACGATTTCAACGTTTTTGGCACTTCCTTCGACCTTTGTCTTAAAAAACTAGAAAAAGTACTTTCCCGGTGTGTGGAAAAGAATTTAGTGCTGAATTGGGAGAAATGCCACTTCATGGTCACCGAGGGAATAGTTCTTGGCCACATAGTTTCATCCAAGGGGAGAGACGTTGATAGAGCGAAGATTGATGTCATAGCCGATCTACCCCCACCAAGATCGCTCAAGGACGTGCGCTCCTTCTTGGGCCACATGGGGTTCTATTGAAGGTTCATTAAGGAATTTAGCGCCATCGCTAGATCCTTAAGCAACCTAATCATTAAGGACAACCCATTTGAGTGGAAAGAAGCATGCCAAAGCGCTTTTGACAAACTGAAAACCATGCTTGTGTCCGCTCCCATTATGCTAGTTCTGGATTGGTCTTTACCATTCGAACTTATGTGTGATGCTAGCGATTACGTGATAGGGGCTGTTTTGGGCCAAAGAAAAGACAAACAGGCTCATGTCATCTACTACGGTAGGCGGACTCTTATCGGACCAAAACTCAATTACTCCACTACCGAGAAGAGTTGGTAGCAGTAGTCTTTGCTCTTTAAAAATTTTGGTCTTACCTTATCGGTTCTCCCACCGACCACGCGGCATTGAAATACCTACTTGCAAAGAAAGATACAAAGCCGCGCCTCATAAGGTGGATCTTACTTCTACAAGAGTTTAATCTCTCCATTAAAGATAAGAAATGAGTAGAAAACGTCGTTGCCGACCACTTATCATGACTTTCGTTCGATGTACCTAGTGATCCCATACCCATAGATGAATACTTTCCAGATGAGCAACTCTTTACTACCTCTTCTTTGCCCTGGTTTGCGGATATAGTGAACTACCTTGTCACGGGAGCCATCCCTCCCGACTGGACACCGTAAGATAAGAAGAGGTTTATTACTTGGTGGCGCATGTTTTTCTATGACGATCCCTTCCTGTTTAAATATTGCGCCGACCAAATCATCTGACGAAGCGTACCGGATGACGATATCCCCAAAGTAATCCAATTTTGTCATTCGGAAGCTTGTGGAGGCCACTTTTCGACGAAAAAGACGGTCGCTAAAATTCTTTAATGCGGCCTCTATTGGCCCACAATATTCCGGGATGTGAACGATGCTTGTAAATCTTACAATAGGTGCCAACGGATGGGAGCTATTACCGGACGAGACATGATGCCTCTTACCCCCATACTCATTATTGAGATCTTCGACTGTTGGGGTATTGACTTCATGGGTCCTTTCCCCTCGTCCTTTGGGTTCCTATACATCCTTGTCGCGGTAGACTACGTTTCTAAATGGGTGGAACCTATATCTACCAAGACAAATGACAACCAAGCGGTGATAAAGTTCTTGCTGGAACACATACTTTCCCGCTTCGGTGCACCGAAAGCGATAATCAGCGATAATGGCACGCATTTTTGCAATAGGCCATTCGAGAAGCTCATAAGGAAGTTTGGCGTCGTTCACAAGGTTGGAATAACTTATCACCCACAAACGAATGGGCAGGCCGAACTACCAAATCGGGAAATCAAGAACATTCTCGAAAAGACTGTTAATCCTACCCAGAAAGATTGGTCACTTAGATTGAACGATTCGCTATGGGCCTATCGTACCGAATATAAAAAACCACTCGGCATGTCCCCTTTTCGCTTTGTGTATGGAAAACCTTTCCATCTTCCCGTGAAATTATAACACAAGGCATATTGGGCGATTAAGCAATTGAACTATTCCATGGATAAGGCCAGTGAAGCTCGCAAGCTTCAGTTAGATGAGTTAGAAGAGATACGCAATGATGCGTACGAAAATGCAAAAATCTCCAAAGAAAGGATGAAAATCGCTCACGATAACATCATTCGACGCAAAGAGTTTCTTCCCGGATAAAAAGTGCTTCTCTATAACTATTGACTTCATCTCTTTTCGGGGAAGTTGCGGTCACGATGGTCTGGCCCGTTCGTTGTGAAGAATGTTTTCCCTCATGGAGCTGTTGAATTAGACGATTTGAAAGGGGGAAATACATTCAAAGTAAATCGACAACGCCTAAAGCCATATCTAGAGGCGTGTGTGGAAGAAGTCAACACAGTTTGGTTATCGGACCCCATTTACGGGGTAGAGTGAGCTACTATAGTGAGGTCGTCGCACCCCCGACGCGTATGGGGTGAATTCTTGTGTATAGTAGACGAGAGTCGTGTGCGTAGTGAGAGTCCATAGGATTAGGGTACAATAAGGAGAAAGCATTCACATTTTTTGGAAATCGAGCCAAGTGGCATTGACCATAGATTTCGAGAAAATTTTGAGTCCAAACTGATAGGGAGTATGCTGAGAAAGTGAAAATTTTTGGAGAAGAGCGATCGAAATTAAGTTAGGGGAATAAATCCATCTCAGACCAAGCCTCGGACCGGTTCCTTTAATTTTGGGCCGGACCGGTCCGCCCCGGACCGGTTCCTTTATTTTTTGGCCAGATCGGTCCGGTAGTCAAAAGGCTCGCATATTAAAGGGCCGGACCGGTTCAATCCTATACCAGCCGGACCGGTCTGCTTTCTGTAGAAATTCACCCTTTCCCAAGGTGCACCCCTCCTTCTCCCTAATTCCCCTCCCTTCCCTCCCAATTCGTCCCCCCCCCCCCCCCCCCCCCCACACACACACACCCAACCCTTCAATTTCCCTCCCAAATACACCCCCTTTTCCCTACAAACCTTTTCCCTCCAATTCCAAACCCTATCCACACCTTTCACCTATAAATAACCACCCATAGCCTCCCTTTCTCTCCACACCTTCAAACACATCACTCTTGTCTTCTCTCTCCCTAATTTTCCAGCAAAACCTCTCCTTGTTACCATGGCCCAACGACCTGCCCCCACCAAATACGACTCCATAGAGATCCTACCCTCCGGCCATGGGGATTTCGTTCCCGCCAAGAGGAGCGTTGGTGCAATCGGTTCTTCAGTCCGGATCGCAAACTCCACATGGAGCACGATGTCCATTGGATAGGTCTTCCTAAATCCGTTGCCGCCCTCTTCATGGCTAGGGGTTGGTTCCAATTTCTTAATGAACCGTACGAAGCGGTTTGGGCAGCCGAGGTCCGCTCCTTCTATGGCACCCTTGTTCGGATTGGCCAATTCGAATCTCAAGCATACGTGGTTGGTACCGTCATCCTCTTTTTGTTGGCCCTTCTCACTGCCAAGTTCGCCGAATACAACGTTCTTGATGTTTAAGAATTCACATACACAAGGAAAATCGCCCCGGTCGCTAAAGAATTGATCATGGAGAGCATTACCCCCGATGTTGCGTGGAGGAGGCAAACTGTCGCGGTTGGCCGTCTTAATGAGAAAGAATGCCTCACCTTCCAAATAGTGTGTGCCAACATGTTGCAAACGTCCAATGATTCAGTGATGCGTCCCCGTCAGGCCACATTGACCTACCACCTCTTCGATTCCCACACTTCCATTCACCTGGCTCGCACCCTATACGCCGACATCATGGTCGCGGCCATGGATGAGAAAGGTGAAGCACCACTTCCATATGCACGTTTGATTACCTCCATCCTTAAGGACGCTGGCATTGAGGCGCCCTTCGATCGTACTCGCCTCCCCGGTCCTTTTGGATAGGGAACCCGCACTAAGAGCGCCAAACAGCTAGCCGTCCTTCGGGCGAGGCGGGGAAGTGATAGCGAGGACGATGCTGCCTCGAGTGAGAGCGAAAAAGATGAAGAAGAAGCAGTCGGGGCTGATGTGGAAATGGGTGACGTAGGTGAGGATGAAGAGTCGGCGAAAGAAGAAGACGACCCTGATTTTGAATGGGTGGGAAGTGACCTCACGAACCGTATGTCGGCTCTTGAGATGAGATTCGGCAACTTTTTGACTGACTACCGTCGCGATACAAGCATGATGTTTCGGTTCCAAGCGAACTTGTATCGATGCCAAGGGGATCCCATCGAGCCATTGCCATCCTACTTTTATGACCCCTATGGCCTCGACGCGCCCAACTCTTCTCAACCCCCGCCCTAGTGAAACTTTATTTGGTTGTGGCAGTTTTTATTTGTTTTACCTGTTTCACATGGTTTTATGTTTTTCCCTACAATTGTACCACATTACTGTTTTATATAAAATCTGCATTTTCTCCATTTGTTTGTTTTATTTATCTCACTTCGTATTTTTCCTTGTTTAGCTTTTAGTCCTTTTTTCTTGAGGACAATGCAAAAGTTTAAGTTGGGGGGGGGGGGGGGGGGGTGACAAGTGCGTATTTCTAAAACCCCACAAATTTTCAAAAATGCCCAAAAATTTCCAAATAAATCATAAAATTTTGAAAAACCCAAAAACATTTTTTTTCAAAATAAATAAAAATTGGAATTCAAAATTTTCAAAAATATCATTAAAAGCCAATGTAAAGTCTCAAGTTGTAAAATTCAACATACACAAAGCCGAAATTGACTAGAGATGGAAATTGAGCGAAAATTGACGACTTAACGAATAAGTGTGGAGATTAACAAACCCGGTGAGATTCGAGTCGATCACTTTTTGCAAGTTTTTAAATCAATTCGAGTTAATTGTTAACTCAAAGTTCTTTTCAGCGCCTAAAAAGTCGTCGAGGACAATCCTTCCATTTTGATCGGTTATGAAAAATGTGTGTGATATTGCTTCGAAAAATGCGCAAAAATTGATCTCTAAACTTAATTCATCTCAATATGCATATGGTAACGCAATTGGTATTTTGGACAATGAAGTAGGCCGTCGTTTGTCACCCAAAAATATTGGCTAGAAAAAGAAGAGAAAAATCACCCCTTTTGTAACCCAAATTGAGCCAAATAGATTTTCCCTTTCATTTGTTCACCCAAAAAACCCAAATAGCCCAGAATTGTAAAAAATGGAAACATTCAGAATTTTAGTCCAACAAGGGCATATAAAGAGGCAAGAAAAAAATAAATATGCTCAACGAAAATAGTAAGAAAAGAAAAGAAGTGAAGAACAGAAAAAATAGAGAAAAACAAGAGAAAAAATGAGCAATAGCCCAGAAAAAGCACAAACGGACATCATAAATGACTTTTCAAATTCCAACCTTTCCTACCATTGTCATTTTACCCCATATACCTTAAAACCCAAAAAAGTCCTAATCGAGTCTAAATTGCGAAAATTGGTTACCGCGTGGAGAGCTAATACACCAAAAGATAATAAAAGAGATTGAATGCATGAATAAGAGGAAATGTTCCCATTTTTAAAACCGTCATCCATTGATGAGATCCTATCACTATGAAATTTCTGTCTTTCTACTTGTGTGCGTGATTTTGCGTCCATTATATTTACTCTTTATATCACGCATACCGAGAGAATAGCCATATTCTGACTGATTCGTTTGAGAGAGCAATCCGTGAGAATTTGAATTCAAAATGAATTTTCGGGTAACTAACGTAATGATCAATCGGTGAAAATTGGCGGTTAAATTTTTGGCTTCGCACACACGCACCACGGTTTGAGACTTGTAAATATGACTTGATAATGACTATTTTTTGAGAAAGATTGAGTTATACAATTTTTACATATTTTGATTTTTCCTTGAGTCGAATTTTGTGGGTATATTATCGGCAAACCCTCACGAGACACAACTCATCCTACTAGGGTAACCTAGGGGTTTAAAGTCTTGTTGCATATGCTAAATACAATCGCTTGCCCGCGAAAAAGGTATTGTATCCCAATAAAAAAAATTTAAGAGCTGAGCCTTTCTAGGGTTCTTTTACATTGCTCGGGACGCGCAAAGTTCTAAGTTATGGGGATTCGATTAGGCATAAATTCTTCCAAATTTATCCTTTTGATTTAGTTACTTTTAGCTCCTCGAACAACGTAATCAATTTGATTTTATCTCATAATCTTGCTACTGAATTATCCTAACAAGTACACCGAGTTTCGGGTATTTGAACTAATTTTGCGGGTATTTAATGTCAATAACGAAAGAAAGAAACCGAAAGAATCAAAAAAGAAAAGAAGGAAACGACAAAAGGGAAAAAGTGTAATTTTTACCCGAAATTCGGATGAGGCATCTAAAGAAAAGTTGAAGAGTCTTCAAATACGAGTGAAAATGAAAAAATGACACCTTAATCAGAGTTTCGGTGTGAAAGTTATGAGCATTCAAAGTTGAAAAAAAAGAAGTCAAAGGCAGACCGATCGGCAGGAGGACCGGACCAGTCCTCAATGTCACATTCCAGAGAACCCCGAACCGAAGAAGGACCAAAACAGATAAAAATAAAAGAATTGATCCACCCCTGACCGATCCACCCAAGAAATAAAAGAACTGGTCTGGATTCCAGGCAGACCGATCCGTAGGAGGACCGGACCGGTCTGACTGTCGAGATTTGAATTTTTTATCTTTCTCTAATGGAGAGTCCTAGTGCAGCAAAAACTCTTGGAGTTTTGTAGGGTATTTAAACCCGATTTATTATCGTTTTTAGGACGGAGAATTAATATAATTTTCCATTCTTTCTGTAAAACCCTAGTTTTGAAGGTAGATTACAATTTTAATTCCAAGAGTGAAGATTGTTCAGAATTCAGTGATTACCAATAATTGTAGTTAATGCTTCGAGTGCTTTGGTAAGATTAGTGACTAATTTCCTCTATTTAATTTCCCGTTTACATCATTATACAAATTTTCTTTAGTTTAATCATGACTTCCTGCAAATCCAAAATCGTTTTGATTACCTTCATCATGGTAGGCTAGACTTTTCAAGGTCGAGATGCATGAACCCAACCTGATGTGGTAGTTGTACGTACATAAAATTAACCCCCTAAATTTAATGGTTTGATTATGACCGTATTGCATAGGAACATGACAATTGTAGATCTTTAGATCTCGTTTGCTTCCGGGTAACCGGGATGCTTTAGAATACAATTCGAGTGTAACTATTGAAATACCGATTTACTCATCCTCAGATTAAGTATGATGCGGGCTTGGACCTCATATACGTAATTCTTGGGAGTACTAAATTCTAGGTCTAATTAATCATTTGAATTTACGATCAGTTTTATATCATCAATACACTAGGGTTGGGGAATTGTATTCCCGTCCTGTTCTTTCATCATATAGTTTACAGTTTCAAGTCAAGTATCATCAGTAATTTAGAGTAGTTGCATTTCATTCATACTTTCGTGCATTAAATAATTATTTTAAAAATTCCATTTAGTTGTAGTCAATTCCCAAAACCAATCATCTTTTCCTTTTTATTTAGAGTCAGAGCTAGGATTTCTTCGTCTATCCAATGTCATCACAATTCCATTATCCTATTTCCCTGTGGATACAATCATGACTTACCGGGTTTATTACTAACGCGACAGGCTTGTACTTGAGCCTAGAGAGTACGTACTTCTGAACCTTGACGACATCGTCCATTGGAGTGGATCACGCCTCACCCTTTCTAGCTATTCATAGACCCCAATCTCACTAACCTCTTACAAGACTATGGAGATCTTTTAAATGATTGTTGGATCATTTGTTAAGGTAGATATTTATTGATTTTATTTTGGATTCTGACTTTATTATCTTGAAGGTTGTTTTTTGTACTTGAATACTAATATATGGCTATTTATGATTTTTCTATTTTCTCCTTCAGGTAGCATGTTGACACTACATTGCTATAACTCTAATAACTATCACGGATGAAGATGTTTTTCTCTTTCCTTTTGTACATGGAAATCATTTATAATTATGTTTTGTTTAGTTACAAAATGTTTTTAAAGAGAAATAAGTGACTTTTATTATAGAGCATGTTCCAATGGAAGTTTTTTAAGTGTAATGATTTTGGTTCTTTAAACATAGCTATTATAATATTAAGCATCCAATAATTTTTTTACTTTTATATTCATTACTCGCTTTAATGGATGATTTTGTTTATACGAGTCCGAGAACATAGTGTTAGTACTATTGTTGGAATATTTTTTTATTTGTTAAATAGGGTGGATAATCCTATAAATAGATGAAACTATGCGCAATTTTTTAAAATTATTACAACTATTTGTGTTATGGAAAATATATACATTGAAATAACTTATAAATACTAATGCTTTGAAAATTTATCTTCGTGTCGTCTGGATGGGGAATCCGTTAGAAATACTGAGTATTGTGTTCACTCACATTGGGGGCAAGTGAGACTAATTATTGTTTGTTTGGTCACATGATAATGTATTTCAATTACAGAATATTAATTTTATTGCTGTGGTATTTTTATTTTTTAAATAGGGTGGATAGTCCTTTAGAGAGGGAAAAATCTTCCCAATAATTTTAAATTAATTAGAATTATTTGTGTTATACAAAAAAATATCGGCTTAACTTGCCCATGATATAATACTTTGGAAAAATTTCCCTTCTGGCACGAGGAATATGCGAAATTTTCGTTGTTTCGCGATTACATAGTTTCGAAATTTGTTTCGTTTTGCAATTATGTACTTTGGAAATTTTCAGCGTGCCTTCAGGCAGGGGCATACCCTAGTGTATATATTTCTTCCCTCACACACTGAACACATGATTACACATTTCAGGATAAAGAGAACATTTTATAGACCATAAGAGATCGAAAGGGAAAAATCAGTGCCTAACACCTTCTCATTTTATAACTTATTTCCCAAACTCGTGATCTATTTGGGTATTCATCAATAGTCTTTTATGTGGTATCTTCAGGGATGGCTACCTCTTTTTTGTATTTTGAGTAAGATAAGTTGGTGACTCCATTCTTTGCACCTTCATACACCCTTGACAATGGTATCTTTATATCCTAAGGTGCCCATGAACGTTGTGTAAGTGATGGTAAAGGGATTAACTTACTTGACCCCAATTTTCACATCTCGAGGCGAACCCCTCGTGGATGGCCACAATGGAGACTCAACTGGGAACTTTATGTTACTTGACTAGATTCTATTTATATTCGATTTTTTTTGTTATCTCTTACTCTCCATTTTTCGACATGTGTATATATGCTTTAACTTGTTTATTTCTTTGTTTATTCTCCTGATAACATATATATGCCATGCTCATGTTACACTATCCATGTACAATCTTTTCTCCACCATGCTTATTTTCTCATCTCATGTATATCCCATATTTTTTATTATATATCGCATGTCACTTGTATATACCCGTGATTTATTCACTTGTATATATCTCATGTTTAACACTCCTTTGTACATATTTTTCGTGTTCCAATTGTCCACATTTTAACATACTCCATGTCACATGTATGAATCCTGCATATATATATTCACATACTTCACATATCACTTTAACATACATCCATATTTTCCTCACTTACACATGTTCTTATGTTACTGCCACTTTGTACGTATATCCATTTCACTTACATATATCCATGTGTTTCACACCTTGCATATATCACCATGATTTGTCCATTTGTATATACTCGATGCTTTGTATTACTTGTACATACTTAATTGACTTACTATCCTCGTGTACTTAGCTCTTTTTCACATGCTCTTCATGCACATTTCCATGTTCTACTTTATGCTTAGTAGTTGTAGACATCCTCCTTAGCATACATAAAACTTGTCATAAAAATAGTAATTAAGATTCATGCATTTTACACACTACATCACGTGAGCACTATATATTGACATTGTATTTGTACCATGCTGGGGAGTCACTTTGTGATGGGTTTCCAATTCTTTGGGAAGAGGTTAACCTAAGATATATGACTCCCACCTTCCATTGTCCAAGTACCTTCGATGTATATCAAAGGGTTTCCCCACATCGTACTGCTTAACCGAACTCACGACGGGAGGTATATAGTAAGGAACTCATTCACATATGATGAGTATATCACATTCGATCCAACATAAACTATCATCATTAGCTATGTCATGAAGAAATTCACGTACACTCAAGTATATCAAATGGATTATCCACACATATTTATGAATGGTTTCCCTTACAGGAGGGAATCCTTACACTAATCTCCCATGCATAAACCTTATATAGGAATTTTCCCTAGGACACGCATACATAGATTGTAGGTTCCAATGCATAACTCTGTCAAATTTTTGGGCCGTTTTACCACCCAAATTTCGCGTTATTTTGCCCATTTTTTAAAATCAGTCATTTTTCGTGAGTCTCAAAACAAGTCAAAATTGTGTCTCTCATCGCGTATCCCATTATTTTCGAGGATTAAGTCATATCCGACATTTAACTTGCACCCTAGGAGGAACATAATACTAGTGAAGCATAATAAAAATAACCCCACGAAGGGATTTTCCCCATATTATTCCTTTCTCAAATAATACCAAAAATGCTCTTTTTGAAAAAATATAATAAAGATATTATTTCCCTCTCAGGTGCAAATGCACTCATTGGCCTGGCTCCGAATTGGTTGAGATGTGCTATTAAATCGTCTCAGAGTTATGCACCTTCATGAAAAACTTCAATAGACATTGAATGGTCCAATCAGATATGTGTCATAGAAAACCTAGTTAGAACACCAATGGTCATCCATATCTGACGGTCTTAGTTGCTCAGATCACTACAAAGATCGATAGTCTATAAATGGATGTTCATGAGATATAGAAAAATTGGGGTTAGATCCTGAGACACCAGATCCATATGCTTATTTTCCCATGCCGTGGCACCACAATGTGTGAACTAATATGGTCTTCCAAAGAGTATCAGCAGGTTCCACATCCTCCATGTCCTCTGTCGATTAATATGTCATATCGTGCACATCTACCGATATCAAACCTTTCCTAATAAGGGTATAACTTGCCCATGACCATCTGAACAACCCTAAAGAATAAGAATTTAATCGAGTGAAATAGTATATCCAACTAATCTACAAAAATTCGGCCGGGTAAATATTTTAAGTAATTACATGGATTACACCCACTTATCCCCTTACACAAAAGCCAGACCTCTTGAGAAGTTTAAAATGCATGACATTGAAAATTTTAGAGGAATTGAACCTCCCATTCTGCATCTAACGAACTAACATTGCTCTATAATCCTACTTAGTGCCACTGAGGAAATAGTATCCGAGATGTTTCTTCGAAACCTTAAAAAAGTGTCCTTAATTGGTTCTCGTCACTGAAAAATCCTAGATCCACAACTGCGAGAATGTCGCAAAGGAGATTATAACCAAGTATAAATACAAAAAAGAGTTGAAGTTAACTCGTCGAGACCTGGAATTTCTTAAATAAAACCTTGAAGGATATGTCAATAGTTTCATCACCAGATGAGAAGAGAAATTTTCCATCATGAATAACCTCTCATTCGAAGAGGAGAAGTTCAACAATAAAAAGAAGAAATTTATGCCACACATCTGGACTTCCATGGGTAGCCAGTATTACCCCCATTTTAGAGCCATTCGAGAGGCTAGGCTTGAGATTAAAGAAAATGGTAATAGTCAGAAAGAAAAGTCTGAATCAAATAAGATAACAGGGCAACTTACCCTCCTCTAGTATGAGAAACCTACCGTTTAGACCATTAACAACTTTTCCTCTCAGCCTGCTACCTCATGGCTCCAAAATCCCATCCTATAGCCAAGCGAAAGGAGTATACTTAACTATGTGCTCCTTTCTTGTGCGAGTACCAAACTATCTTATCATATAACCTCATACAACCCTTACACCCGTGTCCACTTCTTAAATCGTTTCCCAAATATTTCAAGCATGATGCCCATTTTGACTTTCTTCAAAGTAATGGGCATACCATTGATCAGTGCCACCCTTTGAGAAATTTTGTCGAAGGCATCATCCATAAAGGCATCATCCCTCCTCCCACAAACCTAAAGACATACACAACTCAAAACCCTCTACCCATGTTGTATAAAGATCCAAATTTTGACCCTTCTAACATAATCAAACCCATCAATAAGACCATATCATCTGATAGCTCACCCAAGATACCAATTTCTCTCAAATCTTACTTGTTCTTCCATGTAAATCCCTAGAATGCTCCCGGTCAGTCTTTCTCTCTCATGACATGGGCTAAAATTGGTGTCCAAACTCATTAAAAAATACAAAGTATGGAATTTCTTAGTGTCCTAGAACAAGTAAAAATCTTCAGGATGAAATTCCCATCTAAAATGACCCTCTAAGAAATAAATTATGAGAAGATCAACGACATATACATGAAAGTCGAGAAATGGACTCGTCAGTCCAATAATTGGTTTTTACTGCTAGAGGAATTCATCTTGGATTACATTATTCAGGTTATAACGGAAAAGTTTATCAAGAAAAAAGTTTGAGAAGCTCCTAAGTACTCACAATACTAAAACTCAAGGGCTACTTAGTCCCTTCCTCCTAATACTTATTCGTAGCAAGGGAAGATATGTATGATGAAACAGTTGAAGTTATGGAGTTTATTGATTCTTCCTAGAACACCAATATTGTCTCTACCGAATGGAAAGATTACTTTGATTCCTAAAAAAACTAAGGGTTAACCAAATATTGAGAATCAACTGAAGCCAAGATTTGACATCTTCTTCGAGGATAAATTTACTTGAACTATAGGCCCAAAGCATGAGTTAAAACTTGTAACCATCAAGTCTACGGACTCGAGCTCCATAGGAATGAAAAGAACTGATAGTGGATAATTATTTGTCTTCAATGTGATGGAATGAACCTCTTCATGATTCGCATTGAGTATGAACCATTCAATCATTACTTGAACATAAGTCTCATTGAAAAGCCTCTCCTTAACATTGGAGCATCCCGAACAACTTAACTCTTCCAATCCAAACACTTATTTTTATCCTATAGAGAATTAATTTATTTCCCCTTTTCCTATTCTTGATGCAAGTATAAACAGAGCCTCATTTGATGAGGTCCTCAATGTTTTATTTTCGAAAAATTTTGTTCATGAAATAAATAAAGATTTTGAGTATCTTTTTGTGTCTTATATTAATTGCATAGATTTTTATCAAACAATTGATAAGATGATCTAATGAATGAACAATTCTTAATTGATCTTAATAAGGAAAAATCAAACAACATAAGTGCCTTCAAACTAATGATGATGAGACTATTGTTATTACTATGGTTTATAGTAGCTCTTCATGCGAGATTAGAATTGGTCCAAACCTTAACAAGATGAATAGATCACAATTCAAAGGGCTTCTTAAGAATTCGTAGATGTCTTCGCATGGTATTATAGTGACATCTCTAGCATCGAACCAAAGATCGCACATCATGAGATCTCGACTTACCCTATAAGTAAACTTATCAAGCAAAGGCAAAGAAACTTATTGTCGTAATGGTACCCTATAGTTAAAAATGATATGGTCAAGTAATTGAACGTAAGTTTTATCCATATGGTTGAGTATCCAACTTGGCTCACTAATACTGTCCTTGTGCCAAAATTAGCAGGAAAACTATACATGTGTATTAAATATTAGTATTTGACCAAAGTTGCTCCAAAGGACGATTACCTTTTTTTCCCAACACCAATAGCCTCATTGATAACATCGCCAATCATGCCATCAATTCATTTGTTGATGGCTTCGCAGGTTATAACAAGATCAAGATAAATCCTTCCACGAAAAGAAGACTTCTTTCACCACCCCCATAGGGTACCTTCTACTACACTGCCATGCATTTTGATATAAAAAATATTGGGGATACCTATCAAAGAGATGACAGAACCATCCTGCATTATCTTGTCCATAAATAGGTCTAAGTCTGTGTTGATGATACGATCATTACGTCCAAGGCTCGAGAAGGTCACTTTCCTACCTTGATAAAATTCTTCAAATAGTTGCGACAGTACTAGATGTGCCTAAACCTGCAAAAGTGCGTGTTTGGTGTCACAAAGGTAAAAATCCTTACCTTCATGGTCAAATAAAAAGGGATCAAAGAAAACGCGGTCAAACCTAAAGCAATCCTCAAAATTTCACTGCCTTAGACAGAAAAAGAATTTCATAGTTTTGTGGGCAACTCCAATACATCAAGAGGTTCATTAGTCTATCCACTTCCATCTATGAAATCATTTAAAATATTTTCCAAAATGATTGAACCAAAGTGTAATACCCCGTATTTTAATAACTTTTAAAATTGGGGATTTATTAAATTTAATTGAGTTACTAATTTAATATTAATCCAGGATTTTATCTAAAAATATTTACTAGCGTGACGAGAGTTAGTAATTATTGGGAATTTGTTGAATATTAATAGATGAGTAAATTAATATATGAAATTAAATTTATTCAAATTGTCACGAGTGAAATTTAATATATGACAATTATTGAAATTTAAGTCGGGACGCGTTTGTGTCATGTCGGGACTAAATTATTATTATAAAAGTGAATAAATTACAAGTCGCATGTATGGTCATTTTGAGTGCGCCAACATGTCCAGAAGGGTCAAAATAGTCAGAAAAGTGTACCCGGGCATTTAGTTTGGGTCTCGGGGCGTTTTTAGGCCTAACTGACACCCCAGAGGGGTAATTTAGTAATTTCTAAATTTGGCCTTAATTAAATGACGAAAATTGGGATATTATTATCGGATATTAAAAGAGTCTTCTAGGGTTAATACTCTCAAAAATATATAACGGCAGTGAGAGGAAGGAAGGGAAAGTTTTCCAAGAAATCCAAGGCTAAGAACAAATTCGATTGCACCACTACCACCACCAAAACATAGATCGTAAGACGAGGAACGCAGCCATACTCGTATCATCAACAAATCAGACATTTGAATCCCAGGAAAGTATATATCTTGCTATTCTTTTGAGTTAATGTTTCACCCATGTTACAATAGTATTGTTACACATATGTTCATGGAACACACTCTCTTGATAATTTTCCCCTTTTTGTTTAATCCAGTTAAAATACGTAGGAACCCTTGAATATAATTTAAAGAGTATAATGGGTCATGAAGAGGACCAGTGGGGTCTAAGTAAACTCCGTTGAGTGAAATTTTATATGGGATGAAATTGTGGGTTAACAGGGGGTTTCGTCACACATTGGAAATTGTGGGTACGTTCCCTAAAGAATTTAGAGACTCGTGAAAAACTTAGACCAGAAGGTTAGAGAGGGTGTACCTACTGAAATTATATTTAGTAAGAGAGAATACTTTGAGAGATTAGAAGTAAGTATGAAATGATTATAATTAAGAATGAAATATATGAATCCTTTATGTGAGATAATTGGATAAAATTGTACTAAGTACGGTTAATAATTATTATTGTTGGGTCGTGGGTGAACCTAATCAAAAAAATAAGAATATTTATATATATGAATGAGTGCATGTGTATATATTTATATTATGCTTGTGTATAATCATACCCGCGCTACTTTCTGTCATGGAGGTTGCTGCACCGGGACAGTCTTATATCGATGGGACCTTTATGGGGGATATTTACTTGTACCCTAGAACATAGGATTCCTTGGTACAGACTATTTCAGAATGATAGTCAGTCGGTCCTAAGAGACGTGACGGGTATGTTCTGACCTCTTAGTGACTTGGAACTATGCTTTGCCTCCATTTTGTGTGTATTGTGTCAATACAGTTCGAGAGTGATTTCGAACTACTATTTCCCTTAGTACGAGTGATACGGGGACTTGATAGCAGAGTATGCCAGCACCATAGATTTTATGTTGGGTGTCGATAGTATATATATTATATGAGTGACTAATATATATACTTATATATGGAAACTTTCTACTATGCGTATAAGTAGTTAAGAAATGAATAAAAGATCCAACTTTATAATAAGTATTCAGGAACTTTGTAACGGTACTAGGTTGTTTTAAGTAATGTAAGAAATCTTAAAGAGATTGATTTTCGAAACTGAATAGCATAGCCTTATTACTTCTCGGGATAAAACTTTATGGAAAATAAGTTAGATAGACTTGTGATTTTAGTAGTATGGTAGGCGTGCACACTAGATGAGAGGAGAGAATTCTCAAGAGAGTGTCGCATACTAACATGGTTGTCACATTAGCCGGTAAGCATTTTGAATACTTTCTAAACTATTTTAAAACTATTTTAAACTCGGGCTCTGACTCGTTTCCTGTCATTTTTCTTTCTCTTGTATATATATGTATGTATTACAGGTGCCCAGCCAGAGGGGCATCATGCATAGGTTCTTTGGACTGGATGTGCTGCAGCTTATGTGGGAGTTGCAGACCCTTGTTTTAGATTACCTCTTCATTGATTATGTTCTTGTTTTAGTTTTGCTTAGTTTCGGCATGTGTCGCCCGATTTCCTATTCCGTTGGGATTTTTCAGGGATTTATGTTTATTTATAATTCTAGTATTCAGTACTCATTGGGAGTTAATTCTTATCAGGATTATTTCATTTATGGTTCTTTAACTTGGTTTGGTTAATTTAGACGGCTTAATTATCTTGTGTTGATTTCCATCCTTTCCAGTTATGTGATTCTTAAATTGATGATTATTTAAAAATGTTTTCATATTGGTTTATAATAAAATGAAAATAAGACTTTAATGGATATGATTACCTAGCTGACAATCCAATGGGAGAAGAATATGTATGGATTTTAAAAATACCCACAAGACGATATTCTCTATATTTATCATGAAGATCTCGGGTGGCATATGTTCTTTAATGGATATGCTAATGAGAAGGGATATTGCATTGGGTTACTTAGGATGGTGCTTCATGACTCTGACACTCCCATCGCCATCAAGTTAGACTTCCCTTGCACTAATAACATGACAGAATATGAATCATGTAGTGTTGGTCTCAAGATTTCCCTAGAGAAAGGAATCTGGTAACTAGACATTTATAGAGACTTGACCCTTATCATAGGACAAGTCCTAAGGTAACAAAAAGTCAAAGACGAGAAATTTTTGCTTTTTCACGCTCAACTCGAAGAGATCACTTCCCAATTCAAGGATGTCACATTCCACTACCTCTCTCACTCAAGATATAACTTTATTGACGTATTGGCAACTTTTGCCTAACGGTCAATATGATCGAAGGAATAATAATGACCCTTTGAAACTTTAGAAGCAGCCCATGCTAACTCACTTCTACAACATTTAACTCACAACGGAATAATATTACCAAAAATTTAGGTTGTGGTATTATTATTATTTTTTGTGCTTCGTCAAACATGGTATTTATCCTCAAGGGGGTGATAAGAAAGACTGCATGACCCATCAAAAACTTGTAGCTCATTAGATTATCTACGATAAAGCATTATTCAAGAGAAATATCTATAGCACTCATTTGCAATGTATAAAAGGGGATGATATAGAAAAAGTAATGCAAACAATCAATAGTGGAGAATGTAATCCTCACATGAACGGTCATATGCTTGCCAAGAAGGTTCTCCAACAAATGTATTATTGGACCACCATCGTCCAAGACTATGCTTCTTATGTCAGAAGATGACTCAAATGACAACAATTTACTAATCTACAATATTTGTCTCATGGATAGCTGTACGACATGACTTATCCTCATCCCTTATGATATTGGGGCATTGACATCACTAAAAAATAACTTCTGAAGCATCCACTGGGCATAAATTCATTCTTGTCACCTTCAATTATTTAACTAAATGGGTTGAGGAGGAATCATATGCATTATTCAATGTAAAGAAAGTGGTCTAGTTCAATAAAAATAATGTCATAGGTCACTACGAGGTCCCTAATGAGGTGGCATCGGATAATGGGCTCCATTTTGAAGATAAAGTAATTAAAGTGGTAAAAAGTATGGAATTCAGAGACATAAGTCTTCTTGCTACATATCATAAACCAATGGTGTCATTGAGGCTTTCAATAAGAGCCTAAAATCCATAATCATCAAGATGAGTGAGAGTTATGGCGATTGGGAGGATCGAATCCCTTACGCCCTCTGAGGTTATTGTACGCCCATCAAAACACCCAAGGGGGCCTACCACCTACTCCCTAGTATACAAAATAGAAGTAGTCATAACATGAAATACCTTCCTTGTGGGTCATGCTAGAAATTTTAGTCGGAGAATTTGATTGGCAACAAAGCAGTCATGATGAGATCGTACTCTTGGATAAGAAAAAGGCTGGTAGTTTTATAGAATACACAAGGGTATCACGTCCACATTGCAGGATCATTCAATAACAAAGTTAAAGAACACATTTTACAAGAAGGAGGCCTCTCTCTCAAAGAATCATAAAATCCATATAGGACCCAAGAAGTAAATTCAAGCCCAATTAGAGTGGGGCATATCTTATGAGGAAGTATCTTAGATGGTTCCTTTATGCTCACAGACATCTATGGAGAAGAAATGGTACATCCAGTCAACTTGTAATGACTCAAGAAATTTTACCCTTGATCCGACTATCATCGCACAATGAAATTCTCACCTCCCTTCTATTCCAAAATAAAATCTTCTTTTCTCCCTTTTATAGGAACTATGTAGGACCTGATACTCTCAAATGTCTTTTGAAATTTAGTACAAAAATATGTATTCCCACATAGGTACGTATGCAACCCATAAAGTAAAATTTAGCATGATCCTATCTCTTCACAAAATGCTATTCTTTTCTCCCATCAAGAGGCACTCATATATTCCATAATTTTAAATCAACAAAAGTATTTTGTATTCCTTAGCGGACCAGTAGAGATAATTCAAATAGGAATAAATTCTTATAAAAGAGCACAAAAAATATGTCAAAATTGTCATTTATTTTAAAAACATTTCTAAAAACATGGTTGTTAAATGAAGCCTTGGTAACAATAAATCCCAAACACGTGCATAAATCGATACCTACCACATACACACCTACCTACGAAGCCCATAAAATAGCTTACCAAACCAATGCCCAAACACAAAATGAGTACATAAACATAAAAGCCAAACCATAAAACACCCAAGTGTGCATAAATCTTATTTTTTGGATATTTTACAATCCATATCCACTACCGAAAGGTCCCACACTATCACCATCTTAGGCATTGTTATCCTTTGGAGGCTCCTAATAATCCCAATTATGGTTACATATCCTCATGTGCTTAATGCGATGGTATGCCTTGAATAATTTGGATGACATAACCACACTCCCTTCCACATCTTTAACTATCACAAGTCACATTTGCCTCATCTCCTCATCACAAACCATCATAACTAAATCCTTCCACGACCACCTAAGATAATCCCTTGACAGTGTCTGACAGTCTGGGAGTATAGTAATACCATCTTCCCACATGGACTGGGTTGAATAGGTAGACAGCATGCGATGCTACCACAAAACCCTTGAAGTCATCCTCGATGATTCAGTCATGTCCTCCACAAGATAAAAAATGGTTATACATAGAGGAAAAATTTTCTCCCAGCCAACTCGACCATAAACTCTCTAAGGAAGTTAGAAGCATGTATGGTGGAGACACACGTGTTAAACATAGAAAAAGTCATCTAACTTCAAAATGGGCACTAATTTACCCCCACCAGGACACATACCAACAAAGACATATATCCCCATTTCCCAATAGCCAGTTAGTCTAGTTATCTAGTGAGGGACCAAAATCCATGAAGGACTGAAAAAAGAAATGGGGAATACCAGTTAGAGGATACTCGAGGGTAAAATTGTATGAAGCTTATTCACTAACCACATATACAACATCACAAAGCTATCTCGTAAAAATTTGTAATGGTTCCATTTCCCTTCATCAGGACCATTCAATATTTCCTCCAGTATAATAGCAGTAAGGTTGTAGTGGTAATTCATCCAAAGTACTATTGTACATACCTAGGTATCCTAACTTAAACCACCTATCACCGAAATCATAATAGAAATCAAACCTAGGGCCATGGTTCCAACAAAGTCATGTTCCTTAAAATCCCCTTGCCGCATTGAGGGCAACATTGCAGGAAGGTTAATAGCTCCCCTATACACCAATGGTCGAGCAGTAGAATGGCAGTTATGCAGCAATTCATATAGAACCACCCGTGGAGAATGATAAAAGTAAGTCATAGTGTCAGGAACTTGAGGAGAACGGCATAAGTCAAATACCGAACATGGAAGATAACTCTACATAAGTTAGGCAGACCCCGTCTAACGTAAAATGAAACATGTGGTCCTATGGGTACTAAAATGGCAAACCCTTATAATTAAAATCGTACAAGAACACAGATACGACACCTTCAAGGTGGGCAACAAATGTCTCTAGTATGGGGCGAACTGTTTAGAGAGAATAAGAACTCTAGGAAAATAGGAATATAAAGAGTTTATATGTGATCCAAACCTTCACCTCGAGAAACTTTTATACTTGAATTCCCCCATAAATTGACAAAATTAATGAACCATCAACTACATTGAAGGAATCCAAGTACCAAGAGTGCAATAAAGGCTTAAAAGAAAATGCACTTCTACAGATGCGACGATAGGAATGCCAAAGGGTATATCGGTTGGCACCCTCCTATATGGAAATTTTAACTTTCATCTTTTGTTTTTCTTATTTTCAAAATAATCCCCGCTCAAAATCAACGTTTTACAAAGGAGTTTTCTGGGAATTCCTTTCCTTAAACATTCAAAATATATTTAAAATTTTCAAAAATGCATTTCCTTACTTTTCATTAAAATAAATTTCCTAGGGGAAAAACAAAGTGCATGTAGACAAAGTCGCTAACTCAAGATAATCAAAAATGGAAAATACATCATTTTATTTATTCCCCGCTTCTTTTACATCTTTCAGGTACAAGTAAATAAAAAAGAAACAAAAAAGAGCAAAATTGTTCGTGTGCAGCCCGGACTTCCTAACAATCATTGCCTATCTATTCCCTCCTACGGTGCCTCCTAAAAATGCGAGAAGAGGACCCTCCACTTCCAGAGCCCAAACTAAGCGATTGATCATCGAAAGTCGTTGGATGTGGAACACAAGACCAAGTTATCATACACATGCACTCGGATATGGAAGTCATCCATTCTCGAACATCCAGCAATAAATATGTTTTCATAACTATATTTTGTAGAAAGAAAGAATCGTCACCTGAGGACTATGAGGCACCTGAAAGGAATAACCCCCTTCAACCTAAATATATATGAAGGCATTGAATAATACTAGAGCAGAGGATGCTTCGCATCCCCCGCACCAGTTTCAAAATCCTGACCAGAAGAATCGGGAACACTGCTACCACCTACAACCTCAATAGAAGAAGTAGGCATATTATCCATGTTGTAGATTGAGGACATCATCAACAAGCTAGTCACGAGCTCCAGATAGTCATATGGTGCCTCCATTTTAGTATGACTGTATAATGTTCCCCCTCTATTTCTGCCACTAGCTATGCATTTGACATCTTCCCTTAACACTTAATGTGAATGGGAGGGATCGTTGGTGGAACCACAATTTGATTCACCATCACCTGTCGAACCACCCTTTTGCCCAGGTACCATGTGCATCCGAACTCGTGCGTTAGCAACCGTCGTGATTGGGCATGCATGATCGTACCCCACATCTCTTCTGAAGATCGACGCCAAGGGTAGAATGTCAAATGTCCCATATAAACTCTACCTTTAATACCTAAGAAAAAAACAAAAAAAAATAAAAATACAAAAAAAATGCAAAAAAATACAAAGATATCATAAATTCTAACTTGGGCACTCGTGAGAGCGTTTACAAAGGTTCTAACATCATTAAGGTCTAGAGATTCCATCACCACATTATTGGCATTTGTGACGCCACGCCTAATAAAATACTTGGTGATCAGTCCTATATCAGATTAAAAAAAGAACCCCAGTTGGTTCATTCTTAGCATCACTGTCGAAAACCTTTTTAAAACTTACTAACCCCCTTGTATTCCAAAAAGGCGGTGCCAAATTTTAAATTTTTATTTAAACGATACAATAACATACGGAAATACATATAAACCATTAATAATAACTGAATCAAATCAATTGAATAAGTAATTAAACTAACTGCCGAATAAACCACCGGCCACCAAAGTAAATAGTCCAACAACAATCATCCAACAATTGAATAAATAAATCTTAAAATTGTACTAAAAAGTTTGGGCGACAAGCCCTAAGTAAAACTGAAACGGATAGATGATTCCAACTATAGGAAAGAATGAACAATGCGTATAATCCAAGATCCTGCTAGCATCCACATGCGTCGTAGCTACGTGTCCCTGGAATAGAAGATCAAATCTGGCGTCCCTGTGGTTGGACATCTAAAAGGTTTTGAAAGTAGTTTTATAGCAAGGGTTAGAACCCAAAATATTTTGAAAATATTTAGCAAGTGAATTAACTACAGTAATTAAAAATGTATGAGTGCGCTTCATATTTAAGTTAGTGTCGCACTCTCTTGAGGACATACTCACCCCCTCCACTAATGTGCACACCTAACGGTTACCTTAACCCCACCTACTTGTACTACCCCATCCAACTAGTCCGAGTATAACCCTCCCTTTCCTTCCTACTCTAAACCGAGTATTATTATTCATGGGTTATAAGTTATCTCTCCAATTAACCTAATTAATTCATTTTAAATAATAGCATATAATCGTGACACAAGTTATATAAAGTAAATACATCCCACACTGTATTATTACCTGCATATAATATTTAATACCATTATATACATATCTTTACTAAAACATCCACACATATATCATTTGTATATCCATCCTTCTGAGTATACCCTCGCCGAGTGATTTCCTCTAAAGTACTATCATACTAGATATGCTCACTTAACCTAGTTACCCAACTCTAATCGCTCTCCAACTTGGCCTAAAATATAAACGTAGTGGAGGCGGTCATATTCCTTACCTGAAAGAGAGATAAGCCCATCACCCATATACTGGACGCTATGACATGGGGATATACTCACCCTACTCCTCAAGCTAGGGGCTTCACCCACATAGAGCAACCTCCCCTAATAGCACTAGAGTATATAAATTTAATAAATATCTAGTCACTGATATTTAGTAGCACACATAACACACACACACACACACAAACACACACACACACACACACACACACACACACACACACACACATATATATATATACTATCACCACACTGATATAAATTATAAACCCCGGATTTACCGTGTATTAAAATCCGTAACACTAGCCTATATATACCCGAGTCTATGGTCTGACTCTAATTTAATTAATTAATTTAAAGTAGCGTCGCACAACTACATTACCCGGACATTGTCCAAATGTTCATATATTGTCTTATGTCGTTCATTCTAAATACTCCCAAATTCATACCCCGGATTCATCCCTATCTAATCCAAGGATAAAATAACGTTCCTCAGTATTTTCCAAAGTCCTTCACTTATCTACAGTCATCTCTAAATAACCCGAATTTATTTCTTCCTAAAGTTATCGATCTTGCGCACCCTTTCATAGAAAAGCATTACAAATTAAAAAAAAAATAAGAAAAATACGAGGTCAGTGCCCTCACGACTGTGACGAAAAGATATACAATCTCATGTTTTACAATAATTGAAGGGGTCGATCGATCGACTCCTTGGGTCAATCGATCGAATGACCAGATATTCATCTTCTTCCCCGAATCTGTTTCCACCATTAATGCACAATCAAGCTTTTTATCCACTCTCCCACTATTATGACATCACAACCAATAATATTTAACACATGGAAAAGGTTCTAAACCTCCTATAGACCTTAGATTCATAATTGGTTTTCATAATTTTGAACTTTCCCGATTCAGGTATTTTTCGGGTTTTTACTCATTCGATTTTCAATTCATCATCATAGTTCCAAATCAGACGCCCAGTAGACACTAGTTCATATTGCAATTCGATTTCCATGATTTCATTACCATATACAAACATTAATTTAGTATCAGATTCACATAATATTCCTAATTCATTAAAAACCCATTTTCATGTAAATCCCACACCCAAAAACGAATTTCGAATTACACCCCCCATAATATGAATTGGTTATCATCTATTTAAGAATCAAGACAGTTAACCACTTGCTTCTAATTGTTCGTAGAGTGTGATCTATTGGTGTAGAGAAAGGGTTGATGAAGAACACCCAATTTGTCCCTCGATTTGTCTCCAAAAGATCCCCAATTTGTTCTCAAGCCCTTATGTTTAGAATTTGTTAAATGTTGTTCAACACTCTCTCAATTAGGTTTAAAATCCCTAATCACGTTTTTAGTCATATGGGCATAATTAAAATGGCCTAAATCCCTCGTGTGCGCCCGACTATGTCCAAAAATACCCCGAGACCCGATTACTACTCCCAGGTACTCTTTTTTTACTATCTCTACACATCTGGACTCAACCGTGCACTCAGAATTGTCAACCGAAAAACTTTATTACATTTCCAAATTTTGACCTCAAAAATGCGACGCATAATAATTTGAACAATTAAACTTAGAGTCGCTAAAAGTTAAAATAATTCTTCCCACTCCAATAAATTCTTCAAATCATAATTTTCTCCAATTTAAATAATTTTAATTCTCGCAAAAATAATTAAATGTGAAATCCTCAAAATTACAAGGTATTACATACTCCCCCCCTTAGAATGGAAATTTGTCCTCGAAATTAAGATAAGCTTAGTGCTCCAAGCTTCGAATATCACTCCCTAGTCTTGTGCCTCTTAGCTCGCTACGTTTATCTCTCCCGCTTCTAACTATGAGTTACACAAATATGCATTTTAATTAACCAGGGAGCCCATACACCCTGTACCCATGCTTAACCGCACGAAAGTTATCCTAATTTACCAGGGTGACCATACACCCTGTCCCCGAGCTTAACCGCACGTAAGTTACCTGACTATGCTAGCCATAACCCGTAATATAACTTCCAAACCGTAGTCATATCATATATATGATTAATAGTTGGGGTACCCAACCCATGTACTAACGACCAAATATCTCCGCACTTCCATCGTCGTGCTAAGTTTCATGCGTGGGACGTCTCGCAAAGCGAAATCCAAATAAGGAACCCCCCGATTCACTACCACCTAACATTTTCAATCGTGAAGATTTGTTAGACCCTCGGTCCATAGCACGTACCCCCAAATACTTATCTATTAACACAAAAGTATACACGCCTACTCTTATTCTAAAAAAGAAAACATAAAATACCGCGCCCTTACTATCACTGGTTCTTGCGCGAAATCAACCCCGAGCTATTTCTCCCTGCTCAAAAATAAATCTAACTATCCTGATTCACTTAGTAGACACGCCTACTTACCGGGAGAAAATATAAGAACACCTGATATCCTTATGTGTCTTTTGCACCACACAATACAACATATATACACACATATATATGTGTTAGACGCCCTCTCAAGTGACACCTAGTAAATTTCATCCATACCCTTGTGTCGCAAACACAAAAACTTACCCTCACTATCCACAATAGTTCAAATCCATTGCTATCCAATCGATATTTGGAAAAATCATCTACCCTACTCCCATAATTCTCGAAAGTAGTAACCCCTACCATAATTCCAACCTTCTCTCAGTGTACACCTCCACTCTCTCGTGGTTAAGACCAAAGGACTCCGCTACCCCACAATTTTTTTTATATACGTAATATGGTTGCTATAGCCAGTGCACCCACTAAATTTGACTTACCTGCGAACTCTAGTGAAAATAAATTTTATATTGTGACACCCTCACTGTCACTCGAAACATACACCAATCCCATAGGATAAAAAGATAATTACCTCCATAATCTAGCTGCAATTAATGATCCTCGAGTTCCTGAGCGTCTTCTCCCAGCCCGAACGCACCCATAACTTGTTGTAGTGGTTGTACATCCAGAACCTCGTCCAGTAGTTGACCCCTGCATCATTTAGGACAATATATCTTCACGTATCCCGCTTCCCCACAAACGAAACACATCCTAATAAATTCACCCTGCCACTGATCCCTTCTTTGCTCGCCTTGTTGGAAGTCCTGGCCATCTTGTCGATAGCCCTCAGATCTAAATCGCTTGGCCTGGTTCCCCTACTGGAAATCCTACCCCTGATGTCCCCTATCTACTTCTAGGATACCCTATTAGTATTGTTCCCTCCTGCTTTATCCGACTGGCTGGGTTCCACGCCCCTCCTGCTTCCTTTCATGTCGAAGCGATATTCCTGGCAGTGTAGGAGTGATGCATTAACGACCTCTATATAAGCTACTAATGCGGAATTACCAATCAAATGTTGCCTGATCCTCTAGACTAACCCATCCATTAACTTCGACTTCATTATTTCTTTGTTGTTTACCTAATTTGGTATAAAATTTGCTAAACGAGTGAATTCTTTCTCGTAATCAGTCACTGAACGGTCCCCCTGAGTCGCCTCACTGAATTTTCTCCTCATCTCAGCCTCAACTCCTGACAAAAAATACTGGCGGTCGAACCGAACCCAAAACTCTGCAATAGTTAATGAATCCCTTTCCTCAACGATGGTTATTGACTCCCACCACTGTAGTGCTTCTCCTACTAACCTAAAATTGGCTAGCATTTGCTTCTAAACTTCATTGAAATCTACCATGCGTAGGTGAGGCTGAATATCTCTCTTCCACTGAGACGCTAGCACCACATCTAAACCCCCTCGAAACTCTGGTGGATGGACTTTTTGAAAGACCTCTTGTACTTTCTTCCACTCCAACGGCCTCGGGTGAGCCTGAACATCTGGTTCCACTAACGGTTGCTGATCTCGTGGAAATTATCTTGCCATTACGATCATCATCGCTTCAACTGCCTGCGCCACTAATTCAGTTAATTGTGTAGTCGAAATCATCTCTCGCAGTTGCTGCGGTAACTCTGGCTCCTAATGAGCCTCTCTAGTCTCACCTCCCACTGCTAACCTAGATGTTCTCTCTCTCCTGGGCAGCATCTGAAATAAGAATCGAATCGTATGAGTTCACCATCAAATATAAAGTAATTGGCAGAAGAACATAAATGCGCATATGTATAAGAATACAACAATACTATGATAGGGCTCTATATCAAATAACGTTAAGCTGAGACGAGAAAGGCCGCAAAGATCCTAAGGACACTAGAACCTGATGCTCTGATACCATCTGTGATACCCCGCCTAATAAAATACCGGGTTATCATTCCTATATAAGATTAAAACAGAAATCCATGTTGCTTCGTTCTTAGCATCACAGTCGAAAACCTTTTTAAACTTACTAACCACCTAGTATTCCCAAAAGTCGGTGCCAAATTTTAACTTTTTATTTAAACAAGACAATAACATGCCGAAATACATATAAACCATTCACAACAACTTAATCAAATCAATGAAATAAATAATTAAACTAACTGCCGAATAAACCATCGGCCACCAAAGTAAATAGTCCAACAACAATCATCCAACAACTGAATAAATAAATCTGAAAACTGTACCCTTTAAATTCTGGGCGACGAACCCTAAGTAAAATTGAAATGGACAGATGATTCCTACTCAAGGAAATAATGAACGATGCGTCTAATCCAAGCTCATGCTAGCATCCACATGTGCTATAGTTACGTTTCCCTGTAATAGAAGATCAAGTTTGGCGTCCATGTGGATGGACACCGAAAAGGTTTTGAAAATAGTTTTTTAGCAAGGTTTAGAACCCAAAACATTTTGAAAATATTTAGCAATTGATTAACTGCAATAATTCAAAATGTATGAATGCGCTTCATATTTAAGTTAGTGTCACACTCATTTGAGGATATACTCACCCCTCCACTAATGTGCACACCTAACGGTCCTAGTTGTACTACCCCGCCCAACTAGTTTGAGTATAACCCTCCCTTGACTTCCTACACTAAACCAAGTAATATTATTAATGGTTTATAAGTTATCCATCCAATTAACCTAATTAATTCCTTTTAAATAATAGCATATAACCGTGACACAAGTTATATAAAGTAAATACATCCCACAATGTATTATTACCCGCATATAATATTTAATACCATTATATGCATATCTTTACTAAAATATCCACACATATATCATCTGTATATCCATCCTTGTGAGAAAACCCTCGTCGGGTGATTTCCTCTAAAGTACTATCATACTAGGTATGCTCACTCAACCTAGTTACCCAAGTCGGAATCTCTCACCAACTTGGCCTAAAATATCAACGTAGTGGAAGCGGTCATACTCCTTCCCTGAAAGTGAGATAAGCCCCTCACCCATATACCAGACACTATGACCTGGGGATATACTCGCCTTACTCCTCAAGCTAGGGGATTCACCCTCATCACCCAACCTCCCTTGATAGCACTAGAGTATATAAATTAAATAAATATCTAGTCACTGATATTTGATAGCACACACAACATATATATATATATATATATATATATATATATATATATATACTATCACCACACCATATATATATTATAAACCCCGACTTTACCGTGTACTAAAACTCATAACACTAGACTATGTATACCCGAGTCTATGGTCCAACTCTAATTTAATTAATTAATTTAAAGTAGCGTCGCTAAACTACATTACCGGGACATTTTCCCTCGGGCCGAAACTTAACCCTTTAGAATTTATTTCACCAAATTTCGTTAATAAGTTTGACACTCTTACTAAATTTAATATTCGTTAATACTCATCCCATAAGACTCCAAGTATTAATTTTTTTTTAATTTCTATCAATTAAATTCCTCCTTAAGATACCATCTCGTATGCGAAATTCAACCGAAATTTCCATTTGAATACCTTCATATATTTTCGTGTGTCGTTCATTCTAAATATTCCCAAATTCATACCCCGGATTCATACCAATCTAATACAAGGATAAAATAATGTTCCTCAGTATTTTTCCAAAGTCCTTTACTCATCTATAGTCATCTCCAAATAACCCGAATTTATTTCTTCCTAAAGTTGTCGGTCTCGCGCACCCTTTTGTAGAAAAATCATTATAAATTCAAAAAAAAATAGAAAAATACGAGGTCAGGGCCCACACGACCGTGACGAAAATATCTATAATCTCATGCTTTACAAAAACTAAAGGGGTAGATCGATCGACTCCTTGGGTCGATCGATCAATCGACCAGATATTCATCTTCTTCCCCGAATCTGTTTCCACCATTAACACACAACCAAGATTTTTATCCACTCTCCCACTATGATGCCGTCACAACCAATAATATTTAACACACGAAAAAAGGTTCTAAACCTCCTAGAGGCCTTAGATTCATAATTGATTTTCATAATTTTGAACTTCCCCGATTCGGGTATTTTCCGGGTTTTACTCATTCGATTTTCAATTCATCATCATAGTTCCGAATCGGAGGCCCAATAAACATTGGTTCATACTACAATTCGATTTCCATGATTTCATTATCGTATACAAACATTAATCGAGTATCAAATCCACATAATCTTTCCAATTCATTAAAAACCCATTTTCATGTAAATCCCACACCCAAAAATGAATTTTGGTTTACACATCCCATAATATGAATTGGTTATCATCTATTTAAGAATCACAACAGTTAACCACTTCCCTCCAATTGTTCGTAGAGTCTGATCTGTTGGTGTAGAGAAAGGGTTAATGAAGAACACCTTATTTGTCCCTCGATTTGTCTCCAAAAGATCCCCAATTTTCTCTCCACTTGCTTCCTCTACTTATCTCTCAAGCCCTTATGTTTAGAATTTGTTAACTTCCGTTCAAAACTACCACAATTAGGTCTAAAAACCCCAGTCACGTTTTTAGTCATATGGGCCTAATTAAAATGGCCCAAATCCCCCGTGTGAGCCTGACTATGTCCAAAAATACCCCGAGACCCGATTACTACTCCCGGGTACTCATTTTTTACTATCTCGACCGATGCGGACTCAACCGTGCACTTAGAATTGTCATCCAAAATAATTTATAACATTTCCAAATTTCGACCTCAAAAATGCGACATATAATAATTTGAAAAATTAAACTTAGAGTCGGTAAAAGTTAGAATAATTATTCCAACTCCAATAAATTTTCGAAATCATAATTTTCTCCAATTTAAATAATTTTGTTTCTCGCAAAAATAATTAAATACCAAATCCTCAAAATTACGAGGTGTTACATACTCCCCCCTTGCAAAGGAATTTCGTCCTCGAAATTAACATAAGCCTCATGCTCCAAGCTTTGAATATCACTCCCTAGTCTTGTGCCTCTAATCTTGCTACATCTATCTCTCCCGCTTATAACTATGAGTTACACAAATATTCATTTTAATTAACCAGGGTGCCCATACACCCTGCACCCATGCTTAACCGCACAAAAGTTACGCTAATTAACTAGGGTGCCCATACACCCTATCCCCGTACTTAACCACACGTAAGTTTCCTAACTAAACTAGCCGTAACCCGTAATATAACTTCTAACCCGTAGTCATATCATATTTATGAATAATAGTTGGGGTACCCAAACCATGTACTAACGACCAAATATCACCCCACTTCCAACGTCGCTCTAAGTTTCATGCGTGAGACGTCTCGCAAAGCGAAATCCAAATAAGGAACCACCCGATTCACTACTACCTAACATTTTCAATCGTGAAGATCTGTTAGACCCTCGGTCCATAGTACATACCCCCAAATACTTATCTCTTAGCACAAAGGTATACACGCCTACTCTTATTCTACAAAAGAAAACATAAAATACCGCGCCCTTACTATCACTGGTTCTTGCGCGAAATCAACACCGAGCTATCTCTCCCTACTCGAAAATAAATCTAACTATCCTGATTCACTTAGTAGACACCCCTACTTACCGGGAGAAAATATAAGAACACCTGATATCCTTATGTGTCTTTCTCACCACACAATACAACATATATACACACATATATATGGGTTAGACGCCCTCTCAAGTGACACCTAGTAAAAGTCATTCATACCCTGGTGTCGTAAACACCAAAACTTACCCTCACTATCCATAATAGTTCAAATCCATCTCTATCCAGCCGATATTTGGAAAAATCATCTACCCTACTCCCATAATTCTCGAAAGTAGTAACCCTCGCATAATTCCAACCTTCTCTCAGTGTAGACCTCCATTCTCTCGCGGTTAACACCAAAGGACTCCGCTACCCCACGATTGTTTTTTGTTTATATACGTAATATGGATGCTACAGCCAGCGCACCCACTAAATTCGACTTACCCGCGAACTCTAGTGAGAAGATCCCCAATTTGTCCCTCGATTTGTCTCCAAAAGATCCCCAATTTGTTCTCCACTTGCTTCCTCTACTTTTCTCTCTAGCCCTTATGTTTAGAATTTGTTAACTCTCATTCAACACTCCCTGAATTAGGTTTGAAACCCCTAATCACGGTTTTAGTCATATGGGCCTAATTAAAATGGCCCAAATCCCCCATGTGGGCCCGACTATATCGAAAAATACCCTGAGACCCGATTTCTACTCCCGGGTACTCTTTTCTGAATATCTCGACCCATCCGGACTCAACTGTGCACTCAGAATTGTCATCTAAAATACTTTATAACATTTTCAAATTTTGACCTCAAAAATGCAACACATAATAATTTGAACAATTAAACTTAGAGTCACTAAAAGTTAGAATAATTCTTCCCACTCCAATAAGTTCTCCAAGTCATAATTTTCTCCAATTTAAGTAATTTTATTTCTCGCAAAAATAATTAAATACTAAATCCTCAAAATTACGGGGTGTTACAGCCTTCCTCCACCACATCATCCTAAACCACACATCAGCCTTTCCCTTAAGTAAAGGAATCAAACCAGTGGTGTTCCCAATAACCTCATAGAACCACACCTAAAAGAGTAATATAAAATTTTCAAAAAAAATATCCCCGAAAAATACACATTCAAAAATAACAAAAAAGAGGCAATAATAAAACGTGTAATAATAAAATTGCATCCATAAGGTATATGACCCCTATGGACGAGGATCGATAATTCCAAATGAAAACATTTAGAGAGATATAGAGAGAAGCTAACGCGAGGCTCCCCCAATCATACACATCGACTCCGAAAATGACCCAGAGATATGGTAGGGACCATAAGTGGACATCTCCCCACTCTTCGCTATAAGAATGACCCTGTAGTAACTTCTAGACATCCATGATGTCAATAACCCTCTTCATTAAGGTGTCCTTCAGCAAGGAAACCTTCATCGAGTTTCATGAACCCACTCATTCAATGGGCCCTAGTGCCTCCCAGATCACCACCTCAATCAGATGGAAACCGATCCACCACGATATGCTCCCCCACATAGTACAACCTCAAGATCTGGGGCACATATATCGCCATGACCATCATCTCATCTCACCCACACCCAAATAGAATGCGTGGTTGGTATTCCACCACTGCTTGCCAAGGGCACACAACAACGCAGTCGATTGCGATGGGTAATCCAAAGCCCTCGCCAAGTATCCAAACCAGGTCATATCCACCATAATCCTCACCTCCTCAGGAATCTTGTCCCATTCCCCCTTCACCCCTGAAGTACCCTGTGAGTGAACACGTAACAAAGAAACATCCGTCTACGAAATCCAAATCAATAACACCATTCTCCACCAAAATAATTATTCGAAATCAAAAAAAAATTAAGATAAAACAAATGATAATAATAATAATAATAATAATAATAATAATAATAATAATAATATAATAATAATAATAATAATAATAATAATAATAATAATAATAATAATAATAATAATAATAATAATAATAATAATAATAATAATAATAATAATAATAATAATAATAATAATAATAATAATAAAGGAACTCAAATGGCCCTTGGGGTTTTTCACCCGAGCAGAACGATGGAGCTCGGTCTCCAACTATAAGATTCGCTCATAATCCACGGCATTGGCGTGGCGATACGCATTTCGACCCCAACCAGCAATACTGTAGGGCGGGATCACATAAAGTTTTTGGCCATTTCATTGGGAAAAAAAACTCAAAAGTTCTAGAAAGAGTTTTGTAGAGAGAGAGAGAGAGAGAGAGAGAGAGAGATAATTCATTTGGTGTGAGAAAGATGGGTCGACCTCACCCCTTTTTAAAGGGGGATAAGGGGTATGGCAGTCGGCATCCCCCTAGGTATGCCTGTCGACAGTGAATCTCGTGAATCCACAAAGCTGTTTGATTTTATATTCCATGTCGATTGGAACCTATCAGCATGTGCCTATAGGCACACAAACAGGATTCTGTTACAAAAACTTTAAAAAGTCTAAAAACAAAACTTAAAATATTGCTGAAAATATCCAATTTTTTTGCAAAAAAATCGTAAAATCTCAAATTTAATAAAAATCACATTTTTCGTAAAAAGAAATCATCCAATGCCAAAATATTTTCATGCATTTAAAAATTCGTCAAAAATCCAAAAAAAATCTCAATTTTTTTTACAAAATCTAGGAAATTTAAAAAATCATAAATGGTCAAATTAGGAAAAAAATTCACATTGCCCATATAAAACATCAATAATTCAAAAAGCACAAGAATTCAAAAATCATAAAAAGAATTGAACGTCTCTCAAAAAAATCCAAAATTTTTCAACAAATTATTGCATCACTGTGTATCCTTACTAAAAATATTTCTTATCCTTGGACCACATAATTAATATTTTCAACCTTTAGGTCATTATAATTGACATTTACACTCCCTAGGCCCTCATAATTAGGTTGTTATCCTCTAAATCAGTCGTTGTGACACCCCCTAAAATTTAATACTAGAATAATGAGACCTGATACTAACTTAGGGGAATCAAAATAATCGAATATTATTCTAAGCATGACTGGAAATAAAAATAAATGAATAAAGAACTAAAATTGTCGCATACAATCATTGTCTACTAATACATGCAAAAACCAGTATAAAGTATCAATTAACTTAAGTGTAAAAACTGGTGTGAAAGATAAAAGGAATATATAATATGAGCATACAGGCTCAACACCTACATACTATAAAATTAGCAATGGAGAGGAGGTCAAGACTGGATCAAGGGTGAGGTTGCACTAGTGGCCTATAACCTAAAAAATCTTAATACAAGGCATTAACAAAAAGTTTAAGTAAATATGATATTTAGACTTGTTATTAATGGCTTCTAGCATAGTATCCTACTTAGAGTTGTGTTTGATTAATCTAACACAAATTTAAGGTATTAATTCCAATTATCATCTCAAAAACACTAAAAATGGTAGGATCCCAATTCAACCCAATTTCAATTCAGTTCACAAAACCAACAAGGGGATTTTAATCCTCTAACATGGAACATCATAACTATAACATCAATTATTTTGTTAAGTAGTTATGAATCATTGTATAAATACTGGGTTGTAACTCTTATTTAGATTCATTCAGTAATTGATAATAAAAGTTTCTTTCTCTCTTTCTATATACCTCTGTATGTTTCTTTAATTCTCCCTAAATTTGGATTTAAGCCATATCAAGTGATATCAGAGCTTTATTTTTTCTTGGTAGTAGCAGAAGGTACTCATGAGATCAAAAATCTAGAAGACGCACTGAAGAACCTGAAAAAAATGGTGGTCGATTTAGAAAAGAGTAAGATCGAATGGTGGCAGAAAAGTTTCAAAATCACAATCGAGCATTAGCTGACCTCAAACTGGTCAGGCTAAATTTACAAACGATGGAACTCCGTAATCAATTAGAGGGTCGGAAGCCAAGTTCCTCCAATTTGGGATAAGATAACTCCAATTCATACCAGTTTCGATCGAACACCGCATAAATTGAGTTTCCAAGTTTTGAAGGAGAAGATCTTAATGGATGGAATTTCAAATGTAACCAATTCTTTGAGGTAGATCAAACTCGCAGTGATCCATTTGCAAGGTCGTGCCTTACAATTGAACGAATATATCCAAGAACTCAGCTCCAGATTTGGAGGGGTCATGTATGAGTACGCAATGGCATACCTAAAGAATCATAGACAAGAAGATACCCTTCACTCTTACTTTGAAGTTTTTGAACAAAGACTGATTAAAATACGCCTAGCCCCTGAACATGCCATTAGTTCCTTCTTAGGAGGATGAAGTGACGAAATTTAGATGCCTATTCGTATGTTCCACCCTAAAGCTCTATATGATTCCTACTCCCTAGCCAAATTATAAGAAACTACAGTTTTTGCCCCTCATCCATGACCTAAAACCATACCCAAAAAATATTTCACACCCTCCAAATTTACTAAGAACCAACCCATAACTTCTACCAAAGCATACCCTCCTACACAAACCACTCAACCACAACAACCACCTTCAACTGGCCTTTTACCATTACCCTAACCCTCCAGCCAAATCTAAAATCCAAATCTTCACCAAACTCACCATAAACTCACTAAAAAGGAACTTGAACAAAAAGGGTAAGAGGGATATGTTTTTGGTGAGATGAAAAGTATTCCGCGGGCTATAGATGTTTAACAAAAGAAACCTTCATTATTGAAGTAGGAGAGGAAATATAAGAAGTATAGAGAACATAACTAGACCAATTCACAACTGAAACCATAGACGAAAGTCCATAAATTTCTATTCATGCCCTCACTGGATCAACTGTTATCCAAACCATGAGGTTGATTCGGGTAGTAAAAAGGAGATTGATGCAGATCCTCATTGACTCGAGGAATGACCATAATTTTCTAGATGAGGGATTGCTTGAGAAATTGGGGTGCTCATGACTAAATTCAAACCTAGCACTATTTATGTTGCAAATGGCAACACACTTACTTGTTCAACCACGAGTAAGGGGTTTTAGTGAAAAATGCAAGAAAAAGATTTTGAAACTTATGTTTCGATTCTACAACTACGAAATTATAACATAGTGTTAGGAATTCAATGGCTCACTACATTGGAAGATATATTGTGGGATTTCAACAAAATTTAGACGAAGTTTACCATGGGATCTACTGAGTTCAATTTACAAGGGTTGCCTGAGAAAGAGTTACAAACTGTGACTGAGGGTCAAATGACAAACATTTTAGCTAAACATATATAACTAACCATGATTCAAGGATGCAAATTATAACTCAAATCCACCACTGAATTTTAATTTTTTAGTAGAACCCCTAACCCTACCTAACACCCAGCCATATATCAACTCTTGCAAGAGTTATCTGATATTTTTTAAGAGCCTAAATCATTGACCCCCTCTAGAAATCATGATCACATAATTCCTTTAAAGGAAGGGACACAAGCCATAAATATCATATATTATAGATGTGCCTTACTACAGAAGGACTTCATTAAGAAGATGACTCAAGAGATATGGGATAGGGAGATCATTTAAGGTACTAACTATGCTTTATCTTCTTTTTTGGTGCTATTTATGAAAAATAATAACACGTGGAGGATGTGTATAGATTTTTGAGAATTGAATAAATTCACCATCAAGGACAAATTCCCTATCCCTATGATTGAAAAGATGTTAGATGAATTACATGGATCAACAATTTACTCCAAGATTGACCTAAGGTCATGTTACCCCCAAATATGGATGTTCCCGCCATACATTCCCAAAATAACCTTACGAACACATGATGGCCACTATAAATTTTTAGTTATGTATTTTGGCTTAAAAATTGGCCCATCAACCTTTTAGAGTCTCGTTAATAACATCTTCAGACCCTTCTTAAGAAAAAGAATTATTATTGAGAGTGCGCCAACAATCAATGAACCAACTTGCTTAATTAAATTCCAATTTCAGTCCCCAGAACCCTAACTCTTGCAACTAATTATGAATGAATAAATACTTGAAATCAAGCATGCACACAATCAGAAATATGAGGAAAAATCTCCCAAAGGGAAAAAACCTTTTTATTTCCCTTTATGTCTTAACACTTACAAATATAGAGAAATATAGCTTGACATACGAATACCCGTCAGCATCGCTTCATTGTCGTCGATAAGAGATCCTGCAAGAGCTAATTGTCAGTAATGGAGAATCAACCTTCTTCTCCATAAGAGTAGTCCAAATGAGTGGAACAAGTAATCTAGGGTTCGAATGATTCACATATGAATTTGGGACAATTTGGTGAATCAAAAGAGGTTTAAAACTCTAAAAACGAAGTCTTATTTGCAGCAGACTCTGCAAAAATAGGAGTTGGAATACTTGAAACAACGTGAATGAAGAAACTTATTTTTATAGGAAAGTTGACGCGGTGGCTCGCTCGAACGAGATGCCTACTTCGTTTGAGCGACATTCACATCTCACTCGATGCTGCTTCATGCGACATTAAGTGTCTCTGGAATGTCCCAAACGTAAAAAATTATGTCTCTTGACTTAGAAAAAAATTATTTTCTCAAAGAAAAATATTTTAGGTACTAAGAACAGTTTATAAAGAATTCCCAAATAAATATGTAAACCTTAAAAACTCCAAATTTAATATTTTACCATAATCGTGAGTGGAGTAGTGGGAATGTTGAAGATATAGTTGCACAGTGCATGTTCAGGTTGCACTACACATGTATGAAGATGATGGGTGAGTGAGACTTTGGATTCGAATCGAGGCCATCATGGATGATCGTGTTGACCTATCGAATGCAGCGGTATAATACATATATGCTATGATCTATGACACTTAGAGAATTTCCTAGATACTAAGATGGAGATTTATAAAATCATGTCCATACAAATATCCCCTTTATGTCTATGTCGGTACATACATAAAAATCATCCGAATTATGCTACCCAAACTCAAACAAATGTCATACAATTTAATATCCCCATTAATCCCAAAAATTGAAAATACTGAATGATATGTCTTCAAAAATATTTCAACATCTTCAAATCTTCAACATCTTCAATCTTTCATGGTCATCATCAGGGTGTGCAAAAAATGATTCTCAATTTTGTACCAACACATATGAGATAAGAAACAATACCCGTGATGTGCAATAATTTGAAATATAATGATAAGGAGAAAAAAAATATCAATTAAGGTCAAGAAAATCATTATTAAATCAAAAAAAAATTCTCCCCCAAAATTCATTCTCCCCCTTTTTATGATGTCCCTAATTAGATAAATATGAAGAACACGAAGCTATGCAAATGGAGAATGTCACAAGGTAATAAACTTTCTCTTTGTGATTTTTTTTTAAAAAAATTCTCACAAAATATACAAAAAATAATCACACCAAGAAAGAACATGAAAACAACCAAGTCGATGATAGCGGAAATGTAGAGGTGTGAACAAATTCGATAGGAAAATCAATGCATATAAACATAACATATGTGCACGATGAATTTCATATATTTCTAATGAATGAACTCAACATCTTCCTTAGGTGTAAAAATGGTGGAATTATAAGTAATTGACTCAATCAAATCAACAAATCAAAGCTCAAAGTGATTTCCACACCAATATCGTCCAAAGCTATGTAATGCTTTTTCATGACTTTCAACGATGTGCAAACCCGTTTTATATTCCATCAAAACTCCCTCATAAATAAAAATAAAAATAATAATAATAATAATAATAATAATAATAATAATAATAATAATAATAATAATTCTTTTTATGTTTTCTTTTGGGGTGATGAAACTAAGTTCTCTTGGCCCACCTTTTTGGCATATTTTTCTTTTTATTGCCTTTGAATTTTTTCGGAGCCCTTTTCAACCTCATTGGACCTTGGCTTCTGTTTTTGTGCCACAATTTTTCCATGTCCGATTTAAACGGTGGCCTAATCACAAAGGATAAATGAGTACCTTTCGTAGCCCTTCCTCGATTTTCAAGTATATCACACAATCTCACAACAACGGTTATTAAATGCTTCACTTTCTTGTCAAGTTCCATCGCATTTGGTTCATTGTATAGACATAATTGAGATGTAAACCCTCAAACTAACATGTGATATGCAAGTACAATTTTCAAATAAAACCGCGCATGTGTCCAATGAAGGAGATAAGGATCCAAACACGTAGAAGATATCACTAATCGCATCTCAATGACTCCAAACAATGTAAAGTACTTGGATGAAATGATGTAGCAACTCAAATCACTATCAAACACTCATGTGGAATATGGAATGAAGTTGTGACTATGGCTATCTTAAATGTTCATCCATAAATGGTGCAAACAAAATACAAAACTCTTTGTGTTTTTCAAAAAAAATTATAAAAAGAAAATCTTTTTGACTTTTTCAAAAATTCGTAAATTTTTTTGGATTCTTCACAATTTTATGAAAATCAAAATATTTTTTGGATTTTTCAATTTTTCAAAGAAATAGAATATGTTTTTGCATTTTTCTAAAAATAAAAAAAATAAAAACCAAAACAAATAATGACACAAATGATACAATCTAGAGATAGGAATCATATGATATGAATATGAAAAATGCATCCTACTCTACACACGATAACCACCCCTCAGTCAACTGTGCAAATTCCTAAAGACTTCCTATGACTCTCAAATCTAAGGGCATCTAAAGGTTTCATGAAAATATCGGCTAACTGGAGGTCGGTAGACACAAAACTTAAGGATATAACCTTCTCTTCTACTAGCTCATGGACCAAGTTCTCGCGTATCCTAATGTGCTTTGTGCTCGAATGCCGAGCTGGATTACGAGATATGTGTATCGCACACGTGTTATCACAAGAAATTGTCATGGTGTCCTGTGATATCCTATAAACCTCTAACATCTGCTTCATCCACAGAAGTTGCGTGCAACAACTCCCGGCGATAATGTACTCAGCCTGCGCAGTGGACAAAGTGATGGAGCTTTGCTTCTTGCTCAACCAAGAGACCAAAGAAGAACCAAAGAAGAAATACCCACCAAAAGTGTTCCTACATTCATCTGCATCGTCGGACCAATCAACATCCTAGTAGGTGGATAAACGGTCATCGATATCAAAGGAATATCAAATGCTAAATGAGAGAGTCCCACTCATGTATTTGATAATATGTTTAACAGCGAGTAAGTGTGACTCTTTCAGGAACACCTAATATCGTGCGGAGACTCCAACACTAAAGGCTATATCGGGATGACTGACAGTCAAATAGAGAAGACTACCTATCATACTCTAATACAAGGTTTGCTCTACATCCTTGCCTGAAATGTCCTTGCTAAGCTTTGTTGAGGTAATCATCGAGGTATATGCATGCTTAGAGAAGTCTAAACTAAATTTCTTCACAAGATCTCTATTATAATTGGATTAGAAGATGAACATCCCATCCTCTAGATGATGAACTTGGAGAGTAGAGAATAATGTAAGATCACCGATCATGCTCATCTCAAACTCACTCTTCATCTCCTCCTTAAAGTTGTGAACGTGTCGAGAGCACGTGGATCCAAAGACTATGTCATCCACATAGATCTGGGCAACCAAAATAGCACCGTCTCCTCTCCTAACAAACAACTACTTATCAACTCCCCCTCTCATGAAGCCACGGACTAAAAGATAGGAAGTAAGCTGCTCGTACCAAGCACTGGGTGCTTGCTTCAAACCTTACATGGATTTTCTCATAAAATAGACCTAATCAGGGTGCTTATGGTCTTCAAATACTTTTGGTTATTCCACGTAAACTTCCTACTATATAATTCCATTCAGAAAGGCACTCTTGATATCCATCTGGTATAACCTGAAGCACAGATGACATGTGATGGCGAGTAGTAAATGGACGAAATCAAGCATCGCAACAGGAGAAAATGTTTTGTCAAAGTCTACACTCTCTATGCGTGTGTAGCCTTGATAGACCAACCTTGCCTTGTTTTGGATTGTGGTACCATTCTCATATATCTTATTCTTGTAGATTCACTTGGTACCAATCACATTCTTCTCATGAGGTCTCGGGACTATATCCCAGACATTATCATTTCTAAACTAATACAACTCATCTTGCATACAAGATATCCAGTGTTCATCTTTGGATGTTTCCTTTACATTCTTGGGCTCGACTTCAGACACATAACAAACAAAACTAACCATGTTTTCCAGCTAAGCACGAGCCTTGACCCTTAGAGAGGGATATCCTACAATGGAAGTAGGATCATGACTCTTGCGAACCAAAGCAGGTGAGTCTCCTAAGATAGGAGTAGGGTCCACCCTGGGTGTGGGAGTCGCAATGGGATCATCAGTAGGAAGTGCATCTGTAATACCCCGTATTTTTATGCTATATTAATTTGGGGATTTATTAAACTTAATGAGAATGTTTATTTAAAAAAAATCCGGAAATTAATTATGTTATAATTATTAACGTGTCGAGAGTTAGTAATTATGGGAAACTTGTTGGATATTACTAATGAGCATAGTGATATACTATATTGGTTATATTGAATGTCATACGTGAATTAAATGACTATTTTGGAAATTTAAGTTGGGACGTGCCTGTGTCACGTCGGGACTAATTTTGTTAATTAAAAAGTAAATATTTTATAAGTTGTTCCTATGGTCATTTTGAGTGCGCCAACGCGTCCGGAAGGGTCGAGATAGTCAGAAAAGTGTACCCTGGGGTTTAGTTTGGGTCTCGGGGTGTTTTTAGGCCTAATTAGTGACCCGGGAGGGCATTTTGATCATTTTACAAAATAGGGTAATTAAACCCACGAATTTTAGCAGCCTTTATCAGCTGGTTAGGCTAGCCATTTAGGGTTAGAACATTCAGAACCCTAGAACGGCCATTGGAGAGGAGAGGAGAGACTTTTCAAGGAGATTCAAGGCCGAAACACCACCGTTTGCACCACCGTCACCACCAACGCGTAGATCGCAAGGAGGAGAACGCAACCACACCATAATCAACAGGAAATCAGACTTCTGAAAATCCCAGGCAAGTGTTTAACTTGTGTATTTCGTTAGTGCAATGTTCATATTTGTTTAGGATTAATTAGGAATGTAATCCATGTAAGAAAACCCCAAATTTTGATAGGAAATTGCATGTAGAGAAGATTAAAACCTTATGCTGGAAACTTTTGAGGATATAGATGTATTACCCACGAACTTTTGATGTTTTATTGGAAGAAATTCTAGGGAAAAACTGTATTGAATCATAGTTATGAAAACTTTAGGGTTCTTGATGTTTAGATGAAATTTTGGGTTGTTTAATCATGTTTAATGATGAATACACGCATGCTGAACGTTAAAAACATCTGGAATTATGTTATTTTGTTAGTAGTAGAATTTGTGGGTCGATTAGTGTTGAAAAATATGGAATTTGATGAAGAATAGTGGTAGAACCCATAACTGCAATTCTGCAGAATTTTACCCAGACCTGCTTGATCGATCGATCGAACATAGAGCATCGATCGATCGAGCCCCAAGCTTCGATCGATCGACCCCTCCTGGCAGACTCTTATTTTTCATTGTTTAATTAGTTAGATTAAGTTTATCGTGAAATAATTCTCGGGCATTCGTGAGAAATTGATTTGGGAGACATTGAGGACCAGTAGGGTATATGAATAAATGTTGGAACCTTTAACCTTTAACGAAAATGGTAATTATGGGATATTTACTTTAGGTTTATGGATTTATGAATTTAAAGGGTGAGGTGCGTAAGAGAGTTACGTTGGAACCTAATAAAGACACTTACTGAAATTCAGATTTGTGAGGATGTAGCCCATGAGTGTTAGGTAATAAGTGAGAAAACCCTTCGAGTTAAGGTTAGGAATAAAACTTTATACGAAATTCTATAACTGTGAAATTTAGAATAAATGGTATAATTACGGGTGATGAGAAGAACCCACATTAATATGATAAGGTGGTATATTTATATGATTGTGTGTACATATATTATATGCATGTGAAAATCATACCCACGCTACTTACTATCCCTGAGGTTTCCGCGCTGGGACAAGTCTTATCTCGATGGGACCTTTATGGGGGATATTGACTTGTACCCTAGGAGATAGATATCCTTGGTACAGGCTATCGATGTGATAGTTCAGACGGTCCTAAGAGACGCCGGTATGTGCCATCCTCTTAGAGACTTGGAATCTATGCTTCGCCTCAATATTGTTTGTGTATTTCTGTTAATACAATTCGAGAGTGATTTCGAATGTATTCCCCTTAATATGAGTGATATGGGGCTTTGGATAGTAGAGTATGCACGCACCATTGTTTTATTCGGGGTGCTGTTATATATATATATTATACGAATAGTTAATATATATATATGAGATTATGATATTTGAAACTGTCTACTGAGATTTGATAAGTAGGACATGGTTGTTGACTCAAATTATTAAATTCTTGTTTTGAAAAGTGTAAGATGTCACCGTAAAACTTTATGGATTTTATAAAGTTAAAATGGAGGACTTTGATTACTGTTTTGGAACATTTCTTTTAAAATGAAATCGTGAATTATAAATCTTGCGAGTAATCTAAGTTAAGTTAAATCTTTTAGAAAGACTAGTGCGTTAAATGATAAGTAATCGTGGGGAAAGTTAGTGCGATAGGTGTGCACATTAGAACAGAGGTGAGTATTTTCTCAAGAGAGTGACGTGTTAATATGTTATTGCATTGGCCTGTATCATTTTAAATACTTGCTAAACGTACTTTAAAATCAAACACTCTCGGGCTCTGACCCGTTTCTTTTTCTCTCTCTCTATCTCTTGTATATATATGTATATTTTCAGGTGCCCAGCCACAGGGGCGTCTTGCTTAGGATTCCTTGAGAAGAACGAGCTGCAGCTTAGGTGGGAGTTGCAGGTCACTTGAGTAGACGGCTTCTGTTATTGGCTCCACTCCTATTACTCTCATTTATTGGGCATGTGTCGCCCCTTTTTATCATTTCATTTGTTGTTGGGACATTTATATTCCAGTCATTTCCAGTATTGTTCTTTGGGATTTATTCAGTATGGACTTGTGATTTTAGTTTTTATATGTTAACATTCGATTGACGAATGTATTGTATTATTTGGCTTATCGTGGTGTGATTCTTAATCGTAGAAATGTTGTTTTAATTAAATAAATCTTTTTCTTTAATTAAAATTTGGAAGTCTGTATGAAAAATGTTTTTGACACTTAGCTTAATTATTTAGGGTGTTAAATTGGAAATTTATTTTATTCGACAGTGATGCTGAGAATGAACCAACTGTTAACCTTGATTTAATTTAATAAAGGAGTGATCTCCCGGTATTTAATTAGGCGGGGTGTCACAGCATCTTCCTCACAAGGAGGTTAGAATCAATAAACGCTAGTGGTTCTTCATCTTGCACGGTGACATTTATTGACTCCATAAACTTAGAGCTACTCAGGTAAAAAACTTGATATCCTCTACTGTTCGATGAATAACCTAATAATATTCCCTCATCGCTCCAGGAGTTGAACTTTCCTAATTACTCGCAATCCCCTAGGATGTAGCATTTTCTTCTAAAGACATAGAAATATATAAAGTTGGGCTTTTTCCAGTCCAAAATTCGTAGGGCGTCCTAAGTGTGTGTGTGTGTGTGTGTGTGTGTGTGTGTGTGTGTGTGTGTGTGTGATGGTAAAACCTATTCACCGTATGGCACTCAGTAGACACTACCTCTTCCCAAAATATCCTAGCAACTCTACGACCTAGAAGCATAGATCTAGACATCTCCTGAATCATTCAATTCTTCCTCTTAACAATCCCATTTTGCTAAGGAGTCTTCACGGCTAAAAATCCATGATTGATCCCGAGGATATCATGGTAAAGATCTACTTTAGGTTCCTTAAACTCAGTGTTATTGTCACTTTGCATACTATTAATGGTGACACTGTATTGATTTTGTTGGACACAACACTTGGTCGTGAGAAATTCCATAGCATCGAATTTTTCTCTCAGAAAACCTACAATCGATTAATGAGATAAATCATCTACCATCATGAGGATATACCTCTTACCACACAAACTCTCAATACGAGTAGGACCCATAAGATCCATGTGTATCAACTCAAGAACTCGTGAAGTGGTAATAGAATTCAACATCCTGTGGGGGCTACGGACTTGCTTTCCCAACTGACAGGGTCCACAAATCGCAGAAGTCGACTTTCCAAGTAATGGAAACCCATGTACTAGGTTCTTTTTATCTAATTTCTCTAAAACTCTAAAATTCAGATGACCTAGATGTTGGTTCCACGGATCCATTGGAGTGATCGTGGCGTTGTTGCAGACAAATGAGGATTTGGGCACAATCCCAGAACAATTATCTCCGATCTTCACCCCTTACAATAGGAGTTTACCGACTTGCTCATAAACCCCTTACAATTATCTCCGGTCTTAGCTGGCTAATGCTAAGAAGGTTTGATTTCAAACCTTTAACGTATAAAACATCCTCTAGCTTAAGAAATCCTGTTATATCTACTCGGCCTCGTCCTATTATGCTAGGATTGCTTTCATATCCAAATGTGAGTTTACCTTCCTTACGATTCTCTAGGTAGGTGAAAAATGAAATGTCACCAGTCATGTGTCTGGATCACCCACTATCAAAGTACCACTAAGAGGCAATATGTGATTTAGGAGAAACATGAACAACAAGGGATTTTGCGTCGTGTTTAGGCACCCAAGTGGTGGTAACCTTTTGTTTGCCCTTATCATTGTTGGTTCTAGTCGGGATTCAGGAAGTATCCGCAGACGATAAAGAAATCTGTTGGAAATATTCCATTAAACTCTGAGATGTGGTGACTACAAACTCAACCTTCTCTCTAAGACTCAAAAAATTGCAAGTGGCACATGATGGAGCAAAAGTACGTCGTGTTCGACCCAGACTATAGCAAAAGTCCCTAAGGTGGCCTTTTCTTTTGTAATAGCTATAAAAGTACAAAGTCTTAGGCCGACCTTGGTTTGCTTTTCTTAGACGAACTATTCTTTGGGATTTTGGTTCATGACCATATGGATTCATTGTAAACTCAGGATTTGGTTTCGATTTCACATGAGACGTGGAAGAACCATCAAAACATATTCCTTGCCTTTCACCAAATCGTAAAGCAAGGGTGAGGAGCATATTTCCCTTCTTTCCATATCTGTCCTCTATCTTTATCTTGACATCCCGATCTCTCTTAATGTCATGAATTAGTTGGATTATAAGGGCTTCAAGTTTCTTCCGAGTGTCTAGGGAGTAATGGAGCTCACTCGTAAGACTATCCACTTCCTTGTTCAAGTCCCCTTTATCTTTCTCTAAACTGCTCTCTCTCCTCAAACAATCTCTCTCTCCCTCTCTGAAACCGACTCTCTCTCTCTCTATGCAAACTCACTCTCTTTCTATGCAAACAGTCTCTCTCTCTCTGAAGGCAATGCTAATGGAGGACTCTCTCTCTCATCTCTCCTAAATATTTATCTAAGTCAATGATCCTAAGAGCTAACGCTTTGTTACGCTTTTTAGTTTTAAAATAATAAACATGTATTTTAAAAGAATCAACATATAAATTAGTGTACGCGTGTCCTAGTTCACTCTCGCTCTCACTTTCAACATCCTCCCCCTCACTCACATCGCTTTCACTGTCGAGATGTTCCTGTGAACTAGCATCATCATCATCATGTGGCGCGCTATCAGTACTCACATGACAAGCCATTAATGCGGTGAAGTTACATTCATGCGATGACTCGTCTCCACAATCCACCGACTCGACCACACCGTCATCACTAAGGGAGGTATTTAAAGATGCTTTGCCTTTGCCTTGATGTTTCAACCTAGTAGGACACTCAAATGCCTTAGGAACTCTACCACACTCATAACATCTATCCTCGTCTTTCTTAGGAGTGTCCTTTTTATCTTTATCATTTTCTTTTCAAATTTATTTTTCTCAAAATTCTTTTTATCTTTAAAAATTGCCATTTTTCTTTAATTTGAGAATTTTTTTGATTTTTTTTGCAAACAAAGCCAAATCGTCTAGTCAAAATCAAACTTCAAATCAGACATCTCTTCCTCTTTTCTCCTAGATAATTCACCTATCTTTCTTTTTTATCCCTCACTCTTCCTAGACCGGGCTTTAAGTGCTACCCCTTTATCTTTTGATTTTATCGTGTTAGGAAACATGTCAAATTCAAAAGTCTGGAGGTCTCCTACCAACTTTTCTAATTTCAGACTACTCAAATTTCCTATCGAATTTAGCACAGTGACTTTAGGGATAAAATGCTTAAGCAGTGATCTCATAATATTTTTAACTACTCTAGCCTCAGGAATGTGTTCACTTAGATGGAAACTAGTGTTTACAATATCAGATGAGTGTGCATAGAATTCATAAAAACACTCAGATTCAAGCATGGTGATTATTTCAAATTGAGTAGTCAAATTTTGCAATTTTGATTCTATGACTGCATTCGTGCCCTCATGAGTAAGTTGTAAAACATCCCATGCTTCTTTAGACATGGTTAACGTCATAATACGTCTAAACTCCTCAGGGGTGATTCCACTCAAAATTGCACTGAGCCCACGTGAGTTATATGTGCTCCATTTAAATTTGTGCTCCATCAGTCCATGCAGTCACAGGTTTTAAATTTGTTATGTTATCTACAATAATAGTGGGAAGCATCTACCCTCTTTCAAATAGAACCCAAACATGATCATTAATGGCCTTTAAGTTGGATTTCATACAGGCTTTCCAATACGCATAATTTATCCCGTAAAAAATTAGCACTCGATTGTACAAGTTTGCCATTGAAATTGCGTTTTTCAAAAATCAATTTTTAGACCAAAATTGATATTTAGAAAAATTTTGCGGAAAAAATTGCACGGTATAATTTTGTAATCGGCTCTGTTACCAATTTCAGAGTGCGCCAGCAATCAATGAACAAACTTGTTTAAATAAATTCCAATTTTAGGCCCAAAACCCTAACTCTTGCAACTAATTGTGATTGACTAAATAATTGAAATATAACATGCAAAAAATCACAAATATGAGGAAAAATCCCCCAAAGGGGCAAAACCTTTTTATTTCACTATATCTTGTAACACTTACAAATACAGAGAAATACAACTTGACATACGAATACCCACAGGCGTCAGTTCGTTGTCATTGACAAGAGATCCCACAAGAGCTCCAATCATTAGAAATGGAGAATTGGCCTTTTTCTCCGCAAGAGTACTCCAGATGAGTAGAACAAGAAATCTAAGGTTTGAATGATTCACATATGAATTTGAGACAATTTTGGTGAATCAAAAGAGGTTTAAAGCTCTAAAAAATGAAGTCTTATTTGCAGCAGATTCTGCAAAAAATGGAGTTGGAAGACTTGAAAAAACGTGAATGAAGAAACCTGTTTTGTAGGAAAATTAAGGCAGTGGCTCGCTCGAACGAGATGCCTACTTCGTTTGAGCGACATGCATATCTCGCTTGATGCTGATTTGTGCGACATTGGTTGTCGTTTGAACGACCCAAACATTAAAAATTCCCTCTTGACATAGAATAAAATTATTTTCTCAAAGAAAAATATTTTAGGTACTAAAAACAGTTTATAAAAAATTCCTAAATAAATATGTAAACCTTAAAAACTCCAAATTAAATATTTTACCATGATCGTGAGTGGAGTAGTGGGAAAGTTGAAGATGCAATTTCACGTTGCATATTGAGGTTTCACTACACACGTATGAAGATGATGGGTATGTGAGACTTCAGATTCGGATCGAGTCCGTTATGGATGATCATGTTGACGTGTCGAATGTATCGATATAAGACATATATGCTGTGATATAAGACACTTAGAAAATTTCCTAGATACTAAGATGGACATTTATAAAATCATGTCCTTACACCTGTCTTTTTTCATGATATCTTGGTGTATAGAAGTTCACTAGAGCAACATATCTTACACCTAAGGCAAACATTTAAAATATTGAGGAATAACACATTATTTGCAAAGATGAGCAAATGCAGTTTTGGTGGTAAAAAGGTGGAGTATCTAGGTTATTTTATATTAGTTGAAGGGGTATCTACTGATCCCAACAAGATCTAATCTATCTTACAGCAACCCATACCTCAGACACTTAAACAATTGAGGTTTTTTTGGGACTAACAGGACACTACAGAAGGTTTATGAAGGGGTGCAGTCAGATCTACAAATCCCTAACTAATATGATCAAGAAAGACTCCTTTTAATGGAACTCTGAAGCTACTAATGCCTTCTATCAATTAAGACAAGCCATAACTACACCTCCAGTCTTAGCTCTTCCTGATTTCTCACATGACTTCACCATTGAAACTGATGCATCTGGATTTGATATTGGGTAGTTTTAATAAATAATGGACACCTCTTAACTTTCATTAGTAAATATTTATCACCTAAGAAGATGCCCCTCTCAATCTATGGGAAGGAGATGTACATTATTCTCTATATTATGGAGAAATAGGGATACTACTTAGGAGGAAGTCATCTAGACAGATCACCAAAGTTTGAAGTACCTACTATAACAGAGGATAAATGACCCTATTCAACATTCTTGGTTAACCAAGCTGATGGGATATGATTTTGACACATGTTAAAAAAAGGAAAAGGAGAATATAACTGCAGATGCTCTTTCTAGAATCACAAGCAATGAACTCTCCCCCATGGCTATATCAGAAGTGTCATCTGAATTCTTTGCAGAAATCCAAAAGAGTTGGATTGATAATCCCAAAATGTATAACATCATCAACCAACAACAATGTAAATCAAATAAGTTTTATAAGTACACTTGGATTAAGGGGCAATTAAAAAGACAAGGAAGGTTAGTGGTTGGTCATAATTCCTCTTTACAGATTAAGCTTATTAATTTGTATCACAGTAGCCCTTTAGGAGGTCACTCTAGAGTTCAAGCTAATACTAAGAGACTAAGCTCTTTATTTTACTGGAAGGGACTCAAGAAATAAGTGAGGCAGTTCATCAGGAAATGTCATGTGTGCCAACAATGCAAAATAGAAATAGTGACTTCATCAGGGTTCCTAAAACCCTTACCCATGCCTGAGATTATCTTTACAGATGTCATCATGGATTTCATCACGGGCCTTCCTAAGTCTAATGGCAAGGAAGTCATCAGGGTTGTAGTTGACAGGTTGAGCAAATATGGGAATTTTATTTCACTGCCCCACCTATACACAATAAAATCAGTGACCCAATCTTAAATGGATTATGTGCTCAAATTACATGGGTTGCCTATGACTATTGTAAGTGACAGATACATGAACTCTTTAAATTGCAAGGGGTTGGATTGCATATCTATTCTTCTTACCATCATCAAACTGATGGCCAATCAGAGGTTTTAAACAGGTGTTTGGAAACATATCTTAGATGCATGACTTGTGAGTTTCCTATGAAATGGTCCAAATGGTTATCTCTTGCAGAGTGGTGGTATAATACAACTTTTATTCATCTATACAAACTAACCCCTTTGAATTATTATGTGGGTAACCCCCCCCCCCCCCCCCCAACCACTACACATTCCTTAGTTTCCCCATGACCCTAAAATATAAGGAGTGCAAAAGATGTTACAATATAAAGAGGTTGTTTTGAATATCTTAAAACATCATCTCATAAGATCTCAATAGAGGATGCAACATGAGGCCAATAAACATAGGTATGATAGGAGATTCAACATTGGGGATTTCGTGTATGTTAAGTTACAACCATAGAAATAGTCTACAGTAGCTAATAAAATCTCTAAGAACCTCTCTCCTAAGTACTTTGAGCCTTTGTAGGTGATAGATAAGATTGGGTATGTGGCTTACAAATGGTCCTTACCAGTAGATGATCAAATCCACAACACTTTTCATGTATCCCAGCTCAAGAAGTCAATTGGAACTATGCCCTATATCACTGATATTCCTAATTATCCTGTTACGAATGAAGATCCCCAATCTATGGCTATTTTGTATAGAAGATTGGAAAAAAGGGGAAAAAAACTTGCAACATAACTTTTGATTCATTGGTCTCATTTCTCTCGAGCTGATGCCCTGTGGGAATTTTCAGATGAAATACAATTCGGGTTTCCTCAATTTTCACTTGAGGATAAGTGAATTGTTAAGGGAGGGGTATTGATACGGAGCATTCTATTGCCAACTCATAGAGTCAACTCGAAAACTATAATTATTAAGTTAGTAACAACTGTTAATTAGTTGGAATGGTTAACTCATCCATGGTTAATAGCTAACTATAGTTACAAAGTTGTTCTTCTGTTAAGTAGTTGTAAATCATTGCATAAATACTGAGTTGTAACTCTCATCTAGATTCAATCAATAATTGATAATAAAAGTTTCTTTCTCTCTTTGTATATACCTCTTTATTTGTTCTTTGATTCCCCCTAAATTTGGATTTGATCCACATCATCTTTCAAGTATAAACTGCTTTTTCATTGATCTACTAAAATTTTAATTAAAATTTCAAATTAAGGGTGTGTCTTCAATTCCAAAATTGTTTCCAAAAAACATACAAAATTTTGAAACCACTTTAAAAGGTAATATTAGTGACATAAACATTGATATTGGTTTAAGTAAGAAGCAATTGTATGTACAGAGATATGGAACCTCCCTTATTATACCCCTATATATTTAAAAAGAAAGGAACTCTGGCCATTTTCACTTCTTTCAATACTTAACACAACCCAAAAGTATTCTCTTTTACTAATTACTTATGAAAATCAATGTGATCTTCATCATGTGATCTTCATCATGTGTTATATATATTAGATTATAAAAGAAACTACGTGAGATATAATGACATAACTACCAAAGTATCGCTCTGTACCAAATTAAGAAAGACACATAACAAGAGGCATTAATTAAAATCTAACCCTAAAATATTTCTTTTGTAATCAAACTCCAAAAACGTGATCTCAAAGTTAATTATAAGTTCAAGCAGTTGGTTTGCTCAAACTGTCGACTAACATTTTTGGACTATTTAGGGTATTAATTTGGACTCATTTAGGGGCCCGAAAATAGGCCTATTGGGGAAGTGATAAGGTTAAGTCTCTTTAATTAGTTATTATTATCAACTCAAAAAATCCTAGAAGCCATAAAGACTTGTGGGAAAAGTAGAGAAGCTCTAGAGAGGAGAAAGTACAAGGATTCAAGCAAAAAGATTCATAGCAAGAAATCTCTTGCAATACCTCATTTAAATTTGTAATTCATTTATAATTTACGTCTTCCCTATATAATTAGAGATTTGAAATCATGTTTAAGTTCAAATACGATTAAGTATAATCACAATATGTTTTGGGTTAATTAGGAACTTAATAATCAACCTTGCTTTAAAGACTTGCACCTTTGAAGAGAAAATTAGAACTTGAATGATTTAGATCTATAAATATACGATGGGATAGATGTTTTAAGAACTAATCTCATTTTTAGGACTAATCTCTATTTTAATTTGAAGGTTGGTTATGAATTTGTAGGATAATTAAACCTCTTTCATGTTGGTGACAAGCTAAGCCTGAAAATACAAATCTTAGCGAATTAAATCTTGTTTTTTACGATCTTGATCTCAAATAATTATTGAAAAAAGAATAGAATCAAAACCCAAAAGTTAGATTTTTGTTTGGTTGTGAGTTACATCTCATTTGGGAGCTTGGGTAACTCTAATGGAGGTTTTTTAGGGAAATAAATTTGTAGTGAAGAAGATGAGATGGGATCTCGGCCGATCGATTGATCCTTACAGTTTTTGCTAAGTTCGACTTGGGGTTGTTTAATTGGAACCTAGTTTTGGTTTGGAACTTCTTTGATTGTTGTTTAACTTAATTATTGAATGGATAGACTTTTTTAACAGGGGAATGATTCTATAGGTAGGGATTATGAACCTTGGTACAATTTAGTTCACTTCAGTGTTGGGATTGGGTTAAACTGGGTAAACTCAATTGCGTGTACAAAATTTTTTGTGAACATATCATACTCGCGGTTAATTTATCGGTTGGTATTTGCATTGGATGTTGTGACCAAATACTATACACCTGGATATTGATGTAGGATGTCGGGAGGTCTTATGTTTAATCATGCGTTCAGTCGATCTGGACTTCGCGTGGAGATGTCGATGATCTCACCATCGGTGGAGTCTTGGTATGAGATTACCCGAGAGTGGCCCCCATTGTTCTATGTGTAATTATTTAGTTTAAGTTTGTTAGGAGATGGACTCCTACCAATACGCCATATATCGAAAATTGTCATATATACATTAGCATGCATTTTCATAACTAAAAAATCCAAAAAGGGGGCCTATTGTTCTCATAATTTTATACTCTTTTAACACATTTCGCATATATTTTCATAAATAAAAAGAAACCCTAGACTCGAATTATGAGTTAGACCCCAACCATGTTTATCTTATGAACTACATGGACTTTTATGCTATTTTTGGCTACGTAAGTGTTCCAAAGTCATTTTGGGATTCAAGTCCTTTCTTACTTACCATTTGGAACATTTCGAAGTCTTATTTGCATGACTAGTTGGAGAAGGAACATTTTTAAGTCCTATTTCATGGAAGGAAACATTCACTTCATTAGATTTTAATGAATATATTGCGATGTTATTATCGTATTCACAAAATTATGCATTGTACTATTATGTGCGTCAAATAATTGGATGGCTTTGGTTAGCTAATTTTTGTTGCATTGTTATTTTTTTATTTATGGAAGTTGCAATGTCTTAATATTTATTTCTAGAATCGTAAACAAGTTTGAAAAAATAATAGATTTTTTTTGGGATGCAAAAAGTTAAAATTTAAGTATTTATTATATTTTTTTTATTTTTTTAAATTTGTTTCACAGTTTTGATCACTTTCAGCCATGACCACAATTATACGCCCCTTTAATGCTCATAAACTGGGTAATGATTTTTAGCCGTGACCATCGGGCCACAGTCTAAATTGTTACTAGCTAATCAATACTAATGTCACCCATTCGATAATGACCCACAGTTGTCACCCTCAATATGGTCAGCCCTGGTCATAGCCAAAATTTTGGTGTATTATGACTATCAACCAGTAGAACCACCAGAATACCCACGAAGGTCATTGCCTTCGTGTGTGATTAAAATTATGATTATAAATAAAGAAATACTTTAGTCTACTGATAGATAACTTTTAATTAAACCTTATGTCACTTCAAGTGTGTTGTTGTGAGTTAAGTGTACTCTATTTACCAGTGGCATCGCGGGGGGTTATTATTGGGATGTATTCTCACATACATAGTGAGATAAATCATTACTACACTTCTTATTGTTTACATATTCATTACTCAAGTGATTGGAGACTCTTAGTGTTGTAAATGCCTTCAGTTGGGGAGATGCGAGTGGTATTTTCTTTAGATGAAGGGTGAGATCGTTATTTCAAGAGAGTGATGATAGGTTTCAGTTTATTTAAAATGACCCGCATGATTTGTTAATATGGTGATCGCTTAAAAAAGCTCTGATACCAATTTTTCAAAGCTACGTGATATTGACTAAATCGAATTCGCAAATTCCAATTGTAAACTTATTCAATTCGAGTCAATTTTTAATCCAATATAATTCATCCCTAAAACATATATCTATGTGGGTAAAATCAAACCATCATAAATAACTTGCTGACACACAAATTTCAGGAAAAACCCCAAAAGGAAAAACCTTTTTATTTCACAATGTAAAATAAATCGCAACTTACATACATAATGAAATCCCCAATGAATATCACGCAGATACTCACATAGACACGCAGCCTAGAGTCAGCAATGGAACAACCGCAGCAGCCCACAGGAAGATGCAGCTCGAAATCAGCAAGGAGTACCCATGAGCACTCCCAATTGACATGCAGTCTTCAGTCGTAGATTTATCCTCTCTATACGAAAAACTTTACCAAAGATGTATCTTGGGTTCCAAAACAATTCACTAATCTATTGGAATTTTTGTGAATTGAAAAATAAAGGTTTGAACCCGAAATTGAAGAAGACAAAGCATTCTGTTGCTTTGCATTTTTTGCAGAATTAAAACATCAAGTCTTCTGAACGAAGAATGACCCATTTAAAATGCTTTATATAAAAAATTCGAGTCGGCATATCGCTCAAACAAAGTCCTAACGTCGCCCGAACGAGGCCACGTGTCGTTTGAACACATCGCGCGAGACTACAATGTCGTTTGAATGACATTAGTAGGTCGCTCGAACGATCGGAGAGATAAATTTTGTCCACCTTAAGACTTAGAAAAAATTCATTTGGCGAAAAACAAAGCCTCGATTGATTAAAAACAGTTTAGAAAAAATTCCAACACGTATAAAAATTAACCCAATACTTTAAATGAATTGTGAAGGGACTAAAATACAACCTTACCAAAATTCATCTCACATAGGCTTTTCTCTTCAATAATGTTTATATTCGGATCCATATCGATGCATGGTTTGTCTTTGAATAAATCTTCGACCATTGTAGCGGTATATGACATACACTAATGTAAACCAAAACTTATAAAATATGTCCTTACAAATATCCCCCTATGTCTATGCCGGTACAAACTAAAAATATTCTACTTATCAAATTAAAATGCCTATACAAATCTAATACCCTCCCATGATTCGAAAATTAAAAAGGTACTAAAAATGCATGTCGATAAACTTTCTTAAAAAATATTCAACTTTAAATCTTGAAATCGTTTTTTCATCATCAGGGTGTGCAAAATGATCTTCAATTTTGTTCCTACACACATGAGATAAAAAACAATACCTTCGTGATGTATCGAGTTTGAAATGAAATAAACATATATCAAACAAAGCTCAAATCTCAATTCTCCCCCAAAATTACCAACAACACCCACATAAAATCATATTTCGTTCTCCCCCTTTTTATTTTTTCAAAATAGACAAGGAAAAGAATAAACACAATAAACATGGAGTGTCACGACAAGCAAAATAAACAAATCAACTACGATCATCAAGGTAATCAAGTATATCCTTGAAAGCATTCCATAAACTATTTTTGATTTTTCAATATTTTCAAATAAATATGCAAAAAAAAATTACAAAAATCACACACCATGAATTAAAACTAAGATAATTAAAACAAGGAAATGGAATGAATGGGTGTGAACAAATTCGATAGAAAAATCAATGTAGTCAGACATAACATATGTGGATCGATACGCCACGAATATTGCATACTTGTACCCTTTATTTTTGTGCATTCTTGCACTTTTAAATTCTTAATTCCTATGTTTACGCTCTTTAACCAGACAACCTCATATTTGGACATATATATGTTTTCCAAGTGTTAATTGTGCTTTTGTAGGTATTGAAATGCTAAAAGTGAGGATCGGTTGTATTTCAGAGAAGTTCTATCACCGAGCGCTACTTCAAGGGCATCTTAGTCAATTCACACTTCATCTTTGACTAATGGAATTTTCACAAATGTGTAGTTCATTGTGTTAGCATACTGTGGCCATAAATGGTGCATCGTTTCGAGTTTGGACGAAGAAGTTATGGCCATTTCCGTTAAGAACCTCTTCTCGCATGTGAAGACCAAAGGGCACCAGAAAATAGAGTACTGGTCGATCGTGCCTAGGGGACCGGTCGACCGGGTTTTGGATTTTTTCCTTACGAGGTAACCACTGGGAATCAACTTAAGGGGCCGGTCGACTGGCCCCCTGGCCGTGGTCGATCGGTCACATCAGATATTTGGCAACTTGATCCTTTTCTTTTCTTTTTACTTTTCTTTTCCATTTTTGTTTCCAACTTACTATATAAGAGAACCCTTATTCTCTTTTGTTAATATCTTGCATTTTACATTAGGTTTAGGGTTTGTAAGGAGACTTGGCCCTTCTCCATTTCCTTTGGGTGTTTTACCCATTTTTATGTATGTAAGTTGCACTTTTCTTTGTCTCTTTCAATTGTTTAATGATTTATTTACTTGCTTCCTTTCATTTCCATGCTTAGTTAATATTATTTCTTGTTATTTATTTATTTCATAATTAGTTTTAATTTCTTTCTTTCAATACATGTCATTTACCATGCTTTCTAACTAATTTAGTCTAGGTTGTGTTAGATTGAACTCACCTATGGGCTAATGTGTTGCTTAACTTTGGTGATGGATTTTTTATAGGTTTATTTCTAGTGTGTTGTCCGAGTTATTATGCATAGGAGATTTGACAGGGTATATGTTGTATGCTCCGTACTTACGACCTTGCGTGCATAATTTCTGGGGTATTTGTTGACGCCAAAATCTTTTGACTTTTATGAGAATGTAGGGGTGTGACAACTCTTAATTTAATTAAATGTTGAAACGAGACGCAGTTGTAATAACTCGTCGACCCATGTAACCATTTTATACTAATTAACTCTAGGTGAGGGATATACAACGCAACCTATAGTTTTTGCTTGCTTTGTTAGCGTATGTTAAATACGCTTTTCTATAATAATATTTTCATTTTTTTCATCTTTTCCTTTTGTTTATATTTATGTTTTACACTTTTTTTTAGAAGTATTAAACCAAGTAAATTCTCACAAATAGAGTAGTGAAAAAGAAAAGAAAATGCAAAAAGCAAAAGAAAAGAAAAGAAAACATGAGAAAAAGAAGAAAGTGTATTGTAAAAGAAAAAAGAAAAAGAGAAGTGAAAAAACAAAAGAAAAGAAAAGAAAATTTTTGTATATATGTGACATGTATAGTTCAATAAGCTTTGATTTCTCTCCATTGTCATGCTTAATGATTGATTATGGAACTTGTTTTCCATGTTCGTTATTGCCCGCATTTTTTTCATTATCCCGAGTTTTCATTCCCAACACTTTGAATTCGTATATACTTATCCTTTGTTTCGTACCCTAGCCTAACCTTCATTACAACCCTAATAAGTCCTATGTGATCTTAGGGTGCATTAAATTTAAAAGTTGAAATAGTTTTGATAATCTGTGAAAATGCATTTCGCCTCATTTAATGAGCGGTATCTTTCATTGAGATTACAATTTTTAATTTCCTATACAGCATTCATCATTTGTGACATGTGTGCGGCCTAGTTTTTATTAATATATACTCTTTATGCCCGTATGTTCCGTGTGTTAACTCCCTATTTAGAGTGAATTCACTTGATGAGTGTAATGCCCGTGAGGATTGAATAAATGCTTGCTTTAATTTTTATTCGGTTTATATGATTTTTTTCCAAATCATACTTTGCATGTGCTCGCCCCCTTCCCAAATTTTAATGATTCAATTTAATGAAGTTCATTCTATAATGTTAATAATACGGACTTCTATGTGAATTCATTCATTATTCTAATGATGTGTTTGAAATCATTTTCGTATTATTGGGCTGGTCGCATGTTGTGTTGGTCATATTTTAAGTAAACCACATGAAGTTTGTGGGTTTCATCCCTGAAAACCCTCTTGAGACGACTTTCGTCCACTTGGGTAACCAAGGGATTTAACGGCTTACTGCATATGCTAAATGAAACCATGTTCCCTATGAAACTGGCTTTTATATTCCGATGCATATATACATTTTTGTATTGCCTTCTGTGGACTGGTTTTGTTTGTTTCATCACTAAGGACTAGCAATGTCTTAGTTAGGGGGTGTGATACATCACTAATATTGTATATTTGTGCCCTTTATCTTTGTGCATTCTTGCACTTTTATGTTCTTAATTCCTATATTTATGCTTGTTAACCAGACAACCTCGGATTGTGGTAATGGAACGCTAAAAGTGCGGATCGGTTGCATTTCTGAGAAGTTTCATCACCGGATGCTACTTCAAGGACATTGTAATACCCCGTATTTTTGTGATATTTATTTATGGGATTAATTGAATTAAATGCGTATTAATTGGAAATTAATCCGGATTAAAATACTAGCAAGATGCGAGTTGGTATTTGATTATAATGTGCATATATGATTATATATGAATACTGAATTATGAAATTTGTCGTGAGATTGAAATACGGCAATTTGGAAATTTTGTTGAGACGCGTGTGACAGTCGCGTCCGGAATATATTTATTTTAATTAAAAAGTGAATTTTATTTCTATTAACCGTATGGTCGTTTTGAGTGCGCCAACGCGTCCGGAAGGGTCGAGATAGTCTGAAAACACTAGCCGGGGGTTTGGTTTGGGTTCCGGGGCATTTTTAGGCCACACCGGCAACGTATAAGGGTAGTTTGGTAATTTTGGATTTTTGGGAATTAAAACCCACGAAAATTTGGAATTAATATCTGATTTGGACTTTACCCACTAAACCCACTAATAACCAAATAGGCTACGGGGGTTATTAGAATTAGTCCCAAAAAGTTCCTAAGGCAAAACCCTAGCCACCATCCACTTTGGAGAAGAAGGCTTGTAGAGATAGAGAAGAGAGGAGAATTCTGCAGAGAGAGAGAGAGAGAGAGAAACTCATCAATTCATCATCAAATTCAGAGACACACATAAGGCAAGTGGTTTAATTACATATTTTTCAAAGAATGCTTCTTCCATGCGTAGGAAATTGATAGAATTTCATTGTTCTTGGAGAATGATAAAAACCCATTGAATTGGATGTAGAGATTTATAATTTTATGAGGAGATTGCATGTAGAACAATGTTAGGATGATTAGTCAGTGAAAAATACATCTTTTATACCATAAAAACGGATTTATTTAGGCCTATGGATGAATTTAATTTCTAGGGTTCATGTTCTTGAGATTGGGAAAGATGATGTGGAGATTTAATATTTGAATGAGATTTAGGATGTATTAATCCCACAAAATACGTTAATATATGACCTAAGTACATTAGGATTCATTAGAACCCATGTACAATTGTTGGTTTGATGTTTAGAGGAGATTAGAGGTGAAGAAAAGATGGAAAAACGAGTTAAGGAATTTCTGGGCTCGAATCTGGCCACTCGTTAGAAGACCTGCCCAGGTCGTTCGAACGAGCTTCTAACGAGTTGACGGTTTGAATTCTAACGAGAGGGATGTTCGTTCGATGAATTTCGTTCGAACGAGATCTCGTTAGAAGGCCCAGTTCGTTCGAACGAGACTTCTAACGAGTTGACAGTTTAGGCTTTTTAGCCAGTTTTGATTTCGCGTGTCCCGTAACCTTATTTAATGGTAGAGATAACCTTCCCTTGATGATAAATGGATATAGTAGGGACATTTGAGATATATAAAGGAGTAAAACCTAGAAGTGCGATTCGAACCAAATGGAAATTATGGATTAGGACGTGAGTGTCTATTACAACGTGAGAACAATTTAAGGCTTGTATAATTGTATCATCCGGGAATATGTAAATTGTGTAACATTATACGTAGGTACGAGAATGAGAAGTGTACCACATATAAACTATGGTGATTACTAAGATGTGTGCTTACTTAGTATATGTATTGATTTTATGTGTATGACATACCTACCATACTTGCTATCACGGGAGGTTTACGTTCGCTTGGGGCCCTCTAATCCTTGTGTTGCCCATATTTAGACTGGTACCTCGATGAACATAGGTCAGAGAAGGACTTATTTGGATGTTAATAAGTCTGCTGATCGTGGGAGCGCAGGTATGTGCGTGACCCATGTGATGTGACTGTGTTCGCCTCCATTGTTTGTGATTGTTGTTATCTGAGAACGATTCCTGAGAGATTCGGAATGCGTGATCCTTATGTACGTGATGTACCGGGATGGATAGCAGAGTATGTGTGCACCGCAGCTTAGTCTCGGGGTGCTTGTATTGTATATTTATGACGTGAATAATATACACTTAATTAATGGGAACTTTCATGTTAATATTGTGAATATAATTATGGTAATGTTTTGAGAAAACATAACGGGTTAATTGATAGTGAATTGTATTACTAATTGAGAATTCGAGTGTATGTAAAGCCCTCTATTTAATTGATAACGTTAGAATGCAATATGGGAATCGAGTAGTAAGGGGTAGAACTTATTACGGTTTGGTTAGATATGTATGTTATTTAGATGGGTACGGTACGTTAGGAGTGCACATGTAGTCGAGAGGTGAGAATTTCATGTGAGTGTACGTCCTAACATGTATTTTGCATTTAATGTTTTAATGTTATTAAAACACTTGCTATTTTTAAAATGATTTCCACTTTCGGGCTCTGACCCATTTGCTTTCAAATCTATTTTTGTAAAAACCATTTTAGGTGCCCAGCCACAAGGACACCATGCTTAGGATCCTCATTCAGGTGACGAGCTGTAGCTGTTTGTGGAAGTTACAGGACTTTGTTTGTAGACGCTTCATCTATGTTGACTCTATATTCAGCATTTATCAGTTGTAGGTCATGTCGCCCATTTCTCTTAGAGGCATTTCATTTATTTCAGTTATTCAGACTTCGGGCATGTAATTAATTCAGGATTCAGACTTATGCTATTATTTCATTCGTGGGATTGTTGTGAGGAGTTTTTCCTCCGGACTTATTACTATGTGTTAGTTATTTCATTACTTCGTTATGGTGAATGGATTATGTTGTTCTTCCATTATTCTTGTATTGCATGTTAATCAGACTTAATTTAAAATTTGGCAACTTACTTATTGAATACTAGGTGGTTAGTAATCTTTAAAATGTTTTCGACAGTGATGCTATTAACTGAATCAACTTGGCATTATGTATTGATTTAATAAAGGAGTAGCTACCCGATATTTAATTAGTCGGGGTGTCACAGGTGGTACCAGAGCATCAGGTTCTAGTGTCCTTTAGGATCTGTACGGCTTATTATGTTTCTGCTGAGCTTTCTTTGATGTCGAGCCCTATATTTTAGGACTTTTGTATTCTCTTGTATATGCTACGTTCTTCAGCTATTTTGAGTTTATAACTGCAAACTTATAGACTTTATTCTTATTTCAGAATGCCTCCACGACGTGCACAACGGGTTCCCAGGGATGCTACGCCAGAACCACAGCCCGCACCAGTTCAGGGCACGATGAATGCCGTCGAGGTTGCAGCCATTGTGGCCCAGGCGGTAAATGCCGCGCTAGCCGTAGTTCAGCAGGCACCACCTCAGGCTCTGATAGCTGCACCAGTTCAGGCACATGCATTCCCGTCTGCTTGGCAACGTGTACGCGATGCTTTTCAGAAAGCACACCCACCGGAGTTCACAGGTAGCTCCGATGTAGTGGTTTCGAGTCAGTGGAGGAAAGCTATTCAGAGGCACCTGAGGATGTACGAGTGCACAGAGGTTCAGAAGCAGATACTAGCTACCTTTAAGCTAGTGGGGTCTGCACTGCAGTGGTGGGAGTCTATTACCACCGTGGAGGAGAGGGACACTCTCACTATTCAGGAGTTTTCGGTGCGGTTCGACCGCAAGTACTTTCCGTCTGCTGTTCACACGGAAATGAGGAGGAAGTTGATGAGCCTTCGACAGGAGGGTAAGACTGTGGCCGAGTATGAGGCCGAATTCACTGATCTGTTAAACATTGTACCGGATGAGATATCGACAGAGGAGAAGAAGATACAGAAATTTACTGACGGGTTGACTTGAAGGATCCGTCAGCATTTGTTGGGGAACCTATCGTTGGCCACTTACTCTAATGTGGTTAACGCTGCACTGTTACACTGCCAGGATCACCGCTTTCACATGGCTAAGGGCAAGCGATCGGGAGAGTCCAGCCATCAGGGCAGGACTGGAGGACATGGTGCCAGTGGGGCACAATTTGTTCAGGGGCAGAGACAGGGTGACCAGGGTTCCCAGCAGGGGGATCATAAGAGGTTCAGGTCAGGAAATTTTAGGCACGGACAAGGAGGTTTCCGGCACGGCCATCAGGGTCCGAACGGCCATCAGAACCAGTAAGGTCAGAATGGTCAACAGCAGTTTTAGCAGGGCCAGTGGAGGAATGGTAACGGCCACCAGGGTCGGGGACAGCAGGGACAGAGAGGGGGGAACTTCTTGGGGAAGTGTTTCGTTTGTGGCAAGATTGGCCATAAACGCCAGGACTGTCCTGATAGGGGCAGGGCCCCGCAGCAGCAGCAGGGTGCTCGACATGAGCCACAGAGGCCACTTTTTCCACCTGCCCTCCCAGCTCCAGCCTAGGTGCCAGCACTACCAGCCATTCCAGCAGTTCCTGTGCAGCAGGGACAGTTACAGTATGGATGTGTCTATAACGTCCACCAGGCAGCAGCTCCATAGGCACCACCCGCGATTGAGGGTATGTTTCCTATCCATGGTATTATGGGTCGGGTTTTGTTTGATACGGGGACAACGCATTGTTTTATAGCTACACATTTTGCGAAAGCCTTAGGGTTGTTAGCCACAGTAGAGAGCACAGTGACGTGTATAGACTCACCATTGGGGAGTGGGTCGCTTATTTTCTTTATATGCCGGGGAGTGGGGATAGAGATTGGTAGTCTGGTATTACCTGCAGACATGTTGGTATTAGATATGCATGTGCACGATATGATTATCGGTATGGATTGGCTCGCAGATTATAGAGCCATGATTGATTGCTTCGGTGGGAGCATTATTTTTGCCATTCCGGGGCAAGAGATGTTTGTAGTGGTGATGCCTCGCCCAGAGGGAGGTTCGACCGCTCATTTGTATTACATAGAGGAGGATACCTCTAAGGAGGTTGTGATTCCTTTAGATTCGATCCCAGTTGTCAGGGAGTACTCAGATGTGTTTCAGGAGATACCAGGCCTACCCCCCAGTCGAGAGATAGACTTTGTCATAGACTTATTGCCAGATACGAGACCTATAGCACGCGCACCGTACCGTATGGCTCCGGCAGAGATGCGAGAGCTACGGGATCAGATTGAGCAGTTGTTGGGTCAGGGGTTTATACGAAGGAGTACTTCGCCGTGGGGTGCCCCTGTGTTGTTCGTGAATAAGAGAGATGGTTCACTGAGATTGTGTGTGGATTACCGAGAGTTGAATAAGGTCACGATACGGAATAAGTATCCGTTGCCTCGAATCGATGACCTATTCGACCAGTTGAGAGGAGCTTCTTTCTTCTCAAAGATTGATTTGAGATCAGGATACCATCAGTTGCGTATCATGGAAGAGGATGTCTCGAAGACTGCGTTCTTATCGAGATATGGATCTTACGAGTTTCGGGTTATGCCTTTTGGTTTGACCAATGCTCCACCCGTGTTTATGGACTTAATGAATAGGGTGTTCAGAGATTTCCTAGATCAGTTCGTCATTGTCTTCATTGATGATATTCTGGTTTACTCCCAGACAGAGGAGGAGCACGCCGAGCATTTGAGGCAAGTTTTACAGACGCTACGTCAGAACGAGCTGTATGAAAAGTATGAGAAGTGCGAGTGTTGGATGAAGGAGGTCCAGTTTTTGGGGCACATTATTTCCGACCGGGGGATATCTGTTGATCCGGGAAAGGTATCCGCGGTGAGGGAGTGGGGACAACCCACGACACCGACGGAGATACGTAGTTTCTTGGGACTAGCAGGATACTACAGGAGGTTCATTCGAGGATTTTCGAAGATAGCAGGTCCTTTGACACATCTGACTCGTAAAGGTGTGCCGTTCATTTGGAGTGATGCCTGTCAGTTGGCATTCGATGAGTTGAAGGACAAGTTGACCTCAGCACCCGTGTTAGCATTATCGAGACCGGGAGTTGAGTATCTAGTCTACACCGATGCGTCCTTGTAAGGACTTGGAGGTGTATTACAGCAGGAGAGTCAGGCCATAGCTTATGCTTCCCGTAAGCTTAAGCCTCATGAGAAGAATTACCCCACTCATGATTTGGAGTTGGCGGCAGTTGTATTTGCCCTTCGAATTTGGAGACATTACCTTTTGGGGAAGAAGTTTCGACTGTTCACGGACCACAAGTCCCTACAGTACCTATTCACGCAAAAGGAGTTGAATATGCGGCAGCGAAGGTGGCTTGAGTTTGTGAAGGACTATCAGTTTGATATCCAGTATCACCCGGGGAAGGCTAACGTGGTAGCAGACGCGTTGAGCCGTAGACCAATAGATGAGGTGGCAGGGGTGTGGAAGGCAAAGTGGAAAGAATTGGGACACCAGGATGCAGTGGCCCGATCATTCATGTCGGTAATGACTGTTACGCCGCAGATTGTCACGAGAGTGGTAAAGGCACAAGCAGATGACTCGTTCTGTCAGGAGCTGATAGTTCGATTACTCGTAGAGGGAGATGAATCCTATACCGTTAGCTCAGACGGGGGATTACGCTTCAATGGGAGATTAGTAGTTCCGGAAGGGGAGGAATTGCGACACGAGGTGATGACAGAGTCACACGTCTCACGATTCGCGGTACATTCCGGTGGGGACAAAATGTACCAAGACATGAGACGACAGTATTGGTGGAGCGGGATGAAGAGAGATATTGCCGTGTTTATTTCTAAATGCGCCACTTGTCAGCTTATAAAAGTGGATCATCAGAGACCGACAGGACTTCTACAGCCATTGGAGGTCCCGATGTGGATGTGGGAGAGCATCTCCATGGACTTTATCACGGGGTTGCCTACGTCACACAGAGGTCACGACTCTATTTGGGTAATTGTGGACAGGTTGACCAAAGTCGCTCATTTTCTACCCGTAAGGAAAGACTACACTACGGGACAGTATGCCCAGCTCTTTATTGCAGAGATAGTGAGACTTCACGGTGTGCCCCTAAATATCGTGTCTGACCGAGACAAGATATTTGTTTCGCGGTTTTGGGAGAGTTTTCAAGAGGCCATGGGCACGGAATTGCGGTTGTGTACGGCGTATCACCCGCAGACCGATGGGCAGACCGAGCGTACAAACCAGATGTTGGAGGACATGCTACGTAAGTGCATCATTGATTTCGGGGATGGATGGGAGGAGTATCTTCCACTGGTGGAGTTTGCTTATAATAACTCCTACCAGTTCACCATTGGCATGGCTCCATTTTAGGCGTTGTACGGTAGACCTTGTCGTTCCCCAGCATGTTGGTTGGAGGTGGGGGACAACAAACTACTTGGGCCGGAAGTAATTCAGGATACTTCGGCGAGGATAGAATTAATTCGGAGTCGCATTCGGGTAGCTCAGGATCGGCAAAAGAGCTATGCTGATGCGAAGAGGTTCTTCAGAGAGTTCCAAGTGGGGGACCAGGTTTTGCTCAGAGTATCTCCTATGAAGGGGATTATGCATTTCGGGAAGAAAGGGAAGTTGGCACCGAGATATGTGGGACCATTTCCTATTATTGAGCGGATTGGACCGGTTGTGTATAGGCTTGGGTTACCGGAACATTTGCATCGGATTCACGATGTGTTTCATATTTCCTCGCTAAGGAAATATCTTAGAGACGATTTGTCTCATTCTCACATTGCTTTGGAGGACATAGATCTCCAGCCTGATAGCTCCTACGAGGAGGGGCCGATTACTATTTTGGACCGAAGTGAGCGGAAACTGCGGTCAAAGATAGTTCCGTTAGTGCGTGTTCAGTGGCGACATCATAATGTCGAGGAGTCCACATGGGAGCGCGAGGATGAGATGCGCAAACGTTATCCAAAGTTGTTCTTACCAGGTACTTTCTAGTTCCGAATTTCGGGACGAAATTCAGTTATTAGGAGGGAAGTATGTAACACCCCGTATTTTTGTGATATTTATTTATGGGATTAATTGAATTAAATGAGTATTAATTGGAAATTAATCCGGATTAAAATACTAGCAAGATGCGAGTTGGTATTTGATTATAATGTGCATATATGATTATATATGAATACTGAATTATGAAATTTGTCGTGAGATTGAAATACGGCAATTTGGAAATTTTGTTGAGACGCGTGTGAAAGTCGCGTCCGAAATATATTTATTTTAATCAAAAAGTGAATTTTATTTCTATTAACCGTATGGTCATTTTGAGTGCGCCAACGCGTCCAGAAGGGTCGAGATAGTCAGAAAACACTAGCCGGGGGTTTGGTTTGGGTTCCGGGGCATTTTTAGGCCACACCGGCAACGTATAAGGGTAGTTTGGTAATTTTGGATTTTTGGGAATTAAAACCCACGAAAATTTGGAATTAATATCTGATTTGGACTTTACCCACTAAACCCACTAATAACCAAATAGGCTACAGGGGTTATTAGAATTAGTCCCAAAAAGTTCCTAAGGCAAAACCCTAGCCACCATCCACTTTGGAGAAGAAGGCTTGTAGAGAGAGAGAAGAGAGGAGAATTCTGCAGAGAGAGAGAGAGAAACTCATCAATTCATCATCAAATTCAGAGATACACATAAGGCAAGTGGTTTAATTACATATTTTGCAAAGAATGCTTCTTCCATGCGTAGGAAATTGACAAAATTTCATTGTTCTTGGAGAATGATAAAAACCCGTTGAATTGGATGTAGAGATTTATAATTTTATGAGGAGATTGCATGTAGAACAATGTTAGGATGATTAGTCAGTGAAAAATACATCTTTTATACCATAAAAATGGATTTATTTAGGCCTATGGATGAATTTAATTTCTAGGGTTCATGTTCTTGAGATTGGGAAAGAAGATGTGGAGATTTAATATTTGAATGAGATTTAGGATGTATTAATCCCACAAAATACGTTAATATATGACCTAAGTACATTTAGGATTGATTAGAACCCATGTACAATTGTTGGTTTGATGTTTAGAGGAGATTAGAGGTGAAGAAAATATGGAAAAACGAGTTAAGGAATTTCTGGGCTCGAATCTGGCCACTCGTTAGAAGACCTGCCCAGGTCGTTCGAACGAGCTCGTTCGAACGGGCTTCTAACGAGTTGATAGTTTGAATTCTAACCAGAGGGATGTTCGTTCGATGACTTTCGTTCGAACGAGATCTCGTTAGAAGGCCCAGTTCGTTCGAACGAACTCTCGTTCGAACAGCCTCGTTCGAACGAGACTTCTAACGAGTTGACAGTTTAGGCTTTTTAGCCAGTTTTGATTTCGCGTGTCCCGTAACCTTATTTAATGGTATAGATAACCTTCCCTTGATGATAAATGGATATAGTAGGGACATTTGAGATATATAGAGGAGTAAAACCTAGAAGTGCGATTCGAACCAAATGGAAATTATGGATTAGGACGTGAGTGTCTACTACAACGTGAGAACAATTTAAGGCTTGTATAATTGTATCATCCGGGAATATGTAAATTGTGTAACATTATACGTAGGTACGAGAATGAGAATTGTACCACATATAAACTATGGTGATTACTAAGATGTGTGCTTACTTAGTATATGTATTGATTTTATGTGTATGACATACCTACCATACTTGCTATCACGGGAGGTTTACGTTCGCTTAGGGCCTTCTAATCCATGTGTTACCCGGATTTAGACTGGTACCTCGATGAACATAGATCAGAGAAGGAATTATTGGGATGTTAATAAGTCTGCTGATCGTGGGAGCGCAGGTATGTGCGTGACCCATGTGATGTGACTGTGTTCGCCTCCATTGTTTGTGATTGTTGTCATCTGAGAACGATTCCTGAGAGATTCGGAATGCGTGATCCTTATGTACGTGATGTACCTGGAGGGATAGCAGAGTATGTGTGCACCGCAGCTTAGTCTCGGGGTGCTTGTATTGTATATTTATGACGTGAATAATATACACTTAATTAATGGGAACTTTCATGTTAATATTGTGAATATAATTATGGTAATGTTTTGAGAAAACATAACGGGTTAATTGATAGTGAATTGTATTACTAATTGAGAATCCGAGTGTATGTAAAGCCGTCTATTTAATTGATAACGTTAGAATGTAATAAGGGAATCGAGTAGTAAGGGGTAGAACTAATTACGGTTTGGTTTGATATGTATGTTATTTAGATGGGTACGGTACGTTAGGAGTGCACATGTAGTCGATAGGAGAGAATTTCATGTGAGTGTACGTCCTAACATGTATTTTGCATTTAATGTTTTAATGTTATTAAAACACTTGCTGTTTTTAAAATGATTTCCACTTTCGGGCTCTGACCCATTTGCTTTCAAATCTATTTTTGTAAAAACAATTTTAGGTGCCCAGCCACAAGGACACCATGCTTAGGATCCTCATTCCGGTGACGAGCTGTAGCTGTTTGTGGAAGTTACAGGACTTTGCTTGTAGACGCTTCATCTATCTTGACTCTATATTCAGCATTTATCAGTTGTAGGGCATGTCGCCCATTTCTCTTAGAGGCATTTCATTTATTTCAGTTATTCAGACTTCGGGCATGTAATTAATTCAGGATTCAGACTTATGCTATTATTTCATTCGTGGGATTGTTGTGAGGAGTTTTTCCTCCGGACTTATTACTATGTGTTGGTTATTTCATTACTTCGTTATGGTGAATGGATTATGTTGTTCTTCCATTATTCTTGTATTGCATGTTAATCAGACTTAATTTAAAATTTGGCAACTTACTTTTTGAATACTAGGTGGTTAGTAATCTTTAAAATGTTTTCGACAGTGATGCTATTAACTGAATCAACTTGTCATTTTGTATTGATTTAATAAAGGAGTAGCTACCCGGTATTTAATTAGTCGGGGTGTCACAGACATTTTATCCAATTCATGCTTCATCTCTGACTCATGGAATTCCCACGGACGCGTATTTTGTTGAGTTAGCATCACGTGGCCGTAAACGGTGCATCATTTCGAGTTCGGACGAAGAAGTTATGGCAATTTTAGTTATGAATCTCTTCTCCCATGTGAAGAATAAAGGGAACCAGGAAATAGAGTACCGGTCGACCGCACCCAGGAGGCCGGTCGACCACGTTTTGGATTTTTTCCTTGCGAGGGAACTCGTGGGCATTAATTTAAGGGACCTATCGTCCGGCCCCCTGGCCGCAGTCGACCGGAAGCAGCATATATTTGGCAACTTGATCCTTTTCTTTTCTTTTTCCTTTTCTTTTCTATTTTTGTTTCCATCTTACTATATAAGAAAACCTTTGTTCTCTTTTTTAAATATATTACATTTTACATTAGGTTTAGGGGTTGTAAGGATATTTGGCCCTTCTCCATTTTCCTTCGGGATTTGCCCATTTTTATGTATGTAAGCTTCATTTCCATTGTCTCTTTAATTTGTTTAATGCTTTCTTTACTTGTTTCCTTTCATTTCAATGCCTAGTTAACATTCATTTCTTGTTATTTATTTCTTTGTTAATTAGGTTTACTTTCTTGTCTTAATTTCATATCATTTACCATTCTTTCTAGCAAATTTAGTCTATGTTGTGTTGGATTGAACTCGCCTATGGGTTAACGGGTTGATTTGCTTTGGTGATGGAGTTTTACAGGTCTATTTTGAGTGGGTTGTCTTAGTTATTATGCCTAGGAGATTTAACGGGGTATATCATGTATGCTCCGTATTTATGACCTTGCATGCATAATTTCTGGTATATTTGTTGACGCCAAAATCTTATTAGACTTTTATGCGAATTTGGGGGTGTGACAACCCTTGGTTTAATTAACTATTGAAACGAGACTCAATCTTAATAACTCATGAGCCTATGTAACCACTTTATACTAATTAACTCTAGGTGATGGATATCTAAAGCAACCTATATTTTTTATTCACTTTGTTAATGTATATTAAATACACTCACGTAGAATAACCTTTTCCTTTTGTTATCTTTTCCTTTTTGTTATAAATTATCTTTTACACTTTTATTTTTGAAATATTAAAGCAATTAAATTCTATGAACTTGTCTTTGTGGATTCGATACCCGGACTAGCCGATATACTCACTTAAAAGAGTCTGGTCATAGTTTAAGTTTTTGTATAGCATTGGTGAGTTGAATATAACAAACAACCGGCACGCAGGTGACTCTCATGACGCGAAAAAACCCTGTCTATCATGGATGATGAATATGGATACTGATAATGAATGATCACAAAATCGTCCTTAGATGTCAAACAATGTGAATTTATATGACACCGACTCAATATAATTGTAACATAAAATTCTAAAATGATTCTCACACTAATAACGTCTAAAACTATGTAATGTTTTTCAAGACTTTGTCAGGACGTGCAAACCCATTGATTACTTTTCTATCCGAACACCCTCATTAATAATAATGTATTTATTTTTTCTCGAGGTGATCTATTTTTATCTCCTTAGAGAAATTTTATTGGCCCCAATTTCGGCATATTTTTATTTTTATTGCCTTTATTTTTTTCGGGGCTCTTTTAAACGGTGGCATTCACGATGAGGTAATTTTGTACACTCGCAGCCCTTTCCCATGTTCCCTCATCATTCTTTCAAATTTAAACAAATTCCTCATGGGCAACGATTATTACATGTACTACTTTCAGTGTTGAGTTTTATCGCATTTGGTTCTTTTGAAAGACAGGATTGAGATGGAAACACTTCGATCAGCATGTGATAGACAAGTAGAATAATAAAATAAATCCGTTCAAGTGTGCATTAAAGGATACTAAGAGTCAAACATGCAGGTATTAATCACAAATTACATCTTAATGACCTCAAACATTATAAAGCACAAAAATGAATTGATGACGCATATCAAAACACTATCAAATAGTCAGATGGTGATATCATTTGAACGACCTTGGCGTCGAAACCCACAAACGCTTACTACCTTAGAAATTTTCTCAAACCTTTTTCAAAAATAAATGTTTTGTAAAACAGTATTGAAACTTTTTTATAAAAAACATTTATAAAAATATTTTTATATAAAATCTTTTTTAAAAAACTCCTTTTAAAAATATCCCAACACTCTTAATATGAAATGTAAATGAAACTTTAAACATTATCTTACCAAATATCGTATTGATGAGCTTGAATGTTGAAGACAACTTGTAATTTGGATTCGTCTTTTGTAGATGAAAACTTCTTCAGTTCTTCGACGATTGCAGTGGTGTACGACATATTGTGAAGGACATTTATAAAATTATGTCCTTACAAATCTCCCCCTATGTCTATGCCGGTACATACATAAAAACATATGAAATATCAAATACCAAAATGCCTATACAAATCTACCCTCCATTAATCCCAAAACTGAAAAGGTAAAATTTGCAAGTTCTAAAAATTTTCTTCAACATCAAAACTCTTAAAGCTTTTCTCGTTAGGGTGTGCAACCTATTAATCTTAAATTTTGTACCTACACACATGAGATAAAGAAAAATACCTTCGTGACACATTGATAATGCCAAAACTTTCTCCATAACATGATAATTATTTCTCCCCCTTTTTATGATGTCCCCAAATAGACAAATAAGAAGAAAAAATAAAAAGATGGACTGTCATGATAAAATGCATAGAAAATATGGATCAAACTACACGCATGCAAAGGTATGTCCAAAAAAAATTCACAAACTATTTTTGGATTTTTCAATTTTTCATACAAAAATAATATACCAAAAATCACACCATGGATTTAAACTCAAACAACCAAGTCATGTAAATGGAATGAATGGGTGTGAACACATTCGATAGATAAATAAACTCAATCAATCATATGTTCACGATGCATATGTGTACTCCTAACGAATGAATATCTAAAGTATCCTTTGGTGTGAAAATTATTGAATTTAGATGACATCGTCTTATGCAAATCAACACATCAAAGTCAAAGTGATTTCCACACCAATAACGTCCAAAACTATATAGCGCTTTTTCAAGACTTTCAAGGACGTACAAACCCGTTTTAATTTTCCATCCAAACTCCCTCATATATATTTTCTTTTAGATGTGTATAAACAAAATTCTCAAACATTGGAGAATTGGTGCAAAAAAAAACCTAATTGACCCATAATTGGCATGGATTTATTTTTATTGCCTTTAAATTTTTCCGGGCTCTTTTAAACCTCTTTGGACCCCAGATAATAAAATCACTCAATTTTTTAGGTCCAATTAAATGGTGGCTTAATCACAAAGGATAAATTATAATCTTTCGTAGCCCTTCACCATTTTCAAATAAAGCACACAACCTCACCAACGGCTCTTACATGCACAACTTTCTTATCAAGTTTTATCGCGCTTGGTTCGTTTTTAAAGACAGGATTGAAGTGAAAACACCTAACCAACATGTGATAAGACAAGCACAATAATCAAACAAATTCGTGTACTTGTTCAATAAATAAAACCATGAGTCAAACATGTAGGAAGTAACAACTAATTACATCATAATGACCCCAAACATTATAAAGCACAAAGATGACATGATATATTATCTCAAAACACTATCAAATAGTCACATGAAAAATGGAATGATGTTGTGACTCGGTCATCCTAAGTGTGCATCCATAAATAGTGTAAATAAAATACAAAACTCTTTTTGGATTTTCTCAAAATTTTATCAAAATTGAATTGTTTTGTCTTTTTCAAAATTTTCAAAAGAAAAAATTTATACAAAAAGTACATGTCACAATGCTAGCAAAGATAAATATCATGAAACAAAAAACTGGCGTATGACAAACATGCGAACACAATCATCTATATGATATGGCAAGAGAAGAATCATGTGCAAGCACACGAGAATCAACTTGTCTAAAATCTAGTGTGTCCAAAAGTGATTTCCTAACCCAAACGGATGTGACATGATGCGTGGGGATTTTGGGAACCAACGAAACACTAGACTTCGACTTCCTAGGACTTCTTCCAAGATCAAAACAAAATCTCCTAAGGTGACCTTTCCTACCACAATGTGAACACGTGTAAATGGGTGGAACGAAACCTATCGGATGACCTTTTCTAATGTCCTTGGGAACAGTAGACCCTCAAAAACAAATAATGGTTTTGGCTTTGGCAACAAAAGTATTAGAACACGACGAACCCTTACCATCACTATTAAACCTACTTGAATCATTTAAATCATTTTTCAACTTCAAAATATTTGATTCAAGCAACGAATTAGACTCTTCCAAAGATAGGGATTTCCTTTTCAAATTATCAATTGAACTTAACAGTTTATTGCACTCCCCCTAAATTAAAACAAACTTATCCCTAAGAGTCTTTTCACATGCCTTAAAATCATCGATTAATTTTTTATCCTCGAGGACACAAACAGGAACCCTAGAATTTTTTAAGTCCTTTAATTCCTTCTCTTAAATCAAGACTCTTTCATCACTCTCCTTTTTGGCAATTTTTAAAGAATCAAAATCAATACACAAATTACCAGAGTGTTCACGAAAAATATCTATTTGAATTTGAAACATTTGCAAATATTCAATCTTACTATTAAAACAAGAATTTTCTTTTTCCAAAACTTTAACTCTTTTACAAAGTTTCAAATTCAAAAGTTTTAATTTTTCAGCACGGTCGTGAACTTTTTCAAAAATATGCTCCTCATTTAATGGGTGTTCCATTGGAAAAATTTCGATTTTTTTACAAAACTGATTTTTCAAAAATCAATATCACACGATTTTGCGGAAAATAGGAATACGCAATAAATTAGCGTAACCTGCTCGGATACCAATTTGACGACGTGGGAAGTCAAATTATATTAAAAAAATCCTTGAAATATCAGGATCACGCGATAAATTAGTGTAAACCGCTCTGATAATAATTTGTAAAACGTGGGGATCACTTAAATAAGCTCTGATACCAATTTGAAAAACGTGTAAATTTGTTTGTGATACCGATTTAAATTAATTCGCAGGTTCCCAAGTAAACCATATTTAATTAGAGTCTGCTTTTAAAAAAAATTAGTTCATCCCCTAAACATGCACCTAAATGTCATAAATCATTCAAACCATGCATGAAAAATAAAGACGACCGATTCAGGAAAAATTCCCGAAGGGTAAAACCTTTTATTTTCACTATAATTTGTAAAGAACGGTTACACTGACTATAATGAAAATAATTGTGACATATGAAATACCCACAGGTGTCGGTTCCGATGTCGTCGGCTGGAATCTCCCGCAATAACTCCAGGTGGGCAGCAATGAAGAAGAAACGACTTCTCCATATGTGTGAAATTTATAAGAAATCCCTCCACAATAGCACGCAGTTGTCGGTTGTAAAGTTCTCCCCACAAAGAATGAAAAAAATCAAAATATGTTCTTGGGTTCCACAAAACAACTCACACAAAAGTAATTGAGATTTTTGTGAATTGTAAACAAAATAAATATTTAAACCCTTAAATTGTTGGAGAAATAAACATACTGCCAAAGGTATCGAATTTAAAATCTGGGAAGATAAACAAAAGACACCTTTTAAAGAATTTAAAACTCTTAAAGTTATAAACTTTTTCTCCCCCTAAAACCAAGGATGGATTCCCCTTTTTAAAGGAATTTTGAGGCAGTCAAAGGATAAGCATGAGGTCAGCGTGTCAGCCGACAAGTAACATCGCTCAAACGAAATCCCATCTCGCCCGAACGAGTTACGTGTGTTATTCAAACGACATCGCGCGACATCCATTGTCACTCGAACGAGCTGGTGATCTCGTTTGAATGACCTTAGCATCAAAACCCACAAACGCTTACTGCCTTAGAAATTTTCTCAAACCTTTTTCAAAAATCAATGTTTTCTAAAGTAGTAATGAAACCTTTTTATAAAAAACATTTTATAAAAACATTTTTATATAAAAGATTTTTTAAAAAAACTCCTTTAAAAATATCCCAACACTCTTAACATGAAATGTGAATGAAACTTTAAACATTATCTTACCAAAGATTATATTGATGGGCTTGAATGTTGAAGACTACTTGTAATTCAGATTCGTCTTTTGTAGATATAAACTTTTTCAATTCTTCGACGATTGTAGCAGTATACGACATAATTAATTGTGACGGACATTTATAAAATTATGTCCTTACAAAAACTCTTTTTGTCTTTTTCCAAAAAATTTATCAAAATAAAATCTTATACAAATAAGTACACCTGTCATAACACTAGCAAAAATATATTATGAAGCACAATTAGCATATGACAAACATGTGAACACAATCATCTATAAGATATAGCATGAGAAGAATCATGTGTAAGTAAATGAGAATCAACTAATCTACTATCTAATGCCTCTAAAAGTGATTTCCTAACCCAAATAGGTGTTCGACGACGCATAGAGATTTCGAAAACCAAGGGAACACTAGACTTCAACTTACTAGGACCTTTTCCAATAACAAAACAAAAAGTTTGAGATGACTTTTCCTACCATAGTGTGAACATGTGAAAACTGGAGGAAAGTTACCTATGGGTTGACTTTTTCTAATGTCCATGGATGTGGTTGACCCTCTAAAACAAACAATGGTCTTGGATTTGACACTCGAGCCATTGCCATCACTACACAAACTACTCCAATCTTTTAAATCATTTTTCAACTTCAAAATTTTTAACTCAAGAAAATTATATGACCCTTCCAATTTTAGGGACTCCTTCTTCATAAGTTCAATCATTCCTAGAAGGTTATCTCTCTCTCCCTCAATAAACTCAAACTTTTCCCTAAAAGTCTTCTCAGGTGCCTTATATTCAACAATCAAAACACTATCCTCTTTGGTACAAACAAAAACCCTTGGCTTTAGGCCGTGGCCATTCTTACTATATAGATAATATTGTCACAACTTTGGGCCGTGACTATACTTACTGTTCATAAGACATTGTCAAGGCTTTGGGCCATGACCAATTTCAATTATAATAAAAAAATCCTCTAATCGGGAGGCTAATCTGTCAGTTACTGCAGGTGCTCATTGGGTGACCTCGAGGGGGTTCCGTTCTCTCAAATCGTTGGCTTCTGTGACCACGCAGTCACGAAACCCGTGAAGGAATTCTGAAATACGGGTCGTGTTATCAAATCGGGGGTCTTGTAACCATGCGGTCGGTTCGTGCGGGCTATGTCGATCTAGAGAGAGGTGTTGGCGTCCCCAGAGGGCCGTTTGGGAGGCGTTGCGGGGTTTATCCCTTTAACAACACGTTTTCAAACCTAAGTGTAGGAATTTTGAAATCTGGGCTAATGGTGTCAAATCTAGGGTTCCGTGACCACGCGGTCGGTTCGTGCGGTTTGTCGCCTCTCATGAGGGGCTGTTTGGGGGGTGCTAACGGGTTTCACCCCCCGAAGGGGCATGTTTTCAAGCCTAAGTGCGGATATTCTATGTTTTGGGTCGTGCTCTCAAATCGAGGGTCCTGTGACCACGCAATCGATTCGTGAAGGCTAGTTTTGTTTCCGTGCAAGGTGTTGGCACCACTCACGGGGCCGTTTGGGGGGTGCTAAGGAGCTTCGCCCCCCAACGGTACGTTTTCAAGCCTAAGTGTGGATATTCTCTGTTTTGGGTCGTGGACTCAAACTGAGGGTCCCATGACCACGCCGTCGATTTGTGAGGGCTAATTTGGTCCCGTGCGAGGTGTTGGCATTTCTCATGGGGCCATTTAGGGGGATTGAAGGGGTTTCTACCCCCGATGGCAAGTTTTCAAGCCTAAGTGTGGATATTCTCAGTTTTGGGTCTTGGCCTCCTACCGAGAGTCTCGTGACCATGTAGTCGATTTGTACGGGCCATGTTGGTCCCGTACGAGGTCTTAGCGATGCTTAAGGGGCCGTTTGGGGGGGGTCTAAGATCTTTCACCCTCCAATGGCACGTATTCAAGCCTAAGTGTGGATATTCTATTTTTGGGTTATTCTCTTAAACCGAGGGCCTTGTGACCACACGGTCGGTTGGTACGGGCTACGTTGGTCCTGTGCGAGGTATTGTCACCGCACATGGGGCCTTTTGGGGGGAGCTAAGGGATTTCTCCCCTCGATGACACGTTTTTAAGCCTAAGTGTGGATATTCTCTGCTTTGGTCGTGCTCTCAAACTAAGGGTCCTGTGACCACGCAGTCGGTTCGTACGGGCTACATTGGTCCCATGCAAGGTGTTGGCGCCACCCACGGGGTCGTTTGGGGGGCTCTAAGGGGTTTCAGCCCCCGACAGCAAGTTTTCAAGCCTAAGTGTGGATATTCTATGTTTTAGGTCGTGGTCTCAAATCGAGGGTCCCGTGACCACGCAGTCAGTTCGTACGGTCTATATTGGTCCCATGCGAGGTGTTGGCACCGCTCACAGGATCGTTTGGGGGGCACTAAGGGGTTTTTTCCCCCGACAACACGTTTTCAAGCCCAAGTGTGGATATTATCTATTTTGGGTCGTTGATTAGGCACATATTCTTCACATTTATCCCCTTAATTTCGGTATTTTTATGATCACGTGTTATGTATATAGCTTGGATTTGTCTCGTATTTATGCTACTAACCCCGTTTGGCAATTATTTCTTGTTTTGTGTATTTCTCATGTGTTTTAGAGGTATTTCATGCAAGTTAGTGCGAAAGAGAACGCAAAACAGTGAAAGAAACCAAGAAATGGAGAGTTGAAGGGCATTTTCGTAATTTTTCAGCCTTAGTCCGGAGGTGGTGCCAACTAGAAAGTTGAAGAGCTCTAAATTACAAGAACACTGGAAAAAACGACACCTCAATCCTAGCTACGGTGAAGAAGTTACGATGTTTTGAAGTTGCACGATAATGGACCGGTCCGGTCATGCGAAATCCTGGCATTTATTATGAAGATTAAAAGGTGCTTAGCTAGTAAAAACTTGCGCAACAAGCACTTCTAGCTGTCAAATTTGTGCTACTTGGTGCTATAAAATACCAAGCCCTACCTCATTTCAAGGGGAGTCGAATTCTAGATAGTAGAATAGAATTTTAGAGAGAGAAAGTCAGATTTTAGAGAGTCTTTTTAGTTTTCTTTGGTAGAAATTTTCATAAACCCAAGTTTTTGAAGTTTGTCTACTATTCAAGATTAAAAGTTCTATTCAAGATTCATCATTCATCCATTGCAAATAATTTTAATTTATTATTTTTACTGCTTTCCTAGTTAGTTTAATTAATTGTTGATTTCTAGTTTTCCATTCCCAATTCAAGTCATGTTCTCAATTTTCTAGAGTTAGTTATGAATTCCTACACTTTAGTTTGTAAGTTTTATTTTGATTTCATCATGTTAAGCTAAATTTTTAAGGGTTGGGATGCATGAACCCATCCCAATGTAAATTACTTATGTAGAAAATAGAATTTAAATTAAAAATTTGAAAGAGTCGTGCGAGACAATTTTACAACCATTGTAGATCTTTTAATCTCTCTTGCCCTAGGTACTTGGGATGTTTAAGAATATCATGTGCATAAAATTATGTATCACCGCTTTATATTTATCTTTTATTTCATATGGTGCAGGCTTGATCCTCATATATGTAATGCTTAGGATCTATAAAGACTGGATTCATTCAAATTTATAATTTTCAATTCTAGGTTTCTATACGGTAAATTACTAGGGTTAGGGGGATTGTATTCCAACCTACTTTCTCATTCATCTTAATTAATTTAACTTCTTTATTTACTTATTTTTTTCCCTTTTCAACCATCATCATCTTTTTCATTTTTTCTTTAGAGTTAATAAATCAATTAAATTCTATCAACCATTCCCTGTGGATTCGATACCCAGACTCGCCACTATACTCCTTAAGAAGTGTAGTTACAAGATTAGGTTTTTTTGTATTGAGGTTGGAAGCCGATAACAATGACTAGCGTATTACACGGACGCTCGGTTTTACCCCTCGATCAGTCGTACTCTCAAACCGAGGGTCCCGTGACCACGCAATCGGTTCATTTGGATTATGTTGGTCCTGTGCGAGGTGATGGCATCGCTCATAGACTCGTTTGGGGGAGCTAAGGGGTTTTGCCCCCAATGGAACGTTTTCAAGCCTAACTGTGGATATTCTCTATTTTGGGTCAGGCTCTCAAACTGAGGGTCCTGTGACCACGCAGTCTATTCATGCGGGCTGTGTTACTCCCGTTCCAGGTGTTGGCACCGCTAAAGGTGACATTTGGGAGGTGCTAAGGGGTTTCTCCCCCTGACGGCACGTTTTCAAGCCAATGTCTGGATATTATCTGTTTTGGGTCGTGCTCTCAAATCGAGTATCCCGTGACCACGCGGTCGATTCATGCGGGCCATGTTGTCTCATGTGAGGTAATAGTGCCATTCACGGATTCATTTGGGGGGCGCTTAGGCGTTTCGCCCCCCGACGGCATGTTTTCAAGCCTAAGTGTGGATATTCTCTATTTTGGATCGTGCTCTTAAACCAAGGATTCCCTGACCACGCGGCCAGTTTGTATGGGCAATGTTGGTCCCGTTCGAGGTATTGGCTCCGCTCACGGGATTATTTGGGGTGCGGTAAGGGGTTTTGCCCCCAGACGGCACGTTTTCAAACCTAAGTGTGGATATTCTCTATTTTGGGTTGTTCTCACAAACCGAGGTCCCGTGATCACCTGGTCAGTTCGTGAGGGCTACGTTCACCCTATGCGAGGTGTTGGCACCGCTCACGAGGCCGTTTGTAGGGGGGCTAAGGGGTTTCACCCCTCCCCCGACGGTGTGTTTTCAAGCCTGTGTGAATATTCTCTGTTTTGGGTCATCCTCTCAAACCGAGGGTCCTGTGTCCATGCGATCAGTTCGTGCAGTCTACGTTGGTCCCACGTGAGGTGTTAGCCCCACTCACGGGGTCATTTTGGGGAGCTAAGTTGTTTCTCCCCCCAGTGGAACATTTTCAAGCCTAAGTGTGGATATTCTCTATTTTGGGCCGTGCTCTCAAACCGTGGGTCCCATGACCACGCAGTCAGTTCGTGCAGGCTACGTTGGACCCGTACGAGGTGTTGGCATCGCTCATGGGTCCGTTTGGGGGTTGCTAAGGTGTTTCGCCCCCCAATAGTACTTTTTTAATCCTAAGTTTGGATATTCTCTATTTTGGGTCGTGCTCTTAAAACGAGGATCTCGTGACCACGCGATCGGTTTGTGCGGGATATGCTGCTCCCTTATGAGGTGTTGGCACCGTTCATGGGACTGCTTGTTGGGCGCTGTTAACGCAAAAATTCTCCATCTACGAGGACCAATCAGAAAAGGACACATGTCATCCTACGTGGTAATATTCGACACCCGAGGAGAGTTGGTCGGCATCCGAGAAGATTTGGTCGGCACCCGAGGACAGTTGGTCGGCACCCGAGGAGTGTTAGTCGGCACCCGAGGACAGTTGGTCAGCACCCGAGGAATGATAGTCGGCACCCGAGGAGAGTTGGTCGGCATATCAACCCGGAAGATCAAAGGATAACTACGCATTTAATGTGCATTAATGAAGATGGCAGCGCATTTAATGAGCCTTAATGTACATTTATATTGTATTAATAGATGACAACACATAGCATACCAAGCAATTCAACAATCAGATTCGTTGAATGTTGACATAAATTTCCACATACAATGAATCTCTTTATCTCCCATCACTATAAATACATGTATTCCCTTAGCCAAAAGAAGAGATCTGGGAGAATCGATTGACAACATACACAAGATCCACACCTTTGTCTCTCTCTACACCACATTGTGCTATTGTAAACCCCTGGGAATAAAATAACAGTGGACGTAGGCTTTATTCATAGCCGAACCACTTTAAAAATCTTTGTCTCTCATGGGCTTGATTGGATTGCTTTTATCTATTTATCTGTGATCATAAAAACGGGAATTCGGTCCAGTTTTTTTGCATCAACAGATTGGCGTCGTCTCTGGGAACGTGTTACAAGCATTGTTCTCCATCAAAAGCTAAGTTTTTTATTTTCTCTATGTATAATCAATTATATATTATACGTACATCTTTTGATTCAATAATGATTTTTATGTTTATATACATAAATTAATTGTCCAAATTTTATTTGCAAAATATTGCATATCATGATTTTAAAATCATAACTGTTAGATTAATTCTTATTTAGAAATCTGAAAAATAGTGGATTTCATAAATCATAACTTTTTTCTTGATTCTCAATTTTCAATTTTATATCATGGAATCAATATTTTAAATGATTACATATACCAATATAAACGACGATGATAAGATTTGATAATTTTCATTGTTGATTTTGAAATAATTTTTGAAAGATCTTTGATGACTATTCAAATTCCCATTACATTTTTAATCAGAGAATGTGAAAAGGTTAAAGACAATAAAAAGTTTTCTCATGGAAATCATGACCCAGATCTATTTTATCTCTCTTCAAGTTTGAGTCTCATTGCATTCATTTTTATGAACTATATACTTAATTTGGTTCATCTTCCATCTATGTCAATAAAGTCTCATTGACTGATTTTTTATATAAATTTGGATTCGAGATATTCTGGTCAGCCATCTATATTGTTAATCGGCATCATCTTGGGCCATATTTTATTAAAGAGAAGGTTAACCAGACCATTTTTGTTTGTCGGAGATAAGATTTGAAGATCCATCAACAACGTTGAAATAATTTTATCCAACTACGAGGTATCTTATTATTGGTCGAAGACTCATATTGTAGCTCGGTGGAATCAATTGCAGGTCGAAGATCATCTACTTCTTGATCGGCGACATCTCAGCCTTGTTCGGAGGGTTCAATTTACTGGTCGACAACTATCCAACCATCCACTTTTTGGTCGGTGACGTCTAATGTTGTTCGGTGCTGTCAATGCACCATTTTTGTTGATCGGCGAAATTGCTCAGCTGGCCGGGAACCATTTGCTTCTTGGTCGGCACCGTATATTCTATAACTTGAGATATCCTTAAATTTTGGTCGGCAACATCCATGTCGTTTGTCGGCAGCAGTAGAATCTTGGGGTATTAAAAAATGCGAAGCACCCCAGATATTTCTTTAAACACGAGTTCAGCTTGGGGACAAACAGGAGGCTTAAGTCTTTTTTAACTTGTGATCACCCCAAAAATATTTTTAAAACCAAGTGATAAATAATTTTCAAACAGCAACTTATACCTGATTAGTTGTTGGAGATTAAATAACTTTACAAAAAACTCTACGTCTTATTTATGATGCATATCTGATAAAATTTTGTCCATCTCACACACATTTGGCACAAAAATATTATTTAATATTTTGAAATTTTTATTATTTTATTCTGATACACATCACATATTGTTTGGTTGAATAATTATTCTCATGATAATAATTATTTTCTCAAGTCTCGACAGGTGCTCGGGCAGCCTATTAAAATTTCATAGGGAAGAGATTCAATCCCGATGAAAGCTCTCGTAAACCTCTGGAAAAGTAGCATTGCTCGACATCAGGCAATTGTGCCTCGACATATCAGCCAACATATATTATTTCATTTTTTTAAATTAATATTTTTATTTCTCAAACATATACCTATCATATATTTATTGAATGATTAAATTATTCTCACGACTAATCAATTCCGCCTACACAAATGGTAGATAAAGATATTAATTTTTACAGGTACAAGATTCAACTCCGACGAATGCTCGAAAATAATCTTACTCTTCTGAAAAATATTATCATAGCTCAGCGGTATGAAATTTCACCTCAGCGAGGAACTATTGATTTTATTATTGCTATGATATCTGCTCCAACACAAATGATTCTACATATCCATTGGGATTCATATTCTATATTCATCTCAACATGAAGCTCGGCGAGATACTCATTATATATTCAGCTCCGAGGAAGAACTATAACATTTATTATATGTCACCCCCAACGGATAGTTGGTCGGGGTAATTCTTATTTATATGCAGGCCCTGTAAAGTTCTCGGCCATATTCTTATGTTCTGGAAAATATTATTCTTATTCGGCATTATGCAATTGTGCCTCGACAAGATACTTATTCAACTTTAAGGGGAATTACAACATTCGTTGTATTTCACCCCCAACGGATAGTTGGTCGGATAATTCTTATTTATATTCAGGCCTGACAACGTTCTCGGTCATATTCTTATGTTCTGGAAGATCTTATTCTTGTATGTTCTGGAAGATCTTATTCTTGTTCGGCATTATATAATTCTACCTCGACAGATCAACGAGGCACTTTATTATTTTTAATTATTCTTTTTATCTATTTGGATGCATATTCTATTCTTATTTCAGCAAGGAGGTTTCCAACATTTATATTATCTTATTCCCAACAATCTGTTGGTCAGCTCCAAGGATGTCTCCAACATATATTATCTTATTCCCAACAATCTATTGGTCAGCTCCAAGGATGTCTCCATCATATATTATCTTATTCCCAACAATCTGTTGGTCATCTCCAAGGATGTCTCCTGCATATATTATCTTATTCCCAACAATCTGTTGGTCAGCTTCAAGGATGTCTCCAGCATTTATTATATCTTATTCCCAACAATTTGTTGGTCAGCTCTGAGGAAGTCTCTATCATTTATTATCAAAAATGTATTCCTAAAAATGCCAACTTATGTTGGTTAGGAAGTAAAACTTGTATTCCTCCGGGAAGTAAAGCTACTTGTATTCCTCCGGGAAGTAAAGCTACTTGTATTCCTCCTGAAAGTAAAGAAACTTGTATTCCTCCGGGAAGTAAAACTTGTATTCCTCCGGGAAGTAAAACTTGTATTCCTCCGGGAAGTAAAACTTTTATTCCTTCGGGAAGTAAAACTTTTATTCCTACGGGAAGTAAAACTATGTGTTCCTCGGGAAGTAAAAGTATTCCTAAAAATGCCAACTTATGTTGGTTCGGAAGTAAATCTATTCCCAAAAATGTCAACTCAGGTTGGTCGGAAATAAGAAGCTGTCAACTACAGTTGGTCGGAAACAAAGTATGAGTATGTGAAAGCGATCAAGCAAAAAGCATTCAAAGTTCACATTCCACACTTGGGGGCTTCTATTACAGATATATTTGTTCATTTGGTGGCACATTCTTATAACATCATGCAGTCGAGCATCAAATTCAACTCCACAAACTCACACGGTCGGGGCCCCGACCAATCATCATTCAGGAGTTGTTTTTCTTGCTCATGAATTATTTTTGATATTGAAGTTCAGGAGGTATATTGAAGTTCCAAAGGCTATTGAAATTCAGGAGGCTATTGAAGTTCAGGAGGTATATTGAAGTTCAGGAGGAATATTGAAGTTCAGGAGGTATATTGAAGTTCAGGAGGCATATTCAGGAGTTATTATGCACATACTATTGAAGTTCAGAAGTTAAATTCAGCATCTATAGCACTGAGATCTTTACTACTACTGTCCCGACCAACATTAAAGAAGAAGTTGTATGAAAATGTTTTGAAGTCCACCACTAGCTTGGTACTAATCAGATTGAAGAGTTGGGTTCAAAACCTAGTATGTTACTCGATAAAGTATTCAGAGGATCATAAATCAGAAGAATCAAGCACGTGAAGTTAGCACTCAGCTGCTCGGCACAGGAGGCAGTTGGTCGGCTAGCAAACCAATCAACATACTTGAAGATTATGACAAGCTACAAGCTGCATACTATGGCATGGCTGCATCCAAATTCCCAGGGGTGATACATAGCACACGGAGTTCCTCAAAAGAAAGATTAGCAACCATCGATCAGCCTGCATCATATGTCGTCCAAGAGATAATGCACTTTATGTTGAACAAATCAAGAAGGTAGATCAAGAATTTCACAAGCACCGAGCAACACTGCAGAATAAATACTCCATCCTTTCAAGTAAACCATCAAGCATGGAGCATTGGGGGCTTCTGTTAACGCAAAAATTCTCCATTTACGAGGACCAATCAGAAAAGGACACATGTCATCCTACGTGGTAATATTCGACACTCGAGGAGAGTTGGTCGGCATCCGAGGAGAGTTGGTCGGCACCCGAGGAGTGTTAGTCGGCATCTGAGGAGAGTTGGTCGGCACTCGAGGAGTGTTAGTCGGCACCCGAGGAGAGTTGGTCGGCACCCGAGGAGTGATAGTCGGCACCCGAGGAGAGTTGGTCGGCATATCAACCAGGAAGATCAAAGGATAACTACGCATTTAATGTGCATTAATGAAGATGGAAGCGCATTTAATGAGCCTTAATGTACATTTATACTGTATTAATAGATGACAACACATAGCATACCAAGCAATTCAACAATCAGATTCGTTGAATGTTGACATAAATGTCCACATACAATGAATCTCTTTATCTCCCATCACTATAAATACATGTATTCCCTTAGCCAAAAGAAGAGATCCGGGAGAATCGAGAGACACCATACACAAGATCCACACCTTTGTCTCTCTCTACACCACATTGTGCTATTGTAAACCCCTGGGAATAAAATAACAGTGGACGTAGGCTTTATTCATAGCCGAACCACTTTAAAAATCTTTGTCTCTCATGTGATTGATTGGATTGCTTTTATCTATTTATCTGTGATCATAAAAACAAGAATTCGGTCCAGTTTTTTGCATCAACAGGCGCTAAGGGGTTTCTCTCCCCAACAGCACGTTTTCAAGCCTAAGTGTGGATATTCTATATTTTGGGTCGAGGTCTTAAACCGAGGGTCCTGTGACCACACAATCGGTTCGTGCAGGCTACGTTAGTCCCGTACGCGATACAATTTGTAATCACACTTGCATGCATGAATAAATTTGTATTTCAATCCCAAACCCTTCCAGCTCTTCCTCATGGTAGGATAATTTTCTAGTAACGTGTTCTCTTTTGGGATAATTTCTTTAACCCACTTAAAAATTCCAGTTACGATGTTCCCAGATAAGCCAAATTAACTCTTCAAGTTATGCAAATCAATCATTGCTCATAATACCGAATGATCTTCATCGCATTCTTTATACAATGATCTAGCCGCATCGACTTTCATCCGTATATATTCTCAGTCTCCTTGTAGTTCAGTTTCAAATTTTTCATTGTTCGCATTATCTGTCTCCATAGTTTGGTGGTTTTGGTCGTGGTGGACTCCGTAAGCATCGTCAATTAGGTCAGTCAATGGACGATGTGTTGACAAATCATTTACCACTTTCACTCGTTGGTGTTCTGTTACGTGGTCGCTTACCGATAATTCTTCGGGAACAAAAGGTACATGTTTTTAACCATGGTATGTCCACTTGTTAAAATCTTGACAAATTACCCACATTATTAAATGTAACTCAACATCTTCTAAAGTTTTATATTTTCCGTTTATACAATGGGTGCATGAACATGGAATCTTCTCACTTTTAAGGTTCTTAAAAGTGTATCTAACAAATTATTTAATGCCTTTAACATAACTATTAGCTATTCGTCCATCCACTCTTTGTATTGTGGAAAATCCGTTTTATAATCTTCAAATAGCAGTCATGTGTTAACATTATAAAATAAATATCATGTTGCATAAATATGATGTTGCATAGTAAAGCACTAATATAGTCAACAATGCACCAATAAATCAAACTATGCAATAACTTAAATACAAGAACACGCCAATCAACGATACTACAAAGCCACTTAAACTCAAATAAAATATATTTGTCTACTGATATGATTACAACATAAGAAAAATATTACTACATCTTCATTAAGAGATTAACTAGCCAAGTGGTAATAGATTCTAAATAATTTTTCAAAAAATTCACTTGTCCACTGTTGACGTGCGCTGGAACAGTTTCACAACCCTTATATACTGTATCAACCCCGATCTGACACTCACCCTCTTGCAAAGGTCGATTATGTACTAAAAATTCTACGATGGTGGACATGAGCGTGCGGATCCCAATAATAAATTTATCGCTTAGGTCCTGTATATAGTATTTCTCGCCATATTCACCTTGGGTTATTGATGATGATCCAAGACCTGTGCCATGCTCAGGCATTGATAAAGGGAATGTTGAAGGAGGAACCGAAATGTGTGGGGGGAATGGAGAACGAGGAAAATTTTGAGGAATACACGGCATATATAGAGGGAAACCGTGATGCATTGGGGGTTGTAGGGGCATACGACCGATTAAAAGGGACATAATCTGTGCAAGTTTATCAATTAAACCTCCCAATTCATTTCGAAGCCCCATTATATCCCCTTCAGTCCTAGATTGACATTCATCGTTAGACGCGAAATGCTTATTAACAGAAGAAAGCTCGTCCACGAGAGGTGGGGTGTGTTTGAATCTTTTTTTTTACATATGCGACACCAAACCTCTCGCCCTCCCTCTATGGTCCTTCCCAAAGTTTTATGCGATGGAATCATTATCAATATCGTCGATTAGGCTTGAATTTGACTGACTACAGATAGACTCTATTGATTCTAAAGTCTTGGCTAAGTGACGAGGGAATTTATTATCTTTGTCTCATCTAGCATGCACGTGCAAGTTGGCCCTATTCGGTGTCTTTCCTTCATCCGGGATGCCTTTCGTAATGATCATCCACTCTTTCTTCAAATCTTCATAAGATTTTAACCCAAGCTGAAGGACATCAATTTTTTTGGCCCTATTCTACTTGTGTTTCTCCCTTTGTAGAATTTTGGAGTCCTTCGCATTGTTCTCCAGAAAATCATTCCGTTGAGAGATTGGCATCTCAATGTTCAAAGGGACTTTGTCTTTGAGCGCCAAAATATTGGAGATTTATGCTCCCTTATGGAAATGCTTCTGCCGAAGGTTTCTCCGAGAAGTTTGCAGTTGTTCAGCAACCTGAGAAATCACATCATTTTTTGAGTTGGGAAAAAATGAAAACCATTTGCTGAGTTGCTCATAGATGTCATCTTTTATAGATTTATCTACTAGGTTCCAATTATCATCTGCTCTCACTCCCACATTCATTTTTGCCAAGGAAAAACACTGCGTTTAAACTGTTGAACGAGATTCTTATCCCCCGTGGGGTTATTTTCCAAAAGAGATAATCCAATGGGCTTCTTCTCAACTGACCCGAAAGTTTTAGTAGCGTTGGGCATGTCTGTTGGATTAGTGGGAGTACCTTGCCTACTGTAACTCAGAGTAGTGGAGTCAACATTTTGTGGAGTAGGGGAGTGAACAGTTCGTGGATTTGAGTATTGCTCACCAATTGGTGATGAGAATTCTCCTTGTGGTTGTTGGTTGTTGTTGGTTGCGTTGCTTCCATTACTGCCCGATATTATATATAAAAATAATAAAAGTAAAATGTGTATCTATAATAATAGGTGCATAATTTTAAAGTTCAATATGAAAATATAAATAACAAAATAAATTTTTTGACCATATATTATAATCTACCTATTCGTTGTAAGACTATAACAAAAGTTCAATGTGTCTGATCTCCATCCATTCGGGATTTGTTTTTAAAAACCTATGGGTTTTTTCACGTGTCCAATTAAGAGGAAGCGTATCTATAATGAATGCATAAATGTAAGAGACATGAACTCAAAATCTCATCATCTTCGGCCTATTGTCAAGATCGAGTTCGACGTGCATATGTCATGAGACATCACAGTCTTCGTCAATGCTTTTTGTACATAATTCTATCCATAACGGGTGAATTTTTTTTCCCTCTTTTCTAACAGCGTAAACAAGCTCAGTGCTCTATTGGGATTACGTACGTGCTATATATATATATATATATATATATATATTGCACAGCTTCATCCCAACAGTCTGGCAGGGAAAACAGAATACGATTAAACAAGTACTCTTGCTGGAAATGAACTCACTGGTTTACAAGGTAGTTAAATATTTCGATCTTCCTATTCCCATACCAATAAACCGGAGTACCCACATTATTAGGATCAATAATGAAAGAGGTACGAATGCGGACCAATTGCAACCTTTCATACTCTTGTTGCCATCGATTATCACCGTGACTCATTTTCCTGAGAAAAATGAATGAGGGCGTGAATATGATTCCTATAAATAATGGCCCTCATGAATCATTAACTAGTTATTATGTATGAGGGCATGGATATGATTCCTATAAATAATGTCTCTAATTAATTATTAACCGTTAATTTATTATGTTTTGAATACCTACTTTTGTCATTTAAGCTAACAATCCCTAAAATTAACCCTTATATTTGGTATTTTTTAATAGAGAGGTATTTTTTTAATGGTCCGGTATTTTTTTAATGGAGAGGTATTTTTTTATATTTCAACCCCAAACTTAAACCAACTTTATCCATTTAATTAAAATTTTCCCTAGTTTGAAAATTAAACCAACAATATTCATAAAATTAAAATTTTCCCTAGTTTGAAACTTAAACCAACAATATCCATTAAATTAAAATTTGCCCTAGTTTGAAACTTAAACCAACATTTGTCATATATATGTATTTGTTCTAGAATACATTCACAATACACACAATTATAATGTATACACACCTACGTACACAATACACACATGTATACACACACGTATACACACAGAAATACACAGAAGTATACACACATACATAGAAAAACACACACACATTGAAATGAATAACAAGGGTTTGGAAATACCCACATGTATACACTCACACACATAGAAATACACACACGTATACACATACACACAGAAATACACACACACAATGAAATAACTAACAAGGGTTTAGAAATAAATAAAATGAGAAGATTGAGATTAGCTTTAAGATTCAGAGAATGAGAGAGCCAAAATCGTCAAAGAGAGGGAGGTAAACCAAATATTAGAAATTTTCGAAGGAAATGAAAAATTGTTCTGGGATTTTTAAGTATAAAGACACTGGTCACGGCCCTAAGTCGTGACCAAATTATGTGACCCCTTTATTTTTAACATGTCGGCATGGAAATAAGACCATGGTCACGATCGCAAGTCATGACTCACGTCCAACAATGGTCACGGTCTTAAGTCATGACTATATTGGTGTGTATTTATGTTTGTGGTGATGACTATGAGCCATGACCCCATCCATGACCACATTTGGAGGGAAACTTAGTGCCCTAATGGTCACGGGTGGGTCACGGCTGACAACTATTTCCCATGCGAGCCACGATCAAAGGTCGTGACCACCTACAAGACTATCCATAACCACACTGAGTTTTGGAATTGGTCACTCTTATTTTGGATATGGTCACGGGATTTGGACGTGATCCCTTTTCCGTGATCATTTTCGATATTTCGTGTGGTGATCTAAAGCCTGAGTTGTGCACATCAAGGGTATGCTTGTCCTATTTAGAAAGGGAAATGCTATGTGTCCCAAACAACTTCCTTAAATCATCCCCCAAATAGATTTAAGTGTTATACCTTGTGGTATGGGTCCCGCCAGGGCACAACTTATTAATGCTATTTGGGAGAGATTTGGGGGAGTTGTTTGGTACCCATAGCACCACTCATGTAGAAAATGACCTGCCAAATTCGATCTTGAGTCCAGTTCCTTATGATTAAACTTTTGGAATTTGATCTTCACTCCTTTTAAACCCTTTTATCATGCATTTTCTTCCTTTATCTTTTGCTTAAAAAGACTTCTTGGAGCTCCTTCTTTCTCTGTTACTTTTCTAAGTCTTCTTTATCCTCTCTTGCTTCTTCCATCTTTATAATTCCTTTTGTGTATTTTCATTGCATATTCTTCTTTCGCCCTTTTCTTGTTTTGAAAATGGTTTATACTATTAATGAGAGGACCTTAGGGGATTTTAGAAAAATATACTCAATTCTCTCATGGTTTACGATTAAATCTGACCCAATGCCCACAAATTGTATTGCTACTGAGGGTGGACATTGGATCTTACCCTCTCAGGGGCTAGGGGGAATAATAGTTCCCCCAAACCAAATTTCTTTGGAGTTTTAGGAGTTTTTGAATGTAGTTCCCGCCCAATGTTCCCCAAACATATGGCGGATTGTAAATGGAGTCGGTAAAATACATGAACTGTATGGAACCAACATAGAGATCCCTAAAATTATATTTTTCTATTCTTGGTATCACACAACAGGCGGTATTTTATATCTAAAAGGTGAGGAAGGCTAATAGGTTCTAGTAGTTAACCTTCTTAATACTAAAAAAAAGGTATTGGAATCAGGGTCTTATTTCCCAAAATTGGCAACATCCTCCTGTACCAGAGGGAGAGAAATGCCAAGGATTTTTGTGCCCATGATATAGGTTAACACTTTATTCTTTATGCTTTTGAATTTTCTATGGATTGCATGGTTGTTGATAAAATTTCTTCTTTTTTAGCATCTCGATCGAAGAAGAAAGAACCTTCTCTTTCCCATATTAACAGGGAGGAATTGCTCAAGGTCTAGAAGTTGCAGAACCCTTAGTTCAAGGTTGTGACCGTCCCCGTTCTACTTACTTTCTTCTTGAGTACAAGAATTTTATTAGCGATTTTATAGCTCGCCTCGTAGACATAGTTCTTAATCTTCCACTTCCTTCAAAAAGCGAGGAATCTTCTACTTTATCCTCCTTTTAAATGTTGAGTCCATTCTTGTCGAGGAAGAAGACTCAATGGCTCCCAAAAGAATATTTTTGATGATTAATAATGAATATGTCAATCCTACCTCCCCCAAGATTAAGTCCTTAAAGAGGACTAAATAAGAGGGGCCCTTTGCCTCTAAGTTCAACTCGTCAATTCGGGAGAGGGGAAACAGGAAAAGGCCCCTTCTTTCATGCTTCTGTAACCCTCCAGGAAGGGTAACGACCTCACCTCTTTGAGAACTCCGTAAGTGATGTCGATGGCCAAAAACTCCCCATTGGCCTATGGTTTGCTGAAGGGGCAGTGCTCACCTCTGATCGTGAGATTGGTCAAGCATCTGTCCTACAACTTGCTTTCATCCCATGCCGCTCAAGAATTATCTTTGGTAAACCAAAAAATTCTCTTTGTTCTGTTATGAAGTTAATGGATTCCTCTCTCTGTATTTTTAACATGCCTTTTGTTTAGATGTATGCAGTTTGTGGCAAATTTTATCTCTATTTTGGAGAGCCACTAGGATCAATCCAAAATAAATAATGACCAGAAGACAGTCATGGACAAGTCGAAGGAAGCCCTTACTACTACCGAGAGGGCCTACGATAGGGAAGAAGTCCATCAGTGATTCCATGAGCACGCTAAAGAATGATCACGACTAGCTAAAAATTGCTAATGACCATCTTGTGGTCGAACGCGATCATTTGAAGGACTGTGAAGATCTTTTCATGGCCCAGGAGGCCAGCTATGATAAGGGATATACTAAAGCCTTATAGGGCACCAAACACCAGCTGTCTTACATCCGGAAGTCTAGTTTCAAAAAGCGTTGGGACACTTCCTTGATAGGGGTGAATGTACTTATTAATTTTGAGATTTTTTGTGATCACAACCCTAGTTTTTTGCTAAAAGATGATGAGGAAGCCACCATAGATGCCCCAACCGACCAGAATTACTTTGTAGCTTCCCAAGGCAAAACCCCGGAGTCCCAAGAGCAGGTGAAGAGCAAGGAAACTAGTAAGGGATAATTAGTTTACATGACCTTGAAATTTTTTTTGGTCTTTATTTGTAAGGGCCTTGCCTATTTTGATTATTAATGAAAGATCTTGTTATCAATTTTAACTCTATCTTAAGTTATTACTGAGATTTTATCTTTTTTAAATCTATATTTAGTTGGATACCAATATTTCCAAAGATATTCCTTCTTTTGCTAGCAATCTTGACGTCATCCTTAGTCAGGAAGAAATTACACAAGCTCATCATTCATTTGTTTCTATTCGCAAGGCCCTCTAGAAGATGAGTGATGCCTATAAGGGTCAGTCTACTGTAATGGCCAAGCTAAAAGATGACGTGAAAGACCTAGGAGGTATTGGCACTCTTATGGTGGAAAAGGTGAACTCCTTGAAGAAGAATCTTAAAGAAGTCAATGATATAGGTGAGTTTGGGTCCCTTCTCCAATCTGATAATGACTCCCTTAAGAAACAACCTATCAAGGCAGTGGATGGTTGTCGAAAGGCTCATGTTATGACGATAGGCCTTAGTCGTGACATTACTAAATTGCGCTACCTTTTTAGGGTGGGTTATTATGCAACATGGTTTTCTAGCTATGAAGAAGGGTGAATGGATGCCCCTATCAAGACGAGACAAAAAAACTAGCTTGTAATAATTGTTGGCTAAAGGCCTTGGGGGTGTCAAAAGATCCTAAGGACTCTCGACTTTGGTATATGTACCAAATGGATTCTTTGATTTATTGGCATCTAAACTGTGGCAGTTAAGAAAGCCGAGTTCCATTTTATGATGTTCCTCTCAAGTTGCCTAAGGACTACTTGTCTTCTCTTGAGAAAAAGAGTGAGTTCCAACCAAGCTTTATGGAAACCGAAGAAGATCCATTTCTTCTACTCTCGCCAACAGATAATATTTGCTACCTAGTATGTTCCTTTATTGTTGTAAATGGACTTTTATAACATATAACGTTATGTAATAATTTGTTTATACAATATTATATTTTTGCATTTTTTCATTCCATTATGACGAACATGTATTTTTTTTACTTGTCTTACTTTTTAGGTTGTGTCGTCACATCGCCTTAAGCTTATAATAGACTATGGCAAAAATGCACCTTCTTTAAGGTCCATCCACCCGTAGGTATTTTGTTTGACTGGGTAATTAATGAGGTCTTTATGTTTTTCATGACGAAGATATTGGGACCTTAGGTTTAATTTAAACAATTTGTAATTGTAATTATACTAAGGTAATACTTATCAGTACTATGACCGTTAATTTAAAATGTAAGCCTGCCATTATAGAACAATGTTAAGAAACTAACTGACCCACTTGAACTTTTATTAAGGATGCTAGATCAAATCGCAAGCTTTATATGTTCTGAAATAAAAAAAATTAAAAACTAATTAAGCTAGGAATAACTTAAACAAGTGCGAACTCAAAACTAAAACCTCTTGAGATTAGCTTCATCCCAAGCCTTGGGTATTTCCTTTCCCTCTATTATTTCCAAATGATAGGCTCCTTGTAGATTGTCTCTGATGACCTTGAAGGGTCCCTCCCAGTTAGGTCCTAACTTGCCATTCGAAGGCTTTTTACCACTTTCGAGGAATTTTCTAAAGACATAATTATTGACATGGAATTTCCTTGGATTGACTCCCTTGTTGTACTACTTGGCTAGTTATTGTTGATATGAGGCCAGTTTTATCATGGTATGTTTCCTTCGTTCTACTGTTAGGTCAAATTTTTCATTCATGTCTTCATCGGTCAAACCTTTCTTGGTGATGGTGGACCTCATGGTTAATAAAACAATTCCCAGGGGGATCACAACCTACATCTCATACTTTAGACCTAAGGGCTTTTCCCCAGTAGGTCTCTTAGGTGTAGTAAGATAACCCATAAAACATGGGGAAGATCGTATACCCAATATTCCTTTGCCTTCTCGAATCTATTTTTCATGTCTTTGATCATCAATTCATTGGAAGCCTATACTTGGCCGTTTCTTTGGGAGTAGGACAGAGAACTGAATTGGTATTTAATGTCATGATCGTCATAGAAACTTTAGAAGGGTAGACTTTTAAATTTTGTGTCTTTGACTATGATGAATGTCCTGAAACCCCAAAGCATGTTATAATGTTACTCCAGATGAATCTAATCATATCAGTGTCTCTGATGTTTACTAGTGGCTCTCCTTCAATCCACTTTTTGAAGTAATTAGTGAAAACTAGTAAATACTTACGAAATCACACTTTTGGACGCAACTTGTACCTTTCTGCATATATGGACCCTAATACCCTTCTTTGATTGCTCAAAAAGCAATAGCACTTCCTTTCGCGTGGATCTCATAAATCCAATCGTGAAGTTCGTAAAGGACTTGGTTAACGTTATTTGGATCCACGTATTGGAGGTAAGGTCCTATGAACGACCTTTTTGTAAAGTTTTCCTTTGGGTCCCAAATAAAATTGCACAGCTTTTACCCTGACTTGATGAGCTTATTTTTATCGGTTGATAAGATATGAATCTGTAGATAGGTAATTATCGGATCCATCCAATTTGGACTTTCTTCCAAGATAAGAACGGGCTCGGAGACCACTAGCATTATAATGATGGGATTATCGAGGAATTCCACTTCAATTATTCATCTTAGATTGGATTCCACTACTGATATTAGATCTACTAAGGCATCAGCATTGTTATTATGTTATCGGGAAATTATTGAATATGCACTCCCACAAATTTTGACATCAAGTCATGAGCCACCTGTAGGTAAGTTGTTATCCTTTCTTCCTTGGCGTTGAACTCCCCGGTTAATTAGTTGGACAGCAGCTTTAAATCACAATATATATCAAAGTGAGTTGTTCCCAATAAGTGAACCTTACATAGTCCGGCTATGAGGGCTTCGTATTTAGCTTCATTTTTAGACGCTTCAAAGCCTAGGTTAATTCTTTGTTTGATCGTGACATTCTACGTGTGATGAGCACAATTATTACTCTAACCCCTATAGAGTTAGTGGTGTCATCCATGTACAATACCCATTTGTTGGATTGGTCAATCTCATGGAAATTTCAGCAAAATGTTGGTCGCTAGGTGCTTTTTCCACCATAAACTCTGCGATAAAATCATCCAACACATGCCCCTGAATCGTTGGTTTCAGTTGTTAGTTTATATCAAACCTCCTAAATTTGATTGACCATTTGGACATACGTCCAGATGGTTCGGCCTTAGGAAGAACATCTTTGAGGGGAAATGACATGATGACCATAATCAAATGAGCCTCAAAGTATTGTTTTAACTTGTGCGATGCGATGACCAGAGAGTAGGCTAGTTTTTCCAATGGGAGGTAGTGTTATTCAGCATCCAAAAACACCTTGCTAACATGATAAACGGGGTACTATAATCCTTACTTTTCACAAACTAAGGATGAAGTGACCACGTGGATTGAAGCTTCTAGGTAAAGATCGAGATGGTCTCCCGGATCTAGAATGGCCAATAAAGGATCTTTTCTCAAATAGAATTTGATTTCTTCAAGGGCCTTTGAGCATTCTTCATTCCATGTGAGAATTTTCTCCTTCTTCAGTAGTTAAAAGAATAATCGACATCGCTTGAATGTCAAATGGTTCAAAGATGACAGCATCCCAGTTAGCTTCGGAATCTCGTGTAGTGTCCTTGGAGGTTGAACATTATTGATCATGACTATATGGTCAAGGATTAGCTCAATCCCTATTTTTCTAACCATGTAGTCAATAAAAATTTTGGACTGGACCCCAAAAGATCATTTGGTCAATTTGAGCTTCATTTAGTAGTGCTTCAGAATTCCAAATGTCTTCTCTAAGTCATTAAGATGATCATACGGGTTCCTACTTTTGAAAAGCATAATGCCAATGTACACTTCCCCTATTTTTCCTAACTATTTTTGAACATCTTGGTTACCAATCCCTGGTATATGAATCCAACATTTTTTAGGCCATAAGACATGAGCTTGAAATAAAACAAACCCAGGGGAATGATAAATGAAGTCGTATCTTAGTTGGGACTGAACAGTGAAATCTAGTGGCACCCTGAGTAGGCATCTAGAGAGCTCATCTTCTAACCGGCTGTTGTGGTATCGACCAACTGATCTATCTTCGATAAATGGAAACTGTCTTTGGGACACGCCATATTGAGGTCGATGAAATCCACACATACTCTCTAGTCGTCATTTCTCTAATGGACCTTGACTCCAGAAGTCTCTCAACCTCTTTTTCCAATACCTTGGCCTTTTTGGGGCAGTGAAGCGATCCTTTTGTGTGATCGATGGAAATGTTGGATCAACCTAAAGTTGATGGATAACATGTCATACAGTTCCCATGTAATATATATGTTTTTCTTTAGAGAAATGATTAATTCCTTCCTTTCTTAGTCAAAGACTTTGCAGGCGATTAGAAATTTTCTTTTTGGCCGGGTCTCATCAAAAGCTACTTCCTACTATCTTTCCATGACTCTGTCAGTGGGGTTAACTCTTGTCTCTTCTACCCATGGTTAGCCATACTATAATTGATATTTGGATGGAGTGGATCCATCCTGAGATGTTTTGGGGAATACTTCCTTCCCTTTCTTCTTGTTTTGCTTAGGCATGAGTTTTGAGCAATGGTCTGATCACCCCTAATATCCATTATTATTCTCTTTGTAATACATAAGAGTTTTTATGGTAAGTTGAGGGCACTACCCTCATGGCATGCATCCACCCTCTTTCAAGGATGGCTTGGTACGACGAGTCAATATCCACCACTAAAAACTCAATGCATTTGGTCATGTTTCCTTGCCTTACAGGATGAACTACCTTTCCTAACGGCATTTCACCTTTCCATTGAAGCCAGCCAATGGGACAGTCTCTTCCTTCAGGTCTGTAATCTTTAATTTGAGCTTGTGAAAAACCTCTAAGTACATTATTGATCCAGCATAAATATTGTATATTTATCCCCTTAATTTCGGTACTTTTATGAATTCGAGCGGTGCAATCGATATGGATTTAACTCATAATTATTCTACTAACCTTCATTGGCCAGTATTTCCTATTTTTTGTTGCTCTTATGTGTTTTACAGATAATGTATGCAAGCGGTGCGAAAGAGAAATCGAAACCATGAAAAAAGGCTAGGAAGGGAAGTTCAAGGGAATTTTTGTAATTCTCCAGCCTGATCCTGGAGGTGAGGCCTACTGGAAAGTTAAATAGTTCGGAACAACGATAAGAATGGAAAAGACGGCACCCAAATCTGAGCTACAGTGAAAGATTTATGACCCCTTGAAGTTGAAGAAAAATACACAGAAGAAAGGAAGAAAATATGAAAATCTTCTAAAACGTACATGTATCATTGTATTGACTTAGAAAACATAGTTTTGAATAGTTTTTGATAGAGAGTAAAGTAGGAGATTACTCTAGGAACATAACTTTGATTTGCTGGTTCAAGATTAACTATTCCCGAGTTTGATTGCAAGTTTTACTTAAATTTTCATTCTCTATACTATTGTTCTTGCATGTTCCAGTATATTTTTATCACGAATTCTTTCACATGAAACGTAGTTAATTTATGCATAGTTAGGTTCAGTATGTCCAGCTAGATTTTTTAGGGTTGGGATGCATGAACTCAACCCGTTGTGAGCATTGCATGTGTATAAAATTAATCCTCTAAAATTAAGAATTTATTAGACCGTATTGCGTAGCGAACACAACCATTGTAGATCTTTGGATCTCGTTTTCTTGAGGGTAAACGGGATGCGTTAGTATGCAATGCGAGTGTATCTATCGCGTTACTGCTTTACTCATCCTCAGGTTACGTATGGTGCGCACTTGAACCTCATATACGAAATGCTTGGGAGTACTAAAGATTGGATCTGATTAATAACTTAATTTTACGATTTGTTTTATACTAGCAATACACTAGGGATGAGGGATTGTATTCCTAGCCAGTTTCTCTCTTCATACTTATTACTTCATTCTCAATTATTAATCCCTGCTTAATTCATTAGTTCCATAGTCTTAATCTAGTTTCCTTTTACTGAGTAGGATTAATTGCAAACCAATCATCTTTTCGTTCTTCTTAGAGTTGAATTTAGGTTAACCATCCGTCCATCCGTCGTCACGGTTTTCTCGTCCTATTTCCCTATGGAGACGATCCCGACTTACCGGGTTTATTACTAACGTGGAAGGATTTCACTTGAGCATAGAGAGAATGCACTTTAGAGACACATTCTTAGTCGCGTCAAGTTTTAGGCGCCCTTGCCGGGGAATTAGGTAGACGTAGGTTAGATTTTGTTAATCTAAAACTTCGACCAAAAAAAACGCAAAAATATACTTCACCTCTCAAAAGCCTATTAATGCAAAATTCTAAACTCACTCTAACTCCCCAGAATACTCCAACCAGCATTCACGAAAACCCTATAGTTGAGTACGACCCCAATAGCCCTCACACTCCAAACGTTCCACAATTCTGGGTTCCACCTCCCACATCTTAACACTCAATTGCAAGTAACACTCTCACATCCCTCTTAGGACGCACCACAGAGCATGCTCTAAGAATACCAAGTGAGGATACAGAGTCATCAAGAGAGAGAGACATGTCACAACACGATAGTGTAGCCGCAGGTGAGGAAGAGGTATCGTACCGCCCTTTGAGAGAAATGTTATATCCCAAGCGAACTGTCACTCCGGGATGAATTTTAGTCCCATATAATGCAGGGAAAATTCTCTTTAGAAATTGGATGATCCAGATACTCCCCAACTACGATGGAATGGAATTAAAAAATCCATATCTCCACATCCGGGAATTTGAGGAGGCGTGCGAGACCCTGAGTTATCAAACTTGCACAAAAGATTTGATACGCCTCAAACTCTTCCCATTCTCGCTAAAGGACAAGGCTAAGACATGGCTATGGTCTTTACCTCCTAACTCGATTACATTATGAAACGACTTGCAATCTAAATTCCTTAAGAAATTATTTCCTCCACATCGAACGAACTCTATCAAGGCTCAAATTCAAACCTTCTGACAATCAGAAAATGAGTCGTTTGAGCGATGTTACAAGCGTTTTAACGACTTAATCACTTCGTGCCCTCATCATGGATTTGATAAATTCCAAATCATTTCCTTCTTCCATAATGTGATGAAAATAAATTCCAAACAACTCATTGAAACCATGTGTGATGGTCCATTTGTCGACCTAGACGCCAACGATGTTGAGCTGATCACCTGAGGTATGTAAACGAGACTACCCAAGCATGGGATACATCTGACCGTAATGCTCATAATCAAACGCGCCAAACGGCCACCACTCCATCGGCGACCGAACTATTTTACGTAGAAAAGGATACTATGATGGTCAGTCGATTCGATCTACTTGAGAAGAGAATGCGAGAAGTACTTAAGATATGTGCAAGAGGACCAACTGGCTCCATCCCGAATCGCATTGAGAATGTGTGTGCTATTTATGAGGTGGGCCATTCAATAAAGGAATACCCGACGATACCCGCCTACAGAGTTATGCTTCAAGAGCAAGTGAGTGTTGTAGGAGGATTTAAGTGTAATTTCGGTGCGCCACACAGGAATTCTTACAACCCTTCGTGGAAAAACCACCCTGATTTTTTCTATGGCCAAAAAAATGATGCGATGAATCCTAATTCACATGTTTCCCCTCCCCCACCAACACACTTTAAACAAGCACCTCACATGAAGGGACATGTGCAAGCACCACCACCTCCAGGGCCATATATTACTCCACCGCGGAGAAATCTCGAGGATACGATAAACCAATTTATCACTGTCCAGAATGCAACTACTGCTAGATAGAGCGCATGATCAACGACATAAATGCGCCTATTTCAAAGATTCAATCATCGTTGAGTATTCAGGAGAATGGCAAGTTTCCTGCCCAGGGCCTAAGACCTCTCTAAGGTCAAACTAGTGTTAGCTCCACACCCTTTGACCATACTGAGAAATGTAGCGCAATTACCACTCTACGTAGTGGGAGAGTAGTTGACTTTTCACCTCCCCCACAAGACGTACCAAAAAATAAGGAGGTTTCACCCGGCATGAGAGAGGCCAAAGACGCCCCTTTAATTGAGAGTGAAAAATACGATAACACTGGCGGACCCAAGGTCATGGTGAAACCACCCACCGCTGCCCCATACCCTCAACGGTTGGTCCCGAACTGCAAAGATACTTCTCAAGACAATGTTTTGGATGTCCTCAAGCAAGTAAAGATTAATTTACCTTTTCTCGAGACTATACAGAAAATTCCCTCATACGCTAAGTTCACTAAGGATTTACTCACAGTGAAACGCAAGCTAAAGGTAAATAAAAACGTCTTTTTGGCCCAGAATGTCAGTTCAGTTTTATCAAGTGACCTTCCGTTAAAGTATAAAGATCCGTGTGCACCCACCATCTCGTGCATCATGGGGAAGAACTGAATCGAAAGGGCGCTAATAGATTTAGGGGAAAGTGTTAACATTCTACCCTATTCCATCTATAAGAAACTAGATTTGGAAGCCCTTAAGCCCACAAAGATGGCTTCCATCTCGCGAATATTCTCTGAAGATACCTCGGGGAATCATTGAGTATGTTATTGTCCAAATAGACACTTTCTACTTCCCGGTGGATTTTGTCATTTGGGACGAGGAGCCATCCATTCTCCCAAGCAATCATTTTCCCGTTATCCTTGGTCGCCCATTCTAAGCTACGGCTAATGCACTCATCAATACTCGGAGTGGGCAAATGCAATTAACATTTGGGAACATGACCCTCGAGACAAATATTTTTAATAATATCAAGAACGAGGGTGATGAAGGACAAACGCTAGAGACAGATTGTTTAGAGGCAGCACACGAGCATGGGAGAACCCACACACGAGAGCTGATAGGGGTATGCCTTATTACATCAAGTGAGAGCGACGGTTGCAACATGGAGCGAATGGTAGGGGAGGTATGCATAGTAACTGAAATGAAGAGTGTGAGTGAGACCTTGAGTGCGAGAGAGAGTGACAATTTAGTGGGCATTGGGAGAGGTTTGTAAGAGTGCTTAGTGGATAATGAATGGCGAGACACGATAGATACTTTTCTCCTCGATTGATGCCCACCCACACCACCTAATAATTTTAAGATAGAGAGAGGAAGGAACGATGTGCAAACAAAGCAAGAAAGAGAGCTAGAGGAGTTGAGCCTAGCGGAATTTGAGAGAGAATTTGGGCAGGTGGATGAGAGCCTTAACGACGAAGTCCAATCTCTATTGGACTCATGGAGTCATTTAGGAGAGGGAGAGTGGAAAGATAAAATTGATGAGTTTCTTCGCAATGACCATCCACCCATGCAACTTGAGTCCTCGAAGGTAATTGAAGATAAGAATAAAGTCTCGTCTGACTTAGAGCCCGACCCACGTAGTAGGCATCACGAGGATCCTTTTCCGATTAATCATGTTGAGTCTCCTAGCCTTTCCTTTATTTATGGGCAAGGGCCCAACTTATTTCGGTTATTGGAGTATGTCAGGCAAAGGGGAGAGACTAGGAGAGAAACGGATCCCGTACAAGGGGTTGGGTGATTTGTGGAGAGGAATGAGAGGTCCTCGCACCCCTGATGCGTATGGGGTGATTTTTGTTGTATTTTGAAGTCATGTATGAGTGTCATATAGTGTCTTGGTGCATTTTGATAATTTGCTTATTTTATTTCCACACTTATTCTTTCTCTTCTTTAGATTTTAGACCTTTTGATTGAGGACAATACAAAGGTCTACGTTGGGGGGGGGTGATAAGTGTGTCTTTCTAAAACTTCACAAATATTTAAAATGCCAAAAAAAAAATTAAAAAATCAAAAATATTTTTCTTCAAAATAAATAAAAATTGGAATTTAAATTTTTCAAAAATATTACCTTTATTCTATTTGAAGTCTCAAATTGCAAAATCTCAATTGCACTAAGCCGAAATTGGCCAAATATGGAAATTGTGCGAAAATTGACAACTTAATGAGTAAGTGTAGAGATTAACAAAATCTGGTGAGATGTCAAGCCGATCGATCGTTTTGAGTTTTTAAATCAATCCGAGTTAATTGTTAACTTAAAGTTCGAATTCGGCATTTTAAATAAGTCGTTGATGATCTCAGTTGTTGGTTTTGATCGGTTACGAGAAACATGTGTGATGTTGCCTCGAAAAACGAGCTACAAATCTCTAAATTAATTAATCTCGAGACGCATATGGTAAATTAATAAGTAATTCGGACAATGAAGTAGGCTCTCGTTTGTTACCCAAAAATATTAGCCATAAAAAGATGTGAAAAATTATCCTTTTGATAACCCAATTGATCCGAATAAAACTTTTTCCTCTTCGTTTGGTAACCCCAAAACCCCAAGTAGCTCGGAATTGTTGGTAATGTCATCAAGTAAGCCCAAATAGTGCAATAAAAAGGGGCAAGAAAAAAATAGTAGAAAAATGCTCAACAGACATAGCAAGTAAAAGAAATATGCGAAAAAAAAAGAAAAAATTGAGAAAAAGAATACAAAATGAGAAAAAGCCCGAAAAAGCACTAAGGAACATCATAAGAAAAAATTTCCAATTTCGAAGTTCCCAACCATTTTCATGTTACCCAATACACCTTTAACCTGAAAAGTCCTACCAAGTTCGGAATGCTAAATTAATTATCGCGTGGAGAGATAAGACACTAAAAGATAAATAAGAAAGAGATTAAGGGTGTGAATTAGAGGCGATGTTTCCATTCCTTTATAACCGTACTCCGATGATGAGATCTTTTCACCGTAAATTTTCGTGTTTCAATTTTGTGTGCATGACTTCGTGTTCAAATACATTTAATCTTTTTATCACGCACACCGAGAGAATAGCCACAATTCGAGTGATTCATTTGTGAGAGCATCCCATGAGCATTTTAATCAAAACAAATTTTCGAAAAGCAACGTAATGATCAATCGGTGGAAATTTGAGTTTAATTTTTAGCTTCGCACACACACACGACAAATTGAGTCTCTTTTGCATATGAATTTATGGTGATTATTTTACAGGAAGTTTAAATTGTACAATTATTAAGTATTTTGATTTTTCATTTTGTCTAAGTCGAATTTTGTGGGTATATTCACTGCAAACCCTCACGAGACAACACTCGTCCTGCTAGGGTAACCTAAGGGTTTAACGGCTTATTGCATACATTAAATGCAATCACTTGCCCGAGATAAAGGTATTTTATCCCAATAAAGTGTTTAGAAGAGTTTTGACGTTATTCTTTTTCTTTTACATTGCTTGGGACATGCAAAGTTCTAAGTCAGGGGGATTTGATCGGGCATAAATATCATATATTTATCCCCTTAATTTCGGTACTTTTGTGAACCTGGGTGGTGCAATTGATATGTATTTAACACATAATTATGCCACTAACCTTCGTTGGCAATTATTTTGTGTTTTGTGTTTCTCTGACGTGTTTTACAAGTAAAGTATGCAAGCGGTGCGAAAGAGAAATCGAAACCATGAAAGGCTAGGAAGGCAAGTTCAAGGGCATTTTCCTAATTCGGCAGCCTGATCCCGGAGGTGGGTCCTTCTCTAACGTTAAATATTTTTGAACAACGATAACACTAGAAAATACGGCACCCAAATTCGAGCTGCGGTGAAAGATTTATGACCCCTTGAAGTTGAAGAAAAATCCACAGAAGAAAGGAAGAAAATATGAAAATTTTCTAAGTGTTGGAAATGAAGGAATGAAGGGCCAAACCAGCAACATTTATCGAACCACGGTGTGAACCACTTCAGGGGTCAACCGCTACGATGTACCTGTGAACCGATTTGAGGTGCCTGATGCACGAAATTCTCCTTAAATGATGATTGGTCCAAAGAGTCCTATTATGTTACAAACTCCTCTAAAACGTACATGTATCATTGTATTGACTTAGAAAACATAGTTTTGAATAGTTTTTGACAGAGATAAAAGTAAGAGATTACTCTAGGAACATAACTTTGATTTGGTGCTTCAAGATTAACTATTCTCGGATTTGATTTCAAGTTTTACTTAAATTTTCATTCTCTCTACTAATGTTCTTGCAAGTTCCAGCATATTTTTATCATGAATTCTTTCACATGAAACATAGTTAATTTATGCATAGTTAGGTTCAGTATGTCCAGCTAGATTTTTTTGGGTTCGGATGCATGAACTCAACCCAATGTGAGCGTTGCATGCGTATAAAATTAATCCTTTAAAATTAAGGATTTATTAGACCGTATTGCGTAGCGAACACAACCATTGTAAATCTTTGTTTATTGTTTGCTTCAGGGTAACTGGGATGCTTTAGAATGCACTGCGAGTGCAGCTATCGCGTTACCTCTTTAATCGTCCTCCAATTACGTGTGGTGCGGGCTTGAATCTCATATACGTAGTGCTTTGGAGTACTAAAGATTGGGTCTGATTAATCACTTAATTTTACGATTAGTTTCATACTAGCAATAATCTAGGGATGAGGGATTGTATTCCCAGCCTGTTTTTCTCTTCATACTAATTACTTCATTCTTAATTATTAATCCTTGCTTAATTCATTAGTTCCATAAAATTAATCTAGTTTCCTTTTACTAAGCAGGATTAATTGCAATTGTCTTTTCGTTCTTCTTAGAATTGAATTTAAGTTAACCATCCGTCCTTCCGTCGTCATGATTTTCTCATCCTATTTCCCTGTGGAGACAATCCCGGCTTACCAGGTTTATTACTAACTTGACAGGCTTGCACTTGAGCCTAAAGAAAACGCAGTTTAGAGACACATTATTGGTCGCATCAAGTTTTTAGCGCCGTTCCCAGGGAATTAGGTTGACGTAGGTTAGATTCCGTTAATCTAAAGCATCGACCAAAAAAAACACAAAAAGATACTTCACCTCTCAAAATCCTGTTAACACAAAATTCTTAACTCACTCTAACTCCCCAAAATACTCCAACCAACATTCACAAAAACTCGATAGCCCTCACACTCCAAACGTTCCACAATTCTAGGTTACACCTCACACATCTTAACACTCAATTGCAAGTAACACTCTGACATCCCTCTTAGGACACCCCAAACAGCACTCTCCAAGCATACCAAGTGAGGATACAGAGTCATTAAGTGTGAGAGCCATGTCACAACACGGTAGTGTAGCCACAGGAGAGGAAGAGATACCGTACTGCCCTTTGAGAGAAATCTTATATCCCAAGCGAACTGTCACTCCGGGATACATTTTGCTCCCGTATAATGCAGGGCAAATTCACTTTATAAATGGGATGATCCAGATACTCCCCAACTACGATGGAATGGAATTAGAAAATCCATATCTCCATATCTGAGAATTTGAGGAGGCGTGTGAGACCCTCAGTGATCAAACTTGCACAAAAGAAGTGATACGCCTCAAACTCTTCCCATTCTTACTAAAGGACAAGGCTAGGACCTGGCTATGGTCTTTACCTCCTAACTCGATTGCATCATGGAATGACTTGCAATCTAAATTCCATAAGAAATTATTTCCTCCACATCAAACGAACTCTATCAAGGATCGAATTAAAACCTTCTGACAATCCAAAATTGAGTTATTTGAGCGATGTTATGAGCGTTTTAACAAGTTAATAACTTCATGCCCTCATCATGGATTTGATAAATTTCAAATCATTTCCTTCTTCCATAATGGGATGAATATAAATTCTAAATAACTCGTTGAAACCATGTGTAATGGTCCCTTTGTCTACCTAGACGCCAATGATGCTGAGCTTCACCTGAGGTATGTTGTCGAGACTACCCAAGCATGGGATACATCTGACCCTAGTGCTCATAATTGAATGCTCCAAATGACCACCACTCCATCGGCGACTGTCCTATTTCACGTAGAAAAGGATACTATGATGGCCATTCGACTTGATCTACTTGAGAAAGGAATGCGAGAAGTATTTAAGATATGTTTAAGATGACCAACTGGCTCCATCCTGAATCCCATTGAGAAGGTGTGTGTTATTTATGAGGTGGGCCATTCAAAAGAGGAATGCCCGACGATACCCGCCTACAAAGTTATGCTTCAAGAGAAAGTGAGTGGTGTAGGAGGATTCAAGGGTAATTTCGGTGCGCCACACGGGAATTCTTACAACCCTTCATGGAAAAACCACCCTGGTTTTAGCTATGGGAAACAAAATGCTGCGATGAATCCTAATTCACATGTTGCCCTTCCCCCACCATCACACTTTTAGGGCCTTAGAATTCGTTGTCTTGTGTTTGTTCTCCTTGTGGTAGGTGTATCTAACTGCATTATTTCTCTTACTCAAATCAAACCCCATCTTTTTCGGCCACTTAAGGAATCATTGGTCTTCGATAAATGGAAACGGTCTTTAGGACACACCTTATTGAGGTCGATGAAATCCACACATACTCTCTAGCTGTCGTTTCTCTTTCATACCACCGTCGGGTTTAAGAGACATTTTGGGAATTGAACTTCTCTAATGGACCTTTCCTCTAAAAGTTTCTCAACCTCCTTTTCCACTACCTTGGCCTTTTGGGGGCAGTGAAGCGAGCCTTTTGTGTGATCGATGGAAATCCTTGATCAACCTGAAGTTGATGGCCGACATGTCATACAGTTCCCATGCGATATATATGTTTTTCTTTAGAGAAACGATTAATTCCTTCCTTTCTTAGTCAAAGAGTGTGGTGGTGATTAGAAATTTTCTTTTTGATTGGCTCTCATCAAAAGATACTTCCTCCAGTTTTTCCATGACTCTGTCTATGGGGTTAACTCCTGTCTCTTCTACCCATGGTCGGCCATACTTTAATTGGTATTTGGATGGAGTGGCTCCATCCTAAGATGTTTTGGGTAATACTTCCTTATCTTTATTCATTTTTTTCTTAGGCATGATGGTAGAAATGTAACAGTTTTGAGCAATGGTCTGATCACCCCTAATATCCATTATTCTTCGCTTTGTAATACACTTGAGTTTTTTATGCTAAGTTGAGGGCACTACCCTCATGGCATGCATCCACCCTCTTCCAAGGATGGCTTGGTACGACGAGTCAATATCCACCACTATAAACTCAATGCGTTTAGATATGTTTCCTTGCCTTACAGGATGAACTACCTTTCCTAACGGCATTTCACCTTTCCAGCGAAACCAACCAATGGGACAGTCTCTTCCTTCAGGTCTGTAATCTTTAATTTGAGCTTGTGAAAAACCTCTAAGTACATTACCTCAGAAGAGCTAACTTGATCCACTACTAGCTTATCCACATCCCAGTTTGCAATCCTAAAGGTGATTACTAGTGCATCATGGTGTGGGGTCCTCACCCTAATTAAATCGTCTTCCGTAAAGACTATAATCTTATTATAGTCCACATCTTTTAGTTGCCTACATTTGCTAGTTTAGATATTGTACGGGATCAATCTGGAAGGCCTACATTACTACCATGAATTTCTTGAGTTCTATCTGAACTGCATTTGCCTAGATTTTCTTGGGGTTAAATTCCCCTTGAATAATGGCAAATTCGTGACCTAGTTTCTCATCAAGGACGTTATTTAGTTTTGGGTTTCCGTTAGTGGAGACCTGATCAACTTTATATTCAATGTACTCATTCAAATTCCCCGCCTGATCTAACTCGTCTAGATGTGATTTTAGGGCCTTACAATTCTCCGTCTTGTGTCTGTTCTCCTTTTGGTAGGTGTATCTAAGTGCATTATTTCTCTTTCTCGAATCAAACCCCATCTTTTTGTCTACTTGAGGAATCGTTGGTCCTTAATCTTACTCAGGATTGTGTAAATTGGTTCATTTAAAATGTATTAATGGCCTGGAACTCCTTAAATGAGTCTACCTTATTCTCATTTTTGGCTCCTTCGTCCTGCTTTTTGTTCCCCTTCTTGGGGATATTTTCCTTGTCATTTCCTTTGGATGCCTTTGCACTACCAGTGTCTCTATGGCTGAGGTTGACAACATCTTTCTCCTTGGCATACTTCTTAATACACGATATGAGGTCATCGATGATATTTGTCTCTTTTTTAGTGTGGAATGGTGCAACATGGAGTTAAGGGGCAAGCCAATTTTGAATGATGTTATGAAAACGGAGCAATCTTTAACCACATTGAAGGTTTCCCAATAGCGTTTGGCATATTCTCGTAATGTCTCCTATCGTTTGTTCCTCATAGTGATGAGAGAGTCCATCTTTTTTCAATGTGAGTTGCTAGTTATAAAGAGAGCCGTAAATGCCTCTACAAAGGACTTGAAGATTTTAGTCGAACTATGGGGAAGCCTTTTCAACCACTTATGGGTGACATCTCCTAGGATCGATGGGAATATTTAACACATAAGAGCTTTGTTGTGGTTCTATAGAATCATTGCTTGATTATACTAGTGCACATGATTTATGGGGTCGGTATTTCCATCGTATATATTAAACCTTGGGGATGTGAACTTCTTTGGGGGATCATCTTCCTCAATTGTCCTTGAGAAGGAGGACTGCATGGGTGTGATGAGAGATCTTCTTGCCAACTATTTTAGAGATCTATCCCCACGATGAGCTAGGTGTTGGTCCATCTCTCTTCGAACGAAGCTTTATATATCTTTCTTGTGACGTTCTTCATCTTGATTTCATCTTGTTAGTTGAATCACGTGCTCTAAAAGATCCTACTCACGGCTAGTACTCCTTCCTCAGCTATGAGGTTTGCTCACCTGAGGACTAGGCATCCGACCACACTTGTGATTTCCCTCATTTAGTTCTTTCTCCATAATTTTCAGTTGTATCTAGAGACGTGCATTCTCTTCCATTTAGAGCCGTGTTGCCTCCTCTTGCTAGTAGAGTCATTCCTCATAAGCATCACTAGTTGTGAGATTTGTGTTGATCTGGGATGTTTATTGATCTACTTAAAAAGATGCTCGTATGGGCAAAATCTGGGAATTCTGTCTCAATCAACCTCAGATATGACTTTAGGAAGGGACATATCAGCTCGTAAGTCACCAGTAATGGGTGCACTGCGTGGGTGATGAGACATTGTTTTCACTCTTTGGTTTTAAGTTTCTTTTTATAAAATAGAATCATTCCCACAAACGACGCCAATCGTGAGTGCAAGAGATCATAATTATCAATTCGAAAAGGCAAAGGTATTAAGAGAGTAATAAATGATCACAAGACATACTATTTACGTGGTTTGGCAACTGCCTACGTCCACAGAGGGTTTCTCAATTCTTATTAATTCTTCAGAGCTTCAAAATTACATGCCACATTGCCCCGAGGTGAGGGTCTTATTTATTGTAGTAAAAGTAGCTGGGTTGTATACAAACTGTTCTAGCTCTTTATTGGATCGTTAGTGATTCCTATTTATATCCTCCACTACACCAAAATGGATAAATTTGGCACCCTTCTAGAAGCTATCCTAGTCACGGTCATTGACCGTGATAAAAAACACGCGTTTTGTGTCACGGTCAATGACCGTAACAATTCGTATAATATTATCACGGTCAAGGACCATGACACGTCCGTGATAAATTTTCCAGCAAAAAACTCTTTCCCCTCCTTTTTTCTCTCTCTCTCTACGCTGCTCTCCCTCTCTCTCTATCTACTTTCAGGTTAGTTTCTCTTTCTCTCTCTTTCATTTATATATATATATATATATATATATATATATATATATATATATATATATATATATGTGTGTGTGTGTGTGTGTGTGTGTGTATATATGTGTGTGTGTGTGTGTGTGTGTGTTTATGTGCATGTGTGGTGTGTGTGTGCGTGTGTGCGTGTGTGTGGTGGGTGGGGGTGGGGCTGGGTGTGTGTGTGTGTGATGCGGGAAGGGGGTGGGCAGGGTATGTGTACGTGTGTGTATGGTCGGGGTGGGGAGGGGGTGGGGGTGGGGCTGTTTGTGTGTGTGTGTGGTGGGGGAAGGGGTGGGGCAGGATGGGGAGGAGGGGGCAGGGATGGGCGGTGGGGGTGGTGGGGTAGGGGTGGGGGGCTGCGTGTGTGTGTGTGTGTGTGTGTGTGTATGTGCGCGTGTGTATATATGTGTGTGTAGTGTGCATGTATGTGCGTGTTTGTGCGTAGTGTCCCTTGTAAACGAATTGATTGATTATTAATTTTTTTAGTAAATTAATATATAATTACCCCTCATTGTAAATTAGTAAATTAATATATGATTAATTATGAAAGTAGGATTTTCCCTCATTGTAAATTAGTAAATTAATAATTGTATACTTTAATTGTTAGTTTAATTGATGAAAATAATTAATTAAGTAGATGAATTAGAAGGAGTATGGGATACACATTTTTAAAGCTTTTAACTGATTTTCACTTTATCATTTTCACTTTATCATGTCTCGCCTTAAGACATGCAAACATATTATGAGCTAGATGCTGTTGTTTTGGAATTCAGAATTGAGGTGTTTAACAGTAACAATTCATTTCTGTTTGTAGTAATTGTACATATTTGCATGTCTTCTTCTAATTCATTTTGATTTGTACTAATAATATTTTTTTACAGTAAATGTCTCATTCAGGTATTAAGGCGAGGATGTTGATGCTAGTTATGATGATGTCGTTTGGGCTCGGTTGTAGCGGAGGGCTCCTTGGCCCCTAGGCTCCCCAAATATGGAAAATTGGGGATGCCCATCGAGAACAAGTCGGGGCTATTAGCGAGATCCCTCGAGCTGGTAAAGACAATTATCAGCCTGGGGTACATTAGTTGGAAGGAGGTGCCATATGAGCTCAAGTTAGCTGTTTGGGTGGAACTACAGGTAATGTATTTATATTTACATTTATATTTATATGAATATTTCAATTTCAATTTCAATTTCATTTTATATTTATGTTTATATTTATTCACAACTAACATTGTATTTGTTGGATAGGAACAATTCAGCCTGGATCCAAAGCTACCCGATTTCGTCTTAGAGCAGTTGAGGGAGCAACACAAGACGTGGAAGCACAATATGAGAACCCGGTACTTTGGGAAGATACGAGAGTCTGTTATCCGAATGCGTGAATCCATCCCGTAAAAGGAGCCGGTCTCATTGGCAAAATGGCAACAGTGCGTTGACAATGAGATCGGGGAGTGACAATGGGCATCTCGCCAATCGGGGAGGGAAAACCGGGCCAAAAAGACGGACGTAAACTACTCCGGACGGACGTCTTACGCCGAGGTGGAGCATAGGATGATGGTAAGATTTAATTTTTCTATAACTACAGAAATATATTATTCTACATAATTTCACTTTGCAGGGCCGATACTAATTTTACTTTATTTTATTTCAGGGGACAGGGAGTGGCCCTGGGGGTAGGCCACATAAGTTCGATACTTATGTGGCTCTTCGAACGAAGAAGGGGAAGGACAAGGAGGTGTCCCCGAGCGTCGCGGCCACGATTATAACTAATCCGACAGTTTAATTGTTATTAATTACGTTATAATTTTTTAATTTACTTATTTTACTAATAATGTGCTCTTTGTCATTTCAGGCAAAGGTTAAGCAAGTACATGAATCGCAGTCTGATGCCGACAAGGCATCTTTGTCCACATACGCACCCAACCAAGTGCTTGGTTCTGATCACAAGGGGAGGACAAGGGGGTGAGCTCGCGGGTGGCCAAATCCAAGATCATCGGATTGGAGACGAGCGACACCGGGTTAGCTCGAACGGTGGACTCGCGTGACGTGAAGCTGTCCCGTTTGGAGGCAATGGTCCAAGATATGTTCTCATTCATGAAGCGTTTGTTGGTCAAAAAATGCAAGGGGAAAGGGAAGGAGAAGGTGGTGGAGGAGGAGGTGCAGGAGGGCGAGGTGCTGGATGACGAGGATATGGACCTCGATGCTTCATCACCGACACGTGCGGACTTTGATGATCCACTTCCCTATTTGGCTCCCTTGGACCGATCGATGTCGACACTTAGTTGGATGAGCGTGTTTATATTGGACATATTTGATGTCCAGCGGATAGGGCAGGGGTTGAGGGACCCGAATATCATCTAGGGTGGACTAGTTCATGGATGTGAGCTTCATGAAATCGAGTCCAGGGTGCTCGTCACGCAAGTGATACCCGGGAAGGAGAACTCCCCATTGTGGTTGCGCGAACAATGCGGCTCGATGTATATCAGTGCGTGTTCCAATTAGTATATTGAGTGGCCTACTCACCTCCTCAAATTTAACCTTACCCAAGACATGTAGTGACATTATTTGAATCGAATTATTTTTAAGTTGGTACATTTGAATTATATTTCGTTTATATCGTGATGCATATTGTCTCTATTTTGCATGTATATTTGCATTATCTCTATTTTATTTGGATATATGATGCTTGAACAGGTACAACGTTGCTATAATAGGTACAAATATACTGCTAGGCAGTGGCAGTGGCCAAACTGCCCAGCAAAGTTTTTTTCAATTTTGCCCAGAATTATCACGTTCATTGACCGTGACAACTCCGTGACAAAGGATTATTGTCACGGTCAATGATCGTGATAATTTTTTTAACATTGTCACGGGTTTGTCACAATCCTTAACCGTGACAAAACTTGTCAAGGTCAAGGACCGTGATAAGTCTAACGAACTTATCATGGTCAATGGTCGTGATAAGTCCGTGACAGTAAAAGTTGTCACCCCCAGAATTGTCATGGTCATTGACCTTGACAAGTCCAACTTGTCAAGGTCAATGATCGTGACAATGCGGAAGATTTTTTGTAGTTCTCTGGGAATGTAGGTAACTAATATGAGTCTTCATAATTATCCACATGATATATTCTCGTATTTATTCATGTGAAATTAAATTTGACTTGGGCAGCATGTTGGGCTTGTTTGGGCTACTGAAAGTTGGGCTTTTATGGTTTTACATCTACACTTTTACCGAAAGAGAAAGATGAAGTTTGGAGATGAAAATTAATTTGAATTGGTAGTTGAGGTAAAATAGGAGTCTCCATTTAAAATGTGGGTTGAAAATGTAAACATTTATACTTTAATGTATGTTGATTAAATTCCGTGTCAACTCATTTGAGACGTGTATCATTCTATCTAAAAAAGCTTGAATCGTGGTAAGGAGTTTGACTAGAGAGTGAGGCTCATTCATTAGACTTCATGTAGATAGAACTTTGAATATATAAAAGGCGTCTTTACTTCACAAGACTTTAGTTGCTGAATTTGAAGACATATCCTTTTACGGTTATGTGATTAACATAACTGGCTACGCACACACACTAAGTTTTATCAAAATGTGTTTTTATTGATTGAACAAGTGTTTTTGGAGATTTATATGGTTTGTGTATACCTTAAGAAAAGCAAATGTGTTTCGAAGTGCTTGTTTAAGGTGTTTATTAAAACTATCTTAAAATGTTCGCATGGTCCCTTATAGGACCCATACGCACGACCATAGACGTCTTAGATTTTGTTTTGAGTACTGGCTAAAAGCATTATTTGAATCTGTTCTATGAATATCCAGTCAAAGATGTGATTATAAGTTTTAAATTGATTTTACTGGTGATTACTCAAGGTAAAAAGTATTTTACCTTATTCACATCATGTCTAGAGCCTTTGATTAATTCAAAGTGACAAGGCTAAGATGGAGCATAGGAAAGGTAAACCAATCCAAATTTTTTTATATGATCCTAGGGGTGTATAACTCTTAGGAGAGTTAAAAAAACATCTTTCAAAGGTTGGTATTACATCCCGATTGTCTACACTAGGTATTCCACATCATAATGATGTAGAGGAAATGCATGGTTAGTTATTCAAGACTACAACATTCATAATGAGATTTTACGTAAGAGACATGCATATATGTTCTCAATTTAGTTTCGTCTAAATTTCTCTCTTTAACTCCCATTGAACATTGGAATGGGCACATGCTCATTCTGGGGCATGTTTGGATCTGTTGGTGCTCGACAATCATGTTGGGGAAGGATCCAAAGATCTTGAAATCAAGGACAAAAGTATGTCTCTTTGTTGGTTATTCCAATGGTTATTAAGGTATTTAATATCATATTCTTAAGTATAAGAAGGTCATGCATTGCATCAATATCCGATTCTTGAATAAGGATGATATAATAAACTACAAGCCAGGAGTAAGCTTATCTTACAAGATAAAAGGAACATCATGTTATAGATGTTGCTAGACCACCCATACATGATGAAATACAACCTAATATTATTAATACATTACCTAGCTGTAGAGGGAGCACTACCAATTATTAGGTATCATGTGACATATGCACTGTATATCAAGTAGTGCCGTGTCATAGTGGGAGCATCAGAATTCATCCTACATGGTTTCTGTTTTATATTATTATTTCGATGAGATCCCACTGAAAAAAGGCATCCCATTACAAGTACTCTTTACTTTGACTTATGATTATGTATACCAAAATGGTTTAATGTATTCGAATTAAGTTTTAGGAACTTATAGACTTGCTGACGGGATGAAATTCATTGGGCATAAGTGGATCTATAAGAAGTTAAATTAAAGATTGATAGGAAGGTGCAAACCTTAAGGCAAGGACTACCAAAAGCATTTACTGAGAAATAAAGGGATTAACAATGAGAAAACCTTCTGGTTGATATCCATGCTAAAGTCCATCCAGATTCTTTTATATCAGGACTACGTTCATGAACGATTACCTTAACATGTACAAAGTAAATAAGTCAGCAAAGCAAAGCATGTAAGCTTAAGATATCCATTCATGGATTTAAGATACATCAAGGTCTTGAATCATTTGTTTTAATCAAAAATTTAATGTTTTGACTGAAGTCTGAATAATACTTGTCTATATAAGGAATATGATGAAGATATGGAAGTATTTCTAGTACAAAATGTGAATAATATTCTCCTAATAGGGAATGAGGTGGGTATATTATCTTAGATAAAAGTTTAGTTGTTCAGATAGCTCAATATAAAGTGCTAAGGACAAGTCAGTCACATCCTTATGACCATATTTTTACTAGATTGGATAAAAAGGATGTCTGGCTTAGCCAAAGATGTCTATATTGATGTTGTACTCACAAGTTTAGCATCGGGATTCCAAGAAAGGATTTTCCTTTCGGGTATGGAATCATCTTGTCTAAGAATGAGTGTCCTAAAACACTTGATTGAATATATATAATAACGAATATACCTAATGCTTTGATCCTGGGTAGCCTCATTTATGTATATTGTGTACTAGACTGAATCTTCTATGTCATTGGCATGGTCCATATTTATCAGTGTAATAGTCTTATACCTTTTTCGTACAAAGACTTATTTTTCAGTCATATACGAATTTTAAGTTTTTTACCTCGAAATATGCAATTACCTTAGGACGTGGAGCTATAAGCTGGAGGACTGTTAAGCATTCTTGCATAATTGATTCCACTAAAGAGACCAAAGTTGTTTCCATTTCAAAGGCAATTAATGAGTCTATGTGGATCGGGAACATCCTACGTAACTCGGGTGAGGTTCCTTCACCTGCAAATGGCTATTACATATTCTAGTGTTTATAGGGGTAAGATTACAAGTTGAAGAGAACCCATAACCGAGAAAGGGTTGATTACATTGAGATTAGGTTTTACCTAGTTCGAGATATCGAATAAGGTGAAAAGGCACACGGGTCTCTCTAGGGGTCGATAAATTAACATAATCTCAAATTAATTGTTTCCAATTTTAATCCCATTTATTTTTTTATCTCAGGTCGATATATTAATTCAAATTAATAAAAACAAAGTAAATATAGTGAAAATTAAATAATACATTGAATTTGTTCCAAATCCAATCAATTAAGTCAATTTAGCAATTAATCAATTAGGTTCAAATTTCATATGAGGTGATAGCAATTAATAATGGCAAAAAAATGTAATCACACAAATAGGGACACAATCATTTAATGTATAACGCTCTCAGGAAAAACCACATGCACCCAACCCAAACACAAGTCGAGTAGTAAAAAAAACACATGGATTGCAAAAGGGCAGGCACGATTTACAACCCTTGATTTCATCGTAACAATAAATCATTGTCGTTCTGAACTTCCAAGCTTCGTGGTATTAGTTTTTTCCATATCAACCGTAACTTTGACTTAACAACCACAACTCGTGAGCCTCGATATCCATTGATCAATGAAATGGATGCATCTTCTCGAATATCTATCGCAATTTTGATTCATATCTCTCTAGTCTTGCAAACGTGCCTTGAATTACAACCCAAGTCAATCGGCTCACCGATCTTAAAAGTATCCTCAAGCCCTGCACAAAACAAAAGACAAACCTCCACAAATTTTTATAATGAGATTTTATAAATTATATTTTAGAAAACATCATTAAAATTTGATATGTAATGTGAAAAAGGTTATTCTAATACACTAAAAGAACCAAATAAAAAACAGTGTGCTCTGGAATTTTTAGGGTTAAAACTCACAAAAGTTCTTTGCAAAACTTAAAAGAGGAGTTCTCTTTGTTTAAATGACTAAACGGACAATTAAAAAATTTAAGTCAAATGTGCGACCAAGGAAAACAAACTGTACAAGCCCCTGAAATAAAACTTGTTATAGCAGTCTCCATTACCCGCTACAGTAGTGGGAGTAGCCACTAGAGTAACCAACACTAGCCGCGGTTGTAGGTTACAAAAAACACGACCCTCTCAAGTAATCCCGCAGAACCCACTGGTTGAACACACATTGTTTTCACTTTTTAGAGTTTTTAGGAACCATTATAGGTTGGAACTTTTTACGAGCATTTTAAGTGTCACTAAAATAATTTCATTGAAAATACTGGACAATTAAAAATAGAGATAAAACCTTTTAAAAATTCAAAAATATTTTAAAATTAACTAAAGTAAAAATGATTTTATGTTTCAAAAATAATTTTTCTCACATATACAACCTGATTGTGTGGCTTGAATTTGGTGTGATGGATATTTATGCTGCATTGATCTTGTTGTGTCGCTAGTGTAGAATTCAATTGTGTGCGATCTTCAATAAAAATGACATACACCTAAACTATGTTTTGATATGGAATTTAGTTAACAGTGACGACTATGTTATTATAAATCTCTCCCTTCGTCAATTACATGACAAAAATAAAAATGACACAACATAAAATTAAAGACATCATCTTATACATCAATTTCTACCTAGTCCACAACCCCTCGAGAATTTATATACAAAATGGGTAATTAAAAATGTAATATAATCAAGATGATATAATATTATAATCAAGATTAGTAATTAAAAACGCAATGCATGCACATTATAATATTATCACCCTAAATTCAAAAAATAAAAAATCTTTCCACCTCGAATCTATATCCCCATCCAATCTGAAAATTCTCATCCTTTTTATCAATACTAGGAAGAGGGAAAAAAGAACCGAATAGCACAAAGTATCTTACCAAGGAGTAAAATGAAGGATATATAGTAAAGGCTAAGCGAAATATAATTCCAATCTCAACTAACCTAGCAAAACATATGATATGATTATGCAACTACAAAAAAACATTGCTTGAATAGGAATATGAGAAATACATTCAATGAAATATGAGTCATATAAAATATATATCAGTTATCATATAACATCAAACATAACTGTATATTCATTTAAGCAAAAAAGATTCAAATTTCATCTTATAAACAAAGAATAAAAATGATATAAACACGAGTGGTTCACTAATGTGAGATTAATAGCCAAAATAGGTAACCCCTCACAAGCTATCCAACGGGAATATGAATGATATTAAAATCTGGAAAATAGATTGCCCCACCCATAATTTATTCGAATTAAAGATTCAACCTATAATTGTGCACATAGAATATTCAACCATATTATGGAAAGTTTAAGTTCATAAAGGGTTCATGCCAATTAAGACCTGAATTAACATGCGAAAGTGAAGCAATTAAATATGGTAATAAAAAACTATGCAAGACGAAATAAGTGCACAACTATTGTTCTTCACATGATATCTCCCTAAAAAATTCCCCTTTAAAATTTTTGTTTTTTATTTTATGAGGGTATGGTTTATCATGTATTTCTATTATTTCTCTAAATGGATCTTTCAGCACACTTTGGGCAACACTTCTCTGCACCACCATCATTTTTACATTAATCCTTACAAGTAGTGGTTCTTATGTCACATGTTTAAAAAATTATCAAAAATAATATGTGACCCGATTAAATGCAATCGCATGCAATATAAAACATTTCAAATCAAAATCAAGGATACACCCTAGTTCAACTCGTGTATGTGTGTGACATATGGTAGTGACTACTGCATATGCATCATGAGTTGTTCTTGATGAACTCCTAAAAGGTTAAGCAAATCAGAAGTGAAATGTCTCTCTACCCTCCTAAATTTGTAATTAATAATATGATATAAGATAACATAACGTGTTCCCAAATATTTTCAGTAATCTCAAAACATAGCTATCCACACAAAAGAGTGAAATCTTTTTGTATTCTCGTAAATTTTTAAAAGAAAAAAATAATTTAATGACACAAAAGAAAATAATTTTTTTTCTATTTTTTGTATATAAACCCAAAAATATACCAAATAGAATAAAAACATAATAAAATTACCCAAATATAATCAAGGATATATAAAACATCATGCAATAGAGAATGATCGAAGATTAGAAACTAAGGCACCATGAAGAAGAAAATATTAACTTAAAAGCACACTTATTCTATGTAGAGAAACAAAACCACTCACCCGTGAGAGGAAACCTCTTTACTTAAAGGAGGAAAAATGTGTGTGCAAGGGAATGGATTGAGGAAAAATATATTTACTAACCGATTGAGCAACCAAGTTTGATTTCCTAACCCAAATATATCTAACGGTGGGAACATGAGTTTTTGGTATCGGGTTGATTCCAGCCCACGGTGGCACTTAAATTTTAGGATTTGTAACTACAACATTTACAGGGAGGCTCCTAATCCTTTGACTTAAAAAAATATGGTGGCCCTAGACAAGTACATTTGTTAATTGTAGGCACCCAAGACAATGTTTTAGTATCAAAACAAACCTCCTTAAGGTGACCTATACTGCCACAAAACGAACATGTATAAAAGAGAGAATAGTTACAATTGGACTGGTCTCTAAGGATGTCCCTGAGTGGTTGATTTGTCTTGGTCATGGTAGTTGACACTCCCACAAAATTAGTCTTGGCCTTGGGTGAAGGTGTACTATACCTATTAAAACCTATACCTTGTTTATCATTTTTAATATGAAGGGACCCTAAAAATTTTGCTAATTTTTCGGATTGCATTTTTAAGTCAACCTTTACTTTTTTTCAGTCTTTTAACTCACTTTCTAAAACATGAACCCTAGTCCCAACCTCTTTCTTAGACTCTTCTAATTTAAAAAAGTCACGTTTCATGCCTTTAAGACTTTCATAAATAATATCTTTTTGACTTTGAATATTTTGCAAAATATTATTCTCACCTTTTAAAAACAAAATTTCCTTTTCAAGGGATTTAATTGTTTTTGTAAAGTTCAAATTCAAATTATTTACAATTTTTAGCATTATTATGAAGCTCGTTAAATTCCTCTCATATATCAAAATCATTCTCTTCACTAAATTCATCTTTGGAACCATCAATTTGAGGTTCCATTATGAAAAACAACCAAAAAACCTAGAAAATAAAAAATCCTTAAATTATAATAATCTACTTTAATTCATGTTTGAAAAAGCACACGAGTCTCTCTGTGGGTCGATATATTAAATTAGTCTTTAAAAAAAATTCCAACTTTAATACTCATTAATTATTATCTTAGGTCAATATATTAATTCAAACTCAAATTAATTAAAATAAGGTATTTATGGTGAAAATTAAATATCCAGTTTAGTTTGTTCCTAATCAAATTAATTAAGTCAATTTAACATTTTACCAATTAATTAATTAGGTTCAAATTTTATATAGGGTGCTAGCAATTAACAATGGCGGAAAATTGATGCAATCACACAAATGGAGACACGGCCATTTAACGTGGTAACCATCTTGAGAAAAATTATATGCACCCACACAAAGCACATGTCCAATAGTATAAAATAAATGAGGAATTACAAAAGAAAAAACGCGCTTCATAACCTTTCATTTGATCACAATCACAAATCATTGTCATTCCAAACTTCCAACCTCTATAGTACTATCTCTGTCAATATCCACCACAACTTTGCCTTGACAAACACAACCCTTAAGCCTCAGTATCCACCGATCTATGAAACATGTATTTTTTCTCGCATGCCACGTCCAACATTGATTCCTGCCTCAACAGTCTTGCAAGCGTGCCTTGGATCGTAACCTAAGTCGATCGACTCAGTGACCTTAAAAATCTCCTCGAGAGTTGATCACACCCAAAGCAAAACCTCCACATATTTTTATAATTAGATTTTGGGAATTATATTGTAGAAAACACCCTTAAAATAGAGATGTGAGGTGTAAAAGGTTTTTTTAGAACATTAAAAATAACCAAATACCAAGCACTAGGCCTGGGAGTTTTGGGGGTTAAAACTCATAACGTTCCTTGCCAAGAAAAACTCAAAAATAGGAGTTCTCTTTGTTTAAAAGACTAAACAACCAATTAGAAGAATTTAAGTCAAATCTGCTAACTAAAAAAAACAAATCGAACAAGGCCCTAAAATCAAACCCGTTATAGCGGTCTCCATCACCTGCTATAGCAATGGGAGTAGCTGCTAGAGAGTCTAACACTAGCTGCAGTCGCGGGTTATTAAAAACGAAACCCTCTCGCTGCAAGCCTAAGGGACCCACTGACTGAATAAAAAAAAATTGAAGAACCCCAAAATTTGAAAAAAAAAGTTTATTCAGTAATGTGATCGATACATTCACGAATGTATTGAAGATAATAATGTGCGAGATTCAAGAGTAAAGGCTGCCTTGATTATACTTGAGCAATCTCATACCGTTTACAAAGGGTTCATATATACTTAATCCCTAGGGTTATTATAATAACCTGCAAAATTTATAAATAGATTGATCCGTTCTATGTATAAATAATACGAGACTCGATACAATTTTTAACATTTTAAGCATGATTTAAATAAAATAAAATAATAACTCTTACATACTAAACACAATGATCAGACAATCCACGACAAAAATATAATACCAATTGAAACCATAATGAAATAAAACTCCACATTGGAATGTAAAAGTCTCGTCATGATATATATATCCCAACTCTAAATACATAAATCAACTCCAACATAAATAATATCTAAATACAATAACACAATTCGACCAATTAATGAAATAAAATACAATAAGTAAAGGTGAGCTACAAGCTCGACACCTACATAATTTGAATGAAAATCTGGAAGACGGGATGCATATCCAACTAAGAAAGGTCAATGTCGTGGAAGCGGTTGCTACCTAGGACATAAAAAACAGTTCCACAAACATGATTAAACCTAACAAGTTTATAATGAGTAATAATCTAACTAAATTTAGTCCACAATAACAATAATACAAATTCCTACCATGTTTTAGTTATTTTTAAGTTATCCTAACCCAAATAACCTAATTAGAACATGCAGTTCTAATCCCAATCCCAAGTTAAACCCATGTTGAGGTTGCACTATGCACATATGAAGATGATGGGTGAGTGAGACTTTGGATTTGGATCGAGGCCGTCATGGATGATCGTGTTGACCTATCGAATGGAGCGTTATATGACATATATGCTATGATCTAGGACACTTAGAAATTTCTTAGATAATAAGATGGAGATTTATAAAATCATGTCCTTACAAATCTCCATTTACGTCTATGCCGGTACATACATAAAAACCATCCGAATTATGCTACCCAAACTCAAAAAAATGACATACAATTTAATATCCCCATTAAACCCAAAAATTGAAAATACCGAATGCCATATCTTCAAAAAGATTTCAACATCTTCAAATCTCCAACATCTTCAATCTTTCATTGTCATAGTCAGTGTGTGCAAAATATGATTCTTAATTTTGTTCCAACACACATGAGACAAGAAACAATACCCGTAATGTGCAACAATTTCAAATATAATGATAAGGAAAAATAAGTATCAATTAACCTCAAGAAAATCATTATTAAATTAAACAAAAATTCTCCCCCATAATTCGTTCTCCCCCTTTTTATGATGTCCCCAATTAGACAAATATGAAGAACACAAAGCAATGCGAATGGAGAATGTCACAAGGTAATAAACGTTCTCTTTGTGATTTTTTTTTTAAAATTTTCTCACAAAATATACAAAAAAAAAATCACACAAAGAAAAAACATGAAAATAACCAAGTCAGTGATAGCGGAAATGTAGGGGTGTGAACAAATTCGATAAGAAAATCAATGCATACAAACATAACAAATGTGCACGATGAATATCGGTTATTTCTAACGAATGAACTCAACATCTTCCTTCGGTGTAAAAATGGTGGAATTATAAGTAATTGACTCAATCAAATCAACAAAACAAAGCTCAAAGTGATTTTTACACCAATAACGTCCAAAACTATGTAATGCTTTTTCAGGACTTTCGAGGACGTGCAAACCTGTTTTATATTCCATCCAAACTCCCTCACAAATAATAATAATAATAATAATAATAATAATAATAATAATAATAATAATAATAATAATAATAATAATAATAATAATAATAATAATAATAATAATAATAATAATAATAATAATAATAATAATAATAATAATAATAATAATGCTTTTTATTTTTTCTTTTGAGGTGATTAAACAAAGTCCTATTGGCCCACCTTTTTGGCATATTTTTTTTATTGCCTTTGAATTTTTTCGGGGCTCTTTTCAACCTCATTGGACCTTGGCATCTGTTTTTGTGCCACAATTTTTCCAGGTCCGATTTAAACGGTGGCCTTATCACAAAGGATAAATTAGTACCTTTCGTAGCCCTTCCTCGTTTTTCAAATATATCACACAAACTCACAACAACGGTTCTTACATGCTCTACTTTCTTGTCAAGTTTTATCGCACTTGGTTCACTGTATAGAAAGAATTGAGATGGAAACACTCAAACTAGCATGTGATAGACAAGTACAATATTCAAATAAAACCACGCATGTGTGCAATAAAGGAGATAAGGAGCCAAACACGTAGAAGATATCACTAATTGCATCTCAATGACTCCAAACAATGTAAAGCACTTGGATGAAATGACATAGCATCTCAAATCACTATCAAACAGTCATGTGGAATATGGAATGAAGTTATGACTATGGTTATCTTAAATGTTCATCCATAAATGGTGCAAACAAAATACAAAACTCTTTGTGTTTTTCAAAAAAATTTATAAAAAGAAAATATTTTTGACTTTTTCAAAAAATTGTAAAATATTGTTGGATTTTTCAAAATTTTATGAAAATCAAAATATTTTTGGATTTTTCAATTTTTGAAAGAAATAGAATATATTTTTGTATTTTTCTAAAAATAAAAAAAAAATTAAAAACCAAAACAAATAATGATACAAATGATATAATCTAGAGATAGAAATCATATGATATGAATATGAAAAATGCATCCTACTCTAGACATGATAACCACCCCTCAGTCAGTTAAAATTCCTAAAGACTTACTATGACTCTCAAATCTGAGGGCATTTAAAGGTTTCGTGAAAATATAGGCTAAGTGAAGGTCGATAGACACAAAACTTAAGGATGTGACCTTCTCTTCTACTAGCTCATAGATAAAGTTCTCCCGTATCCTAATGTGCTTTGTGCACGAATGCTGGAATGGATTACGGGATATGTGTATCGCGCTCATGTTATTACAGGAAATAGTCATAGCATCCTGTGATATAACAAAATCCTCTAACATATGCTTCATCCATGGGAGTTGCGTGCAATAACTCCCGGCGGTTATGTACTCAGCCTACACCGTGGACAAAGTGATAGAGTTTTGCATCTTTCTTAACCAAGAGACAAGAGTAGAACCAAAGAAGATATACCCACCAAAAGTGCGCCTACATCCATCTACATCGTCAGACCAATCGACATCCGAGTAGGTGGATAAATAGTCATCAGTATCAAAGGAATATCAAATGCCAAATTATAGAGTCCCACTCATGTATTTGATAACACGTTTAAGAGCGAGTAAGTGTGACTCTTTCACGGACACCTAATATTACGCACAGACTCCAACACTAAAGGCTATATCGAGACGACTGACAGTCAAATAGAGAAGACTACCTCTCATACTCCCATACAAGGTTTTCTCTATGTCCTTACCTGAACGATCCTTACTAAGATTTGTTGAGGTACTCATCGGGGTACGTGCATGCTTAGCGGAGTCTAAACTAAATTTCTTCACAAGGTCTCTAGTATACTTGGATTAGGAGATGAACATCCCATCCTCTAGCTAATGAACTTTGAGACTAAAGAATAATGTAAGCTCACTAACCATGCTCATCTCAAACTCACTCTTCATCTCCTCTTTAAAGTTGTGAGCATATCGAGAGCACGTGGATCCAAAGACTATGTCGATCACATAGACTTGGGCATCCAAAATAGCACCATCTCCTCTCCTAACAAACAACATCTTATCAAATCCCCCTCTCATGAAGCCACGGGCTAAGAGATAGGAAGTGAGTCTCTCTTACCAAGCACTGAGTGCTTGCTTCAAACCATACATAGCTTTTCTCGTAAAATAGACGTGATCAGGGTGCTTAGGGTCTTCAAACCTGATAACTTTGGTTTTGTATGTCGTTATTTGAAAGCCAAGTTAGTCAAAAACCTTAAAATACCTACAAATAATATGAATCTCAAGTGTAGAGGTAAGCAAGGGTATCAATCCACTTTCAAGGGGGTAAGCTAGAGACAAATTCAATTGTAATTCACTTTTTATTTTATTTTTGTGCTTTTTCACTTTTCTACTTTTTTTTCTTTTTCAAATATTAAAACAATTGGGTGAGGTGATGACTTAAACTAAATGTGATATGATAATAACTAACTAGAAAATGACTAAAATGGAAAATAAAGTCTAACACTAAAATAAGAGATAAAGTGAGGTAAATAATTGTGAGAACAATCAAGGAATGGGACTACACCATAAATTTTAGCTATTCTAATTAATTAATTTAATTTATTGAATTCTCCCAAATTAATATCAAACTTAAAAATCAACTCTCATTGCAAATGTAATTTTAATAATAACCTTTTAGAAAATTAAGTTTAACAACCCACAACTCTAGAAAATAGATCTACACTCCTTTTAATTAATCAACCGCTAGGATCGATCAATTAGAATTTATGTAAATCTTATAAAATAAATTTTGAGTTGAAATTCAAGTAATAATACCACACTTAAGAAACCCCTATCTCTAGTTTGTATCTAAAATGGGTATTATATCTAGAATTTCGATTTTCTCTCGAAAATCATTTACCCTCTCTCGAGACATAAATTTAAGGGTGGGGGATCAAAATTAACAATCAAAGGGAATTTTCAAGTAATCAAACTAATTAAACTAAAATAACATCAAATAAGGGTTTCCCCCCACCCCTTGATAGGGGATTTAGCCTTACATGGTATAAGATTTGACAAATTAATAATCAAAGGCATAAAATAAATGAGAAGAGAAGAGAACAATCAAACCCAATCTCTTGAAGTGAAATTGAACTCTTATTTCCTTGAAATCAAGCACAATCCATCCAATATGAGCATCCAACAATAATCAAATCAATAATCAACTCAATTGAATTTCACACATTTATCACTCACAAATATCTAAAAAAAATGAAAATAAGACTTTTTACAAATATTTCTACCTCATTTATTCTAACCTAACTCTCTACTTTTCTCTCTTTATTTGATGATAAGTCCTCAAATGGGGTCTTGAGTCTTCTTTTATAGTTGATGCATGACACACATGGGGCTAAGGTTAATTTGGGAATGTTTAATGTGCATAGAAATGAGGTGTGTACACATGAGGTAAGAGAGGTGTGAGCTCATGTGGGCGAGGAGATTGAAATAAATCTGATTTAGTTTAGAGGGTATAATGGGAAGTTGGGTTAAGTAGGTAGTTGGGGGTAAAATTTGGGAACAAGGGGTTAAAGGATTAATTAGGCACATGGGATAAATGAGTTGGTTTTTGGTCTCTTGGTTTGGCAGGTGACACACGATTTAGGCTTTGCATTTTTGAAGAAATGGGTCATGGCTTTAAGTGAAATGGGAGGAAATGGGTTTGTCATTTTGGTTTGAGATTTGGATTGAAAAGGGTTGGATATGGTTGCGATCAGTTTGGCATTGGCCGGAGGTTGGAGGTTGGAGGTCGGACGGCGGTCGGGCTGGCGGGGTATGATGACGTCGGCACTGAAAATGAAGGCAGGTGGTTCGGTTCTGATTTTTGTCCCTGTCGGAGTGGAGAGGAGGGTTACGCCGCCTCTGGATGGGTGACAGGGATCGAAGGTGGTCGCCGAAATGGGGCTATGCCGGTGTTGGGGTTGTGTTTCCGGCGGCTGCCGGCGGTTTTGGGTAGATGGGTCCGAGTTTGGGTTTCGGGTTTAAGGTGGTTGATTGGGTTGGGGTGTTGTGATGTTGGTAATGGTGGAATGAGATGAGATGAGAAAGAGAGAGTGGTGAGAGGTTGAAGAAGATGGTAGTTCGGTTAGAGTGTATGAGGGTGTAGGGAAAGTAGGTGTGAGGGTGAGTGAGTATGTTAAGGTGTGAGGGTGTGTGTAGGATATTTGTGTGTGTATGTGTTTGGAGGTTTATGTGTGTGTTTATTTTGTGACCCCAATATTAAAGACTCAACTAAAATAAAACTAGAAGTAAAAATAAATTCTAACAAAAAAAATTAACAACTAAAAACAATAAAAATATAAATATAAATAAAAATATAAAAAAATAAAATCCTAAGCTTATATAAAAACTAAAATAAAAGAAAAGAAACAAAAACTTAAAATCTAAATGAAAGCTAAAGTCCTAAAAAAATATAAAATATAATAAACTAAAAATAAACTCCTAAAAACTAATCCTAATAAAACTAAAAACCAAGGTTCTAAAAGGCGCGAGGCGTGGTCGAGGCGTAGAGGTCAAGCCTCAAGCCTTAGGAGCCTAGGCGCGCCTAGGCGAAGCCTAGGCGTCAAAAGGCGTTTTTCCTTTTTTTATTATTTTAATTATTCCAAGGCTAGTAATATAATAAAATAGTACATACCTTGAATTTTGAAAATATATCCATATGTTTGGTAGCCATCTTTCTCATATTCATGCTTCATAACCAATATTTGTCTACTAATCTCTTGTTTTTTTAAAAAAAAGTGTGCCTTAAGGCTTTTACCAATAATAAGGCGTAATAAGGCGTAGGCGATGCGTTTCTCTCAAGCCTCAAGCCTAGGCGGAGCCTAGGCGGGCCTTTTAGAACAGAGCTAAAAACTAATAAAAATCAAAATAAAATAAAATTATACTAAAAAATAAAAATAGAAAATAAAACCTAGAAATCCTAAATAAATCTTAAAAATAAAAAAGACTCAAACTAAAAATATAAATAAAATAGAAAGACACAAACTAAACACACACGGGCTTGGGGTGATGCTTTGGGTTAGTTTTAGGCTCGGGTAAGGTAGTCTAGGGTTATGGGACAAGGTATTTAACACCATTCAATGCGCATTTTCCTTGATATATAGATTTTGACACCGCAAACGGACATTGGACCTACAAGATAAACATTTAAGCACATAAGATCCATATTATCGAGAATTAGCAACTAAAGTGTATCTATTCGGGGTATAAAATATACAGTTTTGGGTGCTTATCACACCACCCCCAAACAGAGCGTTGCTAGTCCTTGAGCAATAAGATAGAGAGAAAGAGAAAGATAAGAAACCAAAAGTGTACCACTTTCGCGGGCACTTGTGTTGCACTTAACATGTGCAACAAGCCTTTAAACCTATAGGTTGCCCTACAGGACGAGTTGTGTCTCGTGAGGGTTTGCAGGGAATATACCCACAAAATTCTTTATTTTGCAAAAATTTATTAGAAGGCAGTCAATCTCTTATTAGACGTAGAATAATTGCACAATCCATCACAAGAAAAATATTTTCAGAAATATAAGCTAGAAGCGTAAAAAGTTTATCTAAGTGAATACACAAGGCACATCCTTCCTATAACTCAACGTGTGTAGTGTGAATCAGTCAAAACGGGTCGAGTATCACAAGAGTAATTCCTAGATTGCCTTTTCGAAATCAACGCTTCAACTTCAAATCTCACCGGATATAGCCCTCTCAAACAAACTCTTGAGATTAGGGTCAATGTATCTCTCTTGTGTGTGAAGAGGTAAGTAAATGTAATCAAGCTCAAACGTCTCACACACACATAAGAAAGAACAAACAATTAGAAAGAAAAATTATCTCATGAAAGAAATGCTAATCAATATATCGAGAACTTCGAGTTATTCACCACGTTGACTATCATTTGCCCGAACACCTAGGGAAAATATGGATGATAATGGGTGAGGGGTAATTGAAATGAGAATGGTATGATATGAAGGATAAGATGGGATGGTGATAGTTATATTAAGGATGAAGGATGATGGATGAATGTATGATGGATGTGTGAGAAGAGTGTTCTATGAAGAACAAATGTCTTTATTTCAAAACCAACTACTAACTATAAACTCTCTTTCTTTTCTTTTCTCTCTTTTTTCTTTTTTTTCCTCTATTTTGCTATTTTTCTATTTTTGCTATTTTTTTCCTCTTTTATTTATTTTTTATTTTTCTCTCACTTTTCAACCCAACAATGAAGACATTTACATTTGAAATCACATTCCTTTTCTGAATATGATGGTGATATAAATGGAGGTGATAGGTGATGATGTGGGGAAATATATGGATGGTGAGGGGAATATATATGAAATATGGGAAAGCATGGGAATGTAATGAATGAAGTGTATGGGTGAAAAATGGATGCGAAATGGAAAAGTGGTAAGTGCATGGATGAAAATTTGGTGACCGGGACAAATATCAAGACACGCGTTTCTTACAACTCGAAAGAGATGTCATTCTCAGTGATCAAGCCAAAAATAAAGAATAATGAGATCATACAACAATTAAAGTGCGGACCCAAAAGAAGTTGAATCAACTTGTGACTCGGAGATTGCGTAAGACACTCTGAAGGGGTAAAAGGCACAAATCTCACAAGCTAAAAGTCTCCACTAGTGATCCTTAAGGTTCTCTTGGGAATTGTAGTACTCCTTAACTCTGAACCGTAGTTACATGATCAATGCGCACATTTTTGTTGAATCTAGGAATTCATAGTGAAAAATGCCTTGTTACATATTACATAATCTATTTAGAAAAAATATTCTCTAGCTTGATTCCTAGACTTAAAAGATGGATGATCGAAAATTCACATCAATGAGTTAGATGGAAGAAACTGCACGAAATTTTAAAAATCAGGGTTAAAACTTAAAATTTTTCAAAAGAGGTACGATTACGATAAAATTCCCCACCCCCAAACAAAATGGAACATCGTCCTCGATGTTAAGTATAATGATTTTTAAAATTGAGAGTGTAAGGTAGGAAAGATAATACCAGAATCAACCGCTAGTGAAGTGGAAAGATGAAGCCAAGAATAAACCTGAATAAATGATAATAGATAAAAAAAATGTACAAGTCTTTAACATGGTAAAGCATTGGGTGATGTGAAACACCACCCCCAAACAGGATGAGACTAGTACAAGAAACGCGGGCTGCCTCCCGGTAGTGCTAAGTTTAATGTCTTCAGCCAGACCGAACCATTCTCACCCTAAAGGTAAGATCTATGAAAGTGCGGGGCGGCAGAAAAATCGGGTGATGAGAATCACCCCCAAACAAGACTGAAGCGTCAGTCTTGTTGGATAGAGGCTAAAGGTGTCAATGCACTTGTATGGAAAAGTACATCATGTGATGCAAAGCATCGGTGGACCATGGGTGGGTGGGGATCAGGGTAAAGGTGAGGGTGGAAAGGGTGAAAAGGTATCGACCATAGGCCTTGTTGAGCTTAAAGGTGAGGGAAATAAGGTCCCTATAAGCATGGTGCTCAAGTTGGTGAGGAAGGAAATATGGTGGGGAAAGTGGAATGGGGTGGGCCTCATAAAAATAGCACGACCGTTCTATGAATGAGCGATGATAATGGTCGTGCTGTGACACACCAGGGAGCTATTGAGAAGAGAAATCAGCACCGCAAGGAAGTGGTATACATGGAGGAACAATCTCGGTGTCACGGTGGAGAGCAGCACCATAAAAACTCTCATGGGTGGAGGATGGTTTAAGGTGAGGATCTAAAAATGTTGATGGAAACTTGAAATGTGTAAAGTCAAGATCCAAGCCAGGTGGTGGGGTGGAAGGGATAATGGGTGGGTCAGGTGGGATAAACGGTGGAGGAAAATGATCCAACTCAAGAGTGGGAGACACACACTCCTCATGATGCACGGAGTGATCCTCAAGGGAACTCGCAGGAGGAAGTGTGGAAATAAACGAGTGAGTGATCAACTTATCCACCATTATGTCGCCATTCGAGGTGGTGAAAGGGTCTAACGAGGCATTAAGATCGGAGATAGATGAATCAACATCAATATTAGGCTCAAGGGGAGCCAAATATGATGGGTTAGGATCCATATCAATAGAGGTGGGAACCATCTCTGACGTTATCTCGGTACAATGGTGAGCACTCGTAGCCGGAGCGAACCTAAAATATATGGTCATGTCAGAGACATAGGTAATTGTGACATAAGGTAAAAGCTCGGGCATATTTTTGGATATCTTGGGAGTGTGAACCTCAAAGTGGGGTTCATGTGGATATGGTGGGATTGGATCAGGCTCACTATCAAAAGTTATGACAACACAATTGTCGACTTGGTACCCGAACCATGGAATGGTCTCAACTTCGAGATTCTCGGGGTGGTAGGGTTGGTCACACTCAAAATTCGTGTCACAAGAGGGCACATCATCTTCACACTCGATCGCAACGATGGGTGGATCCATGGGAATATTCGATTGTCTCGCACACTCCAATTCATTAAGGCGTTGTTCAAGCTTGTGGAGAGCTTGAGTTTGAAGTTGAGTGGCTTGCTCTTGCTCGAGTATGAACTTTTCCAAGAGGGTTTCGAGAGCGTAGGTGGATAATGGTGGTGGTGTGACGGGTGGACACAACTCGCTATGTTCATGACTATATAGAGAATACTCATATGAAGTGGGTGGGGACAAGTTCATCATACACAAAAGGATGGCTTTCGTGATGGACAAATGGTTGATACACATGGGGTGCGTAGTGGCGTAACTGATCGTGAACGAGTGCACAAGGTTGCCATGACAACTGTTGGAACGTGTGAGGATCCACAACATCGGGTTAGGATTCGTATTGCATGGAAGGGTGATCAGGCCTCCACGAATAGCTCGGGTACTCACACAACTCGGGATTAGGTATATCGGGATAATAGGCCGAGGTGGATTCTGGAACAGTGTCATATGGATACACATGTTCCATGGTGGGTGCGTAGGGATATGAAGAGTATGGGCACTCAAGGGATAAGTGATCGGCATAGGAACAATGGGTGCACGACAAGGTATGAGACACGTTGACACTTGACACCGATGGTGATGGATTGTGAGGTGCGTGCATAGATGGGTCAAGAGTATCCACGGTACTCGTGAGAGAGGTGAAATCATTAAAAATATCATAAAGAGATGCCTCGGGATCACTCTCACACGTGTCACGTGTCAATGGAAAATGACCAAAGTAGTCCTGTAAAGGACGATCTTCGGCCATGTGGAGCGAAATATTTTTTGGGGAGTTTTAAATTTTTTCAAAAAGAAAGAAAATATTTTTGAATTTTTCTAAAAATGAGAGAAATAAAATATTTTTGTATTTTTGTAAAAAATGAAGGAAGAAAATATTTTTGGATTTTTATAAAATGAAAGAAAGAAAGAAAATATTTTTGGATTTTTTTGGAAGAAAAGGTGGGGAAAAGTATGGACTCTCTGAATTGGACGAACACACTAAAATCCGACTACCGAAAAATGAATTGGACACACACACAAGTCAAGAAAATTTCCTAACTAGCACATAGCCAATTTTTATCTTCAAAATTTAGTGAAAGGGGTAGTCAAATTTTAATTGAGTCCGTGGGCGATAAAAAATCACGGATTTGATCTGAGTGATCGCCTTGGCAAAAATGTTCTCCTAGTGGGCAACCTAGTTGATTGATTTTAAATTTAGTGATGGCTAGGGTAGCACACAATTGGTAAGTGAGTGAGTCGGGTGATGAAATCCCTTCTCGTGAGTGACCGGGTGTAGGTCTTAGTAATTTAATTCATCACACCATTCAAAAAATAAATGCGATAATAAAATCACACAAGAGCACACAAAAGAATTGACTCGCTAACAGGAGAGGCGCGAGGGTTTAAGAAATATACCTCCCACGGTTTTTAAGCCGTGGGGTGGTGAAAATTTTGAGTCGACCGGGGGGAGATCACACCAATCTCGGTCGGCCCCGGGAGTCCTATCGACCCAAGATAGAGAGGTTTCTAAATCCTCTCCTTTGGACGCCCTCTCTCTACCTTGTCCGATTTCCCTATCATGCTTGCTTCGATTATTAGAATTTTTAAAATGAAAAATAAAATAAAGGTGTCTCTAAGCACCGCAATACAAGCCAAGATAATAAAGTCCTAATATAATCCTTCTAATAAAATGCAATAATGGTACTAAAAATAACAAAGTGCAAAAAAAAAATGAACTACAATATGAAATCCGCTCCAAGTGCTTCACGCTCCCAAGGCCGGCAACGGCGCCATTTGATAACTTTGGTTTTGTACATCGTTGTTTGAAAGCCAAGTTAGTAAAACACTTTAAAATACCTACAAATAATATGAATCTCAAGTCTAGAGGTAAGTAAGCGTATCAATCCACTTCCAAGGGGGTAAGATAAAGACAAATTCAATTATAATTCACTTTTTATTTTATTTTTGTGCTTTTTCACTTTTCTACTTTTTTTTCTTTTTCAAATATTAAAACAATTGGGTGAGGTGATGATTTAAACTAAACTAAACTAAATGTGATATGATAATAATTAAGTAGAAAATGACTAAAATGGTAAATAAAGACTAACACTAAAATAAGAGATAAAGTGAGGTAAATAATTGTGAGAACAATCAAGGAATGGAATTATACCACAAATTTTAGCTATTCTAATTAATTAATTTAATTAAATGAATTCTCCCAAATTAATATCAAACTTACAAATCAACTCTCGTTGCAAATGTAATTTTAATAGTAACCTTTTAGAAAATTAAGCTTAACACCCCACAACTCTAGAAAATAGATCTACACTCCTTTTAATTAATCACCCGCTATGATCGATCAATTATAATTTATGTAAATCTTATAAAATAAATTTAGAGTTGAAATTCAAGAAATAATACCCCACTTAAGAAACCCCTATCTCTAGTTCGAATCTAAAATGGGTATTATAACTAGAATTTCAATTTTCTCTCGAAAATCATTTACCCTCTCTCGAGGCGTAAATTTAAGGGTGAGTGATTAAAACTAACAATCAAAGGGAATTTTTAGGTAATCAAACGAATTAAACTAAAATAACATCAAATAAGGGTTTCCCTCCACCCCTTGAAAGGGGATTTAGCCTAACATGGTATAAGATTTGACAAATTAATAAACAAAGGCATAAAATAAATGAGAAGAGAAGAGAACAATCAAACCCAATCTCTTGAAGTGAAATTGAACTCTTATTTTCTTGAAATCAAACACAATCCATCCAATATGAGCATCCAACAATAATCAACTCATAATTAACTCAATTGAATTTCACACATTTATCACTCACAAATATCTAGAAAAAATGAAAATAAAACTATTTACAAATATTTCTACCTTATTTATTCTAACCTAACTCTCTACTTTTCTCTCTCTATTTGATGACAAGTCCTCAAATGGGGTCTTGAGTCTTCTTTTATTGTCGATGCATGGAACACATGGGGCTAAGGGTAATTTGGGAATGTTTAATGTGCATGGAAAGGAGGTGTGTACACATGAGGTAAGAGAGGTGTGAGGTCATGTAGGTGAGGGAATTGGAATAAATCTGATTTAGTTTAGAGGGTATAATGGGAAGTTGGGTTAAGTAGGTAGTTTGGGGTAAAATTGGGAAATAAGGGTTAAAGGATTAATTAGGCACATGGGGTAAATGAGTTGGTTTTTGGCCTTTTGGTTTGGCAGGTGACACACGATTTAGGCTTTGCATTCTTGAAGAAGTGGGTCATGGATTTAGGTGAAATAGGAGGAAATGGGTTTGTCATTTTGGTTTTAGATTTGGATTGAAAAGGGTTGGAGATGGTTGAGATCGGTTTGGCATTGGCCCGAGGTTGGAGGTCGGACGGTGGTCGGGCTGGCGGGGTGTGATAACGTCAACGCCTGAAATGAAGGCAGGTGGTTCTGTTCCGGTTTTTGTCACTGCCGGAGTGGAGAGGAGGGTTACGCCGCCTCTGGCTGGGTGGCAGGGATCGAAGGTGGTCGTCGAAATGGGGGTGTGCCGACATTGGGATTGTGTTCCGGCGGCTGCCGGAGGTTTTGGGTAGATGGGTCCGAGTTTGGATTTCGGGTTTAAGGTGGTTGATTGGTTTGGGGTGTTGTGATGTTGGTAATGATGGAATGAGATGAGATGAGAGACAGAGAGCGGTGAGAGGTTGAAGAAGATGGTAGTTGGGTTAGAGTGTATGAGGGTGTATGGAAAGTAGGTGTGAGGGTGAGTGAGTATGTTAGGATGTGAGGGTGTGTGTAGGATATTTGTGTGTTTGTTTGGAGGTTTATGTGTGTGTTTATTTTGTGACCCCAATAATAAAGACTCAACTAAAATAAAACTAAAAGTAAAAATAAACTCTAACTAAAAAAATAAACAACTAAAAACAATAAAAATTTTAATATTAATAAAAATATAAAAAAATAAAATCCTAAGCTTATATAAAAACTAAAATAAAATAAAAGAAATAAAAACTTAAAATCTAAATGAAAGATAAAGTTCTAAAAAAATATAAAATATAATAAACTAAAAATAAACTCCTAAAAACTAATCCTAATAAAACTAAAAACTAATAAAAATCAAAATAAAATAAAATTATACTAACAAAATAAAAATAGAAGATAAAACCTAGAAATCCTAAATAAATTAGAAATAAATCTTAAAAATAAAAATGACTCAAACTAAAAATATAAAAAAAAAATAGAAAGACACAAACTAAACACACACAGGCTTGGGGTGATGCTTTGGGTTAGTTTTAGTCTCGAGTAAGGTAGGCTAGGGTTATGGGACAAGGTATTTAGCACCATTCAACGCGCATTTGCCTTGATATAAAGATTTTGACACCGTAAACGGAATTTGACCTACAATATAAACATTTAAGCACATAAGACCCATATTGCCGAGAATTAGCAACTAAAGTACGTCTATTCGGGGTATAAAATGTACAGTTTTGGGTGCTTATCAAAACCCTTTTAGTTATTCCACGTAAACTTCCTCCCATATAATTCCATTCAGCAAGTCACTCTTGATATCCATCTGGTATAACTTAAAGTGCAGATGACATGCGATGGCGAGTAGTAAGTGGACGAAATTAAGCCTCTCAACAGGAGTAAATGTCTCGTCAAAGTCTACACTCTCTATCTGTGTGCACCCTTGAGCGACTAACCTAGCCTTGTTTCGGATTATGGTACCATTCTTATCTGTCTTGTTCTTGTTGATCTAATTGGTACCAATCGCATTCTTCTCACGAGGTCCGAAGACTAGATCCCAGACATCATTCTTTATAAACCGAAGCAACTCATCATACTTACAAGATATCCAGTGTTCATCTTTGGATGCTTCCTTGAGGTTATTGGGGTCGATTTTAGACATGTAGCAAACAAAACTAACCACGTTTTCCTGCTAAGCACGAGTCTTGACCCCTAAATAGGGATATCCTAGAATGGAAGTAGCATCATGACTCTTGCGAACCCAAGAAGGTGAGCCCCCTAAGATAGGAGTAGGGTCCACCCTGAGTGTGGGAGGCACAATGGGATCATTAGTAGGAAGTTCATTTTCATCACATGAAGATTAGAATCAATAAAAGATGGTGGTTCTTCATCTTGAACGATGACGTTTATTGACTCCACAACCTTAGAGCTACTCAGGTTAAAAGCCTGATATGCTCTACAGTTAGATGAATACCTAATAATATTCCCTCATCGCTACAGGAGTTGAACTTTCCTAATTAATCTCTATCCCGTAGGATGTAGCATTTTCTTCTAAAGATAAAGAAATATAAAAAGTTGGGCTTCTTTCCAGTCCATAATTCTTTGGTCATATTAAGTGTGTGTGTGTATGATGGTAAAACCTATTAACCATATGGCACTCAGTAGACACAACCTCTGCCCAAAATTTCCTAGAAACTCTACGACCTAGAAACATAGATCTAGACATCTCCTGAATTGTTCGATTCTTCCTCTTAACAATCCCATTTTACTGAGGAGTCTTCACGGCCAAAAATCCATGTTTGATCCCGAGGCTATCACAGTAAAGATCTACTTTATCTTCCTTAAACTTAGTGCATTGTCACTTCACAAACTATTAATGGTGACATCATATTAATTTTGTAGGACGTGGTACTTGGTCGTGAGAAATTCCATAGCATCGAATTTATCCCTTAGAAAACCTACAATCGAGTAATGAGAGAAATCATTTACCTCACAAGGATATACCTCTTACCACCCAAACTCTCAGTACGAGTAGGACCCATAAGATCCATGTGTATCAACTCAAGAAATTGTGAAGTATTATTGGAATTCAACATCCTTTGGGGGCTATAGACTTACTTTCCCAACTGATAGGGTCCACAAACTGCAGAAGTCGACTTTCCAAGTGATGGCAACCCATGTACTAGGTCCTTTTTAGCTAATTTCTCCAAAACTCTAAAACTCACATGACCTAGACGTTGATGCCACAGACACATAGGATAGATCATGGCGTTGTTGTAGATAAATAAGGATTTGGGCACAATCACATAACAATTATCTTCAGTCTTCACCCCTTACAATAGAAGTTTACTGGCTTGATAAAAAAATTACACTCGTTTCGCTCAAACTTTACTGCAAAGTCAGCGTCGCACAGCTGTCTAATGCTAAGAAGGTTTGCTTTCAGACCTTTGATGTACAAAACATCCTCTTGCTTAGTAAAACATGTTATCTCTACTCTACCTCGTCCTACTATGCTAGGATTGCTTTCGTATCCAAATGTGACTTTACCTTCCTTACGATCCTCTAGGTTTGTAAAAAAAGAAATATCACCACTCATGTGTCTGGAGCACCCACTATTAAAGTACCACTGAGAGGCATTATGTGATTTAGGAGCAACATGAATAATAAGGGATTTTGCGTCGTGTTTAGGCACCCAAATGGAGGTAACCTTCTATTTTCCCTGGTCATTATTGGTTCTACTCGGGATTTAGGAAGTATCCACGGATGACAAAGAAATCTGTTGGAACTCTTCCATTAAACTCTGAGATGTGGTGACTAGAAACTCAACCTTCTCTCTAAGACTCAAAAAATTGCTAGTGGCACATAGTGGAGCAAAAGTATGCCGTGTTCGACCCAGACTATAGAAAAACTCCCTAAGGTGGCCTTTTCTTTTGTAATAGGTATAAAAGTACACAGTCTTAGGCCGACCTTGGTTTGCTTTTCTTGGCCGAACTCATCTTTGGGATTTTGGGTGATGGCCAAATGGACTCATAGTAAACTCAGGAATTCGTTCCGATGTCACATGAGACATGGAAGAACCATCAAAAGATATTCCATGCCTTTCACCAAACCCTAAAGTAGGGGTGAGGAGCATATTTACCTTCTATCCATAAATGTCCTCTATGTTTACCTTGACCTCCCGATCTCTCTTAAGGTCATGAGTGAGTTGGGTTATAAGGGATTCAAGTTTCTTTCGAGTGTCTAGGGAGGAATGGAGCTCACTCGTAAGACTAGTCGCTTGCTTGGTCAAGTCCCCTTTCTCCTTCTCTAAACTACTCTCTCTCCTCAAACAATCTCTCTCTCTCTCTAAACTGACTCTCTCTCTCTCTAAACTGACTCTCTCTCTCTCTAGCAAACTCTCTCTCTTTCTACGCAAATAGTCTCTCTCTCTCTCTCTCTCTCAAGGGAATCTAATGGATGAGTCTCTCTCTCGTCTCTCCCAAATCTTTCTCTAAGGCAATGATCCTAAGTTCTAACGCTTTGTTACACTTTTTATTTTTAAAAGAATCAACATGTGTTTTAAAAGAACCAACATATAAATTAGTGTACACGCATCCTATTTCACTCTCGCTCTCACTTGCAATATCCCCCCCCCTCACTCATATGGCTTTCACTGTCGAGGTGTTCCTATGAAGTAGCACCCTCATCATCGTGAGGCGCACAGTCAGTACTCACATGACAAGCCATGAATGCGATGCAGTTACATTCATGCGGTGAATCGTCTCCAGAATCCCCCGATTCGACCTCATCGTTGTCACTAAGGGAGGCAGTTAAAGCTTCTTTGCCTTTTCCTTGATGTTTCAACCGAGTAGGACACTCAAATGCATTATGACCTCCATCGTCACACTGATAACATCTCTCCTCGTCTTTGTTAGGCGTGTCCTTTTTATCTTTATCATTTTCTTTTCAAAATTATTTTTCTCAAAATTCTTTTTATCTTTGAAAATTGCCATTTTTCTTTAATTTGAGAATTTTTTCGCAAACAAAGCCAAGTCGTCTTGTCAAAATCAAACCTCCAATCAGACATCTCTTCCCCTTTTCTCCTAGATGACTTACCTATATTTCTTGCTGACCCCTCACTCTTCCTAGACCGGGATTTAAGTGCTACCCCTTTATCTTTTGATTTTATCGTGTTAGGAAATATGTCAATTTCAAAAGTCTGGGGTTCTCCTACCAACTTTTCTAATTTCAAACTACTCAAATTTCCTATCGAATTTAGCACATTGACTTTAGGGATAAAACGCTTAGGCGTGATCTCATAATCTTTTTAACTACTCTAGCACAGGTTTGAATTTAGCACAGGCTTGAATGATTCACATATGAATTTGGGACAATTTTGGTGAATCAAAAGAGGTTTAAAACTCTAAAAAACTAGGTCTTATTTGCAGCAGATTCTGCAAAAAATGGAGTTAGAAGACTTGAAAAAACGTGAATGAAGAAACCTGTTTTGTAGGAAACTTAAGGCGGTGGCTCGCTCGAACGAGATGCCTACTTCATTTGAGCGACATGCATATCTCGCTTGATGCTGATTTGCACAACATTGGTTGTCGCTTGAACGACCCAAACATCAAAAAGTCCCTCTTGACTTAGAATTAAATTCTTTTCTCAAAAGAAAAATATTTTAAGAACTAAAAACAGTTTATAAAAAATTCCGAAATAAATATGTAAACCTTAAAAATTCCAAATTATATATTTTACCATGATTGTGAGTGGAGTAGTGATAGAAAGAACTTTTGCGTGTATATTTTTCTTGTAGTTGCTTGAAAAGCTCCTCTAATCAATATCCTCAAATTACCTACAAAATAAAACAAACTCAAGTATAGAGGTAAGTAAGGGTATCAATCCACTTCCAAGGTGGTAAGCTAGAGACAAATTCAATTGTAATTCACTTTTTATTTTCTTTTTGGGCTTCTTTACTTTTCTACTTTTTTTTTTAGCTTTTTCAAATATTAAAATAATTGGGTGATGTAATAATTTAAACTAAACTAAATTAAATGTGAGATAAAATAACTGACTAGAAAATTACAAAAATGAAAAATAAGGTCTAAATTAAAAATAAGAGATAAATGAGGTAAATAATTGTGAGAATAATCAAGGAATGTGATTATACCACAAAATTTAGTTATTCTAATTAATTAATTGAATTTTTCCAAATTAATATCAAAATTACAAATCAACTCTCGTTGCAAATGTAATTTTAATAGTAACATTTTAGAAAATTAAGTTTAACACCCCATAACTCTAGAAAAATAGATCTACACTCCTTTTAATTAATCACCCGCTAGGATCGATTAATTAAAAATTATGTAAATCATAGAAAATAAATTTGGAGTTAAAATTCAACTGATAATACCCCGCTTAAGAAACTCCTATCTCTAGTTCGAATCTAAAATCAGTATTATAACTAGAATTTCGATTTTCTCTCGAAAATCATTTACCCTCTCTCGAGGCATAAATTTAAGGGTGAGGGATTAAAATTAACATTCAAATGGACTTTTCAAGTAATAAAACCAATTAAAATAAAATAACATCAAATAAGGGTTTTACGCCACCCCTGGAAAGGGGATTTAGCCTAACATGATATGAAATATGACAAATTAATAATCAAAGGCATAAAATAAATGAGATGAGAAAAGAACAATCAAACCCCAATCTCTTGATGCTTAATTGATCTTCAATCCATGAGTTGAAATTCATAATCCATCAAATTGAGTGATCTAAACAATATTACATAAAAATTTCACTCAAATTAATCCTCACAACAATTTATTTTCTCCTCATTATCTAAAAAAAAAAAAATTCTAATCTAAAAACCTACACTAAAATATTATCTCTCTCTAACACCCTAAATGGGTCTTCTAGAACTAAAAACTTCTTCCCTATCCAAATGGAGTCTTCTCTTCAATTTATAATATGCATGGAGCTTAGTGGGTTAAATTGGGTAATTTGTATAAGTGTGCATGTGGTTGAGGTGTTTCATGTGGATGAGGAGTGAGGGAATAAAAATCTGATTTGGGTGAGGGGTAATTTTGGGTATTGGGTTAGAAGAGGTTAGTTGGGGGTATTATGGGTAAAAGGGGGTAAATGGTTTAAGTTGGTTTTAGTGGGGAGTAAGATATTTGGGTTTATTTGGTTGACTTGGTCTTTGCTTGAATTATTTTGTCTTGGCTTGCTGAGATGAAATCGCGTTAGAAAAAGGAGAAATGGAAAAAGGTTTGGGTGATATGGGTTTGTTTTTTTTTTGTTTTGAGATTTGGATTGAAAAGGGTTGGAGGGAGGAGATCGCCAGGGGCTAGGCGCCGGAGTGACTGCAGTGGATCAATGCCGGAGATAGGTCGCCGGAGACAGCGGCGAGAGGGGCGCTGCCGGAGAGGGTCGCCGGAGAAAGAGAGAGGTCGGGTCGTGGCTCGCGGGTCAGCGCTGCTGGTGAAGGGAGGTTGCTACCGGAGATCGGGGTAGGGACGCAGGAGGGTGGCCGCCTGCGGCTTAGTTTTGGGGTTAAGCCGCCGGGGAGGTAGTCGCGGCCCGCCGGCGATGGGTTGTGGCTGGAGGGTCAGGGACAAGAGAGGGTCAACGCCGGAGGTAGGTCGGCGCTGGTTTCGGGTCGCCGAATTCGGTTTCGGCCGTGGGAGTAGGTTCGACCGTCGGAGGTGATGCAGAGGGGGGCTGGCATCGTTGGTTCGCCGGCGGGTTCAGCGGGTGGAGGGTGGAGGTAAAAGGGATCGGGTACGGGAAGCTGGTAGGGAGAAATGGGTGGTTGAGATTTAAGTTGGTAATGGTGGATAGAGAGGAGAGAGACAGTAAGTGGAAAGAAGGTTGAAGATGAGTTGGGTGGTGATTGTGTGTATGAGGGTGTATGGTAAAATGGTTGTGGGTAAGTTTATGTGTGTGTGTGTTTAATTTGTACCCAACTAAAATAATAAAAAGACTCAACTAAAATAACAAATAAAATCTAATTAAAAATAAAACAAACTAAAAATAATAAAAATAAAAATATTAAAAATAAAAAAAATAAAAATAAAATCCTAAGTTATATAAAAATTAAAATAAAAGAAAAGAAATAAAAAACTTAAAAATCTAATAAAATAAGAAAACAAAAGTCCTAAAATATAAAATCTAATAAACTAAAAACTAATCCTAATAAAATAAGACTAAACTAAAAGCTAATAAAAATTAAAATAAAATAAAATTATAAAAATAAAATATACAAATAGAAAATAAAAACTAAAAATCCTAAATAAATAAAAAATAAATCCTAAAAATAGATGACTCGAACCAAAAATCAAAAAAATATTAAAAAGGGACAAATTAGACACACACGGGGTTCGGGGTAGGTTTAGGATAAGTTAGGGTTACGGGATAAGGTAATTAACTCCATTTTACCTGCAAATTGCCTGCAAATATAACTTTTGACACCGCAACTGCAATTAAGCCTGCATATTGAACAATTAAGCGGATAAGACCCATATTGTCGAGAATTAGCAACTAAAGTACATCTATTCGGGGTATAAAATGTACAGTTTTGGGTGCTTATCAAGTAGTGGGAAAGTTGAAGATGCGGTTGCACATTGCATGTTGAGGTTGTTCTCACAATTATCATATATACATTGGCATGTATTTTCATAACTAAAAAAATCCAAAAATGGGGCCTCTTGTTCTCATAATTTTATACTCTTTAAACACATTTCACATATATTTTCAAAAATAAAAGACACCCTAGACTCGAATTATGAGTTAGACCCTAAACATGTTCATCTTACGAACTACGTGGACTCTGATGCTATTTTTGGCTACGTAAGTACCCCAAAGTCATATTGGGATTCAAGTCCTTTCTTACTTACCATTTGGAACATTTTGATGTCTTATTTGCAGGCCTAGTTACAGAAGGAACATTTTTAAGTCTTATTTCATCGAAGGAAACATTCACTTCATTGAATTTCGATGAAGATATTGTGATGTTATTATCGTATTCACACAATTATGCATTGTATTATTATTTGCTTCAAATAATTTGATGGCTTTGGTTAGTTAATTTGTGTTGTATTATTATTTTTTTATTTATGGAGGGTGTAATAGCTTAATATTTATTTCTAGAACCGTAAACAAGTTGGAAAAAAGAATATATTTTTTTTTTATGCAAAATATTAAAATTTATGTATTTATTATTTTTTTTTTAATTTACTTCACACTTTTGATCACTTTCAGCCATGACCACAATTATACGCCCCTTTAATGGTAACAAACTGGGTAACGATATTTAGCCGTGACCATCGGGCCATGGTCTAAATTGTTACTAGCCATTCAATACTGATGCCACCCACTGGATCCTGACCCACAGTTGTCACCCTCGATATGGTCAGCCCTGGTCATAGTCTAAAATTGTGACTATCAGCCTATTTTGGTGTAGTGTACGGACTTGCCAATAGAACCACCAGAATACCCGCGAAGGTCATTGCCTTCGTGTGTGATTAAAATTGTGATTATAAATAAAGAAATAATTTATTCTAGTGATAGACAACTTTTAATTGAACCCTATGTCACTTCAAGTGTGTTGTTGTGAGTTAAGTGTACTCTATTTACGAGTGGCATTGCGAGGGGTTATTATTGGGATGTATTCTCACATGCATAGTGAGATAAATCATTACTACACTTCTTATTGTTTACATATTCATTACTCAAGTGATTGGAGACTCTAAGTGTTGTAATTGCCTTCGATATGCGAGTGGTATTTTCTTTAGATGAAGGGTGAGATAGTTATTTCATGAAAGTGACGACGGGTTTCAAGTTATTGTAAATGAACTGCATGATTTGTGAATAAGGTGATCGCTTAAAAAATCTCTGATACCAATTTGTCAAAGCTATGTGATATTGACTAAACCAAATTCACAAATTCCAATTGTAAACTTATTCAATTCGATTCAATTTTTAATCCAAAATAACTCATCCCTAAAACATATATCTATGTGGGTAAAATCAAACCATCATAAATAAATTGCTGACACACAGATTTCAGGAAAAAACTCAAAAGGGAAAGCTTTTTTATTTCACTATGTAAAATAAATGGCAACTTACATAAACAATGAAATCCTCAATGAATATCACGCAGACACACACATAGACACGCAGCCTAGAGCCAATAATGGAACAACCGCAGTAGCCCACAGGAACATGCAGCTCAGAATCAATAAGGAATACCCACGAGCTCTCCCAATTGACACGCAGTCTTTAGTCATAGATTTATCCTCTATACACGAGAAACTTTACCAAAGATGTATCTTGGGAAACAAAACAATTCACTAATCTACTCGAATTTTTGGGAATTGAAAAATAAAGGTTTGAACCCTAAATTGAAGAAGACAAAGTGTTCTATTGCATAGCGTTTTTTGGAGAATGAAAAACAACAAGTCTACTTAACGAAAAATGACTCATTTAAAACGCTTTATATAAAAAAAATACGAGTCGGCATATTGCTCAAACGAAGTCCTAACGTCGCTTGAACGAGGCCACGTGTATTTGAACGACATCGCGTAAGACTATAATGTCGTTTGAACAACATTAGTAGGTCGCTCGAACGATCAAAGTGATAAATTTTGTCTGCCTTAACACTTAGAAAAATATCATTTGGCGAAAAACAAAGCCTCAATGGATTAAAAATAGTTTAGAAAAAATTTCAACACTTATAAAAATTAACCCAATACTTTAAATGAACTGTGGAGGGACTAAAATAAAACCTTATCAAAATACATCTCACATAGGCTTTTCTCTTGAAGAATGTTGATATTCGAATCCATCTCAATGCATTATTTGTCTTTGAATAAATCTTCGACGGTTGTAGCGGTATATGACATACACTAATGTAAATCATGACTTATAAAATATGTCCTTACAAATCTCCCCCTATGTCTATGCCGGTACAAAATAAAAACATTCGAATTATCAAATCAAAATGCCTATAAAAATTTAATACCCTCCCATGAACCCAAAATCGAAAAGGTACTAAAAATGCAAGTCTATAAACTTTCTTCAAAAATCTTCAACTTGAAATCTTCAAGTCTTTTTTTCATCATCGGGGTGTTCAAAATCATCTTCAATTTTGTTCCTACACACATGAGACAAAAAAAAAATACCTTCGTGATGTATCGAGTTTGAAATGAGATAAACATATATCAAACAAAGCTCAAATCTCAATTCTCCCTCAAAATTACAAACAACACCCCCATAAAATCATAATTCGCTGTCCCCCTTTTTATTTCTCAAAAATAGACAAGGAAAAGAATAAACACAATAAACATGGAGTGTCACGATAAGAAAAATAAACAAATCAACTACGATCATCAAGTTAATCAAGTATATCCTTGAAAGCATTCCACAAACTATTTTTTATTTTTCAATATTTTAAATAAAAATGAAAAAAAAATTATAAAAATCGTACACCATGAATTAAAACTAAGATAACCAAAACATGGAAACGGAATGAATGGGTGTGAAAAAATTAGATAGAAAAATAAATGTAGTCAAACATAACATATGTGGATTGATACGTCCCGAATATTGCATATTTGTACCCTTTATCTTTGTGTATTCTGGCACTTTTACATTCTTAATTCCTATATTTATGCTCGTTAACCAGACAACCTCGGATTTGGACATATATATTTTTTGCAGGGGTTAATTGTGATTTTGTAGGTATTGAAACTCTAAATGTGAGGATCAGTTACATTTTGAAGAAGTTATGTCACCGGACGCTACTTCAAGGGAATTTTAGTCAATTCACCCTTCGTTTCTGACTCATGGAATTCCCATGGATGCGTAGTTTTTTGAGTTAGCATCGTGTGGCCACAAACATCACGTTGTTTCGACTTCGGACGAAGAAGTTATGGCAATTTCCGTTTTGAAAATCTTTGCCCATTTGAAGACCAAAGGGCACCAGAAAATAGAGTACCGATCGACTGTGTCTAGGGAACCGGTCGACCACATTTTGGATTTTTTCCTTGTGAGGGAACCCTTGGGCATTAATTTAAAGGACCGATAGACCGGCCCCCTGACCGCGATCGACTGATAGCAGCAGATATTTGTCGACCTGATCCTTTTCTTTTCTTTTACCTTTTCTTTTCTATTTTTGTTTCCAACTTACTATATAACTACATTTTACATTAGGTTTAGGGTTTGTAAGGATATTTGTCCCTTCTCCATTTTCCTTTGGGATTCGCCCATTTTTATATGTGTAAGCTTCATTTCCATTATCTCTTTCATTTGTTTAATGCTTTCTTTACTTTCTTCCCTTCATTTCCATGCCTAGTTAACATTCATTTCTTCTTATTTATTGCTTTGTTAATTAGGTTGACTTTCCTGCTTTCAATTCATGTCATTTACCAGTCTTTCTAGCTAATTTAGTCAAGGTTGTGTTCGATTGAACTCTCTAATGGGTTAATGGGTTGCTTTGCTTTGGTGATGGAGTTTCATGGGTCTATTTCATGTAGGTTGTCTTAGTTATTATGCCTACGAGATTTAACGGGGTATATCATGTATGCTCTATATTTACGACCTTGCATGCATAATTTCTGGGATATTTGTTAACGCCAAAATCTTATTAGACTTTTATTTGAATTTCGGGGTGTGACAACCCTTGGTTTAATTAACTGTCGAAATGAGACTCAATCTTAATAACTCGTGAGCCTATGTAACCATTTTATACGAATTAACTCTAGGTGATGGATATCCAACGCAACCTATAGTTTTTCTTCGCTTTGTTAACGTAGTTTAAATACACTCCCCTAGAATAACCGTTTCCTTTTGTTATCTTTTCCTTTTTGTTAGAAATTATCTTTTACACTTTTATTGTAGAAATATTAAACCAATAAAATTCTATGAACTTGTCTTTGTGGATTCGATACCCGAACTAGCCTCCTTTAAAAGAGTGTAGTCATAGTTTAGGTTTTTGTACAGCATTGGTGAGCCGAATATAACAAACGACTGGCACGCAGGTGACTCTCATGATGAGGCAAAACCCTGTTTATCATGGATGATGAATATGGATACTACTAATGAATGATTACAAAATCGTCCTTAGGTGTCAAACAATGGGAATTTATATGACATCGACTCAATATAATTGACACATCAAAGTCTAAAATGATTTTCACACCAATAACGTCTAAAACTATGTAATATTTTTTAAGACTTTGTCAAGACGTGCAAACCCGTTGATTAATTTTCCATCCGAACTCCCTCATTAATAATAACGCGTTTATTCTTTCTGAAGGTGATCTATGTTTCTCTCCTTAGAGAAATCCTATTGGCCCTAATTTTGACATATTTTTATTTTTACTGCCTTAATTTTTTTCTGACTCTTTTAAATGGTGGCTTTCATGACGAGTTAATTTTGTACACTCGCATCCCTTTCTAATGTTCACTCATCATTCTTTCAAATTTAGACAAATTCTTCCTGGGAAAAAGGTTATTGCATGCACTACTTTCGTTGTTGAGTTGTATCACATTTGGTTCATTTTAAAGACAGGATTGAGATGGAAACACTTCGACTAACATGTGATAGACAAGTACAATAATCAAATAAATCCGTTCAAGTGTGGATTAAATGATACTAAGAGTCAAACATGTAGGTAGTAATCTCAAATTACATCTTAATGACTTCAAACATTATAAATCACAAAAATGAATTGATGATGCATATATCAAACTGTCACATAGATATGGAATTACTTTGTGACTCGATCATCCTAAATGCCCATCCATAAACGGTGTAAACAAAATACAAAACTCTTTTTGTCTTTTTCCAAAAATTTAATCAAAACAAAATCTTATACAAATAACTACACGTGTCATAACACTAGAAAAAATATATTATGAAGCACAACTAGTGTATGACAAACATGTGAACACAATCATCTATAAGATATAGCAAGAGAAGAATCATGTGACAGAAAATGAGAATCAACTATTATACTATCTAGTGCCTCTAAAAGTGATTTCCGAACCCAAATAGGTGTGCGACGATGCATAGATATTTTAGAAACCAAGGGAACACTCGACTTCTACTTCCTAGGACCTTTTCAAATATCAAAACAAAACGTCTAAGGTGACCTTTCCTACCACAGTGTGAACATGTGAAAACTCGAGGAAAGTTACCTATAGGTTTACCTTTTCAAATGTCCATGGATGTGGTTGACCCTCTAAAACAAACAATGGTCTTGGCTATGACCCTCGAGCCATTACCATCAGTACACAAACTACTCAGGTCTTACAAATCATTTTTCAACTTCAAAATTTTTTACTCAAACAAATTATATGACCCTTCCAATATTAGGGACTCCTTTTTCATATGTTCAATCATTCCTAGAAGGTTATCTCTCTCTCCATCAATAAATACAAACTTTTCCCTAAAATTCTTCTCATGTTCCTTATATTTAATAACCAAAACCCTATCCTCTTTGGTACAAACACAAACCCTAGAATTTTTAAATTCCTCCAATTCTTTTTCCGAAAATAGGACTCTATCATCACTCTCCTATTTGAACAGTTATAATTTTCTAAAGTCATGGTCCAAGGCAACAAATTTCTCATGATAAAAATATCTTTGATTTTGAATCGTTTGCAAAATATCCATAGCGAATTTAAAATGACAATTTTCTTTTTCCAAAACTTTAATTCTTTTGGCAAACGTTAAATTGAAACTATTTAAATTATCAAAATTATGAATTGTGCCATCAAAGAGGGGCATCCGGTTATATAAGTTTTCATTCCAAAACATTGGAATTTTTTAAAAACATTATGTTCCAGTTGATTTTAGCATAGGTTGTTATTTATGTTAGTTAGTTTAATTATTTCCTTTTCAGAGATGTATGGACATTGAGTCCCAATTAATTCCTTTCATTTAGTAGTTGAGTCAGATTTGTAGACTTATTATTATTTAGTTGGGATTTCATTATATTCAATGTTTATTTACGATTTTTATTATCGCATTCGTGGATGATTTTAAAATCAATCAATTTACCTTTATATTTTGATGCTAAAAATGATATAAATTGTTTGACAAGTCCTATCTTTGACATATTATCCTCGCCGTCTTTTATGTGAAAAATATGGATTGTTCACTACAAGAAAACTAATTTTTTCCGGCATTTTTTTCTCGGTATTATTTTAAAATGCAGAGAATTTTCTTTTTACCAGCATTTTTTTACAAGTATTGAAAATTTACAGCATTTATATTGATGTGCCGCATAAATAAAGCTTTTTTTGAATTAATACTAAAATAAATGTGGTATTTTTTAGACATTTTATAACTAATGCCACTAAAAGTAGAAAAAAAAAAGCGCCTCTCTCAAGTTTTTGGCGGGGGTTTGTTTTTTTGTTAAAAAAAAATACACACTTTCTCTCTCCCATCACGCTCGTCCGTATCTCCCTCAATCTCTCCCCCGTCACGTTCTCATCTCTCACGTATTAGCCTCCATCTCATAAACCTAATCCTCTCCCAACTTGGCTCGGTATCAACCAACCCAATACCCCTCAATCTCGTCTTCTTTTTCCCCTATTAAAAGAAGGAAGAGGGAACGGTGCTATCATCCATTCAGTTTTACCACTGGCTCGGATAATCATTGCGTTTTTTTTTATTTCAATGTATGCATCAATGGCTGGTAGATTGTGTTTTTTAAACATAAATTTACGTTTTTAGTTACTGAGAATCACTGTGTTTTTTTAATCATAAAATGCGTTTTTTATTTTTAAAGATTTAAGCTTTAAGGTAAACTACCAATACGACGATCGATGATAGCTCGTTCAGTGTATGTTGCGGTGATAATAATCAATGGGTTTTAATTTTATTTCAGTGTATGCATAATGGGTTGTTCATGTCACTTTTTTTTCTTTCATTATTTAATAACTTGACAATAAGGTGATAATTTATTTAGTGGATTTATAAATTCTGAATTCTATCTTATCAAATTATATCTGAGCTTTGGTAATATATTGTATGGGTACTGAACTGAGGCAAGCAGTACTTGGTGGTATATTGCATATTTTTTTTAAAAATTTATTTCGGTGTATTTTTTTTATGTTGCATATATTGGGTTTTGATTGGCTTCTCTCTCTCTCTCTCTATATATATATATATATATATATATATATATATATATATATATATATATATATCGTACCTTGCTAAGTTTCAGTCATGAGGCTGCCACCTATATTTTTGGTACATCTGATCCGGATGGCCATTCTTCTTGCAGTTGAACTCATTTTGTATAAACGGACATGACGTCGTATCGTAGAGAGGGTAGGATGCGTCAAACATCCAGCTCCCCTAAAATCACAAATATAATAGAAAACTAAAAATTGAATGCACTAAGATTAATACTTTGAGGGAAAAAAATACAAATCTTATCTTGATATTAACACAGGGGCAAAACTATTGGCTGAGCCTAATTTGGGCGGGTCAAATATGGATTGGACTAAATGTGGGTTGGGCCAAATATGGGTCAGTCTAAATGTGGGTTGGGTCAAATATGGGCAGACCAAATGTGGACTAGGCCAACCCATTTTTATTCTACTAAAGTAAGTATTACAATTCCAGGTATATGTAAAAAAAATCATATTTTACTCACAATTTTTAAAAATGAACTTTATATTTGACTCTTAGCTTTTAAGATTGGGCTCCCTATTTGATTTATAGCTTTCAAATATGGGCCCCATATTTGACTCATAACTTTTAAATATGGACCCCTTATTAAACTCATAGTTTTTAAATATGGGCGCCATATTTAAAAGACTGGGCTAATATGGGTTGTTTTATATTTGGGCCACATTTTGCCACTACAACTTGGTATGATGGGGTTAGACTATAGAAAGCACATTCATGTGACACTTGAAAAATCAATAATAGAATTTTTATGTTATGAGTGAGTTTTTTTAATTGTTGTCAACTAATTAAGGTTAAAATATATTGATTGTTAAGTTTTCCCATATTATATGAGTAAATATTGGTAGTTTTCATATTAGGCCATATGCAAGTGGTGTTATAATTAAAGTCTTACTATTTATAAATTTACATAGTTTTGAAGGAGCATATTAATTATTTATGGTTTAACATTTTGTTTATTTATTGTATTTTTTTATGAATTTTTCCTAATGAATCTAACAACAATTTTGTGATAGTGTGAGGTAATCAACAATCTTTTCAAATGGATAGCGATAAGAGTTGGATGGAGTTGTCAAGAGTTTCTCTGCCTTATATTAAAGGAGTTAATAAGTTTCTTGACTTTGCATTTGCCAATAAATACCCCGAGCTAGTGATCAAGTGCCCGTGTAAGAAATGTCGAAATACCATTAGCCATAAAAGAGAAGTTGTTTATGAGCATCTGATCGTACATGGGTTTGTTAAGAATTACACTAGGTGGATTTATCACGTAAAAGGTGCTCCATACACAATGGGAATTAGTGGAGCGGATGAAGTGCATGACTCGAATACAATAGATGATATGTGTGGACTACTACATGATATATTCGAAAATCAAAGTGAAGAGGGTATGTGATGTAACGACCCGTACGAAGACCAGGATGGGATGGATGAAAATACATCAGCATTTTTCAAGTTGTTGAAAGACGGGGAACGCGAGTTGTACCCTGGTTGCAAATCTTTCTCATCACTTTCATTTATTGTTCGGCTATTTCATATGAAAACACTTTATAAGTGGAGCCACACGTCGTTTACAGCATTGCTTCAATTCTTAAAAGAGGCACTTCCGGAGGGTGAGAAACTACCAGGTTCATACTCTCAAGTAAGAAAGATGGTTAATGATTTGGGGTTTGATTATCAAAAAATTCATGCATGTCCAAATGATTGTATGCTGTATTGGAAAGAGAACAAAGATCGTGAGGATTGCATAGTATGTCATACTTCAAGATGGAAGCAATTTTTGGGTGAGTCTGATGATGAAGAAGCTAGGGGTCGAAAAATTCCCGCAAAGGTTGTTAGGTACTTTCCACTGAAACCAAGGCTTCAGAGATTTTTTATGTCATTAAAAACATCCTCCCTCATGAGATGGCATGCGGAGGAACGCGATGACGACGGCATATTAAGACACCCGGATGATTCTGAAGCATGGAAAACCTTCGATCAACAAAATCCAAATTTTTCTAGTGACTCGCGCAATGTTAGGCTCGGACTAGCAGCCGATGGCTTCAATCCTTTTAGAACAATGAGCATATCTCATAGCACGTGGCCCGTTGTTTTGATGATATACAACTTGCCTCCGTGGATGTGTATGAAACAACCTTATCTTATACTGTCTACGTTGATTGATGGTCCACGCGGCCCAGGAAATAATATTGATGTTTACTTGCAGCCTCTCATTGACGAATTGAAGGAATTGTGGAATGATGGCATACTTACTTACGATGCATCGTGTGAAAAAATGTTTTGTATGCGTGCAGCGTTAATGTGGACAATTAATGACTTTCCTGCGTATGCAAACTTGTCAGGTTGAAGTACAAAAGGGAGATTGGCTTGTCCTTGTTGCAACAAGAATACTCGTTCACAGTGGTTAAAGAATGGGAAGAAATTTTGCTATATGGGTCATCGTCGGTGGTTGGATCACAACCATAAATTTAGAAATGATACCGTAGCTTTTCATGGGAAAGTTGAAAGAGAAGTCAAGCCCACTCAAGTATCCGGGGGTGATATCTTGGAGCAATTAGAGGCAATGGAAAGAAATAATGAGAAGGGTCACTCATCGACAACGAAGAAGAGAAAAACGAGTATCGACGGTGAAGGGAATTGTGATAGTTCTCTAAATTGGAAGAAAAAAAGCATATTCTTTCAGTTGCCATACTGGAAGGATCACTTGATTCGTCACAATCTTGATGTTATGCATGTAGAGAAAAATGTGTGCGATAACATACTTTGGACATTGTTAAATGTTTATGGAAAGTCAAAAGATAATATAAAGGCTCGTCGAGACCTTGAGAACATGGGTATTCGAAAAGCATTTCACCCTAAGAGCTTGCCAGAAAGCAAAGTATATTTACCACCAGCATGCTTCACAATGAGTAAAAGTGATAAAGACATATTTTGTAAGGTTTTAAAGAATATCAAAGTCCCAGATGGTTATGCATCTAATATTTCACGGCGTGTAAACATTAAAAAAAGGAATATTTCTGGACTTAAGAGCCACGATAATCATATCATAATGCAACAACTACTCCCGTTAGCAGTACGAAAATCATTGCCTACGAATGTAGCAAGGTCTTTGATCGAATTATGTAATTTTTATCGGCAGCTCTGTTCAAAGACAATGACCGTCAAAGATTATGAATATTTCCAAGATCGTGTTGCTCTTACACTCTGTCATCTAGAGAAAATATTCCCCCCAAATTTTTTCGATGTTATGGAGCATTTGACAATCCATTTAGCTGAGGAGGTAATGATTGCTGGACCAGTACAATTTCGATGGATGTATCCCATCGAGAGGTATATTTCGTGTATGCATTATGTATGTGTCATCTAAATTAATGCATATAAATACTATAATTTTTTTACAATGACGAACAGGTTTTTATTCACACTAAAAGAATATGTTCGTAACCGAAGTCGTCCAGAAGGTTCAATTGCTGAAGGATACCTAGCAGAGGAATGTACAACATTTTGTGCGAGGTACCTGGGTGATGTTGAGAGTAAGTTAAATCGACCTTTACGAAATGATGAAGCCGATGAAAACTCAAGTTCAATAGGTCGTACATTAGGTAAAGGAGTAGCATTTATGCTTGATGACACTTCGTTTTCACAAGCACATCGTTATGTGTTATTCGACTCCGCCGCAGTGAAGCCTTTTCGCGAGTAAGGTAACATTTGAATGGATTTTAAACTTTATGTAATTAAATATCCCTCTACGTTATACAATTTATACATACATGTTTTACAGGAAACATATAACAATTCTAAAACAGGAGAGACCTCGTGTGGGACACTACGAAATTAATCGCATTCACAACGAAATGTTTCACAAGTGGTTTGGGGATCATGTAAGTCATCTTTGTATTTATATGTAACCACATTTTAATATGCTAATGACACATTTAATTTTTACACATCTAATTTTTATTACTCAATCATATGAAAAAATTAGGTACAGAATCTAAGTGAGGGAAAGGTGTCAAAGGAAGTTACAATTTTGGCTTCAGGCCCCCCCCAATGGGCTAGAAGATATACGGGATATATTGTAAATGGGTTTAGATTTCTCACAAAGCAGCGTGAGAGAAGATTGAATACTCAGAATAGTGGAGTTATGCTTGATGCCACCACCGAAAGTTTTGCAAGTGCAAAGGACAAGCGACCTGTTTCCGGGGATGTAACATATTATGGAGTATTAACAGATATATTTGAATTGCGCTATTCAAATGATTTCAAGTTTGTGCTATTCAAGTGTGATTGGGTTGATACGCATTCGGGGACGACCAAGGATGATTTTGAGTTCACATTAGTGAACTTCAAACATTCACTATACAAGCATAATCGACTGTCAGATGAACCGTTTATATTAGCATCTCAGGCCAAACAAATTTGGTATGTGCGAGACCCGATTGCAGAAGATTGGCATGCTATCGTGAAGATGACACCGAGAGATTTTTATGACATGTATGGTAAACATACTTATGGAGATGACACAATAGACGCAGAAGTTGAGCCATACAATATCCAACAATTGGATGACACTCTAATCAACCATGATGGGGATATTACATGGGTTAGGGCTGGTGTGGAGGGAACGACTATTGACAATATAGTTGATATTGATGGCGGTGATGATATTTGTGTTGATATTAATGAGGATGATTCTGAGACAGAGACTTATGATTCAGAGGCGGACGAGGAAGCTAATGAGAGTGATATAGATGAAAGTGATGAAAATGAGGAGACCAGTGATGATTATGATACTGACATGGATGAAGATGACAATTGACGCGAATTTTTCAATTATGAATGGTTTTATTTGTAAGGATGCTTATATGTTCTTAGTTTAATATTTTAAAAGTGACTAATGACTGAATGCATTTTATTTGTTTCATATCATATATATGAATGGATAAATAATGATGGAGAGCTATGTTCTTTTTGTTTTCAATTTTATTTATGTGTTTATTGATGATTAATGAATGACTGCGTTTTTTAATGATGATGAGTATTGATTATTGAGTTTGACATTCTTTTCGTATATGCCTTTTTATTCTTGATGATGATGCCTGAGTCTTATGCTTTCTTGTGCCTGAGTATTTTTTTCCTCATTTTTCCTAAGTATCATTAATATTGCCTTAGCAGTATGTTCTGATTGTTTAGGAATTATAACTACAAGTATAGATATTAACAAGTGTGGGAATGAGTTGTAGGATAATAGGGATCAAATTGAAAGACAAACATTAGGAAGGCCACTATAGTGTCTACAAGTAGAGGCAGACCTATTTGCAACCTTCATTTTATTAATTTTGCAACTGATACTTGTCTTGGTAAATAGGAAGTCCAACAGGGTACATATATTAGAGAACATTCACAAAAGAATACAAAAGATAGGATTGCAACATTCACAAAATTAAAACATGAAGGTGCTGATCTTACCCTCGGAACTCTTAGTGTCTGCAGTATCGAAAGAATTGCAACATTTTGTAAAAAAAGAATATGCTAGTTGAAACAGCATATACCAAAGGTACTATGCATAACTAACTGATGCAGAGATCACACACACACGTTAAATATGTTGTTTCAACTTTGTTCAAATATTCATATATTCATATATAATTCTTTTACAACATTGTAAATAGTCTCAGCTATAATGTCCCAACAAGACTTGTAAAAAATCCCAGTGAAGCCATCAGGGCCAGGAGCTGGATTGATGGTCATGTCGAGGTTTTCCTGACACATGTGGTTACTGGTGTAGTTAAAAATTTCTATTAACACAACAAAACCTTTGTATAGAGTTTGAGCTCTTATATGACCAAACATAAAAAAAAACTTATAAGAATGTAAGAGGAGGAGAATAATAATTTTTGAGAGCCCACTTTCAGTGCGGGCATTTGATCATATCTCCCCCTGTCTAAATACAGATGTTTTTACGAGTGTATTAAATCCTTGATGATGAAAATTCCATGTTTAGACAGTAACAACTCGTTGATTTAAAATGTATAGGATATATGAAGTTGTTAATACGAAATGGAAAACTGAATACATTTTAAACTTCTCTTGTTCACAGGAACCGCAGTGTTTCAGTACATGTTTACAAAAGTATGTTATCTTTATTATCTTCAAATTGGGGGGTAGCAAGGTCAAATGTACTAATTGGGAGTCCATTAAGTGAAGCGTAAAACTGCAACGTATAGCAGAGCATAGTGCATGTTTTAATATGGGCATTCATACAGTCGACTATTATTCAGTAGATTATATGACTATAAATCTGTGATAGCTATGATAAGGCCGAAAGAACTGCTGATTAGGGCATGGGTTGTTTAAGGAGGATGGGTAATTTGGAAGTAATTTCCCAGCATTGACTTTGTCATGGGTGTGTTGTTCTAGTCTAAAAGACTTGTATTATAGTAACATAACTAAAAGGAGAATTGTTCAAAGTGAGATTTAGACTTGTATTATAGTAACATAACTAAAAGGAAACGAAATCACATTCATACGAAGCACACAATTATATGTTTTTTCTGTAAGAGGGGTCATGACAAATATAACTTGTCACGTCATCTCTATCCTTTCTCTCTAGCTTCCCAATCCTTTAATTCCCCTCCACACCTATTGAATAAAATGTGCCAATTAATAAGGAATCCCCTCGTATTATCTTCAAACTATAGATTCTTTCAATGGCCCCTCTCATTTTGTCTCCACTTCTTCATATCTATTTTAGTCTAAGTACTGCTCGGATGTTCAGTGAGAATAAGCGTGACTACAATTGTAAAGAAAGGGAAGTTGTGGAGAAGAGCTGGACCATATGAGCAATGCAATTTACTTTTTTAGATTCGTGTAAAAAAGTACTGTAATTTCAGCATTTTATGTTGGTAAAGAAGTGAAATGTGGGGGGTTGTTTGAAGTTTGTTAGGGTTAGATTTTTTAGAGTTGGGGGCACTTGGATTGAATTTGTTGTTGAATTTTGGGTAATTTGGAGCAGGTGACATAGTTGTAATGGGCTCTATTTAAATCAATTTTCGGATATAGATCTGGGCTCTATTCAAATCAATTTTTGTATATAGGTTAGTTTCTATGAAGTTATTTTGTTAATTATTTGTTTTTCTAGATTACTGTAATTTACCATTATTTCTTATTGAAACTCTAATTTTAAAGGCTTATGTTGATAGAGAAGGGAATTGTTGAGGTTGTGTTGTTTTAGTTTTGTTATGGTTTTGTGAGAGTGGGGATAGTTTGTACTTGAATTTAAGGTAATTTGTGGAAGTTCGAGAACAAAACATAGAAATAATGGGCTCAAATTTACACAAATTTCTATACTATATTGGACTAATTTACCACAACTTTTTACTTTACATTTTGAAAATACCATAAATTATGAGGTTATGTTTAGTTTCTTGAGGTTTTTACGATAGGGGCATTTGGGGGAAATTAGTTGAATTTTGGTTAAATCTTAGGGAATCAGACACAAAGGAGTTGAGAATGAAAAAAAAAAAGAGTTGTAATGGGCTTAATTTTAATGAGTTTTTGGATAATAGTTTAGTTTTGATGTATTTTTTTCTTTTATCATTCTGTTTGGTGTACATGTATACGACTGTTGAGAGTATGAAGGCCCGCGTTTAAGGAATATTTGTCACCTTAATAACCATTCTCGTGTGCAAACCTCTATTCTTCAAGTAGGCATATGTTGCTTCACATACCATTTACTATGTGGGCAATAGTTACTAGATTTAAATCCAGATCAATTCTTCAGATGCCTCTGTTTACTTTCTTACGATACCTTTGATATGTAGTATTGGTTAGTTGTCATCTATTATTGCACTTTAGCTATTATGAGCAACTGTATTACTAATTTGCCATAAGTTTGACTACTGCGAACTTTTATCCTAGTAAAATTCGAGTGTTATGTTAGGCATGAATACTCTCAAAAAAGAAAATTTGGCTTTTTTGGGTTGTGTTGTTGGACTGAGTACACTCAGATATGGGACTGATTATTGGTGATAGGTAAATTGTTTTATGTGAGCATGGGGTATGCTTATTGTATTGCTGCGAGAGATAGTACTATAACAACTGGATCCAGCAGTGAAGTTGTGTAGATGAATATTCGATATTCACCAACATGGATCTTTCGGTGGGATAATCGAGGGCGGGTAACAGGGGAAGAGACATCTGTTAATTGGTTTTCGGAAGGAGTTAGTAGAAATGCTGGAATGAACATCAAATCTCAAACAACTGTTGTAATCACTAATGTATTAGAAGAGGGAAGTCCATTAGACAGTTTCCTAATGCTCGCATGGCAGAAGTCCCCAATTTCTAAAGGTCATACTAGGTCGTGAATAAAAAGTGGAGGGGGAAGGTTGTGAATAAATAGTGAAAAGAAATGAAATAAAATTAACAAAATCTATAAACATGAAGAACTAAAATGTCTCTATTATTACAAGCCACTGCAAAGTCCATTTAGGGGGACAACAAATGAAATCCAAAGAGCTATAAGGCATGATTAGAAATTCTATCTACTCAAAAAATTTTGTCTCTGAAAATAATAGAAATCATTATGTCCATAGATGTTTCCTTTCGAAGGAATTTGATCCACCAACCTCTTCATTCCCTTAGGGAAAAGTATTTTGAGTGCAAGAAGCACTACAGAACTGTCATTGAATCTATCTCAATCCACAGCTGGTGACATCCCTTAGCATAATTGATGTCAATAGCAGCAAGAGCTACAGAAAATTATGAATAAATAGTTATCCTCTCATCTACTTTTCTGAAAATATATACATTTCACAAACCAATGGGGTGAATCAGTTATCTAGATCCTATGATAGCGAGTCGTTGGGGGTGTGTCGTGATAAGATAAACAGATCTAGTGGTCGAATCTCTTCTTATCCCTCTATTGATATTCAAATATGTTTGGTTTTCTCGAAGAGTTGAACCGAGAGATCCTTTATAATTACTAATGAGCTTTTGGTGGTTGCTATTCTAATTTGTGGGCACATTTACCACGCTGAGTGCTTAGAGAATATGACACCCAAAATTAGTAACTGTGACTCAACTTGCCCTGTTTGCACTTTTGGGGAGAAGCAGGTACTGAAGTTTTCAGAGAAAGCTTTGAGAGATGAAATGGATTGGAAGTCTAAGAACGAGAAGAAGTGGAGCAGGATGGGACTAATTTAACTGAAATGTTCTATTTCTGCAACTTGGTTGTATTATTTGAGATTTTGACATGCTGGTTCCAGAACTAAGCTTGTTCAGTCTATTTTTGAAAAACATTTATCACCATTTATTCTATAAGGTTTATTGAAGATTCATATTCAATGCTAACTCCGTTACAACTGTTTGTTTTATTATTAGTCCATTTTGAAATCTGAAGTTTAAACAAGATACTTGAACGATGTTGAATACCCATATCTTAAGATTCATATCAAATTTGCTGAATACCCATATCTTATTAGAGATTTTGGTATAGCCATAATCACATAGCAGCTTAAGTTTGATAATGTCTAACTTATTATTATTGGCCATAGGTTCAAGAACTGCTAAAAGAGGAATTTTAAAGCTTTTCATCAGGCTTTTACGTCTTCTAACAGTTGGGTTGTTTGAAAAAGTCTTGCTGTTATTCCCAGAAAAGGAATTTGAGAATTGGTCTTAAGCCCACTCAATTTTTTAGTATTATGAATCAAGAATGCAGTAGGATCTGTAGACTAAGTACAAAACACATTAAAAGTGCCTTTAATAACATAACTGTGTGCGAAAATAATTCTTTTGATATATTAGCAGCTGCAAACCTTAAGAGAAACATTGTGACAACATGCCACTCCTGCACATATGTACCTCGTTTAACATACTTAAAATCATATAATTCCTTCGGGGGTAAAGGAGACCATCTCAACAAAATTTTATCAAAAAATTAAACCATTTAGTGAATGAAATGCAAATTGAATAATGTACGGGGAAAAATTCCTGTACTAGAAGGAAACAATCCCACAACAAGGTAAAGAATGTAAACGGAAATAAATCACACACAAGAAAACGACGAACATGGTTCGGCAAACTTAACAACGTCCACGGTGGTACTGCAGTCTCTTGCTAAAAGATGTGTTTTTACGTTGACAGTCCTTCAATACAATTATGTTTTTTTCAAAACGCTATTTGTATATAAGTCCCTTTAAAATATATAATATAATTTTGAACATTGTATACGTTCGTAGTTGAGAAATGTCATTCTAGTTGCTAGATGGGAGGGAGACGTGTAGTATGTTTCACGATTATTGTCATAGATGAGTTGGGACTGTAGAATATTGTATGAGATACACTATTGTTATTGAGACATTCATATTCCAGGAGTTGGAGTTTTATTATTGTTATTCGATCGTATCAAGGAAGTTTTAAATTTGTTCAGCATTTATTAAAATATATATATATATATATATATATATATATATATATATATTACTCTTGTAAACTCAGTGGTGAATTTTTATTATTGCAGGTTGCTATGACATCACAGAGGCACAGTAAATCCCTCTCACGGGCACATTCCCGTTCACGGTCTCGATTGCACTCACAATCCAATCTCCAACCACCATTTCAACCACAATCTCAGCCCAGTTCTCATTCCCTTTCAGATTCTAGCTCGACCGAACGATCAAACTCAAGTGACTGTGAAAGCGATAGTAGCTCGACGGAGAGTGAGCCGTTACATAACCAAGATGCCCATTCACATGAAGAAGGTAATCAAAGTTATTTGATTTATATGTGCTTATTTAATTGTGTAGATTGAAGTTAACCTATTTTTTCAATTTTTACGGTTTAGCTTCAGCACAATATGCCACTAAACGTAGAGGCATTGCGAAGTTGGGTGAATTATGGGGTACGGGGAAACGCTTAGAGCTTCACTTCAACGATTTCTATCAGCCAGTCGGAGATACCGCAGATAGACTATCTACCCATTTAGGCATTTTAGTTCGTGATGGGAACATGTAAAGTTTCTTTTGTAAATTTTTATATAACACAACTCTTATTAGAATACTCTTTGCAATACTGTATGTTATCTATTGACAATATAAAGATGATTATTTAATCGATGTAAAAGGTTACTAATTTATTATTATATCGATGCTGAACAGGTTACCGTTGGCTTTCAAAGATTGGCGATGCAAGGAGTTATACCCATACAAGGAACATATTTGGCGAGAGGTGAAGGTAAAATCAAAAGATACCATAATTTGTGGCAAATGAAAATTTTGAATTCTGTAGGTAAAAGTCAACTATGCATGGGTTGTCTTGCCAATCACAACAAAGTCAATAATAGCTCAACTCATAACTTTGAAAATGATAAAACATAATTCAAGCTAAACTCATGTGTAGTAGATGACTTGTTTTTCTATACATTGTAATTATATAGGAGAACACTGATGCCCCTGAAGAATTCAAAAAAATGTGCATGAAGAAGGTTGGAAAGATATGGAATAATTGGAAAACAGAGGTTAAGAAACATTATCGTGCCTTTGATACTGACGAAGAGAGATTGAAATATTGTCCACCTAGAGTAAAGCTAGAGCAGTGGTCACAACTTGTTAAGTATTGGGGAACTCGCGAGGCAAGGGTATGAATGTATTACTACCGATAAAGTTTTATAAATTCAAGTTAAACATTTATTTTAAATATATTTTCGTAACAGAAAACGAGTCGAAGAAATCGTCGAACTCTTAAGAAGCAAAGAACACCACATACTTCTGGAAGAAAGAGTCATGCGAATGTTGCTCATAAGGTGTTTTATAAAAGATTTTGATTGTGAATATTATTTTAGGTTTTCAAACTTATTTATGTAACGACTTACGAGTCATTGGGTTTATGCAGATGGAGGTTGATCAAGGGAAAAAGGTTTCGTTGGTTGATGTTTACATTAAAACACATGAGAGGAGCGATGGCTCAGCCATCGATAAGGATTCCGCTGAAGCAATGGTACAAAAATATTATCCATGTTCCTTCCCTTATTTCTTAGAAAATCTCAACGACGTCATTTTACCTATTAATCAAAATTCTTATTCTATTTATCAACCATTATAAAAGGCAACATGCAGGAGATTGTGTCATATTATTAAAAGCATAAATATATCATACACGGATGAGGATTAAATTAACAATTAAATAAGTTTATTATTATTTATGAAATTTAAAATTATGCATGAAATTATTATGTTAATAAGAATCGTTTCATTTCAGTCAAAAATGAGGCAAAAATTAGATCAACTTCCGTCAGATTGTAATGAATCCGTCAGTCGTAAAGATGAGATATTTTATGAAGTCCTAGGACCTGATAAACACGGTCATTGTCGAGCTTATGGGCATGGACCATCTCCAACTGATGTGCATGGAACTAAGCACCCGAAGGTTAATGAAAAAGAGTATGAGCGACTAAGATCTGAGATTCGATCTGAATTTCAGGATAAATTTGATCATTTAGAGGCTCGGTTTGAGTTGATACGCACACACATGATGACTTGCCCTTCCGTTGTATCCAAACAGGTTAATAAGTACACACTTTTATCTTTTGTGCTTAATTATCGTGTATTTATATAAATGTATGTTCTAGTATTAAATTATGCTATTAACAGGTTCCTCAATCCTCCAACGAGCAAAACATACCATTATATAGGTCTATTTTGCAACCCGAGCAACAATTAGAAGAAACCAACCAATTTCAACCTGTAGTGGTACCACAATCAAATCACCATTTAACTCCATCTCAACAGGCAAGTAGATAACTACTTTTTAAAATCATAATTTATGACTATATGTTTTCATGACTGAAATAATTCATTTTTTGTAGATTGCAAATTCTCAACACTTGGATGTCCCCGAGACCGCTGCTCGTGTTAGTGAGCAAACGAATGCTACTTCAATTCAGGTATGTTACTAATTTAAAGAATTTTAAAGGGAACAATATATCTGCGCTTTCTTGGAGAGTTTATGTATACTTGACATTAAGTTGTTGGCATATTTGGTTGTATATAGTCTTAAAAATATTGGGATGCCTTAAAAACAAATAAAACTCTGCCGATTTTTTTTCAGAAATATATGGTTGATGACATATTCATCTTGTTTGTAGAAAGAACCATCAAAGAAGAAGAAGAAGAAGCACCATCAACCCCGACAAAGGGTCTCAAATAATGCACTTCCTAAAATTGTAGACCTTCTTACTTCCGGACTTCCAAAAGTGGTTGTGGCACGTGGATTCATTGTGAGCAAGGACCCTTCAACAAAAGTAGGGGGTACGCAACTGGGTGAAGACTTTTGGGAAGTATATATTGAGAAAACATTTGTAACAAATGAATCATTGCCTAGACCTTATGGAAACAAGTCCACAATTGGAGATGCACATCATTCAACAGTAGCGTGGCATATTGCTAATGTACTAATTTTTTATTTTAATTTTTTAATTAAAATACTAAAGAATAAGTATCAATGGCTAACAATTGACTTTTTTATTTTGTAGGTCGAAGAGGATGTTTGACTTTAATGAAGAAGGATCGTACATTATATAAAATTTAGTTTCCCTGTTTCCCCCCTTCTTCTTATTGGACAAGTGATACATTTTATTTTGTGAATGGATAATTGTTCCAAGCACAATTATATTTATTTACGATGAATACAATTGGTTTTAATTTAATGACGTTTTAATTTGATTACTGCCCTCTGAATTTAATGTTATGGTAATGTATTTGCACATAAATACAATACTTCTTATAATTGATTTTTTTAACACCTGTTCCCAGTCATATATTACAAAATAATGTCAACATTTTGTTTGATGCCGCTATATTTATTCTCAGCGTTTTTTTAGTGCCGCCAAAAGTGTGTTGAACATTTAATAGGTGTTGCAAAAGATTATTATCAACATTTTTTAATGCCGTTAAAAGGTTATTACCAGCATTAATATAAATGCTTAAAAGTGTTGCTAACTTTTTGCCGCATTTTTTAAAGTTTCGTTGTTCTTTTACCACATTGGCTATCGCACTTGTGGAAATGCCGCTATAAGTGCCGCTAACTTTTCGCGGCATTTTTTAAAATGCCGTTGTTCTTTTACCACATTGGCTACTGCACTTGTGGAAATGCTGCTATAAGTGCCGCTAACTTTTCGCGGCATTTTTAAAAATGCCGTTGTTCTTTTACCACATTGGCTATTACCGCACTTGTAGAAATGCCGCAAAAAGTGCCGCAAAAAGCGTTACCGGCATTTTTAGTGCTTTTTTCGGCATTTAATTTATGCTGGGAAAAATCTATATTCCTGTAGTGGTTATAATCTTTTTCTTGTTAACTTGACAGTAAGGACTATAAAAACAAAGGATTGTGTGTGTGTGTGTGTGTGTGTGTGTGTGTGTGAGAGAGAGAGAGAGAGAGAGAGAGAGAGAGATTTACCTTTTATTCTTATTGTGAATGCAAGAGATCACAATTAATAATTCCAATAAGGAAGGGGATTAAGAGAGTAAGATATTATCACAATACACAGTATTTACGTAGTTCGGCAACTACCTACATCCACGGAGGTTTTTTCAATTTTTATTAATTCTTTAGAGGTTCAAAATTATATGCCTCATCGTCCCAGGGTGAGGATCTTGTTTATAGTAATTAAAAGTAGTTAAGTTGTACACAACTATTCTAGCTCCTTATTGGCTCATTATTTATTTCCCCCGAGAATGAAAGTAATCAAGATGAGCCTTCATAATTATCCATGTGATATATTCTCTTATTTATCCATGTGAAGCTAAATTTGACTTAGGCAGCATGTTGGGCCTATTTAGCCTACCGAAAGTTAGGCCTTTATGGTTTGGCACCCAAAATTTCCTATAAAATTCTTTGTCAAAGATGGCCCAAAGCTTTTTAGATCTTTTGTCATCCCACCTTGACTCCACTACACTAAAACTCGGCTAATGGTCAAGGACTTTATCCCTGACCAGGCAGTGTGGGTTGTGGATTTGTTCCATGACAAAATTGGGCGTGACCAATTTTAGTGGTCACAACCCAAATCCCTGACCCACAGCCTGGTCACAGATTTTCCATAGTCACAGATGTGGTCATGACCCATAGACCTGACCCTATTTTTAAGACTGGTCACGGACCAAACCCATTACCATCAGGCGAATAAAAAACCATTTGGTCAGGGTTCAAATTCGTGACCAGTTTTCTGTGTGATCCAACCTTGTCACGACGGCCGTGACCATTCTTACTATATAGATAATATTGTCATGGCTTTGGGTCGTGACTATACTTACTGTGCATAAAACATTCTCAAGGATTTAGACCATGACCAGTTTTAATCATAATAAAAAAAATCCTCGAATCGGGAAGCTAATCCGTCAGTTGCTGCAAGTGCTCTTTGGGTGCCCTCGAGGGGGTCCCGTTCTCTCAAATCGGGGGGGTCTGTGACCACGCGGTCATGGGACCCACGTAGGAATTCTAAAATATGGGTCGTGCTCTAAAATCGGGGGTCTCCTAACCACGCGGTCGGTTCTTCCAAGCTACGTTGGTCCAGAGTGAGGTGTTGGCGTCCCCCACGGGGCCGTTTGGGAGGCATTGCGGGGTTTTACCCTTTAACAGCACGTTTTCAACCCTAAGTGTAGGTATTCTGAAATCTGGGCTAATTGTCTCAAATCGGGGGTCTCGTGACCATGCGGTCAGTTCATGAGAGTTACATTGGTCCCATGCGAGGTGTTATCGATGCTCATGGGGCCGTTTGGGGGGCGCGAAGGGGTTTCACCCCCCTGACGACATGTTTTCAAGACAAAGTGTGGATATTCTATGTTTTCAGACGTTCTCTCAAACTGAGCGTCTCGTGACCACGCAATCGATTTGTGTAGGCTACGTTTCTCCCGTGTAAGGTGTTGGCGCCACTCACGGGGCTATTTGGGGGTGCTAAGGGGCTTTGCCCCCTGACGTCACGTTTTCAAGCCTAAGTGAGGATATTCTTTGTTTTGGGTCATGGTCTCAAACTGAGGGTCTCGTGACCATGCGGTCGGTTTGTGCGGGTTACGTTGGTCCCGTGCGAGGTGTTTACGATGCTCAAAGGGCCATTTACGGGGCTCGAAGGGGTTTCTCCCCCCGACGTCATGTTTTCTAGCCTAAGTGTGGATATTCTCAGTTTTGGGTTGTGGCCTCAAGCCGAGGGTCCCGTGATCATGTATTCGGTTCGTGTAGGCCACTTGGTCCCGTCCGAGGTCCTAGTGTTACTCACGGGGCCGTTTGGTGGGTGCAAAGAGGCTTCACCCCCTACGGCACATTTCAAGCCTAACTGTGGATATTCTATTTTTGGGCCATGCTCTCAAACCGAGGGTCCTGTGACCACGCGATCGGTTGGTATGAGCTACATTGGTCCCGTGCGAGGTGTTGACAGTGCTCATGGGGCCTTTGGGGGCGTTAAGGGTTTTCTCCCCCTGACTACACATTTTCATGCCTAAGTGTGGATATTCTCTACTTTGGGTCATGCTCTCAAACTGAGGGTCCCGTGACTACGCTGTCAGTTCGTACGGGCTACGGTTCTCCCGTACAAGGTGTTAGCGCCACTCACGGGTCCATTTGGGGGGTTCTAAGGGGTTTCTGCCTCGGACGACACGTTTTCAAGCCTAAGTGTGGATATTATCTATTTTAGGTCGTGGTCTCAAATCGAGGGTCCAGTGACCACGCGATCAGTTTGTACCGGTAACGTTGGTCCCGTGCGAGGTGTTGACACTGCTCACGGGACCGTTTAGGGGGCTCTAAGGGGTTTCACCCCCGGGCGGAACATTTTCATGTCCAGGTGTGGATAATATCTATTTTGGGTCGTACTATCAAACCGAGGATCCCGTGACCACGTAGTCGGTTTATGTGGGCTATGGTGGTCCAATGCGAGGTGTTGGCACCATTCACGGGGCCGTTTGGGGGCGCTAAGGGGTCCCCCCCCCCCCCCCGATGAAAAGTTATCAATCCTCAGTGTGTATATTCTCTATTTTTCGTCGTTCTCTCAAACCGGCGGTCCTAAGACCACACGGTCGGTTCGTGTGGGCTACGTTGCTCCCGTGTGAGGTGTTGGCACCGCTCATGGGGCCGTTTGGACCAATACAGAGAATATCCACACTTAGGTTTGAAAACGTTCCGTCAGGGGGAGAAAACGTTCTTGTGGGCTACGTTTCTCCCTTGTGAGGTGTTAGCACCGCTCACAGGGCCGTTTGGGATGTGCTAAGGGGTTTCGCCCCCTAACGGAACGTTTTCAAACCTAAATGTGGATATTCTTTATTTTGGTCTGTACTCTCAAATCGAGGGTACCGTGAACAAGCGATCGATTCGTGTGGGCTACGTTGTACCATGTGAGGTGTTGGCATCGCTCACGGGGCCCATTGGGGGACGCTAAGGGGTTTCGCCCCCCGACGGCATGTTTTCAACCCTAAGTGTGGATATTCTCTTATTTCGATCGTGTTCTCAAACTCAGGGTCTCTTTATCACGCGGTCGGTTCGTGCGGGATACATTGGTCCCGTCTGAGGAGTTTGGGATTCTCACGAGGTCGTTTGGGGGGCGCTAAGGGGTTTCGGCCCCCGACAGCAGGTTTTCAAACCCAAGTGTGGATATGCTCAATTTGGGGTCGTGCTCTCGAATCGAGGATCCCATGATCATGTGGTCAGTTCGTGAGGGCTACGTTGGTCCTGTACGAGGTGTTGGCACCGCTCATAGTGCCGTTTGGGGGGCTCTAAGGGGTTTCACCCCCTGAAGGCATGTTTTCAAGCCTAAGTGGGCATATTCTCTATTTTGGGTCATGGTCTCAAACCGAGGGTCTCGTGACCACGTGAACCATTCATACGATCTACGTTGGTCTCGCGTGAGGTGTTAGCGCCGTTCACGGGGCCATTTGGGGGCACTATGGGGTTTCACCCCCAGCAGCACATTTTCAAACCTAAGTGTGGATATTCTCTATTTTGGGTCGTTCTCTCAAACCAAGGGCCCCATGACCATGCAGTCAGTTCGTTCGGTCTACGTTGGTCCCTTGCAAGGTGTTGGCATCGCTCACGGGGCTATTTAGGGGGCGCTAAGGGGTTTTGCCCCCCGATGGTACATTTTCAAGCCTACGTGTGGATATTCTCTATTTTGGGTTGTGCTCTCACACCGAGGATCCTTGACCACACGGTCGGTTCGTGCGAGCTATGTTGCTCCCGTGCGAGTTATTGGCACCACTCACAGGGCTATTTGTTGGGCGCTATGGGGTTTTCCCCCCGACGGCACATTTTAAACCCTAAGTGTGGATATTCTCTATTTTGCGCCGTGGTATTAAACTGAGGGTCCTGTGACCATGCGGTCGGTTCGTGTGGGCTAGGTTGGTCCTGTGCACAATTCAATATGCAATCGCACTTGCATGCTTAAATATATTTGTATTTGAATCCGAAACCCTTCAAGCTCTTCTTCATGGTAGGATAATTTTCTGGTAACGTTTTCTCTTTTGGGATAATTTCTTTAACCCACTTACGAATTTCGATTACGTTGTTCCCAGACAAGTCAAATTGACTTTTCAAGTTATGGAAACCAATCATTGCTTATAATATCGAATGATATTCATCTCTATCTTTATACAACTGTCTAGCCGTATCGACTTTCAACCGTATATATTCTCAATCTCCATGAAGTTCGGTATCAAATTTTTCATTGTGCGCATTGTCTGTCTCTATAGGATAGTGGTTTTGGTCATGGTGGACTCTGTGAGCATCATCAATTAGGTCAGTCAATGGATGATGTGTTGGAAAATCATTTACTACTTCCACTTTTTGGTGTTCTGTTACGTGATCGGTTACTGATAATTCTTCAGGAACTAAAGGTACATGTTTTTCACCATGGTATGTCCACTTGTTGTAATCTTGACAAATTCCCCACATTATTAAATTTAACTCAACATCTTCTAAAGATTTATATTTTCAATTTATACAATGGGTGCACGGACACAGAATCTTTTCACTTTTAAGGTTCTTAAAAGCGTATCTAATAAATTCTTGAACGCCTTTAACATAACTATTAGATATTCGGTCATCCACTCTTTGTATTGTGGAAAATGCATTTAATAATCTTCAAATTGCATTCATGTGTTAACATGATAAAATAAATATCATGTTGCATAAATATCATGTTGCATAGTAAAGCACTAATATAGTATCAAAGAGAAGCACTAATATAGTAAACAGTGCACCGACCAATCAAACTAGGCAATAACTTAAATACGAGAGCACACCAACCAACGACACTAAAAAACCAGTTAAACTCAATTTATATATAGTTGTCTACTGATATTATTACAACATAAGAAAAATATTACTACATCTTCATCAAGCGATTAACTAGCCAAGTGGTAACAGAGCCTACATAATCTTTCAAAAAATTCCCTTCTCCACTGTTGACGTGCACTCGAACAGTTTTACAACCCTCATATACTGTATCAACCATGATCTGACACTCGCCCTCCTGCAAAGGTCGATTATGTACTAAAGTTCCTACAACAATAGTCATTAACGTGCCGATCCCAATAACAAATTTATCGCTCAGGTCCTATATATAGTATTTCTCACCATAGTCATCGTGGGTTGTTGACAATGATCCCAGACATGTGCCATGCTGAGGCGCTTATAAAGGGAATGTAAAAGGAGGAACTGAAATGTGGGGGGGGGGGGGATGGAGAATGAGTAGAATTTTGAGGAATCCCTGGCATCTATGGAGGGAAATCGGTATGAGTTGGAGGCTGTAGGGTCATACGACTGGTTAAAAAGGACACAATCCATGCAAGTTTATCATTCACACCTCCCAATTAATTTTGAAGCCCGTTAAATCCCCTTCAGTCCTAGATTGACATTCATCATTGGATGCGAAACACTTATTAACAGAAGAAAGCTCGTCCACGAGAGGTGGGGTGTGTTTGAATCTTTTTTTTTACATATGCGACCACAAACCTCTCGTCCTCCCTCTGTGGTACTTCCAAAAGGTTTGTGCAATGGCATCATTGTGAATATCGTCAATTCAGGCTTGATTTTGACTGACTGCTGATAGACTCTATTTATTTTAGGGTCTTAGGCAAGTGACGAGGGTATTATCTTTGTCTCATCTAGCATGCACGTACAAGTTGGCCCTATTCGGCGTATTTCCTTCATTTGGGTTGCCTTTCATAACGGTTGTCCACTCTTGCTTCAAATCTTCATAAGATTTCGACCCAATCCAATGCATATAAGTTTTTTTGGCCCTATTATGCTTATTTTTATCCCTTTGTAGCATTTTGGAGTCCTTCGCCTCATTCTCCAGAAAATCATTCCATTGATAGACTGGCATCTCAACATTCGGATGGACTTTGTCTTTGAGCGCTAAAATTTTGGATATTGATGTTCCCTTAGGGAATGCTTTTGCCTAAGGTTTCTCTGATATGTTCATAGTTGTTCAGCAACACGAGAAATCACCTCATTTTTTGAGTTGGAAAAAATTAAAACCATTTGCTGAGTTGCTCGTAGATGTCTTCTTTAATAGATTTATCTACGAGGTTCCAATTGTCAGCTCTTCTAACTCCCACATTCATTTTTTCCAAGGACAAACAATGGGCTTTAAACCGTTGAACGAGATTCTTATCCCTCGTGGGGTTATTTCCCAAAAGAGAGAACCCAAAGGGATTCTTCTCAACTGACCCGGCAATTTTAGGAGCATTGGGCATGTCTGTTGGATTAGTGGGAGTACCTTGCCTACTGCAACTCGGAGTATGGGAGTCAACGGTTTGTGGAGTATGGGAGTGAACAGTTGGTGGAGTTGATTATTGCTCACCAATTGCTGATGAGAATTCTCGTTGTGGTTATTGGTTATTGTTGGTTGGAACGTCGCTTCAATTACCACCCAACATTATATATAAAAATAATAAAATTTAAATGTGTAACTATAATAATAGATGCATAATTTCAAAGTTCAACATGAAAATATAAATAACAAAATAAATTGTTTGACCATATATTATAATCTACCTATTCATGGTAAGACTATAACACAAGTTCAATGTGTCTGATCTCCATCCATTCGAGATTTGTTTTTAAAAACGTATGGATTTTTTCACGTGTCCAATTAGGAGGAAACGTATCTATAATGGATTCATAGATATAAGAGACATCAACTCTAAATCTCATCCTCTTCGGCCTATTGGCAAGATCGAGTTTGACGTGCATATGTCATGAGACATCACAGTCTTCGTCAATGCTCTTTGTACGTTATTGTATCCATAATGGGTGAATTTTTTAACAGCGTAAGCAAGGACAGTGCTCTATCGGGATTATGTACGCGATATATATACTGCACAGCTTCATCCCAACATTGTGGCAGGGAAAACAGAATAAGATCGAACAAGTACTCTTGCTGGAAATGAACTCAATGGTTTACAAGGTTTTTAAATTGTTCGATCTTCCTATTCCCATACCAATAAACCGGAGCACCCACTTTATGAGGATCATTAATGAAAGAGCTACGAGTGCGAACCAATTGCAACCTTTCATACTCTTATTGCCATCGATTATCACCGTGACTCATTTTTCCTAAGAAAAATGAACGAGGGCGTGAATATGATTCCTATAAATAATGGCTCTAATGAATCACATACTAGTTATTATGTACGAGGGCATTAATATGATTCCTATAAATAATGGCTCTAATGAATCATCAATCGTTACTTTATTATGCTTTAAACTCCTACTTTTGTCATTTAAGCTAACAATCCCTAAAATTAACCCTTATATTTGGTATTTTTTTAATAGAGAGTTATTTTTTTAATGGTCCGGTAGTTTTTAATGGAAAGATATTTTTTTATATTTTAGCCCCAAACTTAAACCAACAATATCCATTTAATTAAAATTTTCCCTAGTTTGAAACGTAAACCAACAATATCCATTAAATTAAAATTTGCCCTAGTTTGAAACTTAAACTAACATTTGTCATATATGTATTTTTTCTAGAATACATGCATAACACACACAATGATAATGTATACACACCTACGTACACAATACACACACGTATACATACACACACAGAAATACACACACGTATAAACACATACCCATAAATACAGACACACAATGAAATAAATAACAAGGGTTTGGAAATACACACATGTATACACACACACACTTAAAAATACACACACACACACATAAATACACACACATAATGAAATAAATAACACGGGTTTGGAAATAAATAATAAGAGAAGATTGAGATTACCTTTAAGATTGAGAGAATGAGAGAGCCGAAATCGTCGGAGAGAGCGAGGGAATCCCAATGTTTGGAAATTTTCGAGGGAAATGAAAAACTGTTCTGCGATTTTTAAGTATAAAGACATTGGTCACGGCCTTAAGCTGTGACCAAATGATGTGACCCCTTTATTTTTGACACGCCAGCGTGGAAATAAGACCATGGTCACGATTGAAAGTCGTGAATCACTTCCAAGAATGGTCATGGTCTTAAGCCGTGACTATATTGTTGTGTATTTTTGTTTGTGGTCACGGCTATGATCTGTGACCCCATCCATGACCACATTTGGAGGGAAACTTGGCACCCTAATGGTCACGGATGACAACCGTGTCCCATGCGAGTCACAATCAAAGGCCGTGACCACCTACAAGACTATCCATAACCACACTGAGTCTTGGAATTGGTCACGCTCATTTTGGATATAGTCACGGGTCTGGGTCATGACCCCTTTTCCATGACCATTTTCGATAATTTGATGTAGTGATCCAAAGCCTGAGTTGTGCGCATCAAGGGTATGCTTGTCCTCTGTAGAAAATGAACTGCCAAATTCGATCTTGAGTCCAGTCCTTATGATTGAACTTTTGGAATTTGATCTTCACTCCTTTCAAACCGTTTATTATGAATTTTCTTCCTTTATCTTTTGCTTAAAAAGACTTGTTGTAGCTCCTTCTTTTTCAGTTAATTTTCTAAGTCTTCTTTGGCCACGCTTGATTCTTCCATCTTTATAGTTCCTTTTTGTATTTTCATTGCATATTCTTATTTTGCCTTTTTCTTCTTTTGAAAATGGTCTATACTGTTAATAAGAGTACCTTAGGGGATTTTAGAGAAATATAATCAATTATCCCATAGTTTAAGACTGAATGTGCCCCAATGCCCACAAATTGTATTGCAACTGAGAGTGACCATTGGATCTTAACCTCTCAGTGGCTGAGGGGGGAATAAAATTTCCCCCTATGGTATAGAAGAAAGAACCTTCTCTTGCCCATATTGATAGGGAGGAATTGCTCAAGGTCTATAAGTTGAGGAACCCTTGGTTCATGGTGGTGACCATCCCCGTTCTGCGAACTTTCCTCTTGAGTACAAGAATTTTATTAGTGATTTTATAGCTCACCTAGTAGACATAGTTCTTAATCTTCCCCTTCCTTTAATAAGTGAGGAATCTTGTACTTCATCCTCCTTTTGAATGTTGAGTCCATTCTTGTCGAGGAAGAAGCCTCAATGGCTCCCAAAAGAATAAATTTGATGACTAATGACGAAGATGTCAATTCGACCTCCCCCAAGATTAAGTCCTTAAAGAGGACTGAATAAGAGGGGCCCTCTACCTCTAAGTTGGACTCATCAATATGGGAGAGGGTAAATAGGGAAAGGCCCCTTCTTCCATTCTTTTGCAACCCTCCAGGAAGGGGAACGACTTCACCTATTTGAGAACTTCGTAACAAATGTCGGTGGCCAAAAAACCCCTATTGGCCTATGGATTGCTGAAGGGGGCAGTGCTCGCCTCTGATCGTGAGCTGGTCAAGCAGTTGTCTTATGACTAGGTTTCATCCCATGCCGATCAAGCGCAATCTTTGGTAAACCAAAAAATTCTTTTTGTTCTAATATGAAGTTAATGGATTCCTCTATGTGTGTTTTTAACATGCCTTTTGCTTAGATGTATGCAATTTTTGGCAAATTTTATCTCTATTTTATAGATCCACTAGGATCAATCCAAAATCAATAATGACCAGAAGACGACCATGGACAAGTAGAAGGAGGCCCTTACTACTTCCGAGAGGGCCTACGATTGGGAAGAAGTCCATCAGTGATTCCATGAGCACGCTAAAGAATGATCGCGACTAGTAAAAAACTGCTAACGACCATTTTGTCGTCGAACGTGATCATTTGAAGGACTATGAAGATCTTTTCATAGCCAAGGAGGCTAACTATGATAAGTGCTATACTTAATCCTTATAGGGTACCAAACACCATTTGGCTTACATTCCGAAGTCTAATTTTAAAAAGCGTTGGGACACTGCCTTTATAGGGGTGAATGTCCTTGTTAAGTTTGAGATTTTTGGCGATCACAACCCTGGTTTTTTGCTAAAAGATGATGAGGAAGCCACCACTGATGCCCTAGCCGACCAGACTTCCTTTGTAGATGCCCAAGGCAAAACCCCGGAGTCCTAAGAGCAGGTGAAGAGCAAGGAAACTAGTTAGGGATATTTAATTAACATGACCTTGAAATTGTTTTTGGTCTCTGTTTGTAACGGCCTTGCCTATTTTGATTATTAATTAAAGATCTTTTTATGAATTTCAACTCTATCTTGAGTTATTCCTGAGATTTTCCCATTTTTAAACCTATTTTCTGTAGCATACCGATATTTCCAAAGATATTCCTTCTTTTGCTAGCAATCTTGATGTCATCCTTAGTCGGCAAGCAATTGCTCAAGCTCATCGTTCATTTGTTTCTATTCGCAAGGCCCTAAAGAACATGAGTGATGCCTATAAGGTCTAGTCTATCTTAATGGCCAAGCTAAAAGATGATGTGAAAGACCTAGGAGGTATTGGCACTCTTATGGTGGAAAAGGTGAACTCCTTGAAGAAGAAGCTTTGTGAAGTCAATTATATAGGTGAGTTTGGGGCCCTTCTCTAATCTGATAATGACTCCCTTAAGAAGAAACTTATCAAGGCAGAGGATGGTTACCGAAAGGCTCATGTTATGACGATGGGCCTTATTCCGGACATTATTAAACTGTGCTATCTTTTCAGGGTGGGTCATCATACAACATGGTTTCCTAGCTAGGAAGATGGGTGAATGGATGCCCCCATCGAGTTAGACGAGGCAAAGAAACTTGCTTATAATAATCGTTGGCTAAAGACCTTGGGTGTGTCAAAAATTTCCTAAGGACTCTTGACTTTGGTATATGTACCAAATTGATTTTTCGGTTGATAAGCATCCAAACTTTGGCTGCTAAGAAAGTCGAGTTCCATTATATGATGTTCCTCTCAAGTTGGCTAAGTACTACTTGTCTTATCTTGAGAGAAACGGTGAGTTCCAACCAAGCTTTATGACAATCGAAGAAGATCCATTTCTTCTACTCTCGCCAACTGATAATATTTGCTACCCAGTTTGTTCCTTTATTGTTGTAAATGGACTTTTGTAACATATAACTTTCGATAATAATTTGTTTGTACAATATTATCGTTTTACATTTTTTTCATTCCATTATGCCGAACATGTATTTTATTTCCTTGTCTTACTTTTTAAGTTGTGTCGTCACACCACCTTAGGCAGTAATAGACTATGGCAAAAATGAAACTGGTTTAAGGTCCATCCACCCGTTCAAAATTTTTATTCGACCAAATTCAGGTTCATTTAGTGCCTAGGGATCCCCCGTAGGTCTTTTGTTTGACTAGGTAATTCATGTGGTCTTTATGTTTTCATGACGAAGACATTGGGACCTTAGGTTTAATTTAAACAATTTGTAATTGTAATTATACTATGGTAATACTTATATGTACTATAACCGTTAATTTAAAATGTAAGTCTGCCATTTTAGAACAATGTTAAGAAACTAACTGACCCATTTAGACTTTTACTAAGGATGCTAGATCAAATCGCAAGCATTATAAGTTCTGAAATAAAAAATTTTAAAAACTAATTAAGCTAGGAATAACTTAAACAAGTGCGAACTCAAAACTAAACCCCTTGAGATTAGCTACATCCCAAGCCTTGGGTATTTCTTTGCCCTCTATTGTTTCCAAATGATAGGCTCCTTATAGATTGTCTCTGATGACCTTAAAGGTTCCCTCCCAGTTAGGTCCTAATTTATCGTTCAAAAGCTTTTTGGCACTTTCGAGGACTTTTCAAAGGACATAATCATTGACATGGAATTTCCTTAGACCGACTCCCTTGTTGTACTGGTTGGCTAGTTGTTGTTGATATGAGGCCAGTTTTACCATGGTATGTTTCCTTCGTTCTTCTGTTAGGTCAAATTTAACGCTCATATCTTCATCATTCAAACCTTGCTTGGTGATGGTGGGCCTCAGGGTTAATAGACCAATTTCTAGGGGGATCAGAACCTCCATCCCATATGTTAGAGCGAAGGGCTTTTCCCTAGTAGGTCTCTTACGTGGAGTACAATAACCCATAGAATATGGGGAAGATCACCTACCCAATGTACTTTTTCTTTCACGAATCTCTTTTTCATGTTGTTGATCATCATTTCGCTGGAAGCCTCTACTTGGTCGTTGCTTTGGGAGTAGGCCAGAGAACTGAAATGGTGTTTAATGTCATGATCATCACAGAAACCTTAGAAGGGTACACTTTTAAATTTTGTGTTATTGTCTATGATGAATGTCCTGAAACCCAAAAGCGTGTTATAATGTTCCTCTAGTTGAATCTAATCATATCAGTATCTCTAATGTTTGCTAATGCCTCTATTTCAATCCACTTTTTGAATTAATTAGTGACAACTAGTAAATACTTGTGATATCACACTTTTTTACGTAACTTTTACCTTTCTGCGTATATGGCCACTAATACCCTTCTTTGAATGCTAAAAAAGAAAGAGTCATTCCTCTCGCATGGATATCATAAATCCCATCGTGAAGTTTATAAAGGACCCGGTTAACGTCATTTGGATGCACCTATTGGAGGTTAGGTCTTGTGAACGACCTTTTTGTAAAGTTTTCCTTTGGGTCCCAAATAAAATTGCACAGCTTTTACCCTGACTTGATGGGATTCTTTTTGTCGATTGATAAGATATGAATCCGTAGATAAGAAATTATCGGATCCATCCAGTTCAAACTTTCTTCCACGACAAGAATGTGCTCAGAGACCACTGGTGTTATAATGATGGGATTATCGAGGAATTCCACTTCAATTATTCATCTTAGATTGGATTCCACTGCTGATATTAGAGCTACTAAGGCATTAACATGGTTATTATGTAATCGGGAAATTATTGAATATGCACTCCCATAAATTTTGACATCAAGTTATGAGCCACCTGTAGGTACGTTACTATTCTTTTTTCATTGGCGTTGAACTCTCTGGTTACTTGGTTGGACACCATCTTTAAATCACAATATATATCAAAGTAACTCGTTCCCAACAAGTGAGCCTTACATAGTTCGGCTATGAGGGCTTCGTATTCAGCTTCATTTTAAGACGTTTTAAAGCCTAGAAAAATACTTTTCTTAATCATGACATTCTACGTGTGATGAGCACAATTATTACTCTAGCCCCTTTATAGTTAGAGGCGTCATCCATGTACAATACCCATTTATTGGATTGGTGAATCTGATGGCAATTTAATTGATCAATAATATATTGGTTGCTAGGTTCTTTTTCCACCACAACTCTGCGATAAAATTAGCCAACACATACCCCTCAATCGCTGGTTTCAGTTGGTAGTTTATATCAAACCTCCTAAATTTGATTGACCATTTGGACGTACGTCCAGATGGTTCAGCCTTGGGAAGAACATCTTTGAGGGGAAATGATGTGTTGACTATAATAAAATGAGCCTCAAAGTAGTGTTTTAACTTGACGATGCGATGACCAAAGAGTAGGCTAGTTTTTCCAGTGGGAGGAAGTGTTATTCAGCATCCAGGAACACCTTACTAACATGATAAATGGGGGACTATAATACGTCATTTTCACAAACTAAGGATGAACTGACCACGTGGCTTGAAACTTCTAGGTAAAGATAGAGATGGTCTCCAGGGTCTAGAATGGACAATAGAGAAGCTTTTCTCAAATAGAATTTGTTTTCTTCAAGGGCCTTTGAGCTTCATTCCATTTGAGGATTTTCTCCTTCTTCAGTAGTTGAAAGAATAATCGGCACCGCTTGAATGTTAAATTATTTAAAGATGACAGCATCCCAGTTTGCTTTGGAATCTCATGTAGTGTCCTTGGAGGTTAAACATTATTGCTCGTGACTTTATGGTTAGGGATTGTCTCAATTCCTCTTTTGTTAACCAAGTAGCCAAGAAAATTTCTGAATTGGACCCCAAAATAGCATTTGGTTGAGTTTAGCTTCATTTAGTAGTGCTTGAGAATTCCAAATATCTTCTCTAAGTTATTAAGATGATCATACGGGTTCTTAGTTTTGACGAGCATAATGCCAATGTACACTTCCACTATTTCTCCTAAATATTTTTGAACATCTTGGTTACCAATCTCTGGTACATGGATACAACATTTTTTAGGCCAAAATACATGATCTTGAAATAGTACAAACCCATGGGAGTGATAAATGAAGTCGTATCTTGGTTGGGACTGAACAGTGAAATCTAGTGGCACCCTAAGTAGGCATCTAGAGAGACCATATGCTCATCGGATGTTGTGGTGACGACCAACTGATCTATCTTTGATAAATGGAAACTGTCTTTGGGACACGCCTTATTGAGGTCGATGAAATCCACACATACTCTTTAGCCGTCGTTTCTCTTTCATACCACCACCGGGTTTGAGAGACATTTTGGGAATTGAACTTCTCTAATGGACCTTGGCTCTAGAAGTTTCTCAACCTCCTTTTCCACTACTCTGGCCTTTTGGGGGTAGTGACGTGAACCTTTTGTGTGATCGATGGAAATGCTGGATCAACCTGAAGTTGATGGCCGACATGCCATACAGTTCCCATGCTATATCTATGTTTTTCTTTAGAGAAACGATTAATTCCTTCCTTTCTTAGTCAAAGAGTGCGGTGGTGATTAGAAATTTTCTTTTTGATCGGCTCTCATCAAAAGCTACTTCCTGCAGTCTTTCCATGACTCTGTCGGTGGGGTTAACTCTTGTCTCTTCTACCCATGTCCAGCCATACTTTAATTGATATTTGGATGGAGTGGCTCCATCCTAAGATGTTTTGGGGAATACTTCCTTCTTTTTCTTTTTTTTTTACTTAGGCATGATGGTAGAATTGTAACAGTTTTGAGCAATGGTCTGATCACCCCTAATATCCATTATTCTTCGCTTTGTAATACACTTAAGTTTTTTATGGTAAGTTGAGGGCACTACCCTCATGGCATGCATCCACCCTCTTCCAAGGATGGCTTGGTACGACGAGTCAATATGCAGCACTAGAAACTCAATGCGTTTGGATATGTTTCCTTGCCTTACAGGATGAACTACCTTTCCTAACGGCATTTCACCTTTCCAGTGAAACCAACCAATGCGACAGTCTCTTCCTTCAGGTCTGTAATCTTTAATTTGAGCTTCTGAAAAAACTCTAAGTACATTACCTCAGAAGATCTACCTCCATCCACTACTAGCTTATCCACATCCCAGTTAGCAATCCTAAGAGTCATTACTAGTGCATCATGGTGTGGGGTCCTCACCCTAATTAAATCATCTTTTGTAAATACTATATTCTTATTATAGTCCACATCTTTTAGTTGCCTACATTTGCTAGTTTAGATTTTGTGCGTGATCAATCTGGAAGGCCTATATTACTATCGTAACTTTCTTGAGTTCAATCTGAACTGCATTTCCCTATATTTGATTGGGGTTAGATGCCCCGTGAATAACGGAAAATTTGTGCCCTAGTTTCTCATCCAGGACGTTATCTAGTTTTGGGTTTCCGTTAGTGGTGACCTGATCAACTTTCTTTTCAATGTACTTATTCAAATTCCTCACCTGATCTAACTCCTCTAGATGTGATTTTAGGGCCTTACAATTCTCCGTCTTGTGTTTGTTCTCCTTGTGGTAGGTGTATCTAAGTGCATTATTTATCTTGCTCGAATCAAACCCCATTTTTTTTGTCCACTTGAGGAATCGTTGTTCCTTGATCTTACTCAGGATTGTGTAAATTGGTTCATTTAAAACTGTATTAATGACCTGGAACGCCTTAAATGAGTCTAACTTATTTTCATTCCTGGCTCCTCCATCCTAGTTTTTATTCCCCTTCTTGGGGATATTTTCCTTATCATTTCCTTTGGTTACCTTTGCATGACCAGTGTATCTCTGGCTAAGGTTGACCACGTCTTTCACTTTGGCATACTTCTTAATACGCAATATGAGGTCATCAATGATATTTGTCTCCTTTTTAATGTGAACTGGTGCAACATGGAGTTAGGGGCAAGCCAATTTTGAATGATGTTACGACAACCTTCTCTGACCAATATTTAACCACATTAAAGGTTTCCCAATAGCGTTTGGCATATTTTCATAATGTCTCCTGTGGTTTCTTCGTCATAGTGATGAGAGAGTCCATTTTTTTATGTGAGCTGCTGGTTATAAAGCGAGCCGTAAATTCCTCTACAAAAGATTTGAAGATTTTAGTCAAATTGTGGGGAAACCTTTTCAACCACTTCTGGGTGACATTTCCTGGATTGATGGGAATATTTAACATATAAGAGCTTTGTTCTGGTTCCATAGAGTCATCGCTTGCCTATACTGGCACACATGATTTATGGGGTCACTCTTTCCATCGTATATATTGAACCTTAGGGATGTGAACTTCTTTGGGGGATCCACTTCCTCAATTTCCCTTGTGAATGAGGACTGCATCGGTGTAATGAGGGATCTTCTTACCAACTCTTTTATAGATCTATCCCCACGATGAGCTAGGTTTTAGTCCATCTCTCTTCGGACCAAGATTTATATATCTTTCTTATGACGTTCTTCATCTTGATTTCATCTTGTTATTTGACTCACGTGCTCTAAAAGATCCTACTCGTGGATAGTAGTCCTTCCTCGGCTGTGAGTTTTGTTTGCCTGAGGACTAGGCATCCGGCCATAACTCTTGTGATTTCCTTAATGGAGTTATTTCTCCATAATTTTCAGTTGTATCTAAAGACATGCATTCTCTTCCATTTAGAATCATGTTGCCTCCTCTTTCTAGTGGAGGCATTCCTCATAAGCATTATTGGTTTTGAGATTTGTGTTGATCTGGGATGCTTATTGCGCTACTTAAAAATATGCTCTTATAGGCAAAATCTAGGAATTCTGTCTCGATAAACCTCAAATCCGACTTTGGGAAGGAACATAAAAGCTCGGAAGTCACCACTAATGGGTGCACTGCATGGGTGATGAGACATTGTTTTCACTCTTTGGTTTTAAGTTTCTTTATAGAAAACAGAATCATTCCCATAGACGACGCCAATTGTGAGTGCAAGAGATCATAATAAACAATTCAAAAAAGCAAAGGCATTAGGAGAGTAAGAAATGATCACAAGACATAGTATTTACGTGGTTTGGCAACTACCTACGTCCACTGGGGGTTTCTCAATTCTTATTAATTATTTAAAGGTTCAAAATTACATTCCACATTTCCCCAAGGTGAGGGTCTTATTTATTGTAGTAAAAGTAGCTATGTTGTACACAAACTATTCTAGCTCTTTATTGGATCGTTAGTGATTCCTATTTATCTCCTCTGGGAATGTCGGTAACCAATGTGAGTCTTCATAATTATCCATGTGATATATTCTCATATTTATTCACGTGACACTAAATTTGACTTGGGTAGCACATTGGGCTTGTTTGGGCTACTAAAAGTTGGGCCTTTATGGTTTTACATCAACACTTTTACCGGAAGAGAAAGATGAAGTTTGGAGATGAAAAGTGATTTGAATTGGTAGTTGGGGTAAACTAGGAGTCTCCATTTAAAATTTGGGTTGAAAATGTAACCATTTATACTTTAATGTAAGTTGATTAAATTCCGTGTCAACTCATTTGAGTCGTGTATCATTCTAGCTAAAAAAGCTCGAAACGTGGTATGGCGTTAGACTACAGAGTGAGGCTCATTCATTAGACTTCATGAAGATAGAACTTTGAATATATACAAGGCATCTTTACTTCACAAGACTTTAGTTGCAGAATTTGAAGACATGTCCTTTTACGGTTATGTGATTGGCATAATTGGCTACGCACACACACTAATTTTTAACAAAATGTGTTTTTATGGATTGAATAAGTGTTTATGGAGATTGATATGTGTTGTGTATACCTTGAGAAAAGCAAATGTGTTTCAAAGTGCTTTTTTAAGGTGTTTATTAAAACTACCTTAAACCATTCGCACGGTCCCTTATAGGACCCATGCGCACGACGCTAGACGTTTTAGCCTTTGCTTTAAGTACTGGCCAAAAGCATTCTTTGAATATGTTCTATGCATATCCAGTCAAAGATGTGATTATAATTTTTAAATTGATTTTATTGGTGATTACTCACGATAGAAATATTTTACCTTATACACATCATGTCTAGAGCCTTCGATTAATTCAAAGTGTACAAGGCTAAGATAGAGTATAGGTAAGGTAAACCAATCCAAAAAAATTTATATGATCCTAGGGGTATATAACTCTTGGGAGAGTTAAAAAAAATCTTTCAAAGGTTCGTATTACATCCCGATTGTTTACACTGGGTATTCCACATCAGAATGATGTAGAGGAAATGCATGGTTAGATATTCAAGACTGCAACATTCACATTGAGATTTTACGTAAGAGACATGCATATATGATATAAATTTAGTTTCATATAAATTGCTCTCTTTAACTCCCATTCAACATTGGAATGGGCACAACCTCATTTTGGGGAATGTTTGGATCTGTGGGTGCTCGACACTCATGTTGTGGAAGGATCCAAAGATGTTAAAATCAAGGACAAAACTATGTCTCTTTGTTGGCTATTCCAATGGTTATAAAGATATTTAATATCATATTCTTAAGTATAAGAAGGTCATGCATTGAATAAATATCCGATTCTTGAATAAGGATGATGTATTAAACTACAAACCAGGAGTAAGCTTGTCTTACAAGATAAAAGGAACATCATATTATCGATGTTGATGCACCATCCATAAAGGATGAAATGCAACCTAATATCGTTATTACATTACCCAGTTGTAGTGGGAGCACTACTGATGATTAGGGATCATCTCACATATGCACTGGTTATCAAGTAGTGTTTTGTCATAGTGGGAGGATCATAAGTCATCCTAAATGGTTTCTAATTTATGTTATGTTTTGATGAGATCCCATTAAAAAAAGTCATTCCATTAGAAGTAATCTTTAATTTGACTTATGATTATGTATACCAAAATGGTTTAATGTATTCGAATCAAGTTTTACGGACTTATAGACTTGCTGATGGGATGAAATCTATTGGGCATAAGTGGATCTACAAGAAGTTAAATTATAGATGGATAGGAAGGTGCAAACCTTTAAAGCAAGGACTACCAAAAGCGTTTACTGAGAAATAAAGGGATTAACAATGAGAAAACATTCTCGTTGATATCCATGCAAAATTCCATCGAGATTCTTTTACATCAGTACTACGTTCTTGAACGATTGCCTTAACATGTACCTAGTAAATAAGTCAGGAAAGCAATGTATGTAAGCTTAAGATATCCATTCATGGATTTAAGATACATCAAGGTCTTGAATCATTCGTTTTAATAAAAAAATTCAATATTTTGATTTTGATTGAAGTCTGAACAATACTTGTCTATAGAAGGAATATGATGAAAATATGAAGGTACTTCTAGTACAAAATGTGAATAATATTCTCCTAATCGGGAATGTGGTTGGTATATTATCTTAGATAAAAGTTTGGTTGTCCAGATAGCTCGTTATAAAGTTCTTAGGACAAGTCACTCACAAACTTATGACTATGTTTTCTCTAGATTTGATAAAAAGGATGTCGGGCTTATCCAAAGATTTTTATATTGATGTTGTACTCACAAGTTTAGCATCGATATTATAAGAAAGGATTTTCCTTTTGGATATGGAATCACCCAGTCTAGGAATGAGTGTCCTAAAAGACTTGATTAAATATAAATAATAAGGAATATACCTAATGCTTTGATCTTGGGCAGCCTCATTTATGTATATTGTGTACTAGACCGAATCTTCTATGTCATTGTCATGGTCCATATTTCTCAGTGTAATAGTCTTATACCTTTTTAGTACAAAGACTTATTTTTCAGACAGATATGAATTTTAAGTTATTGACCTCGGAATATGCAATTACCTTAGGACGTGGAGCTATAAGTTGGAGGACTATTAAGAATCCTTGCATTATTGATTCCACTAAAGAGACCAAAGTTGTTTCCATTTCAAAGGAAACTACCGAGTCTATATGGATCGAAAACATCCTACGTAACTCGGATGAGGTTCCTTCACTTGCAAATGGCTATTACATATTCTAGTGTTTATAGCGGTAAGATTACAAGTTGAAGAGAACCCATAACCCAGAAAGGGTTGATTATGCTGAGATTAGGTTTTACCTAGTTCGAGATATCGAATAAGGTGAAAATGCACACGGGTCTCTCTAGGGGTCGATAAATTACGCAAACTCAAATTAAGTGTTTCCAATTTTAATCTTATTTATTTTTTGATCTCAGGTCGATATATTAATTCAAATTCAAATTCAAATTAATTAAAACACAGTAAATATAGTGAAAATTAAATAATACATTTAATTTGTTCCAAATCAAATTAATTAAGTGAATTTAACAATTAATCAATTAGGTTCAAATTTCATATGAGGTGATAGCAATTAACAATGGAAAAAAATAAAAGTAATCACACAAATAGGGACACAATCATTTAATGTAGAACACTCTTAGGAAAAACAACATGCACCCACCCCAAACACAAGTCCAGTAGTAAAAAAATACATGGATTACAAAAGGACAGACACGATTTACAACCCTTGATTTCACCGCAACAACAAATCATTGTCGTTCTGAACTTCCAAGCTCCAAGGTATTAGTTTTGTCCATCTCCACTGTAACTTTGACTTTACAACCATAACTCGCGAGCCTAGATATCCATTGATCCATGAAATGGATGCGTCATCTCGAATATCTATCGCAACTTTGATTCATATCTCTCTAGTCTTACAAACATGCCTTGAATTACAACCCAAGTCAATCGGGTCACCGATCTTAAAACTCTCCTCAAGCCCTGCATAAAACAAAAGACAAGCCTCCACAAACTTTTAAAATGAGATTTCATAAATTATAGTTTAGAAAACATCATTAAAATTTGAGATGTAATGTGAAAATGGTTATCCTAATACACTAAAAGAACCAAATACAAATAAGTGGGCTCGTGGCTTTTTAGGGTTAAAACTCACAAAAGTTCTTTGCAAAACTTAAAAGAGGAGTTCTCTTTGCAAAAATTTAAGTCAAATGTGCGACCAAGGAAAACAAACTGTAGAAGCCCCTGAAATAAAACTTGTTATAGCAGTCTCCATTACCCGCTATAGTAGTGGGAATAACCACTAGAGCGACCAACACTAGCCGAGGGATGCAGGTTAGTAAAAAACGCGACCCTCTCGCGGTAATCCCACAGAACCCACTGGTTGAACCCACAATATTTTCAAGTTTTAGAGTTTATAGGAACCATTGTTGGTTGGAACGTTTTGCGAGCATTTTAAGTGTCACTAAAATAATTTCATTGAAAATACTGGACACTTAAAAATAGAGATAAAACCTTTTAAAAATTCAAAAATATTTTAAATTAACTAAAGTAAAAATGATTTTATGTTTCAAAAATAATTTTTCTCACATATACAACCTGATTGTGTGGCTTCAATTTGCTGTGATGGATATTTATGTTTAATTGATCTTGTTGTGTCGCTAGTGTAGAATTCGATTATGTAGGCGATCTTCAATAAAGATGACACAAACCTAAACTATGTTTTGATATGGAATTTAGATAACAGTGAGGACTTTGTTATTATAAATATCTCCCTTCGTCAATTACAGGATAAAAATAAAAATGACATAACATAAAAATAAAGACATCATCTTATACATCAATTTCTACCTAGTCCCCAACCCCTCGAGAATCTATATGCAAAATGAGTAATTAAAAATGTTATATAATCAAGATGATATAATATTATAACCAAGATTAGTAATTAAAAATGTAATATATGCACATTATACTATTATCACCCTAAATTCAAAACCTAAAAAATCTTTCCACCTCGAATCTAAATCCCCATCCAATCTAAAAATTCTCATCCTTTTTATCAATACTAGGCAGAGGGAAAAAAGAAACGAATAGCGCAAAGTATCTCACCAAGGAGTAAAATGAAGGATATATAGTATGGACTAAGCGAAATATAATTCCAAACTCAACTAACCTAGCGAAACAAATGATATGATTATGCAACTACAAAAAAACATTGCTTGAATAGGAATATGAGAAATACATTCAATGAAATATGGGTCATATAAAATATATATCAGTTATGATATAACATCAAACATAATTGTATATTCATTTAAGCAAAAAAAGATTCAAATTTCAGCTTATAAACAAAGAATAAAATTGTTGTAAACAAGAGTGGTTCACCAATGTGAGATTAATATCCAAAATAGGTAACCCCTCACAAGCTATCCAATGGGAATGTGAATGATATTAAAATATGGAAAATAGATTGTCCCACCCATAATTTATTCGAATTGAAGATTCAAGCTATAATTGGGCACATAGAATATTCAACCATATTGTGAAAAGTTTAAGTTCATAAAGGGTTCAGGCCAATTAAGGCCTAAATTAACATGCGAAAGTGAAGCATGTCAATAAAGTAATAAAAAACTTTGCTAGACGAAATAAGTGCACAACTATTGTTCTTCACATGATATCTCCCTAAAAAATTCCGTTTTAAAATTTTTATTTTTATTTTCGGGGAGTATGGTAGTGACTACTTCATATGCATCATGAGTTGTTCTTTATGAACTCCTAAAGGGTTAAGCAAATCACAAGTGAAATGTCTCTCTACCCTCCTAAATTTCTAATTAATAATATGGTATAAGATAACATAATGTGTTCCTAAATATTTTCAGCCATCTCAAAACATTAGCTATCCACAAAAAAGAGTGGAATCTTTTTATATTCTCATAAATTTTAAAAGTAAAAAAAAAATCTTTTTTTTAATGACATAAAAGAAAATAAAAATATTTATGTATTTTTTGTATATAAACCCAAAAATATACCAAATAGAATGAAAAGATAAGAAAATTATACAAATTTAATCAAGAATATATAAAACATCATGCAATAGAGAATGATCTAAGACTAGAAACGAGGGCACTATGAAGAAGAAAATATTAACTTAAAAGCACACTTATTCTATGTAGAGAAACAAAACTACTAACCCGTGAGAGGAAACCTCTTTACTTAAATGAGGCACAATGTGTGTGCAAGGGAATGGAGTGAAGAAAAATATATTTACTAACAGATTAAGCAAGCATTTTTTATTTCCTAACCAAAATATATCTAACGGTGGGAACATGAGTTTTTGGTATCGGGTTGATTCCATCCCTCAGTGGTACTTAAATTTTAGGATTTGTAACTACAACATTTATAGGGAGGCTCCTAATCCTTTGACTTAAAAAAATATGGCGGCCCTCGATTAGTAAATTTGTTGGTTGTAGGCACCCGAGACACTGTGCTAGTATCAAAAGAAACCTCCTTAAGGTGACCTATTCTACCACAAAATAAGCATGTATAAAAGAGAGAATAGTTACAATGGGACTGGTCTCTAAGGATGTCCCTGAGTGGTTGATTTGTTTTGGGCATGGTGGTTGACACTCTCCCAAAATTAGTCTTGGCCTTGGGTGAAGGTATACAATACCTATTAGAACCTATACCTCGTTTATCATTTTTAATATGAAGGGACCCAAAAATTTTCCTAATTTTTTAGATTGCATCTTTAAGTCAACCTTTACTTTTTTTTTTACGTCTTTTAACTCCCTTTCTAAAACATGGATCCTAGTTTCAACCTCTTTCTTGGACTCTTCGAATTTAAAAAAGTCACGCTTCATGCCTTTAAGCTTTGCAGAAATAATACATTTTTGAGTTTGAATATTTCGCAAAATATTATTTTCAGCTTTTAAAAACAAAATTTCCTTTTCAAGGGATTTTATTCTTTTTGCAAAGTTCAAATTCAAATTTATTAGTTTTTTAGCATTATTATGAAGCTCGTTAAATTCCTCTCATATATCAAAATCATTCTCTTCACTGAATTCATCTTTGGAACCATCAATTTGAGGTTCCATTATGAGAAACAACCAAAAAAACTATAAATAGAAAACCCTTAACTTAGAATAATCTGCTTGGATGCCTATTTGAAAAAAGCACACGAGTCTCTCTATGGGTCGATAAATTAAATTAATCTTAAAATATTTTTTTCTAACTTTAATACTCATTAATTATTTTCTTAGGCCAATATATTAATTCAAATTCAAATTAATTAAAATAAGGTAAATATGGTGCAAATTAAATATTCAGTTTAGTTTGTTCCTAATCAAGTTAATTAAGTTAATTTAACATTTTACCAATTAATTAATTAAGTTCAAATTTTATATAGGGTGCTAGCAATTAACAATGGCGGAAAATGGATGCAATCACACAAATGGGGACACAGCCATTTAACATGGTAACCCTCTTGAGAAAAATCATATGCACCCACCCAAAGCACATGTCCAATAGTATAAAAGAAATGAGGAATTACAAAAGAAAAAATGTGCTTCATAACCTTTCATTTGATCACAATCACAAATCATTGTCGTTCCAAACTTCCAACCTCCATAGTACTAGTTTTGTCATTCTCCACTGCAACTTTGCCTTGACATACACAACCCTTAGGCCTCAGTATCCACCGATCTATGAAACATGTATTTTTTCTCGCATTTCACGTCCAACTTTGATTCCTGCCTCAACAATCTTGCAAACGTGCCTTGGATCATAACCTAAGTCAATCGACTTAGCGATCTTAAAACTCTCCTCAAGAGTTGATCACACCCAAAGCAAAACCTCCACATATTTTTATAATGAGATTTTGGGAATTATATTGTTTAAAACACCCTTAAAATATAGATGTACGGTGTAAAAAGTTTTTTTAGAACATTAAAAAGAACCAAATACCAAGCACCGGGCTTGGGAGTTTTGGGGGATAAAACTCATAACGTTCCTTGCAAAGAAAAACTCAAAAATAGGAGTTCTCTTTGTTTAAAAGACTAAACAACCAATTAGAAGAATTTAAGTCAAACGTGCTAACTAAGAAAAACAAAACGAACAAGGCCTTAAAATCAATCCCGTTATAGCGGCCTCCATCACCTGCTATAGCGATGGGAGTAGCTGCTATAGAGGCCAACACTAGCTGCAGTCGCGAGTTACCAAAAACGAAACCCTATCTCCGTAAGCCCAAGGGACCCACTGACTGAAGAAAAAAAATTAAACAACCCCGAAATTTGAAAAAAAAATGTTTATTCAGTAATGTGAGTGATACATTCAGGAATGTATTAAAGATAATAACCTGCGGGATTCAAGAGTAAAGGATGCCTTGATTATACATGAACAATCTCATACCGTTTGCAAAGGGTTCATATATAACTAATCCCTAGGGTTATTATAATAACCTGCAAAATTTATAAATAGATTGATCAGTCCTATGTATAAATAATATGAGACTCAATGCAATTTTTAACATTCTAAGCATGATAGAAATAAAATAAAATAATAATTGTGACATATTGAACACAAGGCTAAAACAATCCACGACACAAATACAATACCAATTCAAAACATAAGGAAATAAAACTCCACATTGGAATGTAAAGGTCTCGACGGGATATATATCCAAACTCTAAATACATAAAATCAACTCCAATATAAATAATATCTAAATACAATAACCCGATTCGACCGAATAATGAAATAACATGAAATAAGTAAAGGTGAGCTACAAGCTCGACACCTACATAATATGAATGAAAATTTGGAAGACTAGATGAATATCCAACTAAGAAAGATCAATTTCATGGAAGCGGTTGCTACCAAGGACTAAAAAAGGTTCCACAAACATGATTAAACCTAACAAGTTTACAATGACTAATAATCTAACTAAATTTAGTCCACAATAACATGAATACATATTACTACCATGTTTTAGTTATTTTTAAGTTATCCCAACCCAAACAACCTAAATAGAATATGCAGTTCCAAGTCCCAATCCCAAGTTAAACCCATGTTATGTGAGAATGTGCTAAACGCGGTGTGATATCAATTTAAGCCAATTTGCGAATTTTCAATTTTAAACTTATTTAATTGGAATCAATTTTTAAATCAATTTTAATTGAACCCTAAAACATGAATCTATGTGGGAAAATCAAACCATCACAAAAAAATTGCTGACACAGATTTTCAAAAAAAAAACCTTTTAGTAAAACCTTTTATTACACTATGTAAAGGTAAATCGTAACTTATATACACAGTGAAATTTGCAAAGAATATCTGCAGACACTCACGTAGACCTCAGTCTACAATCAACAATGGATCAACTGCAGTAAACCCGCAATCTTTGGTAAGAAATACCCATGAGCACTCCCAATGTCTCCAGTCTTCATCAGCCAGCACCTCCCTCAAGTGGTACCGAATTAGTCGTAGATTTATCCTTTCTACAAGAGAAACTTCAACAAGACCATATCTTGTGCTCCAAAACAATTCACTAAAGCTATTAGGATTTTTGTGAATTGAAAAATAAATGTTTAAACCCCTAAAAGAAAAAGATAAAATGATTATGCACTTTGCGATTTTCAAGTATAAAAAAACTAAGGTCTTTGCGAAGAAAAATGACTCATTTAATCACCTATTTATAAAAAATCGAAGTCAATGACTTCAATCGAATGAGATTGTTCTGTCACTCAATTGGTTAAAGGGACTTCACGCGACATATCAAAAGGGCTTAGAAAAAATAAAACAGTAGCATGTCTTTTAATGAAACACTTCAAGCGAGGTTCTGACGAGGTATCACGCGAGATATATTGTCACATGAAGCATTCGTTTGAATGACTTTATCATGTCGTTTGAACGATATAGACATGTCGTTTGAATGACATCAGCGTAAAATATTTTTATTAAAACTCCGTCTTGAGACTTAGAAAATATTCTTTTGACGAAAAATGACGCCTCACATGTTTAAAAATATTTTAGAAAAATATCCCAACACTTTAAATGAAACATTAAGGGACTTAAACACAACCTTATGAAAATCTATCTCGCAAAGGCTTATTTTTGTAAGAATGTTGATATTTGGATTCGTCTTGATACATGATTGAACTTAAATAAAAATTCGACGGTTATAGTGCTATACGACATACTCTAATGTACATAGACTATGAAAAATATGTCCTTACACATCTCCCCCATTGTCTATGCCGATACAAAATAAAAATATCATTCGAATTATCAAATAAAAAATCCTATACAAATCTAATACCCTCCCATTAGCCCAAAACCGAAAAGCTACTAATAATGCAAGTCTATAAACTTTCTTCAAAATCTTCATCTTCAAATCTTCAAATCTCTTTGCTTCTCTTTGTCATCATCATGGTGTGCAACTTGATCTTCAAACTTTATACCTATACACATGAGAGAAGAAATAATACCATCATGACGTACGAATATGAAATGCGATAAACATAAATCAAAACATTGATCAAATTTCAAATCCCCCACTCCCACAATACAAACTCCCCCATTAAATCATAATTCGTTCTCCCCCTTTTTATTTGTCCAAAATAGACAAGGAAAAGAATAAAAAAAATAAGCATGGAGTGTCACGATAAGAAAAGAAAGTCAACTACGATCATCAAGGATAAACTTAAAAGCGTTCATGAACTATTTTTGATTTTTTCAAATCTTTTCAGATAGAAAGGCAAAAATATTTTTACGAAAATCACACACTATGAATTTACACTAAGATAACCAAATCGTAGATATGTAATAAATGGGTTTGAACAAATTCGATAGGAAGATTAATGCAATCAAACATAACATATGTGCACGATGAATATGGATACTCCTAACGAATGAACTCAAAATCGTTCTTAGGTGTTAAAATACGAATTTATATGACATTGACTCAAAATAATTGACACATCAATGTCTAAAATGATTTCCACACAAATTATGTCTAAAATTATATAATGCATTTTTAAGACTTTGTCAGGACGTGCAAACCCGTTGATTAAATTTCAAGCCAAACACCCTCATAAATAATATATCGTTTATTTTTCTAATGTGGTGCTCTAAAACCTAATGCCCCCTTTTTGGCATATTTTTCTTTTTATTGTCTTTAAATATTTTTGGGATCTTGTAAAACTCTTTTTGACTTTGGATACTTTTTACAACGCCACACTCTTTCTAGGACCGATTTAAACAGTGGCTTAATCGCAAAGGAGAAATGAGTACCTTTCGTAGCTCTGCTCCATTTTTTATAATACTTCAAACAAAGTAACGACAGGATTGAGATGGAAACACTTTGACCAATGTGTGATAGAAAAGTACAATAATCAAACAAATTTGTGCAAGTGTCATTAAAGGAGACTAAGAGTCAAACATGTAGGTAGTAATCTCAGATTACATCATAATGACTCAAAACATTAGAAAGCATAAAAATGAAATGATGGCGCGTATCAAAACACTATAAAATAGTCACATGGATATGGAATGAAATTGTGACTTGACCATCTTAAATTTCCATTTATAAACGGTGTAAACAAAATACAAAACTCTTTTTGTCTTCTCCCAAAAAATTTATCTAAGTAAAATCTTTTTTGCTTTTTCAGTTTTTTCTAAAAAAAATAGAAAATAGTTTTGTATTTTTTCAAAACTTTTCAAAAATAAAAATCTTTTTTTTTTTTTAAATATTACAGAAAAGAAAAATATTAATACACAAATGGTGCATACTAGAAATAGGTATAAAATATCATCATGAAAATCATCCTATGCTAGAAAACAAGTTTAAACCTCAACCGTTAGATGCGTTGGAGTTTTCCAAAGGTGGTGACATCCTATGAAAAACATCCATCAAATCGTGTGAAGTCTTGACTAAAAACTTGCTCCCTAATATGTGCAAACTCTCTCATGTATTCATCCGGAGCATCATGTGTGGGTTTTTTTATGTGTAAACATATGGTAAAAATCTATGCGACACACTACCCAACTTAAAACAAAATTCCCTAAGGTGTCCTCTCTTTTTGCAGTGGGTGCAAACATACACAGGCCTTGGAACACCTTTTCTAAAACGTCTAGGAAGAACTCTCCTTTCGGGTAACGTATGACTAGGTGGGTTGTCTTGAGAGACATACGGATCTATCACATACTCAGGAACCGATTCGAGTGCAACATGAGAAGTGGACGCACCATCATGACCTATTCCCGATCTCTCAATATTACCCAAAACGGGACTGAGGAGAATCTTTCCTATCTTCTTAGATGTATCCTCTAAAGTGACCTCTACCTCCTGTGTATGTTCAAGATCTCTCTAATCGCAACACACGTGCTGCAAGTTCACTCTTTTTCCGACCTACGACAATCAACTCCTCACTCAAATAAATCATCACCTTCTCGAGTTGACTTCCCGACGCCTCAAATCCCCTCAAACTCTCAATATCTCTCTCCAAATCTGACACCCTAAGACTTAAATCCTTATTCAACTTCTTCGTCTTTAAGGTCTCAGCATACAAATCTCTAAAAGCAATTTGGAGATCATTTTTACCTTTATTAGCAGACTCACTCTCACTCTCACACTTGCTAGAAACACTCAACTCATCCTCGGGGCTCTCATGTGCAAAAGTACCCTCACCATCGTGGAAAAACTAGGTGTGCTCTCGTTACTAGCTATAAAGTCGACAGACATCCCATGTGTAGACTCATCCCCGGAATCCTACTCCTCTTCTGTGACACCCCGCTTAAAATAATGAAGGGTGGCCAGCCCTATACTAAATTAATCAAGAATCTCAGATGGGCCATCCTCAGCATCCACTAACGATACTAAAATAAATAAAGCTAACTACCCGAAAATATAATAGCGGATGCCAAAAATTTAAATAAAACATGCAACGGATGACAAACCAACAATATACATTTCCCACAAAGGTAAAACGTACACAAGTACCATGATAAAAGAAGTGCTAAAATTAAAATAAAATGAGCACACAAAAAGAAATATACGCGAATAAGTTGTCGGGTCACAGACAGTACAACATCCGTAAAGAAGAAGTATAAACAACTACAAATGACCCTTGGGTATAAAACCGATATACAAAAAGAATCATATCAAGTTTTACAAAGGAATAGAGATCGACCACCAACAAAATCCCGCCCCAGTCCGCAACTGCTACGGCTCCCGGGACTCTAGATTGAAAAGCATCCGATGTCCATGCAGTAGGACACCTGTGGTAAACAATATATATATACATATAGCAAAAGAGAAATATAAATGGGTCAGATCCCGAGGTGTAAAATTTTTTAGCAAGTGTATTAACCATGCATAATAAATATAAATGCACTATTTCATAATTAAAGTGGAGTCGTACTCTCGTGAAACCCCAAACTCACCTCTCATCTATAGTGTGCATCTAGGCGTGTCTTAAAACCTTAATTAAGTTACCCCACTCATATAAGGATAACCTAACTTACAAGAGGAACGACCTATACCCACGTGACTTGCCATCCTAAAATAACCCAAGCGTCCTTTCCATTCTAATCCCACCAAACTTATATATACACATATATGCCTTACTAGGCTCTAGTGGTTACAATTATTAACTTACCGGTTATAAGTCTTAATACGTCGCACATTAACATTTTGCATCAATATAAGAGTTTATTCTATAAACAACATACATTCAAATACTTAAGGACACAACTTCTCTCCACTTTCAACATTGCACCGCGTTTCGTGCGTGGGGGGTCTCGCAAAGCGAAATCCATTATGTCATTCACATATATCATACTAATGCAACTACCTAACAACGAGTATTGTAACTAAGAACATAAGTAAAATATTTCTCTAACTCCTTGGGTCGCTGTAACCGCAATTGTCTCTTAGTACGATCCTTGGACCTCGATAAATTAGTACACCGAAATGACCCAAGATGTACATACAAGCAATTTGATATCAGCTTCATCTATAGGATATATATATATATATATATACTCTCAGTATATATAAACAATCATTCATTCCAATAACCACGTATGCATAACACACAGAATGTACACTTTGCAATACACATAACATAAACAGCTATAGGATGCCAAAATACTGCACCATGCTATCATCTTCCAGGGCATCACTCACATACCATCCTGGGACCATCGGTAGGACTAAATATCACCTATTTCGTGGTCAAAACCAAATCACAACGCATGGGAAGCGGTCATAGTTCCCAACCGGTCAAGTAAGAATGACTCATACCCAAGGCTTCTCACCCCTGAAAATAAAGTCACACAAATAATAATTGACGACTATGACCTGGGGAATATCCACACCTGCTCCTCAAGCCAAGGGCTCACCCTCATCGCGCAACATCCCATGATAGAAATTTACGGGTATGCTCACACAATAAGTATATATATCATTCACACAGTATATATATACCAGCATTCACATCATATGTATAGATCATCACACAAGAAATATACATTCGCGCCATATTTATATCCATTTAAATATATATAAGTCTCTATATATAAATACATACCCTATCTCCAATCATTATTCGTCAAGTAGTATAAGCTAGCAATATGTATACAACTCTCGTAATACTCACCCTTGTTATGACGTATACTTACTCAAAGCATTCTCCCTTACACAGTGCCTGACTTGACACATATTTATCCGTTTCCCTTATGATATGAAGAGTCTTCCAATATATATAACATTAAGGTTACTAACTCCAAGTTTACCATATATAACAATCACTATACATTCCATCTATATCCGAATACACATCGATATATCTAAAATAATAATCCCGACTATAAGTGTGGACATAACTAATAGTCTACCAACTTTAAGCTCAATCCTAAATTCATTCCATGATCCCATCAATTATAGAAATCCCCATTGTTAATCTCACATAGATGAATAACAACCATCCCGACTAGATTTACAACACAACATATTCTAGTTGATAGTATGATCCAATCGTTCTCAATTCCGACTACAGTTCAATTACTCTTATGTACCCTTAACAATACCATATTTACGATCTATTCCTTGAGTTTAGCATCACTAAGGATACGCGACCTCTACCTCTCATTGGTCCAAAATCATATCTTAAATAGAATCCTATCGCTATAAGGATTCAATACAAATATCGGCCTACAATTCCATGTCGTACCCTCACAACTCTCTCAAAGGGTCCTCAACCTTATGTCATATATAGGATCACTTATAACCTCTAAATAGAACTCTCGTTCTAAAAGAAATTCCCACACTACACTAATACAACCATCTCCAATACGCACATATATCCGTTTCCAAAATAGTTTGATGTGTCCCCACCATCATATCATATAAGAAACCCCTTAGAAATCTTCAAATCATATCCCTTCCATCAAATTATAATATTCCAAATCGATAAGCCCAAGAGAATAGGAGTAAAACTCTCCCTAGCAAAAATTATTTAAAATTGCTCTGTTTCCGAATCGATTCGGTCCTAGCAGCGAATCGATTCGGCCCAACTAGACCTGTAAGTCTGCTACATACCGAATTGATTCACAAGGGGCAAATCGATTCGGCCCTACAAACCTGATGCTTCTGCAATATGGCGAATCGATTCGCAAGGGGCAAATCGATTCGGCCAGTTCAGAAAGCCACGAAATGGGGTAAATTCTCCAAAACCCAAAATCCAATTTATATAACTTCCACCCAATTATCCTCAACCCAAATATGTTACCAACATCAAATCTCATCCTATATCTAGTTTCATCAAGTTATACTCCTTCAACCCATGTGTAAACATCAATTTCAAGATTTAAACTACCAAATCTAGGTTTTGATAAATATACCCAAAATCCAACTTTTTTTATCCACAAAGTATGAAATCAAATACACAAATGAATTGTTTAGCAAGATTAAACACTTGCCTCAGAATTGTAGAGGTTTAATCATCCCCGAAGTCGCGTACGGGCCGGAATCTCCAAGATTTTTCTCCTCTCTCTCTCTCTCCCTTTCTTCTTCTTTCCGTCTTTCTTTCTCTTTCTCTCTTTCTCACAATTGAGATGGCCTGATCCGTAAGCCCCTAAAACCTTTGAAACTTAAATCCCAGTTTTAAATGATAATACACACTTTAAATGACTCGTTTACTCCAATTCGAGTCAAACTTACTTAAAAATATTCTGGAACCGAAATAAAACCCAAGGACAGTCATTTCGACTATCTCGACCCATATGAAATCGATGGCGCACTCAAAATCATCATCCTACATACTTTATAACGTCCTCAATTTTTGGACCTCAATTTCCAAATTTTAAAATTCTCCAATTTAAAAAAAATTTATTTCTCCCAAAAATTTTATTTCTCAGTCCCAAAGTCACGGGGTATTACCGACTTCCCCCTTACAAAAATCTCGTCCTCGAAATTTAAGTTATGCCTAGGACTCCGAACCTCATGTAGTTCTTACATCTACCCTTAACATTACTATACATTCCTCTTCCACTTCTCACATCGAATCATATAAACTTTGAAATCAAACTCACTAACTAGGGCGCCCATACACCTTGTACCCGAGCTCAACTCGTAAAACCATAACCCGACTCCACTAGCGTCAAATCATAATATAACTCTCAACAAATTAATCCATAGTAGCATATTTATATATATATATATATATATATATATATATATATAAGTTTGAAATTTCCAATGGTTGAACTCTTCTCAATTCCTGGCATTCGCTACATTCATACGGAGGAGGTCTCGTAAGCGAAATCCAAACAAGGAACCCTCCCAATACACTACGGTATAGCTATGTCAGGGATTGAGATTAGTTGAACCATGATTAAGGTTTTATAAATGATTTTCGAATCATAAATATTGCCTGAAGGCCTATATAGCAGTATAATATAAAACAATTCCATGCATTTCGACACACCGATCAAACACCTTATGTTTCAAGACACAAGGCCTCAATAATTACAATACTCCTACCAACAACTAGTCCTCAAAACTAGCACAACCCTGAGCTAACTTCCCCGCTCAACACTAAATCTTCTAAACTCTGAACCTCCTCTGTTATACCAATCCTTTACATCACATTAAAGCATTATCGCAAGGTCAGTCCTTCCCTTATTGGAACATCTCAACTACCTTTCCTAGCTTATCCACAAAATAATAACCCTACAACCACTACTCAACAAACCTTAACAGTCCGCACTTTCGGAAATCAATAGCATAACTCTCTACTAGCTCATCACGAGATGGTCTATTATCCCAAAAAGAAGCCATACCAAGATCACATTTGCTCGCTCCTTCCTCGAAGGAAATTTTGTACACCCTATGGTTATAGCAACTAACCACTCATTATATTTTACGTACGATGCTCACAATACCGCATAAAGCATAACCTAAACCCAAAGAAAGGTATGCCATCATATCCTTCCTAATCATCTTGAAGTACAAAAATCTATTCCGACCCTTGACAACTCCTTCAGTCCTACTCAATGGACCCAATCTTCAAATTTCTTACTCCCTCTTCCCAGAAGGTGATACTCTAGACAATGGGACAACACCACACACCTCACATCGATAAAAGTCACCAACACCAGGTTTCCTAACAAATGCTAGCAAATTCATCAATCTAAACCTCCCAAGGGCTTCAATATTCGATTTTCTCCTCAGTACTTACCTTATCGATCACAAAATTCTCCGTCTCACTCGACCACCGTCAAATCACCTTAAATCACTGCTAGAAATATCCTCCTTATTTTTGCCTAAATCGCAGAAAGAAAATACCTCTAGTCAAAGCGTACCAAATATCTGTTATGGCTGTTGCATCTCTCAGCTCATCCCTTCCCGGACGACTTATTCTTGTCGACGTCTGAGATGAAAGAAACTGAATCAGAACTTCATTCAAGTGATTACACCTCGCAGATGAAAATACACATAGTGAACACAACAATACTAATAGTAGGGCTCTACATCAAGAACACTTGCGAAAGAACGCAAAATACCCACACATATCCTAAAGACATTAGAACTTGATGCTCTGATACCATTTATGACACCCCGCTTAAAATAATGATGGGTGGACAGCCCTATACTAAATTAATAAGGAATCTCAAATGGGCCATCCTCAGCATCTACTAGCGATACTAAAATAAATAAGGCTAACTACCCAAAAATATAAAAGCTGATGCCAAAAATTTAAATAAAACATGCAACGGATGACAAACCAACAATATACATCTACAACAAAGGTAAAACGTACACAAGTACCATGATAAAATAAGTGCTAAAATTAAAATAAAATGAGCACACAAAAAGAAATATACCCGAATAAGCTGTTGGGTCACAAGCAGAACAACATTCGTAAAGAAGAAGTATAAACAACTACAAATGACCCTTGGGTATAAACCCGATATACAAAAAGAATCCTATATAGATTTACAAAGGAATAGAAATCGTCTAGCAACAAAATCCCGCCACTGTCCGCAACTGCAACGGCTCCCAAGACTCTAGATTGAAAAGCATCCAGTATCCATGCGGTAGGACACCTGTGGTAAACAGTATATATATACATATAGTAAAAGAGAAATATAAACTGGTCAGAGCCCGAGGTGTAAAAATGTTTAGCAATTGTGTTAACCATGCATAATAAATATAAATACACTATTTCATAATTAAAGTGGAGTCATACTCTCGTGAAACCCCAAACTCACCTCCCATCTACAGCGCTCACTTAGGCGTGTCCTAGAACCTTAATTAAGTTACCCCATCCATATTAGGACAACCTACCTTACAAGAGGCACGGCCTATATCCGCGTCACTTTCCATCCTAAAATAACCCAAGCATCCTTTCCATTCTAATCCCACCAAACTTATATATACACATATATGCCTTACTAGGCCCTAGTGGTTCTAATTATTAACTTACCCGTTATAAGTCGTAATACGTCGCACATTAACATTTAGCTTCAATATAAGAGTTTATTCTCTAAACAACATACATTCAAATACTTAAGGACACAACTTCTCTCCACTTTCAACATTGCACTGCATTTCGTGCATGGGGCGTCTCGCAAAGCGAAATCCAAACAAGGAACCCCCCCGATACACTACTCCTTGACAATGTCGATCGTAGGGATCCATTATGTCATTCACACATATCATACTAATGCAAATACCTAACAACGAGTATTGTAACTAAGAACATAACTAAAATCTTTCTCTAACTCCTTGGGTCGCTATAACCGCAATTGTCTCTTAGTACGATCCTTCGACCTCGATAAATTAGTGCACCGAAATCACCCAAGATGTACATACTAGCAATTTCATATCACCTTCATCTATAGGATATATATATATATATATATATATATATATATATATATATATATATACTCTCATTATATATAAACAATCATTAATTCCTATAACCACGTATGCATAACACACATAATGTAACCTTTGCAATACACATAACACAAACGGCTATAGGATGCCAAAATACAGCACCATGCTATCATCTTCCAGGGCATCACTCACATACCATCCTGGGGACCACCGGTAGGACTAAATATCACCTATTTCGTGGTCAAAACCAAATCATAACTCATGAGAAGCGGTCATAGCTCCTAACCAGTCAAGTGAGAACGACTCATACCCAAGGCTTCTCATCCCCAAAAATAAAATCACACAAATAATAATGGACGACTTTGACCTGGGGAATATCCGAACCCTACTCCTCAAGCCAGGGGCTCACCCTCATCGCACAACTTCCCCTGATAGCATGTGTCGGGTTTGCTCATACAATAAGTATATATATATCATTCACACAGTATATATATACCAGCATTCACATCATATGTATAGATCATCACACAAGATATATACATCCACGCTATATTTATATCCATTTAAATATGTATAAGTCTCTATATATAAATGCATACCCTATCTCCAATCATTATTCATCCGGTGGTATAACCTAGCAATATGTATACAACTCTCATAATACTGACCCTTGTTACGCCGCATACTTACTCAAAGCATTCTCCCTTATACAGTGCCTCACTTTACACATATTTATCCATTTCCCTTATGATATGAATAGTCTTCCAATATATATAACATTAAGGTTACTAACTCCAAGTTTACCATATATAACAATCACTTTACATTCCATTTATATCCGAATACACTTCGATATATCTAAAACAATAATCCCGAATATAAGTGTGCACATAACTAATAGTCTACAAACTTCAAGCTCAATCCTAAATTCATTCCTTGATCCCATCAATTATTGAAATCCCCATTGTTGATCACACACTGATATATAACAACTATCCGGACTAGATTTACAACACAACATATTCTAGTTGATAGTACGATTCAATCGTTCTCAATTTCGACTACAGTTCAATTACTCTTGTGAACACTTAACATTACCACATTTACGATCTATTCCATGAGTTTAGCATCACTAAGGATACGCGACCTCTACCTCTCATTGGTCCCAAATCATATCTTAAATAGAATCCTATCGCTATAAGGATTCGACACAAATATCGGCCTACAATTCCATGTCGTACCCTCACAACTCTCTCAAAGGGTCCTCAACCTTACGTCATATCTAGGCTCACTTATAACCTCTAAATAGAACTCTCGTTCTTAAATAAATTCCCACACTACACTAATACAACCATCTCGAATACGCACATATATCCATCTTTAAAATAGTTTGAGGTGTCCCCACCATCATATCATATAAGAAACCCCTTAGAAATCTTCAAATCATATCCCTTCCATCAAATTATAATATTCCAAATCGATAATCCCAAGAGAATAGGAGTAAAACTCTCCCTAGAAAAAAATATTCAAAATTTCCCTATTTTCGAATCGATTCGGTACCTCCGAATTGATTCGGTCCTAGCAGCGAATTGATTCGGTCCCAGCGAATCGATTCGGCCCAACTGGACCTGTAAGTCTACTACATACTGAATCGATTCGCAAGGGGAAAATCGATTCGGCCCTAAAAACCTGATGCTTCTGCAACATGGCGAATCGATTTGCAAGGGGCGAATCGATTCGGCCAGTTCAGAAAGCCACGAAATGGGGTAAATTCTCCAAAACCCAAAATCCAATTTATAAAACTTCCACCCAATTATCCTCAACCCAAATATGTTCCCAACATCAAATCTCATCCTATATCTAGTTTCATCAAGTTATACTCCTTAAACCCATGTGTAAACATCAATTTCAAGATTTAAACTACCAAATCTAGGTTTTGGAAAATATACCCAAAATCCAATTTTTTTATCCACAAATTATGAAATCAAATACAAAAATAAATTATTTAGGAAGATTAAAAACTTTCCTCAGAATTGTAGAGGTTTAATCATCCCCGAAGTCGCGTACGGGCCGGAATCTCCAAGCATTTTCTCCTCTCTCTCTCTCCCTTTCTTCTTCTTTCCCTCTTTCTTTCTCTTTCTCTCTTTCTCACAATTGAGATGGGCTGATCCATAAGCCCCTAAAACCTTTGAAACGTAAATCCCAGTTTTAAATGATAATACACACTTTAAATGACTCGTTTACTCCAATTCGAGTCAAACTTACTTAAAAATATTCCGGAAGCGAAATAAAACCCAAGGACAGTCATTTCGACTATCTCGACCCATCTGAAATCGATGGCGCACTCAAAATCATCATCCAACATACTTTATAACGTCCTCAATTTTTGGACCTCAATTTCCAAATTTTAAAATTCTCCAATTTAAATAAATTTTATTTCTCCCAAAAATTTTATTTCTCAGTCCCAAAGTCAGGGGGTATTACATCTTCCTCACTACCGCAAAGAGTGGCTGGCATGGCAATCTTATTACCCTTTCTGTTTAGCCTAGTGGGACACTTAAACGCCTTATGCCCCTTACCCTCTGCTGTCAAATTTGAAATGTTAAAATTATCGCAAGTGAACGCGCTACTGAAATATATCGACTGTAAGTACGGGTCGAACCCACAGAGATTTCATTAATTTTTATAAAGCATTGATTGTCCAGCTAGGCATATGAGTATATAAAAGTGATTGAGTTTCTAAAATAAAAATAAATATGGAATAGACAAACAAGTAAGAGTTAATATCAAATGTGGAAGAAACTAGGACGTCGGATCCGTTTGTCAATTTTAATTAAATTTACACAATAATTTAATTCCGTAATTTCGCATTTATAACACAAAATATACTGACTCTCGTCGTGTTCATTTCGGAGAATAAAACATTACTTTCATTCAAAATATTTTACCGTCGCTTAAATTGGACACCATAAATCCCTATTCCGTCTAAAATATCACATTCTAAATTTTTAATGTGTATTTAAGCATGAGATATCAAAACATCTAAGTGCAAGCATAACCCATCAAAAATAACATCTTTAAATTTTTAAAGCATGAATTTATAATTAATTATTGAGGTTTAAAAATACACCCTCGTGAAATTTTAAGTGGATACCGAATTATTTTTCTTTCACATTAAACACATCGAAAATTTTACGAAAGTAAATTAACATGCGTAATTTAATTAGTCATGACAAACATCACCTGAGTCCCAGTAATTAAACTACTCACACCATATTTAACACACAAATATTGCAAGATGAAATAATAGTTTTCATTAATAATTATCAACTTAAAAAATTTCGGGTCCAAGACTTGAATTTCAATACACAATATGCTCATCCGAAGTTTGTCTCAAAAATACTTTTTACACATATTTTTTTACCTCTCAAAGTGTGACTATACTACACCGTGTGTCTCTTAATTTGACATTGGCCCATAATTTATACCCCAAAAATCTGACACCCCCAAAAAATAGGACAAATGGGGTACAAGACGTGAGGAAGCTTCTTTTGGAATCATGGGTACAAAACGTGGGGTAGAGGATGTGGGTATGTGTTGGTAATGGGTTGGACAGGTGGTATAAGGTGGGTTTGTGGGTATGTGTTATGGCTTTGGACATGGGGTGTTGAGTGTTTTGGGGTAGAAGATGGTGGGCATTCTTTTGGTAAGGAAGGTGAATAGTGGTGGGGATGTTTTTGGGTATGTACGAGTGTGTGTGTTTTAGGAAATGAGGATGATGATGAATAGTGGTGTGGGGTTATTTTAGGTGTGAGTGTGTGTAAGGTAGTGTAGGGTGTGTGTGTGTGCCTATTTTATACACAATTAATCAAAAATAAAAATAGCACTTACCTAATATAAAATAATAAAATTAAAAATTAAATTCTAACCTAAAACTAAAAAGACATAAAATAAAATAATATTAATAAACCTAATCTGATAAAAATATTATTAAACTAATAATAAAAATAAAACTCATACCTATATTACTTACTGACACGGACTTAGTTCTATATAAATAACACGCATACTCATACGCATTATTATATTTACATAAAATGGTAAAAATCTAAAGAAAATAAAATAGTAAAAATGACTTGAAAGATAAAATAATAAAAATAACCCTACACACAAAAATGAAATATAAAAATTACTAAAAAATATGTACACGACTCAAATAAAAATGCATAATACAAAAATAAATAAATACAAAATAAACACACACACAATGTGTAACTACGGGTTAGGCTCGATTTAGGTGTCGGTTTTTGTTAAGTGATTAGGTCGACTTGACTTCGGGGTTTGACTGTTGACTTTCATTTGGCATCGAACTTTGCAAGGCCATAACATCTTCATTTCAACTCTGATTGATATTCCGTTTTAACCCAGGCATCCCTTGATTCAAGGCCTTCAATTTTCATGTTTGCTCCGAGTTAGAAATAAATCATGTGGATATACAATTTTACTCCTGAAGTTGCGCGGGTGCCCATTTCATGCCCAAATTTAGTCGAAACTTTGTCGTTTGCCTTATAAACCTATCAATACTAGAAAATAAACTTGCACAAGATATTAGTAATGAATATAAGATGTGAGCGTGAAGTTCTCAAAATTATATTATTAACCCCATTTATTCTTAAATTTGTATTTTTCTCTAAAATAATAAAAATGGGTCTAAAAACATTTAATTGGTGATACAACGGAACTAACAAGGCCTAGATTTGGGTATAATTAATACAAAATAATGCACTCATAAAATACCCCCAAATCTAAAAATTTCTAGTCCTCGAGCAAAAATTAAAATCTAACTCACTTTTGTAGGAATCACGGTTGCACTTAGCCAGTGCAATAAGTTGTTAAACCCCTAGGTTGCCCTAGTGGACGAGTTTTGTCTCATGAGGGTTTTCAATGAATATACCCATAAAATTCATAAACTTGACACAATTTACAAAAGACACAAATGTAATATAACCAAGTCTTAAATGAAAATTTCATAAATATAGTAAAAATTCACTTTTTAATCTCAACTTATTGTGCGTCTGTGCATAGCCAATATAACCATCCAATTCAAAATATGTGATCGTTAAGTTTCTTACCTGAAACTTCGCTTTCATTCAAATTCTTACGGGATGCGCTCACAAATAAAAACTTGTAGTTGGGTAGTTTCTCTCGGTATATGTGAAAAAAATAGTAAATTCAATGAACAAAAGTCACATATACATCATGAAAGACGGACATTTTATAATGGGTGAATATGATCTCGTGAATGGAAAATCAATCACTTTGAAAACTTGAATCATACCATATATCTCATTCATTCTATCCACACTATAACTAACTTCACTTGAGATAAATTAGGACTTTCATTCGGTTTTATTGTAGGCTCAGTTTTGGCTAGAAAGAACGAATTTTGGAGTTTCAAAAATTTTTAGAGAATATTGAGATTATCGGGATTCTAACTTTTTAGGCACCATCCAACCTCCATTTTCTTTTCTTTTTCATTTCACGTGCTCTTTTTTCTCCTTTTCGTTTCATATTCGTTTTCTTTCGATCTTCCCTTTTTTTTAATCTTTTTTCATATTATTGTAGCAAACAATCTTTTGGCCTTTTACCCTGATATTCTCATAAAATGGGTATGGATTTTTGGGTTTTCAAAATGATGGCCTAATCTCATTTCTCAAGTTCCGTTAAGTTACTTTTGTGTCTCAAGTCAACTCATTAGGACATTTACTTTTCGTTTTTAGGAATCGAACAAAACAAAGATTTTGAGATCATCAACGAATTACGTGTTGAAGGAAAGTTTGAATTATTCTAACTCGGATTGATTTAAATTTCTCAAAAACGATGAATGGCACAAAATCTCACCGGGTTTAAATCTCCACATTTATTCGTTAAGCATATTAACTTTTGCCTCAATATCCTTTTTCGATCATATTATATGGCTAAGTGTCAAAAAATTTATAAGTTGAGAAATTTGTGAATTATTTCTATATTAAGAAATCGTTTCCAAACTCACTTATATTGAAAATATTTTTGGATTTTTGAAAATTTTTTGATTTTTTTTTTCATAGCGAGGAAAAATTACCTCAATACCCCTAAACCTAATTTCTACATTGTCCTCAATGTACAAGACAAACATTGAAAATGCGGGAAAGATATGAAAGATATTACCTTAATGAGGGACTTTTTTCAATGCACAATTCCTGTGAAACAAAAACTATGATACAATAACAATGACCCAATTTCATGTTCACTCATGGTACACAGGGTCTTGGAGGAGAATGTCCTCCACTTCCCGATCTCGCAGTTCTAGATATGGCTTCAACTTTTGACCATTAACTTTGAAAATTTCACCATTTTTAGGATTCTCTATCTCAACTGCCCCTGTGCGTAGACTGTCTTAATAACAAAGGGACCAGACCATTTAAACCTTAATTTACCAGGAAAGAAATGCAGTCTAGAGTTATATAAGAGAACTTTTTTACGAGGTTAGAATGACTTTCATATGATGGACTTATCATGGTACATTTTTGTTTTCTCTTTGTATAATTTTGCATTTGCTTATGCATCATTATGAATCTCCTCTAACTCATTGACTTAGAGTTTTTTAACCTCACTCGAAGCAGGTAAATAAAAAGTGAAGGTCTTAAAGGCTAAATAGGATTTATGCTCTAACTCTACCAAAAATTAACTGCTTTTTCGTAGACAAGCCTATACGGGGACATACCAAGTGGAGTTTTGTAAGCAGTGCGGTAAGCCCACGGTGCATATAATAATCGTAAGGACCAGTCCTTTCGATTTGGATTCACTGTTTTCTCGATGATTAGCTTGATTTGCCTATTAGAAATTTTTACTTGTCCACTGGTTTGTGGGTGATAAGAACATCCTACTTTATGTATGACTGGATACTTTTTCATGAGACTCTCAAATGATCGATTGCAGAAATAGATTCCTTGATCACTAATGATGGCTCGAGGTGTACCGAATTGGGAAAAAATATTTTCACGAATAAATTTTCCTACCACATGGTGGTCATTTGTCCGACTCGATATATCTTCAACCCACTTAGACACATAATCAACTGCCAAAAGGATGTAAAGATTACCATAAGAGTTCGGGAATGGACTCATGAAATCAATTCCCCAATAGTCAAAAATCTCAATTATCAATATGGGATTTAAGGGCATCATATTTCGATGAGTGATCTTTCCTAACCTTTGGCATCGGTCATAACTTTTACAATACTCATTTTAATCATGAAAAATTATATGCCAATAGAATCCACACTGCAAAATTTTTGCAACAGCTTTCTTAGTACTGAAATGACCTCTAGAGGCTTGATCATGGAAAAAAGAGATTATGCTCTGAATTTCATGATTGGGGACACACTTTTGAATGATTTGATCGAGAAAATACTTGAAGAGGTACGGATCATCCCAAAAGAAATGCTTAGCTTCTTTAAAAAATTTGGAACGATCTTATTTAGGCCAATGCAAGGGAATCTCACCTGTCGAAAGATAGTTCACAATATCGACAAACTAAGGAAGCTGAGAAATAAGAATTAGTTTCTCATCGGGGAAGGACTCATTAAGTGCAAATAAGTCATCGGATGATTTATTCTCACATCCTTTCTCATCTTGGATCTTGAGGTAAAACTCTTGCAGTAATAGGATCCACCAGATGAGTCGGGCATTACCATCCTTTTTAGATAAAAGGTGTCGCATATCCACGTGATTGGTGAAAATGATGACTTTGGATCCTATCAAGTGAGACCTAAACTTTTCTAGCACGAATACGATAGCCAAGAACTCTTTTTCAGTAGTGAAATAATTCAATTGAGCATCATTAAGAGTTATGCTGGCATAGTATATAACATGAGTAAGTTTCTCGTCTCGCTGACCCAGAATCGCACCTAGTGAATATTCAAAAGCTTCACACATGATTTCGGAAGGTTGACCCCAGTCGAGGGGTCAAATAATAGGTACTGAGGTCAATTCCTTCTTTAGCCTCTCAAAGGATTGAAGGCAATCATTGGTGAACTCAAAGGGTGTGTCTTTGCCTAGAAAAGGCTAAGAGATTTTGCTAAAATCCTTAATGAATCTCCGATAAAAATTGGCGTGTCCTAAGAATGATTGAATTTCATGCACAGTTTTTGGGGGTGGGAGATTAGAAATGAGATCAATTTTATCCTTATCAACCTCGATACCCTTTTCAGAGATGATATCACCTAATACTATGCCTTGTTTAACCATGAACGGACACTTCTCCCAATTGAGTACAAGGTTCTTTTCCTTACACCTCTTCAGAACGAGGGTAAGGTGGTGAAGGCACTCATCAAAATTAGACCCACACACAGAGAAATCATCCATAAGAACCTCAAGAAACCTTTCGACCATGTCCAAAAAGATACTCATCATGCACCGTTGAAAGGTAACTGGTGCATTACATAGCTCGAAGGCATTGCGTCGCTAAGCAAAAGTACTAAATAGACAAGTGAATGTGGTTTTCTCTTGATCCTAAGGAGTGATTGGAATTTAATTATAACCAGAATAACCATCAAGAAAATAGTAATAGGGGAGACCGGCTTATCTCTCAAGCATTTGGCCTATGAAAGGAACGGAAAAGTGATCCTTCCGTGAGACAGCTGATTCGTATCGAATATTGCATATTTCTGCCCTTTATCTTTATGAATTCTTGCACTTTTACGGTCCTTAATACCTATATTTATGATCATTAACCAGTCAACCTTGGATTTGGATATATACACACTTTGTAGGGGTTAATTGTGCCTTTGTAGGTATTGGAACGCTAAAAGTGAGGATCGATTACATTTCGAAGAAGTTTCATCATTGGACGCTACATCAAGGGTATTTTAGTCAATTCACATTTCATCTTTGGCTCATGGTATTTCCACGAATGCTTAGTTCTCTAAATTAGCATCGCGTGACCGCAAACTGCGCGTCGTTTGGAGTTCGAACGATGAAGTTATGGCCATTTCCGTTTCCATCCTTTTCCTCCCAAGTCATGGACCAAATAGCTGCCCAAAATAGAGTACCGGTCGACCGCGGTTTGGAATTTTTTTCGTGGAAAGGATACAGTGGGCTTTGTCTTGAAGGCGCGGTCGACCGGCCCCTGGCCGCAGTCGACCGTGTAAACCAGATATTTTGACACTTGATTCTTTTCTTTTCTTTTTCTTTTATTTCTTTTGTAACTTACTATATAAACCAATTTTTGTTTCTATTTTCAGCACTAAATGCGGTGTGATGTCAATTTAAGCCAATTCGCAAATTTTCAATTTTAAATTTATTTAATTGGATTCAATTTTTAAACCAAATTTACTTGAATCCTTGAACATGCATTTAGGTGGGCAAATCAAATCATCATAAATACATTGCTAACACACATATTTCAGGAAAAAACCCCATTCGGGTCAAACCTTTTATTTCAATATGCAAAGGTAAATCGCAACTCACGTACACAATGAAATCTGTAATGAAAATCCGCAGACACTGATAACTTAACTTTTTCTATGTCGTCATTTTTGAAAGCCAAGTTAATCAAAATCCTCAAATTACCTACAAAATATAACAATCTAAAGTGTAGAGGTAAGTAAGGGTATCAATCCACATCAAGGGGGTAAGCTAGAGACAAACTCAATTGTAATTCACTTTTATTTAATTTTTGGGCTTTTTTACTTTTTCTAATTTTGTTTTTGGTTTTCAAATATTAAAACAATTGGGTGAGGTGAGGTGAAATAATACTAAACTAAAATGTGAGATGAAAACAACTAACTAGAAAGTGACTAAACGTGAAAAATAAAGTCTAACACTAAAATAAAAGATAAAGTGAGGTAAATAATTGTGAGAACAATCAAGGAATGGGATTACACCACAAAATTAAGCTATTCTAATTAATTAATTGAATTCTCCCAAATTAATATCAAAATTAAAAATCAACTCTCGTTGCAAATGTAATTTTAATAGTAATCTTTTAGAAAATTAAGTATAACCCCCCATAACTCTAAAAAATAGATCTGCACTCCTTTTAATTAATCACCCGCTAGGATCGATTTATCAAAATTTATGTAAATCTAGAAAATGAATTTTATGTTTGAAATTCAAGGAATAATACAACGCTTAAGAAACCCCTATCTCTAGTTCGAATCTAAAATGGGTATTACAACTCGAATTTCGATTTTCTCTCGAAAATCATTACCCTCTCTCGAGGCGTAAATTTAAGGGTGAGGGATCAAAATTAAAATTCAAAGGGAATTTTCAAGTAATCAAACTAATTAAATCAAACTAACATCAAATAAAGGTTCACCCCACCCCTTGAAAGGGGATTTAGCCTAACACGATATTAAACATGATGAACAAATAATCAAAGGCTAATAAAATAAAGTATAAGATAAGAACAATCAAACCAAATCTCTTTGAGTGAAATTGGACTCCAATCCTAGAATTTGCAATTTACATCCCTCCAATTTGTGTGATCAAACCAAATTTACATCAACAATTACACTCAAAAATGGATTATCACTAATTTATTTTTCTCACTAATCTAAATAAAGTAAAATAAAAATAAATTCTAACCTAAAAAAAACTAAACTAAAAAAAGGTGTTTCTATCTCTACAATTCTCTCTACTAATTCCTATTCTAAAAACATTCTCAAATTGAGTCTTTCATTCTTTAAATAGTAGGCATGGAGCATGGGGGTAAAAATAGGAGGATAAAGGTGCAAGAGGTTGTATAAGGTGTGAGTGAGGGTTAATTTAGGAAAATGCACAAATGTGCGTGAGTTGTCTGAGGTCATGTGTAAAGTGAGGTGAGGCAATAAAATCTGATTTGATAAAAGGGGTTTTGGGATTATAAAAGGAAAAAGGGGTTTTAAATGGCATGTGGGCTAATTTGGTTGACTTGGTCTTATGGTTAACAGGTGAAATCATGGATTTGGCTTTTAGAACGAAAATGGGTCAGAGGCTTAGAAAACGGTTTTAGGTTGTGGGTTTGTGGTTCCGGTTTGATGTCGGGTGAAGCTGTGACTGGCGGTTTTGGGCAAATTTGAAGGTGGCTTTCGTGTATCAGTTTAAGGGAAGTGGGTCGCAGCTGGTTAGACAGCCGCTGGAACTTGTCGGCTCCGGGTATACGGGCTGGAACGGGTAGGGGCTTAGGTTTGATGGGAAGGTTTGTGGTCGTGGGTTCGGAAAATGGGCAGCTAGTGGACGGCGCCTGGGACGTCGCCGGACTGGAGGTTGGTGGTGTAAGGCAGGTCGTTTCAGGGGTTGATGAAGGATGGGTATGTGTGGTAATGGAGGTGAGGAGAGAGAGAGTGAAGTGTTTGGGGAAGAAGATGGTGTTGTGTTTAGGTATGTGAGGGTGTAGGAAAATAGGGGTGTGGGAGAGTTATGTGTTGTGTGTGTGTTAGGCGTAAGTTAGTTGGGTGTGAGGGGTTGTGTGTGTGTTTAAATTATGACCCCTAAAAAATATCTAACTAAAACTAATAAAACTTAAAATTAAATCCTAAAAAAAAATAAAAATAAAAACTTAAATAAAATAAAAACTCAAGTCCTAAAAAAAATAAACTAATAAAAGTAAAAAAAAAAATCCTAAAACTTAAAAATAAAAACTAAAGACCTAAAAAAATGTAAATCCAAATAAAACTAAATAAATGAATTTAAAAAAAAAAACTAATTCTAATAAAATGAAAACTAAAAGCTAAAAACTAAAAGTAAAACAACATTAAATAAAAAGAAATAAAAAATAAATCCTAAAAATAAAAACGATTCAAAATAAAAAATATAAAACATATATGAAGGGGAACAAATCAAACACACACGGCTAGGGGCAGAGTTTAGGCTAGGCTAGGGTAGGCTAGGGTTACGGTATTGGTAATTAGCTCCATAATCTGCACAATTGCCTTGAAATACGTGTTTGGACACCGCAACGTGCATTCGACCTACAAAATACACAATAAAGCGCATAAGACCCAAATTGTCGAGAATTAGCAACTAAAGTACGTCGATTCAGGGTTTAAAATGTACAGTTTTGGGTGCTTATCACACCACCACCAAACAGAGTGTTGCTAGTCCTCGAGCAATAAGATAGAGAGAAAGAGAAGGATAAGAAACCAAAAGTGTACCACTTTCGCGGGCACTTGAGATTGCACTTAGCATGTGCATCAATCCTTTAAACCTATAGGTTGCCCTACAGGACTAGTTGTGTCTCGTGAGGGTTTGCAAGGAATATACCCACAAAATTCTTTATTTTCAAAAAGGCGGTGAATCTCTTATTAGATGTAGAATAATCACACAATCCATCATGAGATAAATGATTTCAGAAATACAAGCTAGAAGCGTATAAAGTTTAGCTATGTAAATACTCAAGGCACATGCTTCCTAGAACTCAACGTGTATAGTGTGAATCAGTCAAAAACGGGTCGAGCATCACAAGAGTAATTCCTAGATTGCATTTTCAGAATCAATGCTTCAACTTCAAATCTCACTGGACATAACTCTCTCAAACGAACTCTCGAGATTCGGGTGAGTGTATCGCTCTTGTGTGTGAGGAGGTGAGTAAATGTAAGCAATTTCAAACATCTCACACACATAAGAAAGAACGAACAATAAGAAAGAAAATGATCTCATGAAAGAAATGATAATCACTATAGTGAGAACGTCGAGTTATTCACCACGTTAACTTTCATTTTCCAGAACACCGAGGGGAGAATATGTATGCATATGGGTGAGGGGAAAATGAAATGGGAAGGAAATGATGGGGTAAGGATGGTGATGTATGGATGAATGATAAGTTATGGATGTGATAGAAGAGTGTCCTATACTTGAAGAATAAAATGTCTTTATTACAAAAGAACTAACTACAAAACTCACTATTTTTTTCTTTTTTTTCTCTCTTTTTTCGATTTTTTTTTCTTTTTCTTTTCTTTTTTGATATTTTATGTTTTTTTATTCTTTTTTTTTTGTCTTTCTCTCGCTTTTCAAACCAACACTAAAGACATTTAACATTTGGAATCAACACTCTTTTTCTCAATATGATGGATGATATATGAATGTGGTGGGGAATATGTGGGAATATGGGAAGGTAATGGGTGAAATAAATGAGAAATGGTATGAAAAAGGGGTGAGTGTATGGATGAAAGTGTGGTGATCGGGACAAACTTCAAGACACGCATTTTTTACAACTCGAAAAAGATGTCAATCTCAGTGATCAAGCCAAAAATGAAGAATAATGAGATCATACAACGATTTAAGTGCGGACCCACAGGAAGTTGAATCAACTTGTGACTCGGAGATTGCGTAAAACTCTCTGAAAGGGTGAAAGGCACAAATCTCACAAGTTAAAGTCTCTATTAGTGATCCTTAAGGGTTTATTTATAATTGTAGTACTCCTCAACTCTAAACTGTAATGACGTGATAAGTGCGCAAATTTTGTTGAGTCTAGAAATTCATGGTGCAACATGTCTTGTTACGTATAACATAAGCTATTTAGAAAAAATATTCTCTAGCTTGATTCCTAGACTTAAAAAGATGGAATATTGAAAATTCACATCAATAAATGAGATGAAAGAAACTGCACGAAATTTTAAAAATCAGGTTCAAAAATCAAAAAAATTCAAAAGAGGTACGATTTTGATAAAATTCCCCACCCCACCCCCCCCCCCCCCCCCCCCCAAAAAAAAAAAGGAACATCTTCCTCAATGTTAAGTGAATTTTTAAAATTGAGAGCCTAAGGTAGGACAGAGATTACCAGAATCAACCGCTAATGATGTGGACAGATGTAGCCAAGAATAAAACTGAATAAGAAGTGAGAGAGAAAAAATGTGTACAAGTCCATAACATGGTAAAGCATAGGGTGATGTGAAACACCACCCCCAAACAGGATGAGACTAGTACAAGAAATGCGGGTTGCCTCCTGGTATCACTAAGTTTAATGTCTTCAGCCAGACCGAAGGGATCTCACCCTAAAGATAAGATCTATGATGGCGCGGGGGGGCAGAAAAATCGGGTGATGAGAATCACCCCCAAACAAGACTGAAGCGTCAGTCTTGTTGGATAGAGGATAAAACGAGTCAATGCACTTGTATGGAAAAGTGCATCACGCGATGCAAAGCATCGGTGGACCATGGGTGGGTGGGTGGGATAAACGGTGGAGGAAGATGATCCAACTCAAGCATGGGAGCGACACACTCATTGGAAGGACTAAAGGGTTACTCACAAGGGAGTGTAGTATCTAAAGATGGAGTGGTCAACTTCTCCACAAGAATATCATCGATTAATGTGGTGGGTGGATAAGACGAGGCACCAAGATCTAAGATAGAGGATTCACGAAAAATATCGGGCCCAAGGGGAGCCATGCATGGTCGGACATCATCCATACTCGGACAGGTAGAAATTATTGCGGATTCTATCTCAGGTAAATGGTTAACACTCGTAGCCAGAGCTAACCTAAATCATATGGGCATGTCAGAGACACATGCAATTGGGGCATGAGGTAAAAGCTCAAGCATGTTTTTGGATTCTATGGAAAAGTGAGTGGGAACCTCAAAGTGGGGTTCATGTGGACATGGTGGGATTGGATCAGGCTCACTATCAAAAGGTAAGTCAACACAATTGTCGAATTGGGGCTCGGACCATGGAATGGTCTCAACTTCGAGATGCTCGGGAGGATAGGGTTGGTCACACTCAAAATCAGTGGTACAAGACGACGCATCATCACTCCACGTGGGGGCAACAATGGTTTGACTTGGGGTGAAGTCTGACTCTCGGTCACACTCAAGTTCATTTAATCTTTGTTCAAGACGTTTGAGGGCTTCATTTTGGATTTGAGTGGCTTTCTCTTGCTCGAGTATGAACTTTTGCAAGAGTCTTTTGAGAGAGGATGTGGATGGTGGTGGTGGTGGAGTGACGGGTGGTGGTGGTGGAGTGACGGGTGGTGGTGGTGGTGGAGGTAGACACAACTCACTAGGATACGGAGAATACTCATATGAAGTGTGGGGAACGGGGTCAAGTTAATCGTACATGAAAGGATCGCCTTCATTATGGACAAATGGTTGATATGCATGGGGTGCGTAGTGAGGGAACTGATCGTGAACGGGTGCACAAGGTTGCCATGACAACTGTTGGAACGTGTGAGGATCAACAATATTGGGTTGGGATTCGTATTGCATGAAAGGGTGATCAGGCCTCCACGAATAGCTAGGGTACTCACATAACTCGGGATTAGGTATATCATGACAATGGGACGAGGTGGGTTCCGGAACAGTGTCATGTGGATACATGTGTTCCACAGTGGGTTAGTAGGGATATGATAAGTACGGACACTCATGGGACAAGTGATCGGCATAGGAACAATGGGTGCACGACAATATTATGACACGTTGACACTTAACACCGAGGGTGATGAAAAATAAGGGGCGTGCATGGACGGGTCAAGAGTATCTACTGTACTCGTGAGAGAGGTGAGACCACTAAGGATATCATAAAGAGACGGCCCGGGATCACTCTCACACGTGTCGCATGACAATGGAAAATGATAAACGTAGTCCCGTAAAGGACATTCTTCGGCCATGAGGAGAAAAATATGTTTTGGAGTTTTTTAAATTTTCTAAAAATAATGGAAGAAAATATTTATAGATTTTTTATAAAAATGAAGAAAATATTTTAGGATTTTTTTTTTTTATAAAAATGAAAGAAAATATTTTTGGATTTTTTTGTAAGAAAAGGTGGGGAGAAATATGGACTCGGAAATTTGGGACAAACTAATTAAAAACCAACTACCGAAAATGAATGGAATTGGACGCACACAAGTTAAGGAGGATTCCTAACTAACACATAACCAATTTTTATCTTGAAATTTAGTGAAAGGGGTAGTTAAATTTTAATTAAGTCTGCGGGCGATAAAAATTCACTGAATTTTCTGAGTGATCGCCTTTGCAAAATTTTCTCATGCTGGGCTACTAGTTGATTGATTTTAAATTTAATAATGGCTAGGGTAGCACACAATTGGTAAGCGAGTGATTCGGGTGATGAAATCCCTTCTTGTGAGTGACCGGGTGTAGGTCTTAGTCAATTAATTCATCACACCATTCAAAAATAAATGCGAGAATAAAATCAAGTAAGAGCACACAGAGCACACAAAAGAATTGACTCGCTAACAGGAGAGGCGCCAGGGTTTGAGAAATATACATCCCACGGTTTTTACGTCGTGTGGTGCCGAAAAATTTGAGTCGACTAGGGGGAGATCAAGCCTATCTTAGTCGGCCTCGGGAGTCCTAGCGACCCAAGGTAGAGAAGCTTCTAAATCCTCGCCTTTGGACGCCCTCTCTCTACCTTGTCCGGTTTCCCTATCATGCTTTTCGTCGCAATTAATTATTACAAATTAAATGAAAAATAATTTGGTGTCTCTAAGCACCGCAATACTAGGCAAGGTTAAAAATCCTAATACAAACCTTATAAAATAAAGAAAAATGGAACTAAAATGCAACAAAAGATAGGAAATAAATGAACTACAAAATTGAATCCGCTCAGAGTGCTTCACGCTCCCAAGAATGGCAACGGCGCCATTTGATAACTTTACATTTTCTATGTCGTCGTTGCTGAAAGCCAAACCAAATGTCTTTGAGTGAAATTGGACTCCAATCCTTGAATTCGCAATTTACATCCCTCCAATTTTTGTGATCAAACCAAAATAGCATTAACAATTACACTCAAAAATGGATTCTCACTAATTTATTTTTCTCACTAATCTAAAAAAAGTAAAATAAAAATAGATTCTAAATTAAAAAAAGGTGTTTCTCTCTCTACAATTCTCTCTACTAATTCCTATTATAAAAACTTTCTCAAATTGAGTCTTCCATTCTTTAAATAGTAGGCATAGAGCATGAGGGTAAAAATAGGAGGATAAAGGTGCAAGAGGTTGTATAAGGTGTGAGTGAGGGTTAATTTAGGAAAATGCACAAATGTGCATGAGTTGTATAAGGTCATGTGGGAAGTGAGGTGAGGGAATAAAATCTGATTTGGTAGAAGGGGTTTTGGGGTTATAAAAGGAAAAAGGGGTAAAAAGGGTTTTAAATGGCATGTTGGTTAATTTGGTTGACTTAGTCTTGTGGTTAACAGGTGAAATCGTGGCTTTGGATTTTAGAAGAAAAATGGGTCAAAGGCTTAGAAAACGATTTTGGTTGTGGGTTTGTTGTTCCGGTTTGAAATCGGGTGAAGCTGTGGCTGGCAATTTTGGGAGAATTCGAAGGTGTCTTTCGGGTTTCGGTTTAAGGGAAGTGGTTCGCAGCTGGTTAGACAGCCGCCGAAACTTGTCGGCGCCGGGTATACGGGCTGGAACGGGTAGGGGGCTCGGGTTGGATGGGAAAGTTGGTGGTCGCGGGTTCAAAAAATGGCCAGCTAGTGAATGGCGCCTGGGACGTCACCGGACTGGAGGTTGGTGGTGTAAGGCAGGTGATTTCAGGGGTTGATTAAGGATGGGTATGTGTGGTAATGGAGGTGAGGAGAGAGAGAGTGAGGTGTTTGGGGAAGAAGATGGTGTTGTGTTTAGGTATGTGAGGGTGTAGGAAAATAGGGGTGTGGGTGAGTTATGTGTTGTGTGTGTGTTAAGCGTAGGTTAGTTGGGTATGAGGGGTTGTGTGTGTGTTTAACTTATGACCCCTAAAAAATATTTAACTAAAACTAATAAAACTAAAAATTAAATCCTAAAAATAAAAATAAAAATAAAAACTTAAATAAAATAAAAACATAAGTCCTAAAAAAAACTAATAAAACTAAAAAAAAATCCTAAAACTTAAAAATAAAAACTAAAGACCTTAAAAATTTTTAATCCAAATAAAACTAAATAAATGAATTTCTAAAAAAAACTAATTCTAATAAAATATGAACTAAAAGCTAAAAACTAAAAATAAAACAACATTAAATAAAAAGAAATAACAAAAAATCCTAAAAATAAAAACGATTCGAACTAATAAAAAATATATGAAGGGGAATAAATCAAACACATACGACTAAGGACAGAGTTTAGGCTTGGTTAGGGTAGGCTAGGGTTACGGGATTGGTAATTAGCTCCATAATCTGCACAATTGCCTTGAAATTTGTGTTTGGACACCGCAACGTGCATTCGATCTACAAAATACACAATAAAACGCATAAGACCCAAATTGCCGAGAATTAGCAACTAAAGTATGCCTATTCAGGATATAAAATGTATAGTTTTGGGTGTTTATCAGACACTCACATAGACCTCAGCCTAGAATTAGCAATGGATCAACTGTCGTAAACCCACAATCTTTTGCAAGGAACATCGACGAGCACTCCCAATAACCGCAGTCTTCGTCAGCCAGCACCTCCCTCAAGTGGTACCAAATTAGACGTAGATTTATCCTCTCTACAAGAGAAACTTCAACAAGATCGTATCTTAGGTTCCAAAATGATTCACTAAAGCTATTGTGATTTTTGTGAATTGAAAAACAAATGTTTAAACCCTAAAAGAATAAGGCAAAAAGATTCTACAGTTTGTAGTTTTCTTGTATAAAAAAACTCAGGTCTTCTTCAAGAAAAAGGACACATTTAATCAGCTATTTATAAAGAAATTTGTGTCAGTGGCTTCGCTCGAATGAGATTGTCTTGTCGCTAGAATGACATGTGTTGTCGCTTGAAGGGACTTCGCATGACATATCAAACGAGCTTAGACAACCTAAAAAAGTATCTTGTCGTTTGATGAAACACTTCAAGCGAGGTTCAAATGAGGTATGAAGCAAGATATATTATCGCTTGAAACATTCGTTTGAACGACTTTGCCCTATCTTTGGAACAACATAGACATGTTGTTTGAATGACATCACTGTAAAATAATTTTTATTAGAACTACGCCTTAGGACTGAGAAAAAGTTCTTTTAACTAAAAATGACACCTCAGATGTTTCAAAATATTTTAGAAAAATTATCCCAACACTTTAAATGAAACATTAAGGGACTTAAGCACAACCTTAACAAAATCTATCTTGCAGAGGATTATTTGTTGAAGAATGTTGATATTCAGATCTGTCTTGATGCGTGATTGAACTTGAATAAATCTTTTATAGTTATAGTTGTATACGACATACTCTAATGTACACGAACTATGTACAATATGTCCTTAGATTATGTAATTATATTAGTTCTCTAGTGTTTGTTACTCACATGGTTCCAAAAGATAATATATCAATTATAACTCACGAGTACAATCACAAGTGTAATTAATTGAATCACATAATCCAGTAACGAAGTGAGTATTCTCTTATCACATGCAAAATAAATAGGTTGTACTCAAGCCTGCACATAAAAGTATGAAGGCTTGTCCCTAATGCCTTTGGAGATCACTCGTGACACTACTAGGTATAATTATAGGACTTCCCGACCCTATGACCTCAAAGATCCATAGCATAGCAAATCATTATGCCATCAGAACAAATGCATGATCCCTATAACAAAATCTATATGAGAGGATAAGGTCCAATTGTCCCAACTCGATGGACAGGTACTTCAGGACGTAAGATCAGAGTAAATATGACCTAGGTAAGCTCGTCCCATCACCGGGGTACCAAGCGTGGTCATTATCATACGCACCCCATAAAATTCCCCTTACAAGGTTACCCACGAGCACACACGCCCATTTTGTTCGATTTCACATAAGTTAAATAAAATAATAACCAATACCACACCAGGGAATACTAAAGCAATCTTTATAGTCTTCGTTTATTAAGTACATTATAGTTTAATGTTTTACATAAATCATTATCCAAACTTCTAGGGATTATAATTATGTTATTTGATGTTTAACCTATTGTTCCTATATGTTTTCTAAGTCAACTAAACAATTCCCAAGTCAAACTTGTCCAATAAAAGCCAATCAATCCCCCAAATCAACCTCACTAGGCCTAGAAGGATCAATTCAACGGGTCCATGGTATAACCTTTCTTCCTCTTTTGAATCGTTGTGGTCATAACCATACACCACTCAAACCTAAAGCCTCTAAAACATGAAATTACCCCTTCTACTGATATTCCAACAAACATACAATCAATACTACCATATATTAATAAGCATTTCAATAATTTAGTCCTATGTTAATCATTTAAACAAGATTTAAAAAATTAACATAAGCATTAATTATAAGAATCATTGAAATGTGAGGTTTTTACATATTAATGTGATTAGAATTAATATATAAAGCTTTTAAGTTTCAGTTACACGATTTAATGGTTTAATTAAAGGATTCAACATCAAAACAATACAAGTTCTTCAATATATGATTAAGGCTTAAACATGTAATTAATCTAATTATGAAATTATGTTATAATATAATTACAAATCAGTTTTCCTGGTTTAATTTCAAGTTCTAATGAACTACTATTATTCTAACACAAACTTAATTAAAATATGTTTGCTTTGGATCAATTGTACAAATTAAATCCCCAAAACTCCCAACTTCTTTAGTCCTTGTTGCCCCTTCTTCTTCTTAGCTTATAGGGTTCTCTTATAATGTGTTACAAGATCTTAGGTTTTCTTAATTAAGTTATAAAAGGGACTAATCCCTAAATTAATCCTAGACCCCAAAATAACTTTAACTCGGCGAGGCCAAAACATGCTCCAAAGGACCCGAAACTTGTCTCAACCCATATACTAGCCCAACGGATTTAATTATGCTATTTTTTTTTAAACTAAAAATGAACTTTCCAAACGTCCTTAGAGTCAATCCTAAAAAAGAACACATTTTATAAATGGCTTATTTGTTAAATGAATTTATTAGCCAACACGAATTAATTAAGTAAAACTTAATTATTAATTTGCTAAGTGTGGCTAGGTATTATAAGACCCAACTTCATAATTGGTGTGATTTAATAGCTATGAAATAATTCAAACAAGGGAAATCCGATACCTAGTCCATGACCATTCTATAGCCACCCATAATACTAAGTCATATAAAATATTTAATTAGTGAACTAATGTGTGTTCGGTAGTTTCTAAAGAATGTGTATTCGCGTAATAAATAAAAGAATAATGAAATCGCCTATATATAAATATAGTAAATGACATATCACATGTCATAAGAGGCAATTAAAAACTAAGTAAACTATTTATTGAGATGCAAGGAAATATATACGGTATTATAGTTATGAAAATTAGAATGCTTACATAATTATTGCTTTGACTGCTATGAGAAATAATTCATTTTTATTGAATCCTAATATCAGCACATTGGGCAATCGCTCTGTGAAAAGGTCTGAGATCATAAATAAGAAAAATATGCGTCTAAAAAAAGGTCTGAGTTTGTTATGCCCCTCTATAGATTTATATGTTTTGTTTCTACCAGTTAATCCCTAATGATGGATGATTTTATAATCACGTAGAGTAACAATTAAGTCAAGTTTGAGAATCAATGAATTTACTAGATATTGGTTAAAATAAATTAGAGAAAAATTTATTTGACCGATCGAGTATCATACAGTTTACAAGGGGAATCATATTATGTATCAAATCAACTTTGTAAAAAATACATCTTTATTCCGAGTTATTTAGAGATTATTAAATTGGAGCGCAGTCCCGATTATTTAGTGTTATTAACCGCGATTAAATAAATAAAGAAATGTAATTACGGGAATGTAAATGGTATTTACAATTATTTATTTGAAACTCAATTTAATTATTTTCCTTGGGTTCCTAATATAGGCCATTGCCCAAGTGGTGGGGTCGGAACTCTATGGAAGCCTAGTTTAGCTAAATCCCATGACTTATACTTATTTATATTGGTTTAAGCTATGGTTTAAAGGTAATGATCCATTATTGAGGGTTCGACAAGGAGAGTAAAAAAACTATTCCCGTTTTTGTGAAGGGGTGATGAGAATGAAAGTGATTTCTCTTATATTTTCACCAATTTTTCATCTCAAATAGTGTCCACACACAACACTTACCTTGAGTGGGTCATATATTAGAAAATTTGAGATGTTCAGAAGATTCTAGCAAGGTTTTGGGAGGCAAAAATACTATCATTTTCATTAATATGTTTCTCATATGGATCACAACAAGATCCCCAAGGTATTGTATTCGAACAACTAGTGTTCTTCTTTAAACCCAGATCTTGTTTTCACAATAGATTGCATGATCAATCAAATTTCTTTAGGATGAATTTGTCCACTCTTATGTCAATCCCGTTTCCCAACACTCCTCTTCAATGTGAAGCTTTAGAGGTTCAAGAAATTTGTGTATTGGCAAATAATTTTTTAAGTCATCTTGTAGCATCGAAGGGGATGTCATTTCGATTATCCAGCTCAGCGTCAATAAATATGCTCCACCTTGCTCTATTTTTTCCATCATCCATGATATTAGGTCCTTCAAATCTACTTTTAATTTAACCTTTAATTTTTCTTACCCTCCCCCTTCTCTTAGGAAAAAATCTTATTTTGGATTATAATTCGATGTGTTAGTTAATGAATTTGTGTTTTTATTTGTCTTAAAAATCAACATCTTAAAGTTGTGTCACAAGTTTTGAAAAGGTGTAGATTAATTTAAAGGCAAGGGTGCCCTTTGTTTTGTCATAGACTTATTCTCACATCTTTAGGAGGCATAATCAAAGATAATTATTAGAAAAACAAAATTGTTCTACGATTAACATGGAAATACTTAACAAATGATGTACACTTTTAATATATTGGTTTCTTATTAACAAACAAATAAAAAAGGAGTGTTGACGTAAAAATTCTCCGTCTACGTGGACCAGTCAGAAAAGGACACCTGTCAATCTACATGGCAATATTCATACTTGCTCGGCACTCAAGGAGACTTGCTCGGCACCCGAAGAGAGTTGATCGGCAGCCGAGGTGAATTGGTCGGCATACCAACTAACTCAAAGCAAACAAACCATCCAGAAGATCAAAAGCCATTAGAATAAGACTCACCAACGGTCATGGAACCCTTGTTACATTCATTGTATATAGATACAATGTCTTGAAGACCAATAGTTACATTCATTGTATATAGATGTAAAGGTCTGAACGTATAAAGACATTACATCTCTTAGACTCCCATCACTATAAATACATGCATTCCCTTAGCCAAAGGGAGGATCTGGAAGAGACACGATGCACTAGATACACACCATCTAAACAATTACGCAATTCTCTACACATCTCTCTCTCTCTACACCATATTGTGCTATTGTATACCCCTGGGAGTAAAAGAACAGTGGATGTAGGATTTATTCATAGACGAACCACTTTAAAAATCCTTTTCTCTTATGTGTTTGATTGGATCGCTTCTATCTATTTATATGTGATCATAAAAATGGGATGTAATCCATTTTTTTTTCATCAACAGATTGGCGCCATCTGTGGGAACGTGTTACAAGCATTGTTCTCCATCAAAAGCTAAGTTTTTATTTTCTTTACATTATGCACGCATTTTTTTTGTTCAAATCATGATTCTCATATGTTTATATTCATAAACTTAGAGATCAATTCAATTATATGCTGAAGATACATCTTCTGATTCAATCATAATTTTTATATGAATGAATTATGTGATCAGTTTTCATTTAGGGATATGTAAAATCGTAGTGGATTTCAGAATCGTATATGCTTGAAAATTTTGTGTAAAGAGAACCCCGAAACATGTTGACCCCCTTTGAATATTTTTTGAATAGACACGCTTAAACATGGGTTAAATCAATTTGTTGGAACCCAACATGTCTTTCATATTCTTAATTTTAGGAGATGAAAAGACAGTTTTTCTTAAAAGCTTTTTCTTTACATAAGAAATAAGAATTGGTATTTTTTAATCTTAAGATATCTTCTAGATCAGATATTTTATTAGATTTTTGTCAAAGAGATAAATATCAGCGAATTTATCTCTACAAATCTATATTTGGTTAGGATCTCGATTTGAAGGCTTATCATTCATTACAAGCAAAAGAGCCAAGAATCAACAGGAGATCTTTAATGAATTCGTGAATTTTTACGATGATATTTAGGTTATCAGGAAAAACCATTTTAATTTAAAGCTCTGAGTGCAAATTTGGATGAAAATTTCTCCAAAATTCATTAATTCAACAATCAAAGTTCAACAAAGCATTAAATCTCAATCCAACTGATATACGGATTACAAGCAATAGTTGTGATCAATGAACAGGGGTGATTGCAATTCCTCAGGCAATTATTTATGAATTAAAGTTGAAGTTGCAAACAACAAAAAGTCTCAGTCCCCGAATTTTCTGCTTCAGATTTTTACTCAGACTTGGATTTCAGATCAACAAATTATGTCGATGGTTCAATCAAGGTCACACAGTTTCCTTCGAAGACATATATTGTTTACCCAATTACCTTACCGTCACAACTCATCACTGGACCATAATTGTTGGTCGGCTATCACTGTACCCTTAGTAGAATACATCAGCATGATTTTTTATACCAGGTGGTGTTGTTTTGATTAATTGGGATTGATGTTGTTGGTCAGCCATATAAATCTCGTGCAGTTGGTGAGTATTTACATCAATGGAGGTTACCGACCTCCCAATTATTGGTCGAAGGCTTCATTTTGTTGGTTGACTATATAGTAGCGTAACAGTTTCTTGGTCGGAGGCTTCATTTTACTAGTTGGCGAAATCGCTCTACTGGTCGGGGACCACTTGCTTCTTGGTCGGCGTTCACTGTTTTACATCTATATCATAAGGAATGTGTTTTGCATAGGTCAGCACCACCTGACACTCATCGTCTACCAAAGGAAAATGTATATAAAACTCTGGGGATCAAACATATAGGCCGGCGAAACTCATTGTTGGTGGGGGCTAAGTTTTGCGCACGGTGAAAGGCTCCCCGACCTCCTATAAGTTGGTCAACACAAGAAGATTTACAGTTGTTGGTCGGTGTTACATAGTATTGGTCGGTCATAGATCCAGATCATCTAACACAGGTCGACAACCACCATTTTACAACAACACTACCAATATACTTCCCGACCTTTATTCGGCAGAAGGCAAACCGTAATAGTTTTTAGTCGACAAATATATTCTGAGATGACCGTCAGTTAATCGGTAACACCTGTTCATGATTGCAAGTTTCTATGTGATTGATCGGTCACTTCTACATTCACTTCTGACTAGTAAGAAATAGTTGGTCGGTGACGTAAAAGGCCATAGCTGGTCGGCGATAGTCAACAATACACAATCATTGGTCGGCGAATAGTTGGAACAATATTAGATAAGTTGGGGCTCCTGGCACGTGTTCTCCAATGACAAACAATGGTTTCCCAATTTGGTTTTACTAAATCGGCACTTTCTTGACTGATAATGCCACCCCTCTTTATATTGTTCAACTTTAATTATAAAGAAATTTTGAAACCAAACACGGATAAATTTCTTAAGTCCTTCACTTCGTTGAAAAAACATTTTGATATTCTTACACCCAAGCCATATGTTTCACAACCGTGAGAATAAATTTAAAACCAACTTATTTTTAATATTCGTGGGATTATAAATAATTTTACAAAAAATTTAGATTAAACAATGACGCCTTAGGGCACATACACGGCAAAAAATTATTATTTACTCCTATGATACATATTCGGTATGACACAATACATATTATTTCATATTTTGAAATTTATATTTTTATTTTCCGAGCAAATATACATCATATATATTGATTAGATGACTAAATTATTCTCATGACTAATCAATTTAGCCTACACATATGGTAGAGCAAGTTATTAATTTTTACAGGTACAAGATTCAGTGCCGACGAATGCTCGGAAACAATCTTAAACTTCTGGAAAATATTATCATTGCTTGACATTATGAAATTTTACCTCAACGAGGCACTATTGATATTATTATTGTTCTAATATGTGCTCAAGCATGAATCATTCTCTATGTCCATTCGGATGCATATTCTGTATTCATCTCAGCAGGGAGCTCGGCAAAATATTTATTGATATATATTCAGTTCCGAAGAGATCTGCAACATTTCTTATAATTCACCCCCAACGGACAGTTGGTCTGGGTAATTCTTATTCAAAGTAATCGGCCATATTCTTATGCTCTAGAAATATTATCCTTGTTCGGCATTATGCATTTTTGCCTCGACAGATCATCCAGACACTTTATTATTATTATGAATCATTCTTCATATCTATGCATATTCTATATTCATCTTGGCATGGAGCTCCGTAAAATATTTATTATCATATATTCATCTCCAAGGAAATCTGCATCAATTATGATCTTATCTCCAACAGATTGTTGGTCGGTAAATTTCTTCTCTTTATATATATTCAACAACCACCAAATTCGGTCGGTCGGTATTCAACAACCACCAACTCCGATTGGTCGGCACCAATAAATTTAACCAACAATATTGTCATAACAATCATACAAGGCAAAGATTTTTTTATCACGGGTGATCTCAAGGGACAACCCAAACTAGGCAAGAAGATGGGTGACCTCCCGGTGCATCCACTGTCTAGGCAACAAGGTAATCCTGAAAAGATTACTACCACTAAGCAGGAACATGGGATGAAAATCATTCCATTTCTTAGGCACTTATGGGTGATCAAAAGATCGCTATAACTAGGCAGGAGCATGGGATATATATTCCATTACCTAGGCACACTAAGACAAATTAAATTGGCGAATCATCAATTCATATATAGAGATTAACAGAAGATAAATTTCGTGATTATATATTATCGTTTATGCCCTGGAAATCTATTATCCTTTAACAATACAGGATCAATCGATCCCTTCCTTATTATCTGGATTTATTATTAAGCCGGGAAGATGGTCGGGATTCTTATTGTTTATCTGGATTTCTCAGCGCTCGTTAAAAGTAGTTTTGCTCAACCAAAATTGCTTGGTCGGTAAATTTTTTCTATGGTTATATCGGGACAGTATGAAAATGCAAACATCCAAAGCTCTTAGGAAGTCATTTCAGGGAACATCTCCTCGGCCTTATCTTTCTAGCAAGACCAACATACTTTAAAGCCAAGAAAGCCTTCGGAGTTTATATTCCACACTTGGGGGCTTCTCCTACAGAATTAATTGTTCATTCGATGGCATATTCTCATAGCATCATGCAGTATCAGTGGAGCATCAAATTTAACTCCACAAACTTACATGGTCGGGGCCCCGACCAATCATCATTCAGGAGTTAGTTTTTTCTCATGAGTTAGTTTTACTGTTAAAGTTCAGGAGGCATAATCAGGAGTTATAATGCACATTCTATTGAAGTTCATGAGTCAAATTCAGCATCTACATCACTGTGATCTTTACTACTGCTGTCTCGACCTTCACTGAAGGAGAAGTTATACTTATATGTAAATGTTTCAAAGACTGTTACTAGCTCGGCACAGAAGGAAGTTGGTCGGCTATCCAACCAGCCAACATACTTGAAAATTAGGATAAGCCACAAGCTGCAAACGATGACATGGCTGCATCCAAATTCCCAAGGGTGATACATAGCACACGTTCTCCTGACGAACAGAGTTCCTCAAAATAAAGATTGGCAACCATCGATTAGCCTGCATCATATATCGTCCAGAAGATAGCACACTTTATGTTAAACAAATTAAGAAGGCAAATCAAGAATCTCATTATGCATGAGCACCGAGCAACACTGCAGAATAAATACTCCATCCTTTCAGTAAACCATTAAGCATGGAGCATTGGGGTCTTCTGTTGATGAAAAAACTCTTCATCCATGTGGACCAATCAGAAAAGGACACCTGTCAATCTACATAGCAATATTCATAATTGCTCGGCCCTCGAGGAGACTTGCTCAGCACCCGAAGAGAGTTGATCGGCACCTGAGGTGAGTTGGTCGGCATACCAACTAACTCAAGGGAAACAAACCATCCAGAAGATCAAAATCCATCAGAAGAATACTCACCAATGGTCATGGAACCCTTGCTACATTCATTGTATATAGATACAATGACTTGAAGACCAATAGCTACATTCATTGTATATAGATGTAAATGTCTAAATGTATAAAGACATCCCATCTCTTAGACTCCCATCACTATAAATACATGCATTCCCTTAGCCAAATGGAGGATATGGAACAGACATGATACACTAGATACACACCATCTAAACAATTAAGCAATTCTTTACACATCTCTCTCTCTACACCATATTGTGCTACTGTATAACCCTAGGAATAAAATAACAGTGGACGTAGGCTTTATTCATAGCCGAACCACTTTAAAAACCCTTGTCTCTTATGTGTTTGATTGGATCGCTTCTGTCTATTTATCTGTGATCATAAAAATGGGATGTAATCCATTTTTTTGCATCAACAAGGAGAAAATGTGTATTTATCACTCAAGTAATAATTCATATTCATGATTACAACATTAGTCTTTTTCTTGAGTTATTGATGTTTAATTTTTCATAAGTACCATAATCAAACATAAAAAAAGAAAATAATTACTTCGAAAAGATAACCTTAAACAAATTATAGGATACAAATTGTAATATTCTTATAGTGGTCGGTATGAAATAAATTTTAGAATTTAGATTAAGGCATGTATTGTAAAATCTGTCCTTAAAATGATATTATCCCAGCTATAATGCTTTATAAATCTCGATTCTCGTGTCCTAGGATATAATAATATCCTTCTTGTCATAGCATCACTACAAATTTAAAGAAAACTTTCACTATATGAAGAAGAAGACTGACTCTCATAGTGCTAACTCAATAAATTTCTCTATTGAAAAGGGAGCCTAAACAACATTGTATATAAGCTACCAAATGATTCTAACTAGGGACATAACCATTGGCAAAAGTTATTATAAAAGGTTTTAATTAGTTATCTTAAGTTGTTAATCAAATTATCGAGACAACTCAGGTAAGAGGACGAAGGTTCGATTCCCCTCCCCACTCCCCTTAAAAAATGGGTTGTACACACTAAGTCAAATAATCCAACAAAAATAAAAAGTCAACACATATAGTAAGGAAAAGCTCACATAAATTCTCCCCACCCCTCCAAGAAATATCCTTTAAGCCAAGACAAGGCCCAAAGTAAAGCTCGAGTGGGGTTGGAAAACTGGACGCACATGTCAAATTTGAAGCTAAACACCATGTAGGTCCTCCTTCCTTCAAAGTCTTAGGAAACCCCAAGTACTCCAAACCTTAAGGCCAACTTAGTTGTATATAACGCTGCCCATTTTTCGTCAAATTTGTATGTGGACAAAGCTTTTCCATTACACTTCAACCAAATTTTCAAGTTAGAAGTTTGTAAATTAGACAACAAATCCTCAATCAAAACTTTATGCTTTTGAACATGTGAATATACCATTTTACTCTACTCATGCAGTAGAATACGTTTAAACTTAAATTTGTCTCAAGTGATAAGCGGGCCCCACCTTAATAGATTTGAAGTTGAACTAAATAACAACAATTCAAACCATATTTGTCTTAACAATCCCCTATATGACTAGAAATTGGATGGATAAACATGAAGACGACTATACAATCATGTGAGAGAGTTTTATTGGAAAATTCTGCATTGAAAGAAATAACTTTTGGCCTTAAATTTTCAATTATAAAAATTATTGAATTTACTAGCTTATCGTTGAACACGATGTCTTGAAATTTTAAATAATTAGTGTAAACCAGAACAATATACTTCACATAATAATTATGTAGACATTGTTGGTTTTATTTGTTATGTTCAATTTTTCCCTAAACAATTCATAAATTCACGAGTGCTTTAGATAATTTTTTTCCTTTAATTATGTGGATATCATCCATTATTAACTTTCAACATAGAGTAATAAATATTACCCAATCTACGAAGCTTATTAATCCATAGATGAATGTAATCAAATAAATCAAAGTAATAAAAATTAATGTATATCCATTAATTATATCCATATTATGATCTTAGACACTCATAATAATCACGAGATTTGAAATATCTTATATATTCGGTTAAAATAAAATTATCATTAAATTGTGCGTTAGATTCACTCAAAGTGTACGAACACAATAAGTCAACATTATATCATTTTTTGTAATCAATATACACCTGCTAAAATATTATGCTATAGTCCTACTGATAGAGTGTTAATCTCCATCTATGAGTGTGAACCAAACTAATATTCTACAAGAAATTATGATCTGGCGTTTGTGTGTAAGACTAACTCTACACAGCAGATCATTTAATGTTCTTAGTAAAAGAGGCACACACGCGCACACACACACATACACGTGCGCGCATGCACACGTACACACACACGCACACACACACACACACACACACACACACACACACACACACACACACACACATATATATATATATATATATATATATATGATTAAAAATAATATATTTTTAAGCATTGCCTGTGAAGACTCTCATTTATTTGGAAACACTAAAATTCATTCATGAACCATCATGATGGTTAGTATACAACCCCAATAGATCATATGGGTGAACTTATCATGAATAATAAATTTATGGTTCAGATCCGCAAAGGAGGAGATAGACCTTTAGGTAATTTTTTGAACCATGTACAAATTTCACCTTTAAGTCTAGAAAATGTAGGGAAGAGCAAATGTCAACCTAGTCATCAAATTATTAATCAAAATATGATCTTTAAGGAAAATGGTACCCTAATACAAGTCAAACTTAGGAGACATTATATCTATAGGGTTTTAGTAACACTTAATCACTAAAGTGAAAGTTAGTTTTAAAGTTTTTGTAATTCTTGTTTTTGCCACTTAGGACCTTGGTGATCTTTTTTTCTTTTCCCAGATCTAATTTTCCCCAAAGCTCCATTTTGTGGTTGTGGGGTTAGAGCATTGTGGGAAGATCTAAACTTGATTCAAGCCATTATTCTCCTCTGGCTAACGAAGGTTTTCTGTCTTAAATCATTTTATGGAACTACTATGCCCGATAGGATCTGTAGTTAACCTACTGCTTCTATAAGCTAACCAACATGGATGAAAGGTCATCAGTGTTCCCTGTTAATGTATTAAGGCACCCATTTTAAGGAGTCTATGCAATACTAGACTCTCCGTGCACATTGTCTCAAGACTTTAGAATGGGTGTTTCTATTGACACCCAATAAATAACTCCATAATATGCACACTTGATAATAACTAACTAACATCACACTAAGACCCGTAAGTACAACCTTGTACCACCAAAGTGTACCCATATATTCAAAGATTTTTTTCTTTTTTTCCCTCCATTTGTCCCGCTCTACCTATGATGTTCCCTTTCACAAATCTCAACTGAAAAGAAGAACTAAACCTAAAATCTCAATAATAACAAAACCCACACTTTCAATAACAACTCAAGAATAACTTTTGTCTTTCACACAAAGGTATATACCTCCAAATCTTATTATATATACCTCCAACTCTTGTTATATACAATGTATGAAACCATAATCAGTTTGGATACCATAAAACTTAACCCTAAACAAAGTTATATAATGTGTACAACTCTTGAATACCAAAAAATTAAACCCTAAACGATTTGAACACCACTAAACATGTAACATTGGTCCCAAATCATTATAGAATCAGTCTTAAACATCATTCATGGATAATCATTCTTCCCTGCAACATTGGCATCTCGATCTCGAAAGGCATTAGTAGCACTAGTGTTTCTCATCCTGAATCAAAATTCCATTCCAAAAATTAACTATATTTAATTCGTAATCAAATTAGCAATTGGTTTCGAGAGAACTAGATATATAAATAATGATATTCATGTTTTTATCCTCCTTCTTATACTGATAATAAATTGCTTCTTATATTTTCAAAATTTCCGTGTCAGCATAACGATAATGATTTGTTAGTGATCCAATCGTTGTCTACATAACGATTGAATGGGAAAATATCATAATCTATATCCTGACATAAACTTAGTATAACAATCATATCATTCGTTACTCTGATACCAATAGTTGTGCATTCCTTTTGTTATTTGAATACTTTTTTTATATTTATGTCATTAATTGAATCCCGATTAGTAACTTATTTTTATATAGTTCAATTTTTTTCCAAATATTATGGTTTTAGCGGTGCTCAATAATTTTGGAAGAGTAATTAGTAGACTAATATCTCCTATTTCTATATTTTTATATGTGATTTTTCAATTATTATATGAATCACAAGTTAAATCATGGAACCTAAATTGATGTACAATGAGAACAAGAGTGAAATTAACCGTTTTCAAGAGGAAATGAAGGGTTGAATTGAATGTTATAGTTGAGGGTACAAGCATACATGATACTAGTACTATACATGAGAAGGCTTATACTCCAATGCAAGAAGAAACAATACAGGAGGGGGAACAACCTAAAAATGTCCCCGGTGCTAGTAGTGAAGATGTGTAACACCCCGCGAGCCCAAGAGGACACGCGGCGTGCTACTGCGATAAAAACTAAACTAAAGCCATCCACAATAACTATAGAGCATCTAAATTCCATGATTTAAATATAACAAAACCACGATTCTTCTATTTCTGCAATAATGATTTACAATAATGTTTCTCCCAAAATACACAATTCTCTAACAAAAATTATACCACTAATTTATACATCAAAAATAAATCTTCCAATCCAAGCTCTAAAATAATCCTCCAAAATAGTCCATAGCATCCCAATAAGTGCTAGCCTACCACTAAAAGAAAATACGGGGAAGTACACAATATGACAGGAATAGATGCTCAAAAATAATTAGCACGATGAATAAATCGCAACAATACAAATGCGCATATACAAATGAAATATAATACTCAAGCGTTATATCAATATTAATTTCTCAACAACACATCAATGGGTCATCGGCCCTCACCTCATCTCCCCTAGGAATCTCAAAGCCATATAACGATTTTTGGACTATTGGAGGGTGCCCATTCTCCGTGCCATTTTAAAATCTCTTGACACTATACTCAAATCAATAATATAATATATCTCAATGAATCAAATAATAGATTCCAGCAATTTTTCAGGATTCCAATGAATATCACAATTCAACATGAATGCAATTGATACAAAAAAAATGAAATACTCTCGAGAGAATTTATGAGCATATTGTGTAAGTCTCGTACCTCAAAATCATCACATGAATCGTCACATAAATTTTAGCCTCAAAATCTGATCGTACCATCACGTTCAAAATAATCAAAACTCGTTCTAGCCCAAACTCGAGAAACCACCAAATAAGCCATCTAATATTGAGTCAAACACTTGATTAAGTTTGGGGGCTAAAGTTTGTAGATGAAAGAGAATAATTTTAGAGAGGTCTTCTGTTTAAAAAGTTTATCAAAAAGTGATTTGAAAAGCCAAGCCACGATTTAGTTGTGAGATATAAAGGATTAAGAGTTTGATTAAGAAAAGAGTTCTAATCGGATACAAACACTAACAGAAACATTTTGGACGATCGGAGAGTTGGAATTGGCTAAAATTTAAGGGCTTAGTAGCTGAAAACGAGATGAAGTTGCACAAAAAATTTCCGCGCGGTCGGACGGTCGGATATTTTTATATATTTTTTTCTAGAGGGTTTTATATTTTGAGAACTCTTCTAAATGCCCCATAACTTATATATACTCATATTACGAGTCTTTTAAGATAGCTTTTCGAATTCCGAATAAAAAAAACCAACATATTTAATTACAAAAAATAATTAAATCCAAAATTTTATTTTTCTCGAATTTCCCAAAATTAGTTTAAAAATACCCATTAAAAAAATCCAGGTTATTACATACTTCCCCACTAACAAGGAATTTCGCCCTCGAAATTCGACGAAACCTAACGCTAAAAAAATAATACTTGACTCTATTCCCCAAAAATCACAACACTAAAGTCGTCAATCAATTCTACACGTTCTCACATCAAAATCATGAATCTCAACCTCGATGTCTAACACGTCTTCAAAAAAACAATTATCTCCAAAGAAAACACGTCTCTCACGCATGCTAGACCCAAAATACAAGTAATTCAGGCCTAATCGGGTCAAGTCATGCAAGGGAAGCACGGGCAAGGAGTTCAGGGGCAACTAGGACTGAGGCCTCCAGTCTTAGCAGCAGCGAGTGTTCAAGGAGAGCCAGCAGCACCGACAGCATCAGGAGCGCAGGGGGTGGTCACAGCACTAATAAGTCCCAGTCATGGGAGGTGCTACGCACTAACAAGTCCCGGTCGTGGGAGAGCAGGATAAATTGCTTGGCTAGTGGAGTGTCGGTACGTAATCACTATTTTCTACATACTATATGTGTAGGTATATAAATTGTATTTGGGGAATAGTGAGTTTTCATGCGAGTAGGATTGGGTGTATAAGCGCCCGATTATAGCACTCTATGGGTAGGTATATGTGAGCCCTATTTTGTCGTGCGCGTTTGGGTTTTGTCGAATTTCAAGGGAAAAATTCCTTTGCTAGTGGAGAATTATGTAACACCCCATGTTTTAATTATAGATATTAATTAAATTGGAGAAAAATAAAATTTTGGATTTGATGCTCTTTAAGTATTTGACTTGGTTATATTATTAAAATTTTCAATCAGGAATTAATTCAAGTTTATAATAAAAGATTACGAGGATTTTTTTTTAAATGTTGACCAGCATGTGCGTATTTGTTCAACTATAGATGTTTTTATCAGATAATTAAGTTGGATTTTTAAAAGATTTAAGTTTGGGATTTTGGGGCTCGTTCAAACGACACCGCATGTCGTTCGAACGACGTCGCATGTCGTTCGAACGACAGGTGTCCTTGTTCGAACAATAGTAAGTCGGTGGCTGGTTGAGACTCATTTTTGTTTCCAGCTCTTAAACCATTAAATACCAAATTTTTTTGGGGCTGGGACTCTTAAAATCAATTTTCTCCCAAACGTTTCTCCAGAAAGTTTTCCAAACCTATTTTCCTCTCATCTTCAACCCCAAGCCCCAACTTTTAATTCAAGTTTTGAAGATTCAATTGGTGTTTTCTCAAGAGGAGGTCAACCTTCTACTCATAATTCTATTCAACTAATTCCAGGCATGAATACTTTATTCCTTTCCTTTAGTATTATGCATTTTAAGTGTTGCCTAAACCTTAATTAAATGTTTTTCTTAAAAATCAATTAGCAATCTAATTAGAGAAAGTGGACACATAAAACTTGGGGATATTTTTATGAAATCTATTGTTATAAACAGTATTCATAACCCTTGGGTACGTTGGATTCATGAGTGGATTTTGGGATTTATTAGTGTAGGTTGCATGTAGAAAAACCCTAGTTTTGAAATAAATGGATTTGGGGGCGTATAACTCATGTAGGTTATGTTAAGATAATGAAATTGGGATTATGTCATATTAATGATGAAATTTCGTGTTTATATTAAAATAATTAATTGAGATCAATTTTGGTGAAATTAAGAATTAATGGAATTGATCTATTATGTGTAGTTTTATACATTGATATCTTATGCTTGTTTGTCTGACTTGTTGGTATCATTAGATTGCCTTTGTGACGATGAGTTGTTGGGTATTTTTGCTCTCCTTATATTTTAGGATGCCTTCTAGGTATGGGACTAGTGGGCAGGCCTTTTGATGAATTACGCCTTCTAGGTATGGGACTAGTGACGGTAGATTATTACGACTTTATTATGTCGGGGGTGGGCTGATTTTTGATACCTTATCATCGTTACGCTAGCCTAGGTATGATAGTAGGTCAAGGTTTATATTAGGAATTCATCGTATACATAGGGTAAGACGTATTGTTAACTTGGGTACCCTTAGGTATGGGACTAAGGAGCATTTTTAGGATCTCACATCGATAAAAAAGGGTGGGGTAATTTATAAATTGTGTAATTGAGAAATTGAGAATTAATGCCTAAGATAAAAACGGGTATTAAAATTAATGGCGACATAATGTGCGGGGCTGGCAGTTTAAATGGGCTGACTAGCGATTTATGTCATGTCGTGTGTGCAACCTTGTCAAATTGCGGGGGATCGACAGTTTAAATGGATTTGGCTGGAATTTTGGCAAGGGGAAGTGTGACACTTTGGTGAAAATTACCACCCGGTACGGGAGGACCGTCATAATAAAAAGTGAGAACAATAATAAAATTTGGGTAATTTAATTAACATTGTGGGACTTGGGAATTTAAAATCATTTTTTTTTTTTTTTTTTTTGGAAGAGGGACAGATCCCCCACTCTATTTATTAATAACCAAAGATCAGAAAAGCCCTGATCTGGAGGCTAACAGAAATGAAGAAAGCTTAAAAAATTAAATAGGGCTTTTTATAAGAAAAGCCCTTACAAATAAATGAAATAAGAAAATAAATGAATAAAAAATGCCTACTCTAGAATTTTTGAGATTCTTAGAGCAGAAAGGCCCCATTTATCCATCTTAACTACTCCTCTAAGATAAGCTGGAAAAGAATCCATTTGAAGAGACCAAAGAGAAAGATGAGATTGACTACCCAAATTGGCTAAAAAATCAGCAGGTTGATTACCCTCTCGAAAAACATGAACAAAGGAAATGTTGAAACTTTCACTTAGCACCTGAATATCCTCCACAATATCTCTGATTTTCCAAGGACAGTGCATTTTGTTATTAAGAACCTCAATAATAATCTTTGAATCAGATATTTAAATGGGGATCTCTGCGGGTAGTTAGTGACTTATATTTATCGTGTTTAATTATTCGTTTGATTTAAAATATTCTATTATGATATTTATTGCGTATAATGCTACTGTCTAGATTCAAGGATCCTATTTTAGGGGATTAGTGTGTATTCATGATCGGGGCTCTGACCACGTGCATTGACTAACTTTTTCAGGTATTAGTGTTGGACTAGTTGCATAGAATTTATTGGATATCGTTCGAAGGTGCAGCTGGAGTTATTCTTTTATTTCTTCACTCCAGTTTAGACTTTCCTTTTCAGTGGTATTTCCATTATGATACACCTTTTGAGTTTTATTGGGCCATTCGGTTCCAAAGTTGTTATAGGATTTAAATTGGTTTCTTTCGGTTTTTAATAACATTTATTATTGAAGATTGGATTTAAATTGCATTTTTAGCATGTGATGGATCTTTTATCGTTCAGTTATTATTATAATTTGGGATGGGTTAAAATATTTATCTTGTGGATTGACTAATTCATTGTCTCATATATGTCTCATGTTAAGAATGGTATTTATTTAGTTCACGCCCGGCGTAGTTCGATGACAGTGGCTGGCCACCCCGTCTGTCAGATTTCGCGGGGTGTGACAAGATGGTGAACCTAAAACTGGGGCAGGGCCATATAAGAAGGGAGAGTCTATCATAGCTCCACAAAATTATAGTGGGTCAAATAATCTTCAATTAATGAAACACTTCACTAGCCACATTGCGTATGCAATATGGACTGGTTCTTAGGTTAAAAATGTAACTTTATTTCATAGTTTTAAAACAAACGAAAATAAAGTATCCATTAAACCTCTTCAATGTTTATTATTTATCCCAGATGTGGACCACTATTATGTGTAAACCACTGGATTAAAATAAATGACTAGACAGTGGAGAAACTACGTAAAGGCATACGAGATAGGGTTCAAAAGTTCGGGTAAATGGGTTTGATCCAACACAGTCATCGCTATATAGACTATGCATTGATTTCTACATTCATTGAGAGGTGGCATCCCGAGACTAATAATTTTCACATTCCCTTTAGAGAGATGACCATCACACTTGATGACGTACTCCAAATTTTGAAATACCCTGTAGTTGGAATGTATATTTATGGATACTATGGGGGAAGGGAGTTACAACCCACCAAGATCGTAGATCTTCTAGTTGATTGTCTGGGAGTTACTATAATAGAAGGAAAAAAATAATGATGACCATATTATGTTATGCGAGTTAACTATATTGTTAACATGTTTCAAGCGTAATAAAAAGTGATCTATTCCCCCGAGAAACCAACTAGACTATTGTGTTAGGGCATATTTGTTGTACATGATAGGTTGCACCTTCTTTCCAAACAAGACGAATAACAAAATATATGTATATTTTCTTCAATTGTTGAGAATTTTGGATAAATTTTGGGGGGCATGGGGAATGGGAATTTTATCCTAATTATACATAAAATTTTCCTTAGAATCTAGGTCCAGGATGAAGCAGATAAGTGGGTGCCTTTCTCTCCTACAAGTATAAATGATTATATATATATATATATATATATATATATATATAATTGTTCTGTTTGATACATTGACAATTGTATTTTCTATTATTCATGAAGTCGTGGATATATGGACCTTTTACTAGGTTTAAGGCATGCTTGATTATGGAATTTAACAAAACAATACAAAGGATCGCTTGGTAGTAATTACAACTTGTTTAGCTAAAGAATGTGGTGCCACATATGTATAGATGCAGTATCCTTTAATACAATAAGTGTTTGATGTGTCATATTGAAACTTTACTTATGTGGTAACTTTGCTCAAATTGAACGTTTACGGGTTTGTAGGGACTCGAACCATAACGAAATAGATGCGTACCCATTCCACGACGTATCATTTTATAATGATATATTAATTTTCTTTTATGTGGGGGAACCTTACTATCTGGAGCACGTGCTGAGACAACTACGACATGTCCAAGTCATTCCTAAGTACCTAATGCCACTAGTTGTAATTAAGAGAGGAAATAAAGCTTCCCGTTATGATGTGATGTTTGATAATCAAAAATGGTACCAAAAGAATTGGCAATACCATTTTCTTCCAGCTAAATACCATTCAGTTCCGGTGTCGCTCTCCTGGGATTCAACCGAAGATTACATGCATTGCTTACTGGCATACTCTCATCCTATCGTCTAGAATTATGCCAATCACATATTCATAACTAAAAAATCTTCCTTGGTAATTTTATATTCATTTTGAACTTTTATATAAAATTGTATATCAATATGATAAATCTCATTTTATATTAATTATATATTTAGTACGATCAAGTGAAGAAGGTGATGGAATTGCTCTTTAAAAGCATCCGAGGCATGGATAATGTTGATATTGCAACCATACTTGAACGAGATATTAAAGCATGTGACATCCTTGTATCAACAACTGGAATGGGAGTTAGACCACAAAAGAACAATTATGAGAACAATAATAACAAAAAAATAAAAAGAAGGCTTTTGTCACACCCAGATTTCTTGGGGGCGAGTGTTATCTTAAAATAATGTTATATCATAATTGAGCCATGGGTACTAAGCTACCTAAGAATTTATAAAAGCTAAAATATCTTACACTATAGTTCAAAAATTATTCTTCTATGATTTCTCTGCATATTTCAAACTACGACACTATAATTCTTGGAGTATTTGTCATTGCCAATCAGTACTTGTGCAATTAACTGGAAGGATATGAATTAGCAAAGTTGTTGAATAAGTTCTACCAATTCTATAATGAATATAGATATAAATAAAGTTTGTAATGTATATAGAATTCAGTGTTTATCAAATGAAGCGGAAGAAAATGTTTTTCATTATAACATTAAAATTAAGGAGGTTGAACTGATAATCCCATACTTACCAGCTCATTAATGGTCACATAAAGAAAGTCAAATATCTTTTAACTGATAATCCCATACTTACTAGCTCACCAGGGTGGTATAAATAAGTTAGTCATCACTAAAACAAAATAAAATCAACCCGAAACCTTTGGGTAAAAGTAGTCGGCTATGCACACTATTCAAGTGTCACTCATACATATGTAGCAATAATCCAGACTCTCAAACATCTAAAACAATTAGGCTAAGAAGAAAAAGTTTTGTGGGACAACACAACAGTCTACTCCCTAGTTAATACTGATGCTCATAATATAAATATTTGCAGAAAGGTGCAAGGGTGAACTGAATCAATCATTTAAATGGATTCTTCATGATATCCATTATTAGATTAGAGACGTTTAAATGAATTTAAATAATCACAATCAACACAATTCATGAGAATATAATAAATAGGAGTATGGTAATTTATACACATACTTGGAATTAAACTGGCTATCACACATTGATATCAATAGAAAATATCAAATGCTAAAGTTTACTACTAAAAACGTAAAAAACCTACTTGCTCGGTATTTCGTACGGCTTATGGATCAAAAGAGGATATCATGAGGAGGTTGTACTTGATTCTTTGTATACAATATTTGGGTATATAAGAATTTGTTGGAATTAGGGTTGGGTTGGTCAGTTTATACAAAAAAAAAATGTATCTTTTAAAGTTCTGGGGTTTAATTGTAAAAAACTTGGAATCTTAGACTTAATATTTGAACTTTGGTGTATGAGACTTTTTTTCTTAATATATTTTGAAGTATTTATAGAAAAAGTTTGGGGTTCAAATTCATAAGTTGAAAAAGACAGGAGGGGTCAAGTTATAATTTAAGAAAAATATTCCAAAGTTAAAATCTCATTTTTCCATTTCTTAGGCTAGGCTTAACCAAACATGGCCTTACCTTATACCATTTTGACCTGAAAAAAAAATAAAAAATTTGGAAGAAATTTCAGAAATTTCTGATTGGCCACACCCCCTCATGCGTGTAGTCAAGGCTTCTTGTCAAAAACTTCATCTCCAACCTCTCGATGGTTGACTTTAGGGTTACTAATTGTAACACCCCGCATTTTTCATGCATTAAATATGTAATTAATTGGGGAATTGAAAATTACTTGTGAGACATAATTTTAATTGAATTAATTAGGGAAATTTTATTTAAATATTAATCGGGGAGTGAATGGTTAATATTTACGGGAATTTATTTACTAAGTGAATAGTAATCAATTATTTAAGTCATTTCGAGTATTAATGACAGGGTATGCACTTATCTCAACCGGGAGTCGGTATAGACTAAAGGGGTGGGGGATAAGTATTTTTATAAATTAATTCGGATACCAATTCTGAGTGAACAATTGAGTCCAGATGGGCCGAGATAGTCGGAAAAGTCTACCCGGGGGTAGTAAACGGGTCACGGGGCATTTTTAGACATAGTCGGGCCCACACGGGGGCAATTGGGTCATTTGGGCTTGGCCCGTTAGGCAAAAAAGGGATTTAGGTTAATTGTTAAGTTAGGAGAAGAAAGTAAACGGCTGATAGAGTTTTAGAAAAAGGCTAAGTGTATTAAGGAACCCTAATAGCAGTTTTGGGATCACTAGAGAGCCAACAAGGATCATCTTCAACCTTGGAATTCATCTTCGAATCAGACACTACGAAACCTAAGGCAAGTGGATAACTTGAAATAGTATTGAATCTGTTTTTCAATTCATATTCATGTGATGTGTTTGATCAAAATTCATTTTGGGTGTTCATGGCATAAACATGAGGTTTTGAAAATAATAATCTGATTTACGAATTTGAATGAGGATTCTTGTAGAAATCTGATACTATAAATTGATACATATCTGGTAGGATGATATCTGGATAATTAGAAACGAATTTGGTGAAGGAATTTGGGATGTAAATGGGTAAGGAATTAAAGATGAATATTTTTTCAAATTCAGAAATTGTAGTTAATGGACGAATTAATAATGTTGGAGGGCATTCTGGAGGTCCCTAATAAGGTTCCTAACTTGTATTATTGTTAAGAAGGCTTGAGATTGCTAGTAGAAGGAGTTAGGTTTTTATGAAACTCATCCATGGAAGAATCTGTCTTCACGAAGAAGACGAAGACCTTCTCGATCGATCGATCGAAGGTCTGGGGTCGATCGATCGATGGTCGGCAGATTTTGACAGTTCACCCAGTTTTCTTTTATATGAAGAAAATTTTAATTTAATCTTTTTCCATGAATTAATTTGGTGATAAATTTATACATGGGTTTTAAATCTAATTAATGGTGAATAAAGTTAATTTAGAATTTGGTGACGACTTAGTGTGACATCATAATTTAAATTTTTTGGGTTTTGGAGAAATTAGGTGTGACACACTAAGGTTGAATTTTTGGGAAGGTGTTCGAAAGGATTAAATATAGATGTAGTGAACAAGTCCGGGGATAACCGTTGAGGAATACCGAGAGATAAATCTTATTTTGGTAAAGGCTAAATAATTCGGGATTCGAGAATTTAGACTCGGGTGAGGTTAATTCGGACTACGAGAGTAAGTCCAATTTTATGGTGGGGGCGACACCAAAGGTGACTTAATTAATTAATGTGCGAATTAATTAATAATTAGAGTTGGACCATAAACTCTTAATAAATTAAATAGGCTTATGTTACGAATTTTGTACATGGTGTAGCTGGGACACTTTATATTTATATATATACGGAGTGTGATAGTGTATATATATAGTGTGTGTGCATTAATATCAGTAATTGAATATTATTAGTATATACTCTAGTGCTATAGGGGGAGGTTGCGCGTAGTGGATGAATCCCCTAGCTTGAGGAGTAGGGCGAGTATAATCCCAGGTCATAGCGTCCGTTATATGGGTGAGGGGCATCTCACTTTCAGGGAAGTAATATGACCGACTCCAATTCGTATGTTAAACTAAGTTAGTGAGCGAATCTAACTTGGATAACTAGGTTATGTGAATACACCTAGTGGGATAGCACTTGGGAAAATTTATATTTTGTGAGTATTTTTACTCGGTCGAAAGTTTGTATTAAATGTTATTTCAGTATGTTTGTGAATACTGTAATATGATTAAATATATAATTAGGTAAATAATTATATATGGGATAATTAATACATAGTGAAAAATGTATTATGTGCATAACAGGTGTGAATGTTATATGAAATTAAAAAGGGTAATGATTTAACTAAGTTGACGTTTATAATAACTTAAAAATCATGAATTAAGGCATACTCGGTTAGAGTAGGTAAATTTCAAGGATTAAAATGAGTATTGGGTCAGGAGCGTAGGACCTAGTAAATTAAATGGAAGCGTTAGTAGTGCACATTAGAGGAGGGGTGAGGAAGTCCTCAAGAGAGTGAGGCACTAACTAAAATATGAAGAGCATGCATATTTATTTATTACTGCAAGTTAATCATTTTTTAAATGTTTTCAAATATTTTTGGGTACTAACCCTTGCTATAAAAAAATTTAAAAACCTTTTAGGTGTCCAGCCACAGGGACGCCAGGCTTGACTCTATTCCAGGTATCCTTTGTTGCAGCACATGTGGATGTTGCGGGGTTTTTGATAGACGCCTCCTTCTTTCATTCGTGTAGAGACTCTCTAGTAGTTATCTGAGCTTGTCGCTCACAATTCATTTATCAGTATTAGACTTGTTGAGATTTTCTTCTTATCTTTACTTGTATTGGATATTTGGACCGATGGTTTATTCGGTTAAGTATTTTATTTGTGGATGGTTATTTTAGTTAACTGTGATTGTATATTATTTTATGTTCCGCATGATTTTATTTAATTAATTGAAAGATAAAAATTGGCACCAGTCTACTTTTCTCACTTAGGTGGATAGTAATTAAAAAGACGACAGTGATGCTAAGAATGGACCAACTGAGAAACCTTTTCTAACTTGATTTAGGACTGATCACCCGGGATTAATTAGGCGGGGTGTCACACTAATTTCTTACCTTTAATATCTCCTTCATTTTACACTATTTGAGATGATTTCTTAATAAACTTAACCGAAAATTTCATAACGAGTCCAAATATATAGGTTTTGTGTATTGAGATGTAGTATATCATGAGTTCTATAAGTGTGTGTTTTATCAAAATTTTGATCTAACATTTGTGGCTTTTAAGATTATGTCATGGAGTCTTATTAACCTAGTTGGGTTTCTGTTATGTTAAGGAGTAGTTTTGTTTTGATTTTAAGGTTTGAGATGGATTATATGGGGGGAATTTTAGATTTTTAGTTTTTTTATTCAAAATACACTTTTGACCAATTGAAGTTTGTTATGCAAATTTGTGGGTTCTTATCACTGCATTTACGTTCCTAAGGTTCTAATGAAGGTATTCATAGTTTTAAATAAGAGTTTTAACCCTTATATCAAAATTTTCCATTAAAGCTCAAGCTTTAATGGTGTAATTTCATATTTTCCTATTCTACACTGTTTTACACGTAAAATCTTTAATATTATGATTGCTCTAAGCATAATAATCACACAGAAATCGATTGAAACTAAAAGAACTGAATATAATGCATAAAATCATAGTGTACTTGTTTGGAGTGAATTTTTGAGTTTTTAAAACTGTTATTGAGGTGAGTTTGAACTGATGAAATCGTGGGGTATTTATAGTGTTTGATCAGGAGAGTTCATTAGTTGAGATGGGTGGTGGATTGGAACTAAATATAAGGAGTTTTTGAACTTTGTTGATGCACCTCACATGTGTTCATGGTGTATACATGTGATTTTTGTCTTTTACTGCTAGTGTGTTGCCTACGTGGTTAGGGGGTAATGTGAAAATATTCAAACGTGGGTGCTTGGTCATTATTTGGTAAAATATTAAGGTATATAATAATCTAGGTTTAAAGAAATTTTAGCGGTATTTTTGTAGTATCAGAAAGTTTCAAAGTCTAAAATTGTAATTTTGTATTAGTTGAAGTCTAAAGGATTAATTTGATATAAATTTGAGGTTGAGGGGGTAAGTATAAGCCAAGTTATGTTTGTTTAAAATATTCAAGGGCTAGTTTGTAATTATTACAACTTCCGAGCTTTTAAGTTGATTTAGTAAAGTTTTCAGACATCAAGAATAGTTTCATTCTTCTTAGGAGACTTTTGAATTTGAATACTTTATGAGGGTTGAAACAATGAATATATATGATTTGGGTCGGTTGATAGATTCAATTCAAAAGTCCGGTTATTACAGTCGGTAATTAAAAATTTGTTATCTTCTGTGTCGACTAAAAATAAAAATATCATTTTGACACGTAAATAATTTAATTTAAAATAAAATAAAATAAAATCCAACGTATAACAACGTTCGAATATCGTGATAATGTTCCCAAAAAGGGACATCGAGAAATAAAGAAGAAATGAACTTATTGGGTTATGAACTGGTTGGTTTGATGTGAATGAGTATTGTTGTTTAGTATTTTGTATGAATATGACTATTTTGGGTGTACTTTGTATGAACTGGTTTGTTCGTCTTGTCATTTAGTTATGTTATTTATGAACATGATTATAGTGGCTTATTAGAATAGGTGTCTCCCATTGACACTCGCATGCGATAATTTTCAATACTAATCGAATCATATACCCAAAAACCAAATGAAATATAGATAACAAGATCATTATTAAACATGTGATGTATCTAGAATAAATCGTATAGTGTACATATCATTGTTTATACCCTTGTTCCCATTTCCTGAGTGCTCTAGTCATATTACTTACAATTTTTTCATAAGCATCCCTTATGGATACTACGTAGTATTGGGTCAAAAATAAATTTCCCACAACATTAGACTTAGATAATTATCTTCATTTAGTTATATATATATATATATATATATATATATATATATATATATATATATATATATGCGACACTACATGGCATCTACCATTTGTGTCTCGTTGGTGCTCAATCGGTAAGTTCGAAGGAGTCCCATATCAAAATAGGACATCGCAAAACACACATAAATGAGGCAGTCCCTAGCAGTACACCATTGCACGGTCCATACCCAGTGGTGCAATCGATCCCAACATCTACACCTATCTCTCATAAGTAGCGCTATTATGCAGTACCTAAGTAATGACTTACAAAACGCCTAGCCCAGCTATGGCGACATATGTTATGGTCCCGAATGCACGCAACCCCAATCGATAGGACCGTCCACGAACATAGGTATGTTCACACAAGTAATTATATACATATCTTTTATCACTTAATAAATATAGGCAATTACTCCATAATTACCCCACGTTATATCGTTGGTTCGCACGTCAATAATTTTCCACTTAATTAACCATCCCGTTAATTATAGATTTCTCCATTTTATATGGTCATTAAACATTACTGAATTAATATAGTTTAATTAGGTAATCACCAGTTATTCCCATTCATACCAAAAACTCCCATATTCCCGTATACTAGTCCTATCCTCTGCTAACCCAATAGGTGTATATTATCTTCCCTATTTTACTAAAAAATTTCGGATAACCCAATGGATATATTTTAAATCTACCAAATTTTCAGAAGTATTAAATTATCATTGCGTAACATCTGAATTTAACTGGACCCCGAACAATTAGCCTAAAAAACAAATATACCAACCTGGGGTGAGTAGGGCAACCGAACCGGTTCTCCCCTGGGTTTGGTGAAAGTGGGGTTGCTATTGTTTTGGACAGAATTTCCACAATTTTTTTAATAAACAACCCATTATTCATCACCCAAAAGTTACCCCAACATCACATATGATCATAAGTGAATGCATTTTGTAATAAAACATGAGTAGATGTATTTTTGAGGAATTATTATGTCCTCTTTTAATTATTTTTAATAATGTAATCTTTTAATGCAGTTGTTATTACCAAAATGATGCGTATAAATATTAACTGCATAAGCCCAAAATAATTTACCTCATCCATTGTGTGTAAACTGTATAAATTAGATCATATCAATGATTCAGCATTTAAATAATGAAAATTAGGGACAATCAGGATGGATATGATGATTGCTACAAAATACCTCAATGCCTTTTTTTTTCAAAACACCACAAGGTAAAAGGCCAATCGATATGGATATAACGACTATATGTGACAAGTTTCGGGATGGGTGCCCCTAATAGGAGGTTTTATCAAATTTCCTTGTACCTTCATTCGGTATGTAAATGAAGAATACGAGTACCAAGGATCACCATAATGTAATATCCCGTGTTTTGGAATAAAATATTGTGACATAAATTAATTTAATAATTTGGAATAAATTCAAGAATAAATTAAATCGATGGGATTTAAATTAAATGGGTAAAATTTAAATTGAGAATAAATGCTTATTCATGATTACAAAATTATTGGACTCAATTGGGCATGATGGGTTCACTTGTAAAAAATAAATCATATAGTAATTTATTTATGGTTACGCATTGTTTAAACATAGTAAAAATGGGCATATCAAGCAAAAATAATTTTGGCGCGTTTCAGGATCTTTTGGGAACTCGTTTAGGTGTTTTTAGACCTTTAAAAATGGTCCCTAGGTATATGTGTATTAGTTGGGAGGCTATTGGACCATTCTAGTTAGGGATTCAGATTCATTTGCAGGCCTAAAAGTGGAAGTAAAAGCCTAACTCGAGATTAGGGAGTTTATAAGTATATTAAGAAGATTAATAAACTCATTTCACTCATCTAAGAAAATCCTAGCAGCCCCACCCATAGAGAGGAGATACCAAGGTCAAAAGGAAGGAGGAAATTGGAGATTCAAGAAGAGGAACTTCCACCTTCATTCTAAGACAAGAATTTTCTTGCTTAAATCGATTTTCAAGTTCTTAATTTAAATTGTGTAGTTTCACATGTAGATTTCTAGATTTAATTTATAATTTATAATATGGAATATGTTTCACTATATGCATGTAGAGGATCTCAATTTGATGATTAGAAAATTGTAGAATTGAATAATTGATTGGAATATCTAGAAAAAGTAATAATAATATTAGTTTAGAATATCTAGAAAATTGATTAGAATATCTAAATGTGATGTTGAGGATCTCAATTAATGATCATATGTGATGATGGGGTAACTTTGGGTGATGAATAATGGGTTTTTTGTGAAGAAAATTGTGAGATTTCTGTCTATAACAATAGCAGCCCTGCTTTCACCAAACTCGAGGGTGAACCGGTTCGGCCCGGGGGGTGAACGGGTTCGGTTGCCCTGCTCACCCCAGGTTGGTATTTTTGTGTTTTAGGCTAATCGTTTTGGGTCATAATGATAATTTTATACTTTTGGAAAATTGGTAGATTTAAAATATATCCATTAGATTATTCGGGAATATCTAGTACAATAGGGATGATAATCTAGACCTATTGGATTAGCCGAGGATATGACCTAGGATACAGGAATATGGGAGTTTACGGTATGAATGGGAATGGATGGTGACTACCTAATTAAAATATATAAATTCAGTAATGTTGAATGACAATATAAAATGGACAAATCTATAATTAACGGGATGGATAATCAAGTGGAAAATTATTGATGGGCGAATCAATGATATAACGTGGGGTAATTTTAGACTAATTGCCTATATCTATTAAGTGATAAAGATATTTATATAATTGTTTGTGCAAACATACCTATGCTCATGGACGATCCTATCGGTTAGAGTTACGGGCATTCGGGATCGTAGCACATGTCGACATAGGTGGGCTAGGCCATTACTTAGGTACTACGTAGTAGCGCTACATATGAGAGATAAGTGTAGATGCTAAGATCCATTATCACCGTTGGGTATGAATCGTGCAATGATGTACTGCGTAGGGACCGCCTCATTTATGTGTATTTTGCGATGTCCGATATGGATAAGGGAATCCTTCAAACTTACCAATAGAGCACAAACGAGACACAAATGGTAAATACAAGTAGTGTCAAACATACACACACACACACACATAAATCCACATCCACATACAAAAATACAATTATATATATATATATATATATATATATATATATATATATATGTGTGTGTGTGTGTGTGTGTGTGTGTGTGTGTGTGGACTTATACATGATTAATTACACTTGGGCACCCTAAACTATACTCCTCCTAACACTTCACCCCCATGCTTCAAATGTTTCCAATTATCATCCCTTACTTTGAAAATGGCTACAATTTACCCCCCTCTCCTCTAAGTCCATAAATTTTTGGTGGGAACAGTTAAGCATGTGCATGGCACGTGACTTTAATTAAGCGCATTTTTGTCCAAACCAAATTGTTTTTGAAAAAAATCTTCAAATAATAGCAAAAACATTTAAAAATTAAGAAAATACCAAAAAAATAATTTTAAAATATAAAAAACAGTGGAAAAACTTAATAAATTCTTAAAACATTTGGAAAATGCGAAAATATATTTAAAAATACTGAAAAATACCCAAAAAACGGTTTTCGCGTGAAAAAAAGTATTTCCAACAAATAAAAATAGTTTCCAGTAATAAAAACTTATTTACGCAAATAAAAAATGATTTCCAACAATAAGATAATAACTTTTAGAAATAAAAAAATGATTTCCAGTAATTAAGAAACTATTTTTAACAAACAAAAAATGGTTTCCATAAATAAAAAAATGGTTTTCCTATGATAAAAATTATTTCCAGCAAATAAGAATAGTTTCCAGCAATAAAAAATGATTTCCAGCAATAACAAAATAATTTTCATTAAATAAAAAACTATTTTTAACAAACAAAAAATGGTTACAATAAATAAATAAAATGGTTTTCCCAAGATAAGAAATTATTTCTAGCAAATAAAAATAGTTTTCAGTAATAAAAAAATATGATTTCCAATATGTAAAAATTAGTTTTTAGCAAAAAAAATGATTTCCTGTAATAAAAAAAATTAAATCTAATAAGGAAAATATGGTTTCCATAACTAAGAAAATGGTTTTCCTAAGATCAAAAAAAAAATCAAGAAAAATATTTATAATATATGAAGAAAAAGATCTCCTGAAAACAAAAAAAAAAAAAAAAATCCAGAAAAAGGAAATTTCCAAAAAAAAGATCTATATGAGAAAAAGAACAGTTTAACCTTCAATAAGAAATTAAAAATTAATAAAACATTTATTAAATATTTAAAAAATCTAAAATTATAGAAAAATCGTTCATGTAACCTTGATAAAACTTAATTTTTTTTGCAAAAAAATAGAAACCTGGAAAAAAATAAGATAAAAATAATGAAAATTCTGAACAAAAAACGAAAACTTTCGTCCTTGATTAAAAACAGGAAATAAAAATTCAGCTCCAAAAATCGAATATCCCGTCAAAAAAAAGTTTCTAGCAAAGAAAAAACATTCCCCAACCAGATATGGGTTTTGGAAGAAAAAAAATGGCATAAACCTTTAATGAAACTACAAACCCGACACAAACCTTCCCCCACCTCCGTTTGGCAGCAACCACCTTTCAAAACCAAACCCACGATTAATGAAACTCGTGTACATGTGTGTGAAAGAGAGACATGGGGAACGAAAAGATGAAGAGAGAATAGATTATTTCCATGGAAGAGAGGAAAGTCGAGTGGGTTGATTCGAAAAGAGAGAGAGAGATAGAGAGAGAGAGAGAGAGAGAGAGAGAGAGAGAGAGAGAGAGAGAGAGAGAGAGAGAGAGAGAGAGAGAGTAAAATGATAATGAAAGGATTTTTAGAAAACGGCTAAAATGGCCCTTTAAAAGTCATATGTTTATCATGTGCAACTTTCTCATCTAAAAAGTTAGCGATATCAACGGTAAATTATTATTTTCTATCATTTTCAAAGTTTGGGGGGTTAAATGCAGAAACTGAAAGTTGGAGTGGCAAAGTGTAAGAAGGGGCAAAATTCAGGGGCCCAAGTATAATTAACCCGAATTATACATATATAACCCTGTGAACTAAATCAAGATAATTATCTAAGTCTAATGACGTGGACAATTTATTTTAGACCCAATATTATGTAGTATCAATAAGGGATGCTTATGACACTATTGTAAGTAATATGACAAGAGTACTCGGGAAATGGGGACAATTGTGTAGATACGGATATGTCCAATACACAATTTATGCTAGATACATCACATGTTTAATAATTCTCTTGATATCTATATTGCATTTGGGTTTCGGGGATAGGATACGATTAGTATTGAACCTAGGTAAGATATGAGAAAATTATCGTATGCGGGTGTCGGTGGGAAACGCCTATTTAAATTAACTCTAATCTTGCATTTTAATTTTAGTAAGTTAATTCTTGCACACTATAGGGCGCTGATCCAAATTATAAATGTTTTCCCCCAGGTTTACCTAAACAGGGATAAAAGGGTTGAAGGAATATCATACTTGCTCTCACGTTTTGTTTCTCGAAGATTGGTTTATTGATTCTAGTTTAGGTTGGTCCTTCTTCCTTCCTTTATTTATTTTTTATTATTGTATGAGCATAAGCCCGAAATTATTTAATTTTATTAGTCGAGACATTTATGATTATGTTGGATTTTATTTTTGTATGTGGATGTGGATTTATTATTATTATTATTATCTCTTGTCATTTAATTCAATTCAGTTTTAAATTTGAATGTCATTTAAAAATATAAATGTTTATTGCATTTATTACTAAGAATGATATATATTGACAAGCAAGTCCCATTTTTGGCATATTGCGTCTAGCCAATCTTTATGTGAGAAAATGGGGGTTTCTAGAGTTGGTATTAGAGCATCCAGGTTCTAGTGTCCTTAGGATCAATGGTGCGTTCATTGCGCTCTGCATTGCGTTCTTTGATGTATAGAGCCTTATGCTTAGATATAATTGTATTCTTGCGATAAGCTACAATGAACCTCGTTTGCTTTCAGATGGCAAACGGTAGTACAGGCAGACCATGATGTATCGTCGCATCGGCTGCAAATGAGGGGGATTAACAGGAGCCACAGTTGTACCCATAACCACAACCAAGCCCACCCGTGGTTGGTCCTGCAGAGATTACTACTATCGTGACTTAAATAGTTTCCATAACGATGGTTGTTATGCTGCAGCATTTCCAGCCGTCACACTGTAACATCCACCACCACCACCACTACAGCAGGTGGTTCTACTAGTACAAACACCTGGTTATATATAGGACGGAGCTAGGGAGGCCTTCATTAAGGGTTTACTATAGTAGTTTGCAGGCAATTTTGATATTCTGGTGGCCAGTCAGTGGAAGAAGAATATTTAGCGTCACTTACGAATGGTAAAGTGTATGCCTATTCAGAAACAGATGTTAGCTTCATTTCACTAATTGGATAAGCATTATAGTGGTGGGAGTCTGTCATTTCAGCAGAGGAGAGAGACAGTTTGACAATCGACGAGTTCTAGATCAAATTTGAGGGGAAGTATTTTCCACATGCAATAAAGTTAGAGATGAGGAGAAAATTCACGAACCTCAAGAAAGAAGGTCGCACAGTTGCAGAGTACGAGGAAGAGTTTATCTCTCTATCCTATTTTTCTGGGTATGACATAAACACTGAGAAGAAAAAGATGGAGAAATTCATGTTGAGGATAACCTCGCACGTCGGATAGTCATTACTGGGGAATCCAACCTTCACCACGTATAATCAGATGGTGAATGCATCCTTAATACATTACTAGGATTATAGGGCATTCCAGAAAAGTAAAGGAGAGAAAAGACACAACTCTGATACATCAAACTAGTAGGGTAAGACGAATGGGGGTAACAGCTAGGGGGCCCAACAATTTAGGGGTCCACAGTTTACTGATCAGATTAAGAGATTTAGAGGTTCCGATGATTGAAACAGACAATGCCAATAGGGCTAGGGCTAGTAGGGCCAATAGTAGCGAAGCCACCAAGTCCAATGGTATCATGGTCAAGACCAATTGGGGTAATATCCAGATAAGTGCCAGTTCTAGGGAAATTATTATGTTTATGGTCAGATGGGACATTTTGCTAGGAAGTGCCCATAGGGAAATTGGGCAGCGCATGATCTAGGGAGACAGCGAGATCACCAGTCACCTCAGGATTAGTGTCAATCATTGCTGGATTAGCTAATCGCAGTAGTGCCATCCTTACCAGCGCTACCAACTCCACCTCAGGGATAGCAACCGCGGTTGCAATATGGACGCGTATATCACGTAGCATCGGGAGAGGAACCAGTGCCAGCATAGACATTGGATAGTATGTTCCCTATTTTTTATTATGTAAGCCATACTTAGTTTCACACTAGTGTATAGTACTCAGTTGTTAATACTGCCTTATTAGTGTATTGAGGATGGTAGACTTAGTTTTGACATAAAACATTATGTTAATTTACCCGCGAGTTAAGGGGCATGCACCTATATTGATTCGTGTGTAGAGAATAAGGATTGACTTTTGGAAGACTTACGTTCATGAGAGAACTATTTGCATAAGAGACATTAGAGTGAGATATTATCCTAGGAATGGATTGGAAGTAAATTTATAGGACTTGCGTTGATTTTTGGACCGTTTAAAGTTAATGGGCGAGTGTATAACAACTAGTTGAACAATGATGTTTTCCATAACTATGAGAACTATTACGGGAATTTCAATACCTTGGGTCTAAATATGGTCAAATAGATGGGGATAGAAAATGGGAATTTATATGATGATGTTATAAATTTTAGCGTAGTTAAGAGAGAGCGACGTAATGAGGCGACTATGAGGATTTTAAGGAAATATTTTGGGGGTGAACAGATTTCGATTTATGAATGTCAAATTAGTGCTACGCTCAGATTTCGCAAGAACTATTGTGTTAATTAAACATGTTCATGATTCTGGTGAGAATAAGGTGCGAGTGGTTAGACCTAGGAGTAGAATCACCATGTGATTTTGGAACGTGAGGAATGACGCATCAATTAGAAAATTGGTAGGGGGATGATGTGACTGGTGCGTCACAGCCGTGTGTTTGTCGATGCACCGATGATGGGTGAAGTTTATGGACAAGCAGGTGTCCAATAGTGGAATCCTGGATATAGAATCTTAGGACCAACGATGGTTCAAAGGAGTTACAGTAAGAGGTTATACGAGAACTCAAACTTTAGTTATGATATCCGCATGAACAGGGAAGTGTTTCCTTATCAAGAGTAGGCACAACAATGTGAAAATTTCATTATTGGCTACTGATGTAGACTAGATGATAATGGTGTCATACTTTGAGGGATAAATAAATGAAATGGGTTATCCGGAGACAGATGTATTTTCGTAGGTGAGGAAATGCAAAAGGGGAAGCATTCGTATTATAGAAGTAACTGGTTACTTTGGGAAATTTATGGCTAGTGATAGCCTTTGGTACATAAGGATGTATATAGTCATGAATAGTGTCATATGATGATGTCGTCATTGAAAATGGGCGGTAGTAGCCTTTCATTAGAATGGGTATGCCTCTAGAGGCTTAGAAGTAATTAAGAACTCTACAAGACTTAATAATGAACAGAGGATCTCTTATCGTATGTGTAAAAAGGAACATTATGTTCTTGGTATTATCGAATCGATAAGTTTATCGGGATTTAGTGTATCCCTTTGAAGTGTGAGCCTTTGTTGGAATTAAAACCTATGAAGTTATCATAAAAAAATTCTTTTCTTTTTTTTTAGTCTCGGTCGGCGGATCTCAATAACTAACTAGGCTATGTAGTAGTGTATTGAAAGGGTTCTTTGTTTGGATTTAACTTGCGAGACATCCCACGTACGAAATTAACAAATGTCTGGAGTTGAGATATATTGGGTTCTAGGATGTTTTGTTGCTACATTTTACATGTGTGGAGGTATAACGTCTCGGGAAACGTTATATTATATGAGTTAAGGAACAGCGGGGCTAAGGAGTGCATTGATAAGAGAACTTAGTAATGTTTATACCACTAGTGGAATAAGTGGGACTATCTCTAGACAAATTGAATCACGATCAGTAAATTATTTGAATATACTTTGCTTTATAGATATACATGGTATGTATGGTTCAGTTTGGATGTTTTGGTGTCATCCGTGCATGCAATATGTTATGTATGGGCATCTTAGTAATATTATGATATGCATAATTGAGCATTTTTCTTGTATCTCATGGGATATGAATATGGACTAGTTGAGTGTAAACTTATGATAATTCTGGGGATTAAAATATGATGTTATGCTTCAGTATATTCTGAGGATGAAATTCCGTTATTAGGGGGAAGAATGTAATACCCCGTGTTTTTGGAATAAAATATTGTGACCGAAATTAATTCAATAATTTGGAATAAATTCAAGTATAAATTAAATCGGTAAAATTTAAATTGAGAATAAATGAATATTCGTGATTACATAATTATTTAACTCAATCGGCCATGATCACTCATAGAAAATAAATCATATAGTAATTTATTTATGGTTACGTGTTGTTTAAACATAATAAAATGGATATATCGAGTAAAAATAATCTGGGCGTGTTATGGGATGTTTTGGGAACTCGTTTTGGTGTTTTAGATCTTTAAAAATGATCCTAGGGTAAGGTTATATTAGTTGGAAGACTGTTGGGCCATTCTAGTTAGGGATTAGGGCTCATTTGGAAGCCTAAATGTGAGGGTAAAAGTCTAACTCGGTATTAGAGAATTTATAGGTAAATTAAGAAGATTAATAAACTCATTTCACTCATATAAGAAAATCCTAGCAGCCCCACCCATAGAGAGGATATACCAAGGTAAAAAAGAAGGAGGAAATTGGATATTCAAGAATAGGATTCAAGAGGAGAAACTTCCACCTTCATCCCAATGCAAGAATTTTCTTGCTTAAATCAATTTCTAAGTTATTTCTTAACTTAAATTGTGTAGTTTCCCATGTAGATTTATGGATTTAATTTATAATTGATGATATGGAATAGGTTTCACTCTATGCATGTGGAGGATCTCAGTTTGATTATTAGAACATTGTAGAATTGAGAGATTGATAGAAAATCTAGAAAAAGTAATAATAATATTGGTTTAGAGATGGATCTTGTGATATTACGATATGATGATGAAGATATAATTTATACCTCTGAGAAATATTGTTTCTTGAAAACTAGGAATCACCCACTTTATAGTTTTTAGAGAAAATTGTATTATTATAAATTGAATATGAATTAGGTGTTATTCTCATGTAGAAACTGTTGGTAGATAATATAAAACATGTTCTCATTCATTCACATTTCATATTGATTTAGAAAATAACATTCACCCTAAAAAAATACATCCATTCGTATTGAATTATAAAATAAGATTCCCTCCCAAAAAATTACACCATCAAGTATGAATTGTGTATCAAACACATACAGTTACTATACTTCCATTAGATAAGATCAATTGGAGCATCACGAGTAGTTACGTTAGATGAAAAAAGCTTCTCAAACTCTGCAATCTATTCTGTGCATTTATCAATCCATGCATGTGCTTTGGGTAAGGCTTTGTTATATCAATAACTTGCAACAGTTGGAATTGGGTGCTAATGTCTCAACATCAAAATTACAAAAGGCTATTACAAATTTTCACGCAAATATAGAAACTTGACAAAATGGGATAACCACACTCGGGCATAAGTAACAAATGCTTCTGACGACACAATCTATTCAAGTTGTTCAACATTGAATTAATGGTAATATGAAACTCTGCCTCGAACACATATTTATAAAAGGGTTTGTGTTTTATCATCTCTTCCATCAAATCCGATCTTACACCCTTCCAAGCATCCGAATCACTACCCTTTCTCAGTGAACCTACTACAAACCTAAACCTGCAATTACAATCAGCATCGGTATTTATTATCTCCATAGTAAAATTGTGAAAAAACTTGGGTATTTCCTTTGCATACTGCCACTATGCGGGCGTGTATTTAGGGCACCACGATATTTGGCCCATAAACTTCTTGTAGTTAATGCTAGCCTTTCTCAGTATCGCGAGATATTAGCCTCGTCCCTCGAGTATTCAAACCTAAATGGGCTTTTTTGGGTTATTATTTCATACTTTTGTTCCTTTAAGGATGGTTTATGTCCCCTTGGTCTTCCCTTACCTTTTTTTTACATATCATCATGCCCTATCTCTCTCATTACATGGGATTCCATTTTCCTCCCAACATGAAATGTGCACATCAGGTATTTTCCATGTTGAATACATTTTGTAATTCATTCATACATGCAAACTTATGATCGGTAATGAATACCTCCAGGATGGAAGTCTGATTAAACACCGTCTTTAGATGTCCCAATGGCCACCTATAATTATCTACTTTCTCTTGGACTGGGAAGGCAAATGCAATAGTGAAAGTACGACTGACATAGGTCATTCCGACTACCTCAAAAAGTGGCATGTTGTAACGGTTAGTCTTATTTGTACAATCCACTATAACAATATAAGAAAAACATTTGGATAGCTTAAAGGACTTGGGATGGGTCCATAATAAGTCTTCAACTTCCTCAGTACTCTCATTGTGCCATTAACAGTATACATAAGGTTTATTAATTAATAATTTCATCAGATGTTGCATTTCACCCATGCCCTCCCTCCCGTTTGTCTTCAATTTTGCCTTAGAATTATAAATCGTCTCCATGGTTTAGACAATAGATTGATGCCTTCGTTTCAGTGTGGTTAGGTTTCACACCACTAAGAAACATCTCCTCTGAATTTTCCTATCTTTCGCGATTAAACGACCGACATACGGATGACCTACAAGATCTTAGGTGAGGGAGTGGTCATGAACACCATTATAAACTTGAAGCATCCGCCCACCATCATCCAAGGGAATACCTTTTTAATAAAAATGTACAATTGCACTTATTTGTGGAAGAATATATCTTTTGTTTCTTCCCATAAACATCTGGCTTCTTGTGATACCTATAAGCTTTTACCCTCTCACAACCCAAGTGAAGACAACCCTTCCATAAAGTCGAGGAAGCCTCTGACTTTTTAGTTATAAAAATAGTTTGTAACGATTAACCCTGATTTTGACCCCAATCGACTAATGCGTGTTGTGAAGAAAATATTTGAAAAAACACAAGTTGAAAATGAATCAATTTTTGAACCACAGGTGTAGAATAAACCTTTATTGCTTCACAAGCATCTAATTGTATAATAAAGCATACAGTAATAATGAATAAACCTAACCGGTGAATAAGTGCCCGATGAGATCAATATTAAGAGCATCCTAATCCTTCATATCTCCATTTATTTCAAACATTGCATTGTAAAAAAGAACTGAGTCAAAATCCTTCCATGGATCCTAAAATGTATTAACATGTGATTACATTAATAAATTCATATAATTATTTTTGTAACCTAAAATAAGATTATGATGTGGATCAATAAGAATGTGACATCTTTCTTCGTCCAGTGGGCCTTATCCCATGATATTATTATGGTAAGCTTATTGTCTCCACTCGTCGGCAAAATGGCTGATAACCTTCAGGAACGCGAACTATCAACAAAGTAAAACATGCACATGTAAGAATATATACAACCACCCATGCATATGCACATTAGTACATGCTGGCTAACTCTTACTTGTTATCCATAGTATAAAATGGTGTAAATGCTTGAGGCATAAAATCATTCCACCTCTTCTTCTTCCCACTACTACCTCAGTTGAGGAACAATTGAAAAAGGGCAATACACTAAACTCTAGAGAATGCTTGAGAGCTTGTAATCAACCCTAATCCTTAGTACCCATGGATGTAGATATTGCATTGTCCTGAACCACGTACAAAATATGTTTCTTTTTCTTTGTCTCTCATCTTTCACTATCTCATAATATCTTATTCTTCATCTATGGTAGATAATTATTAGTATGATTAATCTAAGACTCATCATAAAACACCATACCAATTTTAGACACCAAGAATGACGATAAAAAAATAGGAATGAAGCGTACAAGAATATAGTAAGATAGGAATACAATCAATATAACAAGTCATATCGGATGAAGACAACGAATAAAAGAATTGGAACTCGAGATGCAAAGGATGAATGACTACAAGATCATTTGTCATATACCTGCCAAATTAAAATTTGTGTAAAATTGAAAAACTTTTTCGGTATATGTTGGACGAATAACCTTAAAAGAGATTCAGGTCCCATGTTATAATTTATAAGCTATATTTTCAAGGTTTAGATGTCAGACGGTAACTTGTATACAAAACAAAAAAAAAATTGGCAGGTATATAACAAGTTATATGGAACAATTTCGGCATGTAGATAATGATTTCAAAAGACAACCAGTTGGGAAACACGTTTTGAATAGGAACTTATTCTTTAAAAGATAATAAAGTTGGTTAGGTATCGAGATACCGAAAAGCTCCATCGTTGTCGGTACCTCGATACTAATGTAAGTGTACTTGTTTTATCACCATTTTATTGGAGCTAGTTTTACAATCCAAACACAATAAGTACAAAAAACTTATAATATACCTCTTCTTGTACTTTGAGACTGATTTGATGAGATGTTGAAGCCCACCATATCATCAACATTTGTATTGATAACTTGATCATTTTTCATGACTTATATGAGTTTGAAGATAGTTTACTTCCAATGTTTACTTCCAATGTATACTTCCAAATGGTCAGAAGATAGTTTACTTCCAATGTATAAATCAATATGAATGGAAAACTAATGCTTTTTTCAAGTTTGATTTGTGTTTGTATGGTTTTCTTTTTCATCAAGCAAGGATGTTCACAATCGAGAGCTAAAGGCTTTGGGCAAAAATGAAAGTGGATCCCTTGGTTTGTTTGAAAAAATATTATATGTGGCGTGGTGGTAAATATCAAATGTCATTTTAATTTTTTGTGTGGTATATGAAGTTATTTATTGGTAGTCAATAGCAGCACCCCTTCAGAATCCTCTACGAGGTAGAGATTCCATACTCAAATAATTATGTCTTCAGTTGACAAAAACATTTATTTTGCTTAAAGGAAGAGATTTAATTGCAAACAAATTATTTCTTGTTGGATATTGCACCGCGTATCGTGTAGGCTAACTAGCATAACCATGACTTAATAGGGTGTAAATGCAACTAATACAACTTTACGATTATTCTAAAATGCTATTTTTAATTAATTTTATTCTCACATACAACACTAATTAATGATGCCCCAAAATATAACCAAATAACAATTCGAAATTGGATTATGCTAATAGGTCAAATTAATGAATAAGACATGAGGCGTTACCCTGGTTTAAGGAAGAATATAACCTACATCCATTGTGAAGATGTCATATATCTTAATAACGTGAATGAAGTATTACAAAGATGAGGTTTAGTCTAAAAGTGAGATCATGTGAGTTGAACACTATTCAACTTATGTTAGACAATTGGGAGAAGAAATGGACATTGGGAGAATGAAGTCTCATACTAGCTACACACCTCCTTATATATGGAGAGGGGATGGCTAACAACCTTCCTCATTTTAGGAATAGTGTTGTCCTTACTAGTTTTTTGAGATAAGATGTGTTGATTTTTAAATTTTCAAATAGATAGGCATGGTAACTTGTAAACTTCCTAGGGGCATATTTGGCGAGTTCGATTCTTAACCGTGGTGTTTACAACTAGTGAAATAATCTTTGAGTGGGTTCATGTAGCAAGCTAGTTGGTTGTGTCCATGGTATATGGTCCGTGTAAATTGGGCTCGAGCCCGAGAAAAATAGCTCATCATAAAACCTAAGTCAAAACAAACAATAATAAACTATCTCCATCCTTGCGCACATAGCCCCTCCCCTATAATGAAGTCACGCAACAAATGGCCCTATAATTAAGCCACGTGACCATTTATACACACCAAACTTCGGATAACCATCTTCCCTGGCAAATAAAAGTAAAATCATGAAGTTTTATCATGTTGTGTAAACCTAAAATATCTCATTTTTCGTTTTGAGAATACATGATTCAAATCATTTAGGACCCATTTGGTTATGTATTCAGAAAACTCGATTTAATTGAATTTTTTTAATGAAAAAATTTGGAGATATTCTCTTCACTATAGAGATCGTATCCATGAAGTTTCATCAAAAAATTCATTTTTTTACAATTTTAAAAAAAATGGTTCGCACAGAATTCGCGCCATAAGAGATCCGCAAATGAGACGGCCTCTCTCTCTCTCTCTCTCTCTCTCTCTATATATATATATATATATATATATATATATATATATATATATATATATATATATATATATATATATATATACACATACTATAATATTGCATGCATAATTCACAATAAAATTATATACATGCATGAATTGATAATATCATTTAATACATATGTACTATATATATATTTTAGGATCAAATACAAAAAAGTCCCTTAAACATTTTTTAATACACATTTAGGCCAAGCCTTTTATTTAGTACCAAAAAGTCCCTTATTCTCTTACTTGTAAAGGGTTGCGCAAGCGGCATGATAAAAGTCATGATAAAAAGTTTTTTAAAGGCTTTGACTAAATGTGTATTAAAAAATGTTAGAGGGACTATTTGGTATATGCCCTTATATTTTATATTATTTCATACATTAATAATACATGTATAAAAATATATACAAGTATAATGTATGTGTTTATAATAATATTTAACATATGAATCTTAGTATATTATATAATTTAATAAAATATGCATATATATAATTTTGTGTACATGTACATATATATTTTTATTTATTAGAATTAGACACATTAATATATTATATATGTATATTATATATTAAGGCTTAAATGCATAAAAATATTAAGAATGAATAATTCTGAGATGAAAAATAAAAACAGAAATTAGAAAACACTCTTTTGATATTTCTAAAAACGTAATTATAACGCAAATATTATAATTCAGTATTTAAAAATAGGTGTGTCAAATACAAATTCTTATCATAATTGTATTTAAACACTAAAAATGGAATTATAATTGCTAACCGAATAGACCATTAATGGTCAGTGTTTATTTTGGGATTAGATTATTCAAATATAAACGACATTGAATCACTTAATGATGAACAAATAGGTTGGGCAATGAAAATTTAAACGCAAGATAAAGGGATTGTTTTGTTCAAAAAAACTCTTTCTCTAATGAATTTTTTTAGGTTCGCCAAAAGATTTTACTGTCATTGTCGGATAATTGAAGAAGGTGAGAAAAGTAACTTGTGTTTGGAATTGTTAATGATAAACAGGTTATTTAATTTTAAAAGTTATTGAAGCCGATTTTGTAAGAGGGAAAAAAGGATTTGTAAGTATTAGAAAATTATATGCTACATAATTATTTGGCTAACTTTTTAGATGAAAAAATTAAGTCAGCAAACAAAATGAAAATTTAATGGTCCTTATGCACAAAAAGAAATTGGTGATCAAAATTTGAAAAAAAAAACACAAAATCCGTTACCATTATGGAATGATAATGAACCAGCTTATAGTAAAAAGAAATTATATGACTTGGAGAAAATAAGATCCATGATCAAACTACATTATACAAATGAATTTCTTCCTATCAAAGCCAGTGTTACCTCCCCCAACACCCCATAATTGCAATATCTCACAAATATCCATTTCCTCCACTAAGATACACTCCGGTTTACCAATCCCCAAAACCTCCTGACTAGTACCCAACCCCAACCCCCCTCTCCAAACCCCAAAAATATCAGTAATGATAAAGACGTTGGCGTTTGCTCCCCAACCCACCTGACAACTCCCCTTTCTCTACCACCACCTTCAACGCCCTTCGAAGCGCCACTAACCCTTCATCTCCCCCAACTAATAATTTCACCCACAACACACTCCTTGTCCTCCCTCCCACCGTCGCCATCTCCGCCCTCACCACCCTCCCTTCCACTGATTTCACTGCTCTCCTCAACTCCCCCACCAACTCTGCCCTCTCCTCACAACACATATTTACTTTAACTGTCCCAATATCTCCATCATGATAACATACTTTTAACTCATCACTCTCACTCGGCAACATATAGTACTCATTCGATGTCTCCTCACCATTTTCTTCCGTTGGTTCACTTAATTCCGCCATTGCTTTCTTTAGCTCCCTCACTCGCTGGACCACCTCCGCTAGCAATGATGCCTTGTCCGTCTGACAATCGCATAAATTAAACTATTTAGTCAACTTACCACAAAACAACACAAGTTTACACCACTCCTTAGTGTAGTTGTTAATTAGTTTACAACATTTTTCAATCTACTTTTTTTTTTAAAACAGTAAACAAAAGGAAAGGTTTAAAAAATGTCATTTTTCACACCATCACTTAAATGTTTCTTAATGGATCTTGTAATTAAGGATGTAAATGAGTCCGTAGAATAGAAAAATGCTTAGGCTGGATTTGAAAACCTTGACGAATTTAAAAATGTGTTCAAGATTTTGATCGGTTATATCACGATCTCAGCTCAAACAAAATTTTATCCAAACGAATATGAGCGAACCTCGAGTAACTTGATATTATAATATTGTTTTAGTACGTTTATTGTTGATGAATCCGAACTTGACCCAAATTCAATTCAAAAATGCTATTGAACTCGATTTTTTGACCGAAAATGTATCTACCGAAACAAGTTGAGAGTTTTTATTGGTTTGTTTATCGGGTCGACGGCACTGGGACCACGAAACCCTCCAATAGTTTGCTGCCACCTCATTTTTCAGTCGAAATTTCAAGCTATTGGAGGGTTTCGTGATCCCACTGGCGTCGACCCCATAAACAAACCAATAAAAACCCTCCCCTTGTTTCGGTAAATGCACTTTCGATCAAAAAATCAGTCCAATAGCATTTTTTAATCCAATAAGTTAATAAGTCTGAAAATAGTACAGGAATTTCCCCAAGAATTTAGAATACCAAATTAGTCATTGCCAAAAACAGAATAAGCATATTTGTCGGGAAGTGCAAAATTGTATGGATAGAAAATCATTTGTAATTAATTTAACAAAGGAGACATGCGCCTCTTAGCTAGAATTCTTTTTGTCTTGGTCCCAATTAAAAACTAAACGAGTCTGAACTAATTAAATACTTGTGTAAAATATTCCCGGATTTGGTTTACAATCTTCAAGCTCTGTTCGTTTTTTCTAACGAGCATGACACGAAATTGTTTAGATTTCAACCATGCTTGTGATGGCTTAAAAACCCCAACTGCAGACTTATTTTGTATATAACCCTCGTTAATTTTTTTAGTATTAACTTTGGCCCCTAAAAGTTTGGTATCTTGTTTTTTTGAAATTAAGAGCCAAACTCAGAATATTAAAATGTTGAGTTAAAGTAGTATCAAATAAATAATGACTTAAAAACCCAAATCACCCAAAACTATTCGTGTGAGAAAACTTATGTTTTTGGTTTAGGTGGCTTACTTTGATTGTTTTGGGCAGGAGTGTACGAAGAGTGGCGAGATGGCCATTAATTCGTTTTCTCCGTCGTCGCTCAGCTTCGCTGTGGTTTTTGCATGCGGCTATTGATTTGGCCGTTTCGTCAGCGATGGACATTGAGCTCAGTGTTGAATTAGCGACGTTTGTTAGTTTGGACGAGCTTGACACTCCATCAATGAAGTTGATGGAGTTTGAATAACTCTCCAACTCGTAGTAACTTGGAATAAACTGCATTTGTCCCTCTCCTTCTTTTCGTCTGAAATCAACACGCGTGGAACTTTTGTTAGAATATATAAAGCCAAACTTAGTCAAAAAAACACACACACTTTATACATCTCTCCCACGCACATACACATTATATCCATATCCATATAGACACACACATATTGATATTGATCGAACCTGGATGAGCTTCTAACGATTTAGGTGGAAATGCAGAAGATAATTTAAGGAGATGGAAAAAAACTATTGAATTAAGGAGAAGAAGGTTATTGTAATATTATTTATTATATGATACGAGGGAGATGGTAAATGGTCAACTCCTCTCAGTCTTCGTTCAAAGATGAGCACATGAGAAGTGAGCTGCTTGTACTTTTATAGTACTAGGCTCATAGGCTGACTGATAGGCTACTTTTTGTTATAGATATTTAATTATATATCTGCACAAATCAGAAGAAGAATAAACTAACAAGTCTATGGCCATTCTTACAGGAAAAATGATAATTGCATCGATTAGTATGTTGGTCGTACAAAATATTTATATAATTGGTTAAAAAAATAAAGTGTATTAGTGTAGAAACACCCGGTTTATAAATTAACTTAAATAGCATCAAATCATTATAATTTTAATAATTTTAATAATTTTTTATGTACATCTCTAAATTAGGCATTCCAATTCGCCTTTTGCATAATACCTTCAATCAATTATCAAAATTAACATAGGTTCGGTTTTAGGAAATTTGGATCATTGGAATTTGGATATGTTAAAAAAAACAGAATTCTTAATTTATGATGAGCTAAAAAAAATAAAGAACTCTTAATTTGATAAATTTATAGTATTAATTATCACACTTGAACAATTAATAAATACTTTGTTGCGATTTTATATTAGAGGTGACTTATAAGAGTGCAATAGATCAATGGATTTATTGCAACCTAAATGAAGTAGAGAAAAATTACGAGGAGGCGAAAATTAATGAAGATCAAGATATTGTCGTTGCTCGCAAGGACTTTGGTCTTAAAGAATTTTTTTTAAAAGAAGGCACTGTGTCTGTTGATAAAGCAGACTGATTCCAGTCCTGTCAAACTGCAGTGATGATTCAAGACATGTCTCTTCAAGCTAATACAAGTATTGTCCAATCTAATATAACCTCAACAGGTCTACTACGACAAGACACTGACTTGCCTCAAAGTCGTATTAGATTTCTGGGAAAAAATGGTATACATGCTGCTAATAGTAGATCTGATCAGAAACAGTTCGGCGCAGGTGGAAACTCCGGCGAGAGGCTTACCAAAAGGGGTGAGGAAAATCAGGAGCTCCACAAACAGTCCGAAAATCTTGGAGTAAATAACTCTCAAACCGTTAATTATATGGAAGTTAGCCCTGTAGAATCGGCAAGTCAAATGAATAATGTTCAAATGGTGCAATATATCTCGGATGGATTTGACTTAGCAGATTTTGGAAAGGATAATGTGACTTTTAATTTTGATACTTCAAATATTTTGGAAGAAGCGTTGGATAATATAAGTGGAAAGTTGAAAAATAAAAAACAAAGTTATATTCATCGCTTAATTCAAGGCGATTCCGTCGTATTAATAGGAGATAAGCTTGTGTTGCGCAATGATCTTTTTGAGATTCCATCTTCTAATGAAGACCCTAAAAGTGCTGAAGTTATGACCCCTTTAAAGTATATTAATACAAGTGACGAGTTATCCCAAGTTAATCCTATTAGTGTACAAATTCACGACGATCGCGGCATTGATTTATTCATGGATCTCCCCAAACTTGATTCAGCATCTGCGGAGGATTCCGATTTTATTTCGAAAGATGTAAATTCTATTGCGGAAAAAAGCAATTAGAACGGCGTCCGAAAGCGAGCGCGGTCTAGAAATCGAAGGACCTAAATATTTTTTTAAATTTGCTTTGGGTAGTTATTTCTTTTTTGCAAGATTCTTGTTTTAGCATTTGTTAGTGCCCTTGGAGAGGGTTTTTCTCCATCTATTAATAAAATAACCTATTAAAAAAAAATAGCACAACTCTTTAGTAGGAAAAAAATAGAACTTTTTTACCTTTTTGATGAAAGGTTAATAAGACGCAGAAGAAAAGCACATTGAGCTAAATAGAACTAAGTCAAGAGCAAACTTACAAGATTTATTGTTACAATCATCTACTAGTATATATATTTATTTTGTTAGTATATAAAAGTAAAACAATATTACTTAATTTAAGTACACGTCACAACCTTTCTAAAAAAAGTACACGTAAAGCAAACCTGTCAATGGATCATGTCGAGTCGTGTTCATGTCGTTTTTTATCGTGTTCGGATCTTATTGGGTTCGTGTTTAAACCGGTGACTTTTTTATCGTGTGAAAAAATCACATCCAAACCCGACCCATTATGTTAACGGGTCGTGTCGTGTTCACTTAATACTCATTAAGATAATGAATTATTTTGAATTGTATATAAGTTCACATATTATCTCATTTTTGAATCCAAGTAAACCCATTAGTTCATTTGCATTACTAAATCTCTCATTTAGTAAAATTCATTATGATTAAATTAACATTATGCTACATAAATTATTTATAAGTTCCAAGAGTATATCTTATTTACTTAAATTAATGGGTCATAACGGCTCTTATCGGGTATTAACGGATGAAATGGGTCAACACTAACCCGACCCGTTAACTATCGTGTCTTATCGGATTGGCACTGATATGATCCGAACCCATTAAGGGACCACCCATTAACTTATAACTTCGTGCCGGTTCGTATACATTCATACAATAAAATCCATAATTTGAAATATAGAAATAAAACTAAGTTCGGACAATTTACCAACTAAGGTTAGCGACATTGTGTATTAAAAATAAAAATATTTATATATATATATATTGAAATATAAAAGACCTAAAATAATATTAGACAATAAATACTAAAGGTACATAAGTATCTCAAAAACTACTGAGACAATTAACATTTAGTCCCTAGGAGATTGGTACATTTATATTTAGTCCATCATATTTTTCGATGTTCTAAAAGGAGCCCTATCCATTTTTGTGACAATAATTTCTTTGGGGGGGGGGGGGGGGGGGGGGGGGTGCAGTAGTTTTTAATTTTTCTAGGGTTTAATTTTTTGTTCTTTTTTTGTTGTTGGTGTTGAGGATTTATGATTTAGGATCGAGTATTTCGTATGGTGAGAGTTTTTTCGAGCAAAAAATGACTTTGACTAAAGGGGTTAAATAAAAAAATGTTCAAGGAGTTTTTATCTACTACTCAAAACTATTTAAGCCTTTAGTGGTGGTAAACACTCTACTAAAACGAATTTTGTCCTCACTAGAATTGATACTTGGTGTATTGTGAAAGATAATTTGTAAACTCATTTTTAAAATAGAATGAAATTTAGATATTCCAATATTGCTAAGATCTAAATAAATAGTAAAAAGTTAAAATTCATCTAGTATTCAAATGACTATGTTTTGCGCATATATATTCAAATCAAGATTCAAAACAAAGGCGATGGATAACACATTAAAATATCTAAGATAGACAAATACAAATACAAATACATATATATCAACCTAACCATTACTGATTATCCGTATCTAAGGAAAGCTATCCTTATAGGATATCGTTCATCCAAATATCGAGATCCACTTTCTAAACAATATATTTTATTCTATTCATTATATATACATATATATACACACACACATATGATCGGTCTTAAGATTGAGAGTGCCTGGGTGAAAATCAACTTAGAACTCTTTTAAAAAAATATTGTACAAAGATATTAAACACCTAAAATGGGTCCTAAAATATTAAACTTATATTGTAGGGACCCATTTTACTTGGGTGGGAATCATTCTTTGTACAAATTATTTTTGGGTAGTTAAAAAAATGGGCGCCTACAAAATTAAACTTATTTTAAAAATTGACATTTTTAATATACATAAAATATTTTTGGACCCCTATAATATACATATATAGGTCTATACTCTAAAATGGGCCCTGTGTCATTGCCCATTTAGCACATGGTCAGGGTCGGCCATGCACACACACACACATAGTACTGCTTTTGTACGAACTATCCGCATTTTAACAGGGCGGACTGGGTATGTGTTACCTGACGGTGAGCCAAAAAAAAAGAGTGCGTATAATTTAGCCGGTAATTTCTACTCTCACCGCTAGGTGACACATTAGCAGTTCGCACTGTTAAAATGCGGGAGAGTCCACACAAGAGCATTATTATTATTATTATTATTATTATTATTATTATTATTATTATTATTATTATTATTATTATTATTATTATTATATATTATATTTTCATATATTTGTTACTTTGCAAGGGCCACGGCCGAGGACCTTCCTTTCTTAGACACAAATAGGTATGTGCCTAAGGGAATTCTAATTAATTAATTAATTTCTTAATTAATTAATTAACAAGTCAAGTAAATTAAATCATTTGTTAATTTGAACCAAATTTTAGTTTTACCGAATATAATTAGTTAGTCTAAATTATATGCAAGTGGTGAATAAAAACGTAAAAAATAAAAATAATCACACCAACACACTAGGATTTTGGAGTGAAAATCCTTGCGAAAAAAATAACTATCATCCCAACCCAAATACAAGTCCACTTACGAATGTTTACCGGACTTAAAAGGACTTAAATTTGATTTACATATAAAACAACGATAACTGCCACGATGTATCTCCCTTGCATTCTCCTTTGCCTCTATTTGTACTAGCTATTGTTGTTCAAGTCCATGAATCAGCTTGACAACCTCCACGACCTCGGTATCCACCGGTATCGATTGTAGACGATCAAACTACATTTAATCCAATATGTTTTCTTTGCTCACATGAATTCTCATGCTCAAATCTTCTTGGAAGTAAAAGATTTTAGAGTATTTGTAAACCTAAAGTTTACTTTGACTGTATGGAGTTAACAAGATCTCACAAACACAAAGAAATCTTTCAAAATCAAATTAGGGTTTTAGAAAAATACTAGGCTTCGTACTTTGAAATGAGCGTTTAAAGGTGTTTATATATTTTAGCAGTGAGAGATAGCTAATAAAATACATTTTCTCGGTCTAAAGACCTCGTTCGAAGGAGAGCTTTCAAACGAGGGTTATTTGGTAAGTCAATGGTCCCTCGTCTGCAACAAACTTCGATTGAGGGTACCTCCATTGAAGTTTTTTTTATCAAGGTTAACAACCTTGAAAATCAATCGCTGATTCGAACCCTTCTTCGACCAAGGGCGTCCTTGTTCGAAAGAGGTCACGGCTTTTCGACCATGTTAATATTTTTTTTCAAAACAGTTAAAAATATTTTTTCCTTAAATTGATTTTTAACCAAAGTCGTGTACTATCACACCCTATTAATAAATTAAACTACAAAGTAATACTAAAGTTTAAAAACCTTTCCAAATCTCTAATACAAAATTAATGTGCCTGGTGCTTTGTCTCTGTGCCTTCACTTGAAGTAGCATTAAAACTTAATAGACTCGATACACAAACACTACGACACAACTGTTTCTTCTGGAATTGAGTCAACACAAAATACTAAAGGACTATAAAACATGTTATTAAAAATCTCCCCATATGACTATAACGGAACAAAATCAAAAAATGAAAAAGATAAAAAAAAAATTACTGAATCAAAATACATATACATCAATCTACCCATCTAAATCCTCGCGAGGCTTGACAGCAATGCACCGATTTTTCTAATCATGGTAAATCGTCACGGGCCCTGTAAGTCTTGAACACGTAAATAAACATCACAAGACGTACAAAAGATAAAAAAGATGTATATAAATTAACAGGAATTGAAAAGGCAATGCATCACTATACCAAAAACGTCAAATTGGCACCCTTCAGCCGGTCAGCCTTGTCACGGTCATTGACCATGATAAAAAAAAACAAGCATTTTTTATCACAATCATTGCCCGTGACAAGATCAAGGACCGTGACAATGTTCACAATAAAAAAAACCGCCCCCTCCTTTTTTCCCCACCGTTTTGATTTCCCTCTCCATTTCTCTCTCTAAGCGACTGCTCACTCTCTCTCTCTCTACGATTTTGGTAAGTTTTCTCTCTCTATTTCTCTTCCATTTGTATATATGTGTGTGTATATGTGCGTGTGTGTATATATATATGTGTGTAAATGTACGTGTATGTGTGTGTGTGTGTGTGGTGGGGTGAGGGGGGCTGGAATTGGGGTGGGGGTGGGGAGGGGGTGTATATACGCGTGTGTGTGTGTGCATGTGGGGGGAAGTGGCAGTGGAGGGAGGGGGCAGGCCTGGGGGGGCTGCGTGTGTGTGTGTGTGTGCGCGTGTGTGTGTGGTGAGGTGGAGGGGGTGGGGGTGGGGAGGGGTAGGGGTGGAGTTGGGGTAAGGGGAAATGCGGCGAGGGGTGGGGCTTGTTAATTTTTTTTATTAAATTTTGATTGGTTTATTGGATATTGCCCCTCGTATGCAAGTAGTGCCCCTTGTAAAGGAATGGATTGATTATTAATTTTTTTAGTAAATTAATAATTGTATACTTTAATTGTTGGTTTAATTAATGAAATGAATTAATTGAGTAGATGAATTAGAAGGATTATGGGATACATATTTTTTGTTGCTATTGAGGTTGCATTATAGTGGATCGATGTTCGGTTGGTTAATTTTAGAAGTGGCATGACCACTGGATTATTGTTCATATGGGGGTGGGATTTTTCAATTTTTTTTAAATTACATTGTATCACAAACAATATATATATATATATATATATATATATATATATATATATATATATATATATATATATATATATATATATATATATATATATATATATATATATATATATAGTATGATAATTAAACGAAACATACTTAAACTTACATATAATGTGCATAGATACTAGCCTTCTAGTTCTTATGCATACACATCTAATAGCCCTTAGACCCGTTGGAGAGTCAATACCCCTGTAATGAGATCTCTCGAATTGTCTCGTTTGGACAGTTTGGGACTGCATAATTTCTGTATAATAATATTATTAGTGGCTTAAAGTTGTTACTTTTGAAGGAAGTTCTGTAGTCTTATCCTAATGTTCTCTGGGTACATACGAGATTAATAAGTGAGAGTGTTATTTCAATTGATCAATTGTAATAACACTCACACTTGCCAATCTACGTTGTGTACTTGGAGAACTATGGGAATATGCTACCGAATTTTTCTCAAATCGTAACAATGTGCATGAGTTGTTAAGTATATTACAGAAATATGCGGTCTTGAATGGGATAGGACCAGTCACCCTTTAGAGGAGATGGAGGAAATAGGAATTTCTATTATAAATTGAATTTGAAATTGAAATTTAAAAATCGAATATAAATAAGACATAATTAAATAAAACATACTCTAAAACTAAGTTTTATTTATACTAATCCAGGAATATACGCTTCTTACCTTTAATAGGTTATTAATTATAGTAGCTGTGATGGGATATCCTAAATACAAAGAGTGGATGGATGAGACAAATGGAATGGGGGATGTGTTTCACAGAGGTGATAATGAATTTTTAAAATACGCAAAGAGATGTCATAATGATGAAGAGTTTATGTGTTCGTGTGCTAGGTGTAAGAATGGTAAGGTGTTTGAGTGAAAAACAGTTGAACTACATTTGTTAAGACGGGGTATGCAAGATACTTATTGATTTTGGAGTTTTCATGGTGAATTAAAAGTTCCTTTTATCCCCGAACAATCTTCAACAAGTAGGATAAATGTAGAAGGGGATGACGTAGATCATAATATGTCAGAGGATTTAGTTGATGATGCCTACGGAGTTTATGAAGTGGAGGAGAATGAGGTCATTAATGATGTACAAAGTTCAGGTGCTCATAAAGATATCACGATAAATGTTGACGATGACTGCCAAAGTTTAAAATTTAAGGCGACCCAATCGTTATACTCTGGTTGTGACAAAGATCAAATAACTTTACATGCCATGGTTAGTTTGCACAGTTTGAAGACGCAGTACGATTTTTCTGGTAATAGCATGACGGGAATTCTGAATTGGGTGAAGGGCTTGCTACCTAAGGAGAATATGCTTCCAAATATCTATCTTGTTATGAAGAACAGTTTGAAAGGTTTGGGAATGAAGCATAAATCGATTCATGCTTATATGTATGACTGCATACTATATCGAAAGGAGTATGAAAATCTCGATCATTATCTGATATGTGATGAACCTAGATATGTCCAATCTACTGAAAAGAAAGGCACAAGCTCAAAAACGGCTCAAAAAGTGTTAAAATATTTTCCCATTGGGCCTAAATTAAAGCGATTTTTCACAGTGCCATGGATAGCATAGGTAATGACTTGGAATGCTAGGGCAGAAGTAGGGGTAATCGCATGCGTCTTCCTATTGATTCTACAGCTTGGAGGAGGATGAATTATGAGTATCTCGATTTTGCTTGAGAATAGCGCAACATTCGTTTGGCTATATCAACAGATAGTTTCAATCCATTTGGAAATCTAAGCACCAATCAGAGTGTATGGACAGTGATCCTAGCCCCACTCAACCTCCCCCTTCACAGTGTATGAGACCTGAATTTTTGATGTTGTCTTTGTTGATACCTGGGCCAAAGGCACTAAGTGATGACATCGATGTCTACATGGATCCTTTGGTAGAAGAATTAAATGAGTTGTGGGAAGAGGGTGTGCAAGCATTAGACTCTTTTAGAAAAGAAGATTTTACGCTGAAAGCTATGTTAATGTGGGCAATTCATGATTTTCCAACTTATGAGACATTATTCGATTGTGTAGTACATGATTATTTGGGGTTTCCTATTTGTGGAGAGGAAACTGAATCTCTTCGTCTCTCCGTTAGCTAAAAAAATGTATACCATTTCCATAGGAGGCTTTTACCCCTGACTCATAGTTTTAGATTTGAGAAAGGTTCTAATTTTTTATCAGGCGAGGTTAAACTTAGGCTACCGCCGAGAAAACTTTGAGGTTTAGAAATTGAAAGTAAATCTTCTGATTGTGGCCCTAATATGCCAGCTAAGAATCCTAAATTTAAGAATGTCAAGCATAAGAAGACCCCAACTGGGAATGAAACTGAGACAAAAAAGGCATGGTCTAAGAGGTCAATTTTATTTGACTTGCCTTATTGGAAGAATAATCCGGTGCAGCATGTATTGGATGTGATGCATGAAAAGTAGAACCTCACTAAACATATTGTGGGTGCTTGCCTTGGAGGGAGTCATTTGAAGGATGGAGAAGATGCACGAAAAGACCTTAAACCATTGAAACTTAAGCCACAACTATGGTTGAAAGAAGATAGTAAGGGAACGAAAATAATTCCCCCTGGTGCGTTTACTTTGACGAGTGGGGAAAGGAAGGTGCTTTTTGACACAATATATAATTTGAAGGGTCCATCTAATTTTTCGTCCAACTTGCAAAGGATTGTGAATTATGCTACTTGTGATTTACATAAGTGTAAATCCCACGATTGGCATGTGATCATGCAATTGGTTTTCTATTGTTTAATCAATGTTTCTCAAAGCACAAGGATTTGTGGAGGGATATTATGCAAATTAGTATGTGCTTCTCACTTTTATGTGAGAAGGTAATCAATCAAGAACACATAGTGGCCGCAAAATTGGCGGTGACCGAAGCGATTTATGTGTTGGGGAAGTACTTTCCCCCAGCATTCTTTGACGCAAGTGTTCACTTGTTGGTACACCTATGCAAAGAGGTACTTCTTTGCGGTCCAGTTAGATAGATGTATCCGTTTGGAAAATTAGTGAAAGTTTTTAAAGATTACGTCAAAAATATGCGATACATTGCAGGATTAATTGCAGAGGAATACATCACCGTGGAGTCATCAATCTATACCCGGGAATATATGTCTAACTCGACCAGTGTTGATGACACTGATGAGTTCATCGATGATGGTGGTCATGTGATGGGAAAACGAGTGAAATTAATGAGTTTGCAACATGAAAAAGTAGGTCGTTATCTATTTGACACACATGAAGACGTCGAAGAATGGAAAAAAAGTAAGTTTAAATTATTTTAAATTTTATATTATTTATATTATTTTATACATGATTAATTTTGTAATATGTAGAAGATATGTAGCGTGTGAGAACAGTTAAAGACGAAAAATAATGGTACAATCAGACAACGAATTTAGGTTGTGGTTGTCATAAGAGGTAATTATAATAAAAATGGTCGTTATATAACGTTACATTACAATAAAACTTTACAACTAACCTAATTAATTTATTTATATTCTCAGCTCTTAAAGACGGGTGATGGGACATCAAGGCTTGCTCATCTAGCCACTGGACCCTTATTCATATCACAAGAGTACAAAGAGTATCGATTGAACGGTTACGTATTCGGCGCAAGGGTGTACGAGAAAAGTACAAATGTACAGAACTCGGGCATTTCATATAAGGCTCTTACTTTCTTTCGAGCAAGCGCAAAAGATAAAAACCTCGTTGAAGATGAAATGACTTACTATGGTGTAATTCGAAATAAATTTGAATTGGATTATATAAGCTTGAAAGAGGTCGTATTTTAATGTGACTGGGTAAGAGTTGAGAATAAAAATGCTTGTAAAGTTGATCCTGGCACCAATTTGATCATAGTTGACTTTTCCAAGTTGAAGAGCAACGACCACGTGAGCGATGAGTCGTTTGTTTGTGCATTTCAAAAGATCAACCAAGTGTTTTACTCGGAGTATATCAACAACGAGCCGTGGTCAATTGTCGTATATGCGCCAAAATATCTAAATACTAGTGTGGATGACTTGGATGCTCCTACCGAATATCAATCCATTTTTTATGATAACTCGAATTTGAAACAATTTTTCAATTTGTAATAAAAATTCCAATTTGTACTTTATCAATCCATTTTTAATGCTTTTAATTGATTTTCATTTTATCATTTTCACTCTTGTGTAGTGTGCGTATGTGTGGGCAGTAGGGGTGGGGGTGGGGATGTTTTGAATTTTTAGTAATTGTACATATTATGAGTTAGCTGTTGTTGTTTTGGAATTCAGAATTGAGGTGTTAAAAAGTAATAATTCATTTGATTTGTAGTAATTATACATATTTGCATGTCTTCTTCTAATTCATTTGGATTTTTACTAATAACAATATTTTTTTACATAAAATGTCTCCTTCAGGTATTAAGGCAAGGATGATGATGTTGATTATGATGATGTCGTCTGGGCTCTGTGGTAGAGGAGGCGAAGAGGGCTCCTCGGCCCCTAGGCTTCCCAAATATGGTAAATTGGGGATGGTCATCGAGAACAAGATGGGGATATTAGTGAGATCCCTCGAGCTAGTAAAGACGATCATCAGTCCGGGGTACAGTAGTTGGATGGAGGTGCCAAATGAGCTCAAGTTAGCTTTTTGGGCGGCACTACAGGTAATCTATTTATATTTATATTTATATGAATATTTCAATTTTAATTTCAATTTATATTTATTTGCAACCAACATTGTATTTGTTGGACAGGAACAATTCAGCCTGTCCTAGAACTACGCGATTCCGTTTTAGAGCAGTTGAGGGAGCAACACAAGACGTGGAAGAAACATTTGCGGGGTCGGTACTTTGGGAAGACCCGAGACTCCATTATCCGAATGCGTGACTCCGTTGTGCCGAAGGAGCCGATATCATTGTCATAATGGCAAAAGTTCATTGACAATGAGATCGGGGAGCTACAATTGGCATCTCGCCAGCCGGGGAAGGAAAATCGGGCAAAAAACACGGGCGTGCACTACTCTGTCCGAACGTCTTACGTCGAGGTGGAGCATAGGATGATGGTAAGATTTTAGTTTTCTATAATTACAGAACTATGTTATTCTGCATTATTTTACTTTGCGGGCCCAATACTAATTTTGCATTATTTTATTTCAGGGGACGGAGAGTGGCCCTAAGGGTAGGCCACATAGGCTCGATGCTTATATGGCTATTCGAACGAAGAAGGGGAAGGATACGGAGGTGTCCCCAATTGTCGCGTCCATGATTGTAAATAATCTGACAGTTTCCTTTTTGTTAATTACGTTATATTTTTTTTATTTACTTATTTAACTAATCATGTGCTTTTTGTCGTTTCAGGCAAAGCTTAAGGAAGTGCATGAGTCGCAGTCTGATGCCAAAAAGGCATCTTTATCCACAGACGCACTTATCCAAGTGTTTGGCACTGATTGCAAGGGGAGGACAAGGGGGGTGAGCTCACGGGTGACCAAATCTAGGATCATCGGATTAGAGATGAGCAACACCGGGTTGACTAGAATGATGGACTCGCATGACGCGAAGTTGTCCCATTTGGAGGCGACGGTCCAAGATATGTTCTCATTCATGAAGATTTCGTTGGGAAGAAAGGGTAAGGGGAAAGGTAAGGAGAAGGTGGTGGAGGAGTAGGTGGGGGAGGACGAGGACGTGGACGTTGCTACTTCATCGCCGACACGTGTGGACTCTGATGATCTAATCCCCTATTTGGCTTCCTTCAACCTACCTATGATGACACTTGGTTGGCCAAGCGTGTTTATACACGAAATATTTGATGGAGAGCAGATAGGGAGGGGGTTGAGGGACCTGAATACCGTCCAGGGTGTGCTAGTTCGTGGACGTGCGCTTTAAGACATCGAGGCCAAGGTGCTCGTCACGCATGTGATAACTGGGAAGGAGAACTCCCTATTGTGGTTGTACGAACAATGCGTCATGATGCATATTCAAGGGTGTATCAATTCGTATATCGTGTCGCCTATCCACCTCCTCAAACCTACTCCAGACATGTAGTGACATTATTTGAATTGTTTTAAGTTGTTGAATTTGAATTATTTTAAGTTGTTACATTTGAATTATATTTTAATTATGTTGTGATGCATATTGTTTTGAATGTATATTTGCATTATCTCTATTTTATTTGGATATATGATATTTGAACAGATACAACATTGCTATAACAGGTACAAATATACTATTGGGGAGTGGCAGTGGCCATACTGCCCAGCAGATTTTTTTTCAATTCTGTCCAGAATTATCATGATCAATGACCATGTTAATTTTTTTTTAAATGCCACGGGTTTATCATGGTCTTTTATTATGACAAAGATTTCAAGGTCAAAGACCGTGACATGACCGTGACAAGTCTAATGAACTTGTCACGGCCAACGACCGTGACAAGTCCATGACAACAAACGTTGTCACCCCCAGACTTGTAACGGTCAATGCCCGTGACAGTCTGACAGATTTGGTGTAGGGCATGCACTAACTACTTCCCTTAACACAGACTCCCCTTGAATCCTAAAATGTTTTCCCCTTTTGTCTCGAATAAATAAAAAAGTAACTGAAAAATCGGCATCACAAATCAATCCACTCAAATAAATAAATAAAAAACCATAAAGATAGCATATGCTTAATGAGATAAGTGACAAAACTCATGAAAATATAAAATGCTAAAAACATAGAGAGATTTGGAACATCATATCCATGTCCCACCATGGCCACTGAATCTTTAATATCATCTACATTAGAAAGCATCAACAATAAGCATGTAACTAAAAAATTATAGAGATAAAAACATATAATAATGTAAAAATATGAATATACCATCCATAATTATGTCATGAACGTGGTAAATATCCAATATAAATATAGAAACATGTCCACAAAATTTCTATAAATCAGCATAGTATGCGAGAAAATAAAATAAATCATAAAACTAATCTCGTTCTCACTATATATAGTACGTACAAAAAAATAAAAGTACAATCAATGGAAAATCAAACATATCTTACATCATCGTCGTCATCATCATCATCAATAACATCCTGAGCTCCTAAAGGGCCCACTAAATCGCTCATCTCCCTATCATGCTACTCCCTCAGCCATCGCTAGTACTGATCATCTGCACGATCAGCTTTGAGATGCTCTCTCCCCCATAGGGTTGCTAGTTGTACATGAATATATACTGTTTGGATCTCTTATACTAGTGAAGACTCACTTATAACTCGTTGGAACGAGGTGAACTAAGCTACAAATGAGGATGAATACTGAGTTGGATGGCTTAGAGTAGTAATGTAGTACTCGGGATAGAATTTTTAGGTATTAGATAGCACTACAAGAAAAAATCCTTTTTATGACATTTTTTAAGTGTCATAAAAAGCATTTTATGACGCTTTATTTTTTAGTAAAAAACGTTATAAGTTTGGGTGTCATAATTGATACCCATAAAAAGTGTCATATTAGGTAACGATTATATATGACTTTTTTTCAAAAGTGTCATATCTGCTACAAAAAAAGTCATAATATACTCTATAAGATGTCATATTTGATTTAAAAAGCGTCATGATAAACAATTTTTAAACTTTTAAAAAGGTCATATAGAAAATTTCATCACAAGAGATTTTAATATGAACGGTCATAAATTAAACATATAATAAAAAAATCAATATTAATGTCACAGTTGACAAATAATCTAAACAACACACCAATATTCGTAGAATCGTTTATTCCATATTCAATGTTACAATTGATACATTATAAATAATATCATTTAGCCAAGAAATATAGCTAACACTCCAACCAACATATTTTTTGTCTCATATCAAATTGAGCTGACACAAACCAAATTAAACTTGTCTATCAAAATTGAGTGTTCCTCCGTAGTAATAATCGCATCATAATTTTAGACAACAATGCGTCGAAGTCCTCTTCCCGCTTGCATTCATTATCATGTTGTCTGACAACAATACACCTTTCACATGCCTCTACGTAGATGCTCATGCATAAGTTCAAAACATCATATATAAATCTCTAGTGCAATGTAAAACATAACATATGGTTCCAATTTTTATGAAGTATAAAGTCGTGTATAGTTTAAGTCGAAAAGATTTTTTATATAACACTAACAATTGTAAAAAAATTTAAAAAAATTTGGCATAAAATGCGTGTCAATTTTTTTCTGGTATATTTATTAGTTGTTTTACTTTTGCGTCCACCAATATCCAATTTTTAAATGTGTCTCTATTCGACCCGCACAGCCTAACAATAATCTTTACACTAGTCCCTTGTGACGTGTGCGTCCCTCTTTTCAGATCGTTATTTTCTTATCTTATGTTTCCACCCTCCAACCCCAACTCTAAAGTTTTATACCAAGAAATTTGAAATTTAGAACGACATTCGAATCCATGAGTCTCGTGACTACACGGGTTGTTTGTACAAGTTACTTTAATCGTGTATGAGGTGTGATTGCCTCTTTCTGTAATGTTTGATTATTGTTTTTCGTTTTCGTCCACAAAGTTCAATTTTCAAGTTTTAACACTAAAAAATTCTAAATTTTGATCAAATCTCAAACCCGTGAATCACATGACTACTCGGGCTGTTTCCACGACTTTTTTTGATCCTGTGTGAGGTGTTTATAGCTCTTTTCATATCGTTTTGCTCTTATCTTACATTTTCATGCTCCAATATTGTTTTTACATTAACCACGAGCATGGATCTAAGTGTGATTACCACACTATAAGACGCATAGATGACTACTAATGCACCTGACATTTTGCTTATTAGGTCTTGATTGATACTTCTCAAAACCCAAGGCACAAACATTAGTGTCACCGCCTCCATCAAATTTCGGAAAGGTATCACCAACAAATTTTTTCACTTCGTTTTATAGATTAGTTTATCTTTATACTACTTCATGTTGGAATAAGCAATCATATTGTAATACCCCGTATTTCTGAATATTCCAAATATTCCATTTAATTAGATTGGAGAATTAAATGAGAAAATATCGTCTTGATTTAAATTACGTAAGAGTAGTAATTTAAAGAGTTTTATTTAAAATTGTAATTATGGTATATTAATCGGAAGATAGATACCGGTATATATTGCATCATTTTTATTTACTTAGTGCGAGTGGTAAATAGTTACTTAACGCGTGTAGACCGTGTTGGGGTGAGAACGAGTAATATTTTTTAAGTGACTCAAATGATAATTTAGAGGTCGCCAATGAGTCCGGAAGGGTCAAATTAGTCAAAATAGTATACCCGGGGGTACTAGTTGAGTCCCGGGGTAATTTTGGACTAAACCGAGACCGTTCGGGGGCGTTTTGGTCTTTTAACATAAGAGGGTATGGAGACCTACGAAATTTAGAGTTTTATATCAGCCGTATGATAGAGGAATTAGGGTTAGAACACCCATGACAAACACCAATACTATTAGAGAGAAGAGAGGCACAACTTTCTAAAGCAAAAAGAAGATTTGGGAAGGATTCAAAGGGATTTCTACCATCTACTTGTTGGAGAAGAAGGATTGAAGGATGAAGATCATCAATCATCAACAAGAACCACGAAATCAGACCCTACTGATCATAAGGCAAGTTGTTTATTGCAAAAGTTATAAAGTTATAATACCCATGTGTAGGGTTTTTGAATAGTTTTGTTTAAATCATTATTTTAATTGGAGAAAGATGATATTTATACATGTTGGGATAGAAATCGCATGTAGAATGATTTACCTTATGTAGAGGATTAAGATTCAGATTAGACTTGATGATTTTTTCGGATTAAAATCTGGATTTTGAATGATAATATGGGAAGAACACCATAACTAGGGTTTTCAAGAAATTATGGGTTTAATTCATTGTTTCTTTAAAGGAATTGGAGTTTTGATGTATTTGATACGTTAGGAACTATCCTAGTATATGTGGAAACATGTTAGGATCATTGGGTCGAAGTTTGGTGGACAATAATGGAGTTTGAAAATTTGTTAATGGAGGAGAGGATCAACGAAGAAGACAGACTGCGTTTGTCCCTGTTCGATCGATCGATCGATCTTGAACTATCGATCGATCGACTATGTCGATCGATCGAACCCAGCCGTCGATCGATCGACGCAAGATGTTTTCCCGAAAATTTTATGTTTAATCCTTCGTTGAGTTCGGGAATGAATGAGTATTCTAGGATTTACATTATACTTATATGGGAGTAAGAATAAGACCAGTAGGTATATTGTTGAGGTCCAATAAGGCCATTGGGTGTAGGGCTTGGATTATGGACCGAGGAGAATAATTCGATTCAGTAGGGTATCGGGGACTTCGGAAATTGAGTTACGGGGCGAAGTAAATTCAATTTAAGTAATAGACCAGTAGGGTAAGCAATAACTACTGAAATTATATGTAAGGGGTAACTAGGACCCTCAGAGTTGTGTGTGTACTCAAATAAATACGATTAATGAGATAAATCGTAAAGCGAATATTGTACGGTAAATATATGAGATTAAAATATTACGTACGTATATAATTAATAGGTCGGGCGTGTACCTACTGAATTATGTGATCTTTTAGGTAGAGGGATTATACCTAAATTAATTATGTTAGGGTCGATGAGACATTCCGAACTAACATAAAGTTATTATATGTTTGGGGTCGATGAGAAATACCGAACCAAACTTTGAACTGGTGTCGCGATGAGAGAGTCTCGAACCAGAATATGTGTATATATATATATATTTTTAAAATAGTTGGGGTCGATGGAAAGTTCCGAACCAACTCTCACTTGGGGTCGATGAATCATTCCGAACCAAGAGTCCTTTACGTGTATAAAAAGGACCAAATAGAAATGACTGATATTTAGTATATATTATGTGTGAAATATATATATACTGAATGATATTCTACTTCCGTGTGTTAGTAGATTGATATATTTGATGTATTTGAAGATACATACTGAATTGGTAAGTTAAGTAGTGAAACTTAATTACGAAATGAACCTTTAGATAGAGAAAATCTATTTAGTAATTCAAGTAGCGAAACTTAATTACATAAGTGGGAAAGTTAACACGTGTGAGAATTGTGGTAATTTTAGTAGTAAAACTAAATGGGAAGTCTTGAAAAATAACATAGATGAAATGTTACTTGAGAATTAATTAACATACGCGAGATGTTAGTGAAAAGGTTGTACTGTATGGGCGGTACTGGAACTTGGGTATAGATAAGTTCAGTTGACTACTTTGGTTTTAATTAGCTTGGGAAGTATGGCTAGATAAACTAAGTGTAGAACGTTAGGTGTGCACGAAAGATGAGGGGTGAGTTAACTCAAGAGAGTGTACGAGAACCTAACATGTGTAATCAATAACCGCATTTTATATTGTGATAAACGCTTGCTAAATATTTTCAAAATGTTTTTAGTACTAACTCTTGCTATAAAATGTTTTCAAAACCTTTTAGGTGTCCAGCCACAGGGATGCCATGTATGATGATTCCATTCCAGAGACTCGGAGCTGTAGCACAGTGGATGCTTACAGGATTTTGACTAGGCAATATCTCTCATTCAGATCTAGTACAGGATCTCACACTCTTCTATGTATGGACTTGTTGTCCGGTATTAGTCTCAGATTTTAGATCCAGACTAGTGGTTACTCTATGGTTGTTTGGGATTTTTTTAGCCGATGGTTTATTCGGTAATACTTTTGTTCTGTTGTACTTTTACTTTGTTGTTTGAAATATAGTACATGATTATTTGTACTTTGTTCCGCATGGTTGATTTATCTATTTTAAGAAAGATAAAATTTGGCACCGGTCTAATTTTACTTAGGGGATTAATAATTAAAAAGTTTTCGACAGTGATGCTAAGAATGAACCATTTGAGAAACCTGTTTTAATTTAATGAAGGCCTGATCACCCGATGTTTAATTAGGCGGGGTGTCACAGATGGTATCAGATCATCAGGTTCTAGTGTCCATAGGATCTGTACGGCTTACTACGTTTTCAGCGTATCGTTTGATTGATATAGAGCCCTATCTTAGGATGATTGTACTCCTCTACGTACGTAGTTTACGTTCTCCTGCTATTTAATAGACGTAGTGTTATATATACGAGTCCGATTGGGCACGGTACGTCAAATATGGTGGTAGGTCCAGCATTGGCGTTAGCAGGACTACAGGAGGGAGGAGCTCGGCATAAAGCATGGGGTGTTCGAAGATAGCAATCATAGGAGAGATGACCGTGGTCGAGGTCACTCCTAGCGTGTAGTGGAAGTAAATGCTGCAAGGGTTGTTGAGGCATAGCAGGCATTTTCCAAGTGTCGCGACGGCAAGAGTAATGCTAGTCTAGACCGCCCAATGCAGTGATAGTGGGAATAGGTCTGAAGAAAATTTGATGAGAACGAGCCGTAAATGTGATGAAACGGCGACTGTGCAGGTTAACCAATGGAAGTAGTATGTCTAGAGGTTTTGGCATTTAGGACGGAGTAGAAATACTCAGAAGTGAGAAATTTGAGTAAATTTTCAGGCAACGTGGCAGGGATACCAGTCACTACATTCGGACCGAGGGTCCGTATATATAAATAGAAGAACTTTACGTATAGTTTAACCACAAAGTTCTCTAATGATGATTCAGAAGCGTAGTGAATGGTAATATATGAACCCCTCACGTGAAAGCCTGGTGGAGGCCAATCGTGAGAGAAAAATTTATCCTGTGAAGTGAACTTGTACCGGTGAGATAGGTATAAGGGAAAAGAGCCCTTGAGAAAATGGACTCCCGAGTCATAGCTCGCAATTTTTGGTAAAACTCTTCTTGAACGACTTATGTATATGAAGACAATATGGTACTTCCTACAAGGTTGAGGTTAATGCTCCTGGGTGGGCGGAGCTAAGGGAGTTAGAGATTTAGTCAAAGAGTAAGATTGAATGTAATGGGGCTGGTGCAAGCCATAAGTGAAAACCCACTAGAGGAGTTAATGATTAGATCCTAAGTCGGGACTGTTAAGTCCCATAGTGCGTTCCTCTTGGTCAGCAGAACTAAGGGAACCAAGATGATAGTGTTCAGGATCGAGACTACCCAGTCCGAGAGGAGGGGTACCCAAACCGGTCAGCATGGCCTGGAGTCAGGAATTTTTGAAAAGATGTCTAGTGTGGATTCTAGGGCCACGCGTTTTATTTTTAGCTGGAAGTTATTTGAAGAAAAAATAACTCCAATAAGTTTTGCATTCCGGAGAGGACAAGCGTGTTATGTCCGGGAACCATCTAAATCACCAGAGAGATGGATAAGGAAGTATATGAGTTTTAGCCTCGAGTGAATGGGGTATATGACGACTCCTCACCTGAAAAAGGGTCGAGTTGTCATTATTCATCAAAACGTGAGAAACTTCGGAGATTATGAACATCTCTTAGTAATTGATTTCGGTGTGTGGGGACCTAAATGATGTGAGTCAATGTTTGTGGTATGACTGCTGAGCGGAGAGATCGAGCTCGCTGTTGTAGTTAGCTCTAAAGACTTAGCGATAATATAAGCGCGGTGCCACTTGACTCCTTTAGCAATATTGGAGTATGGTTGCACATATTGTCGAGAAATCGAATTTGAGCATATCGACTATGTGTTGTTCCGATAATGCTCAGTAAGAATACATGGGGAGAAGTCCCTTGTTTAAGTTCGGTTGCGAAAGGGAATACGACTGAATTTTTATGCACGTCAGGAGAAGAGACATTGTTAGATGCTAGGACATCAGTGGAGCCGGTAGTGGTGTGGAGAAACACTGAAAGACTTACCTCACCACGAAGGGATAAGTGGGACTTTATGGTCAAAGATTTGATTCTTTGTCTCTAGGGTATTGAGAATACCCACAAGATTGTAGTCACGTCGTGTAGACTAGGCTAGAGTTGAAGAAAAGCATGTTACGGGTGCGACATTTGCAATGTTTTTGCAAATGTACCCGGAGAAAAGGGTGTATGGGCACCCTAGTCAATTGGATTCCTTAGACATCCGAGATAGAGGGATGCAGAATATTTTGTACGACGTTGGGGAAATTAGGAAACAAGTCGTATCGATGAAATGGGTTGAACGTCATGGGAGATTGACGATGATCCAAGATTATATGTGCTGAGAAATCCAGCACACCCTATGGGATAAAAGTCGGTGGGAAATCGTTCAAATGTTATCTCTTGATATGGGAGACCTAACTGTGGTGAAGAAGTAGCGCAAGGTGCTACTTGACTGAGTGTTGTGAGTGACTTACGTGTTACTAAAATGTTGATCCTTATAAAGTAACCAACCCAAAAAGTGCGCCAATTGCGAAGAGTGCACGAATTGTAAAGTATAATAAACCCGGAGAGAAAGGGGAATAGAGTACCACTTCAGGAAAGATGACGTAAGTGGGAAGCGATGTTGAGGAGAGACGTAGTGAGATTGTCTCCAGATACACCTCTAGTTAATAGACAAGATAGACTCGAAATGAACAACCAGAATGTGATAGTGAACCCACATTCCCAATGATGGAATGAGGAGATAGACTTATAAATTATTGATGGGTTGTGAACATCATAATTAAGCCAACATTTAGTTGGGGGTAGCGAAATGGGTGACCGGGATGGATTAGTATGTAGTTGATAAGGGAGAGTGCACAGTGCCGCTCTACATGATTGTGAATCAGGATGAAATCCTAAAATTCCACCCTGTGAGAGAAGGTCAGGAAGGAATAGAGATAAAGTTTTATTTTGAGTACGTTGTGCTACCTACGACTCAATGTTAGTGAGAAAGAATGATGATACGCCCTTATGATAGTGGAATTTTGGAGAAGCCCACTGATCAATTCATAGGTTGAATGTATGCCTATAAGAGCATATTTATAGGTAGAGTAAGCACCTATATGGACTGTACATGAGGATTAGGTTCGTGGGTACCGATTACGAACAATACATGTACTTTGGGTGTGGTTCGAGGAGACATTTCGAACTTTTAGTCCTTAACGCGTGATATGAGGATATTCTATTGGAGTGTGACATTTTAAGGTATATGAAATGTGAAATATATGGCTCACAAATTGTCTACTCATGTGCGATGAGATATATATACATATATTAGTGCTCGAGATGTGATCCCGAGACAAGTAATTAATAACTATTGGTGATCGAGGTGGAATTCCGAGCCAATAACCCCAAAAGTGTTATAGAAGGGGGTGATTATAAAATAAGTGTTGGTAGTATATGTTATGTGTAAGATATATATACCTATTGATTTTTTCTACTTATGTGTGATAGTAAGTGTGCTTAATCTCTGTATTGGGGTCGATGATGTTCCGGACCAATACATGGGGGATCGAGTTGGGATCGATGATTTTCCGAACCAAATCGATGATAAATATTGGGATCGACGGAAGGTCTGAACCGACATGTGCATTACATTTACCTTGGGGTCGAGGAATTTCCGGACCAATGTAAATGATAGGATTATTAGGGCCGATGATTTTTGCCAGACCAATTTTCCTTAAAGTATATATAGTGTGTGAAATATATACCTTATAATATTCTACTTATGAGTGATAGTAGACACTTAGATGTTATATAGAGATATACGTCAAATGGGTAAATTAAGTAGGGAGAAACTTAATTTCAAGAATCAACGTTGGATTGGGAAAATCTATGGAGAAATTAAGTAGTGAGACTTAATTATGTTATGCGGCATGGGCAAAGTGCGATAAGAATTTATAATGAAGCAAGGCATGTACTTGGGGGAGACCGTTAGGATGTTATGATTTGGTATTGGGTATTAGAGGATACAATTTTATTTAAGGTCCTTAGCCTTAATACCAGCCTTATCCTAATTTCGAGGACGAAATTCCTTTTGCAAGGGGGAAGTATGTAATACCCCGTATTTCTGAATATTCCAAATATTCCATTTAATTAGATTGGAGAATTAAATGAGAAAATATCGTCTTGATTTAAATTACGTAAGAGTAGTAATTTAAAGAGTTTTATTTAAAATTGTAATTACGGTATATTAATCGGAAGATAGATACCGGTATATATTGCATCATTTTTATTTACTTAGTGCGAGTGGTAAATAGTTACTTAACGCGTGTAGACCGTGTTGGGGTGAGAACGAGTAATATTTTTTAAGTGACTCAAATGATAATTTAGAGGTCACCAATGAGTCCGGAAGGGTCAAATTAGTCAAAATAGTATACCCGGGGGTACTAGTTGAGTCCCGGGGTAATTTTGGACTAAACCGAGAACGTTCGGGGGCGTTTTGGTCTTTTAACATAAGAGGGTATGGAGACCTACGAAATTTAGAGTTTTATATCAGCCGTATGATAGAGGAATTAGGGTTAGAACACCCATGACAAACACCAATACCATTAGAGAGAAGAGAGGCACAACTTTCTAAAGCAAAAAGAAGATTTGGGAAGGATTCAAAGGGATTTCTACCATCTACTTGTTGGAGAAGAAGGATTGAAGGATGAAGATCATCAATCATCAACAAGAACCAAGAAATCAGACCCTACTGATCATAAGGCAAGTTGTTTATTGCAAAAATTATAAAGTTATAATACCCATGTGTAGGGTTTTTGAATAGTTTTGTTTAAATCATTATTTTAATTGGAGAAAGATGATATTTATACATGTTGGGATAGGAATCGCATGTAGAATGATTTACCTTATGTAGAGGATTAAGATTCAGATTAGACTTGATGATTTTTTTGGATTAAAATCTGGATTTTGAATGATAATATGGGAAGAATACCATAACTAGGGTTTTCAAGAAATTCTGGGTTTAATTCATTGTTTCTTTAAAGGAATTGGAGTTTTGATGTATTTGATACGTTTGTAACTGTCCTAGTATATGTGGAAACATGTTAGGATCATTGGGTCGAAGTTTGGTGGACAATAATGGAGTTTGGAAATTTGTTTATGGAGGAGAGGATCAACGAAGAAGACAGACTGCGTCTGTCCCTGTTCGATCGATCGATGGATCTTGAACTATCGATCGATCGAACCCAGCCGTCGATCGATCGACGCAAGCTGTTTTCCAGAAAATTTTATGTTTAATCCTTCGTTGAGTTTGGGAATGAATGAGTATTCTAGGATTTACATTATACTTATATGGGAGTAAGAATAAGACCAGTAGGTATATTGTTGAGGTCCAATAAGGCCATTGGGTGTAGGGCTTGGATTATGGACCGAGGAGAATAATTCGATTTAGTAGGGTATCGGGGACTTCGGAAATTGAGTTACGGGGCGAAGTAAATTCAATTTAAGTAATAGACCAGTAGGGTAAGCAATAACTACTGAAATTATATGTAAGGGGTAACTAGGACCCTCAGAGTTGTGTGTGTACTCAAATAAATACGATTAATGAGATAAATCTTAAAGCGAATATTGTACGGTAAATATATGAGATTAAAATATTACGTACGTATATAATTAATAGGTCGGGCGTGTACCTACTGAATTATGTGATCTTTTAGGTAGAGGGATTATACCTAAATTAATTATGTTAGGGTCGATGAGACATTCCGAACTAACATAAAGTTATTATATGTTTGGGGTCGATGAGAAATACCGAACCAAACTTTGAACTGGTGTCGCGATGAGAGAGTCTCGAACCAGAATATGTGTATATATTTATTTTTAAAATAGTTGGGTTCGTGGAAAGTTCCGAACCAACTCTCACTTGGGGTCGATGAATCATTCCGAACCAAGAGTCATTTACGTGTATAAAAAGGACCAAATAGAAATGACTGATATTTAGTATATATTATGTGTGAAATATATATATACTGAATGATATTCTACTTCCGTGTGTTAGTAGATTGATATATTTGATGTATTTGAAGATACATACTGAATTGGTAAGTTAAGTAGTGAAACTTAATTACGAAATGAACCTTTAGATAGAGAAAATCTATTTAGTAATTCAAGTAGCGAAACTTAATTACATAAGTGGGAAAGTTAACAAGTGTGAGAATTGTGGTAATTTTAGTAGTAAAACTAAATGGGAAGTCTTGAAAAATAACATAGATGAAATGTTACTTGAGAATTAATTAACATACGCGATATGTTAGTGAAAAGGTTGTACTGTATGGGCGGTACTGGAACTTGGGTATAGATAAGTTCAGTTGACTACTTTGGTTTTAATTAGCTTGGGAAGTATGGCTAGATAAACTAAGTGTAGAACGTTAGGTGTGCACGAAAGATGAGGGGTGAGTTAACTCAAGAGAGTGTACGAGAACCTAACATGTGTAATCAATAACCGCATTTTATATTGTGATAAACGCTTGCCAAATATTTTCAAAATGTTTTTAGTACTAACTCTTGCTATAAAATGTTTTCAAAACCTTTTAGGTGTCCAGCCACAGGGATGCCATGTATGATGATTCCATTCCAGAGACTCGGAGTTGTAGCACGGTGGATGCTTACAGGATTTTGACTAGGCGATATCTCTCATTCAGATCTAGTACAGGATCTCACACTCTTCTATGTATGGACTTGTTGTCCGGTATTAGTCTCAGATTTTAGATCCAGACTAGTGGTTACTCTATGGTTGTTTGGGATTTTTTTAGCCGATGGTTTATTCGGTAATACTTTTGTTCTGTTGTACTTTTACTTTGTTGTTTGAAATATAGTACATGATTATTTGTACTTTGTTCCGCATGGTTGATTTATCTATTTTAAGAAAGATAAAATTTGGCACCGGTCTAATTTTACTTAGGGGATTAGTAATTAAAAAGTTTTCGACAGTGATGCTAAGAATGAACCATTTGAGAAACCTGTTTTAATTTAATGAAGGCCTGATCACCCGATGTTTAATTAGGCGGGGTGTCACACATATTTATGTTGTTTGTTGAATCATATGATATAAACTAGCGATAGAGGTTTGAGTTGTTTTTTGTCAATTTATTTTTTGATTTGTTTTTTATTGATTCAAGGTTGTGCTTTAGAGGCTTAGATGTGTAGCCAAGATTGGTTGTGGAATAATATTCAATGTACTTGTTTTTTTAATAACAATGTTGATATGTGTTGTTTGTCTTTCTTTGTTTTTTTATTAACAAGGTACTTGTTTCTTTATATTTGTATTGTATTTTTGTAGATGGAGATTACACCGTCAACTCGAGACCTATGATTTGTGATGAAGAGTTCGAGCTAATGGAGGCTTAAGGCAACTTTTTAATAGTTAAAATGTTGTAAATATTGATATTGTATTCATAATTTATTGATATTATTTTTTTAACATGTTAATTTTTTTTTTTACTTTTTCAGATTTTCACGAGTTGATGATACGAGGATGACGTTGAAGTTCATTAAGAGTCACTTTAGGTTTAAATGGGGCGGGGCGGATTGTGACCCGTGAGGTTTAAATGGGGCGGGGCAGGGCGGGGCGGGTACAGTTTCATGTAGTATAAGCTTAAATGGATTCGGGTCTCCTTAAAGTAAACTCGTCACGCGGGCCGGGGTGGGCTAAGAATTTTTTAAATGGGGCGGGTTAGAGTTTTTAAAAGCCCACCCCAAACTCACCCCGTTGCCATCCTTACGCTCGTGCTTATCTTTACAACCAATTAAACAAAATGTAAACAGTCTCACAATCTTTCATCAAATATTTTGGTATTTACTATATTGAAACAAACCTAATTGATCTTCTTATCCTTCACTCATGCTTATTTTTCTCCTTCAGTGAAGTCATACTACCAACCAAGTCCTTCACTGTCCATAAAGTACTTCGAATTGTCGGGGAGCTCAGCCCAAATACCAAAAAATGGGTAGTCATCTATGCATGTCCTTTTCTTTTTCTTATGGACAGTGAAGGACGGTTTGCACAAATGGCTACTAATGCACTGAGTAAGAATACAAGAAATCTCTAACTAGTCATTATACTTCAAAAAAAAGGGTGGACAATACCTTATGTATATAGCTTGCATTTTACTGCTTTCTAACAGAAGGCTGAAATTATAGAAAGAGATAATAAGCAATGTAGAACATTGAATGTTTATATCGTGTGAGTCGTCACGACGCAAACAAGTATGTGACTTTAAAAGATACGTAAAACTTTAAGAAACAATAATTATGCGCCGAGAATTTGAAGTTAACAAACTAAGAACTACAAGTTGACCATATCAATTAAAAAAAAATAACATTGTGTACATTGAAGAAGGTTTTGCATATCTATCTGTCAAATAAGAATGGGCATAGCATTGAAGTTACTACAACAACATAAGCTTTTCGAAGAGATCTTTACAGAATAAAACCGATGACATCATAATTCCACATTTTCAAAAATTACTTTTCACTAGGTCTCTAGAATCAGTATATGTATACATATATATAAGTGTGAGAATCCTCAAATCTTATTGTAAACTAAAAGTCACATGGACAAAAGATCTAGATTTAATAGGAGCAAGAGCGAAGGACAAACCAATTCATAGTTACCTAAATTTCTAAAGAAACATGGAGACATTTCCCCCCCCTTTTTTTTTGGGGAGGGGGGGGGGGGGGGGGGGGGGGGGGTACAACTGACACACTAAATATGATTCCATAACATACAATTTTAAAAAAATGATTCCTTAAGAAATTTTCTATTACCGAACGACACAGCTACTTTAAAAAACATGATGGAACTATAATGAATAAAAAAAATGTCTAATAGGACCTATATATGATAACCTCTTGTCTTAAAATGAGAGAGTAAAAGTCGTTCAAAATTTGAACAATACCTTAATTTAAAGCAATGTGATAAATGAATCATGGATAGCACACGAAGCACCGCCTCATTAGGACTTATATGTAACCAACCAATCCATCAGGATCAGGGCTCGAAAAGAATCGTCTATCGAAAAGAGGAGCGAATGGAGACGACTAAGCAGGGAGAAAGGGAACCTGAGGTGCCACTTCCAGCCTCCTCTCCTCAAAGACAGGCTAACGTTTATTTTTTGTTTTCTGTTTAACTTTTACTTGTTCTATCAACCCTAACGTTCTTAGATTTATGTGTGCGTTTAATTGTTATTATTTATTTATTTTGATCATTCATAGCCTTAGGTTTGAAGATGAGGATCCGTTTACTAAAAACATTCATTCAATAATAGCAACAATAACAACAGCAATAGTATGGTTAACTCAGTACTCCACAAAATATCCCTATACAAGTTTTTTTTCCATGATGATGAAGGTTTTGTTTAGGACGCACGGACTATAATTAGTTAATTATATTGTTTTTGCCACACAGATTTAGGTTGGAGAAAATTCCTCACCGGTAGGTTGGTTCCAAGGGTGGAACTTCAGGGGAAAAGTGGAATGTTATCATGTCGACATCCATGTAGACAATGTGGAAGAGAAGATGAAGATTAGGCTCTCCAGGAATCAATCTCAACAGAAGCAAAAGCAGAACCAACAGCGCTTCTGTGAGATCATTGATCTTCCACACCCTCGATGGAACAAAGCCTTAAAAATATTCTGCCCAGACTCAACTTTAGCTGTGCCACATGATTGTCTCGGCATTGTGGCTGTAGTCCCTTATCTATGCTCTCCCGGTGGACATAGTTCCTTTAAATCTTCATTCATCTATTGCCTCGACGCTACCAACTTGGACTTAGGTTGGAAGAGGTATCACATGACTATTGATAGGATTTCGCCATTAATGCCTCCCATGCATATATATATATATATATATATATATATTCATATATTAAAAAGAATGAATTATTAAACCGGTAGTCCCATGGTTTTAATTTATTTGTTTTAATTTTATATTTTCATATATGAGGTCTTTGAAAAGTTTTCATTGAGCCCCAAAACCTTTGTGCCTGCCTGACAACAGGGGAGGTTTGTGTAATTTAATAATTAGAAATTAGAAATAAAATGTTGATCCAATGATGATTATCTTGTTCGTTTCCCATGTAAGCATGCTATATTAGAATGTTCCCGTAAACCATGTTTCTCACATGACGCACATATTCTTTTTATTGATTGATAGAGATAGCTGGCCAACAATTTTACAATTTATTATTAATTCATTTAAAGAAAGAAACCCTCACTTTCAATCCCTTACAAATTAGTTCGTAAATTCCACAGTATTTCTCTATTTCAGATGTGACTTTTTTATATTGATAAAACAGTAATAAGCTTTGTGTGGTCATGGTCATAATGTTTTTTAGAATTTTTTTTTCTTCTTCTACAAATCCTTAATTTGACGGATGTTGTGATTTGGCACCACAACTAATATATATATATATATATATATATATATATATATATATATATATATATATATATATATATATATATATATATATATACACACACACACACACACACACACAAACATACACACACACACACACACACACACACAGAGAGAGACTCTCATACATATGAAGTATATATACGTGTGTATAGTTTATAACATTTTGGAGAGTTAAGCACTTAATCATGTTGAAAAGTAAATCTAAAGAATCAATGTTGGAGGTCAACACCAAAGGAACACAGTCTATGGCATCAATACAGGAGCTTCTTCATCATATAATGAAACAGAGACACAACAACTAACCTTATAATGATGGATTGATTAAGGTCATCTGCAAGGTCCATCATCACAGTAAAAGTAATAAGAATGGATACTTTAGTAACAAAGTACCTAAAACTAAAAAAGCAATTGTTTTCCAAATTCTTTGAAGTCTTGTTTACCTCACCTCTCATCATCTCATTATATGTAGTGTCAGCTATAGCATAAACATGAGGGATGTCACAAAGCTTCTGCTTGTAGGCTATGACAAAATCATTTCCATAAAGTTGGACATCTTTGAAGGGATTGATTGCTATTAAAATAGGCCCAGACTTACTATGAAGGAAGCAAAGACAAGCATAAGTTGAATGAGTAGAAATAAAAAGACATTTCTTTATGCAAGTAAGATATTGAAATTGTACATACATAAATTATATCATGAGAATATCTACAATGGAGGTTACGAAGAACTGATGGCTTATTCAAATAACTGATGTAAAAGATCATCCACGAGCTCAAGGATATCCGGATTAATAGGTAATAGCTCTTCAGTTGACACTGTCACAACCTATTTTGACATCACTTTATTAGTGCTCCATATTATTTACAGGCTTTAAGAAGATGATGGACATAATTTATAAACTCACACTCCCATCTAAAAGCAAAACAAATGATTTTTCTCCCGAACTTGATTGTATATGTCCTGATTCCCACTACACGTTTTGGAGCCGACACCAAAGTCTTAAGTTTTTGAAACATAGTTTGTAGACTAAATGAATCCATCTTAGAAAAAAACACTTATTCTAAATATACAATTGAAGAGAAAACGACTGAGTCAGAAAAGTAATAGGAGGAACACTTGATATTGAGGCAGGATATATACCTTGTTGGTGAAATAACCAATGTTGTCATTCCAATCAGACTCCCTAAACCTGGGCAATGAAGTAAAAGAAGCAGGTTCTGGTACAACGCCTTCGTTCTGAGCCGTCTGAGCTAATACCGATCAACACAAACCACTCCTCACTAAAGGCACCTCCAAGATGACTGAATTCTACTATCATTTATTTCTTTCTATACTGATCAAGCTGGAACTCAATAAAGATAAGTCATTTACCTATTCATTATCATATTTCATTTTACATTCTCCATACAGGTATAAAAATGTGAGGCTATACAAGGACCACAAAATATGAAAGCGACATCTTGAATCTTCTTATCTGAACTTAAAATTACTGGAAAATATGATACCATTTTGAAAATTAAATTTAGACATTATACACCCTTGCGGATAAGTTTTCTAGCTTAAACACCTTAGGATAAAAAGATAAATTGCTGCATTGTTGCCTTTACATGCGGTTGATTTCCACCGAACCGTCGTAAAAAGACTTGTTATATTTACAAATCTATAGCACGTGGAAATGGTATCTTACAGAAGATTGCCATTTTTATAAGGTTATATTCTTATTTATATTCAGTTCTTATACGAATGGTAGAATTTTATACCAAGGTACTATGAAAGTTACAATTACACAAAGGTGCTCAACAATTTCTCTCCCAACGAGATTTCAAACACAAATGCATGAAGAGCATATGCAAACATACGAAGAACATCTGTCATTCTGTTGTAGCGTTGGCAAATGTCATTTCTGCCACTGGCATCACCGAAACTTAGTGGAGACCAAACAAATTGTTGAGCATCCTTTGTTACAACCTCAGAAAGATTTCTTCATGATCTCATTTCAAGCATTGTTAATGGTGGGTTTGACAAGATATTAAAGAACTAGTTTGTATATCAGAAGTTATGGAATGCAGATATGACATTCCAATCAAGATAGACTTAGGGCTAAGCTAGGTCTTTTCTTTTAATTAAGATTCTTGTAAATGCTTATGAGGTATAAGCTAAGTCCTTTCATTTAATTAACATTCGTGTAAATGCTTATGAGTTACTATGGGACCTTTTTGTTAGATCTTCCTCTAATGTGGATAATATGCCCTGCATTCTTTGAATAGATTTTTATGAATCAGTTTTAAGATTCAGAACCTTAATGGTGTTCCAGATATTTTATATGCTGGGATGTTTTACAACAAATAAAATATTTTTCGATTGAATTCGTGAGGAGAATTTGTTATTTATATTACCTTTCCACAAAATCATAGAGCTGCCAGTATATAAAGAAGTAGAACATAGTTTTCTGTATAAAATGTTTCTCTCAAGGCCTCAATGGTATCGATATCAGTTGGGTCTTGAAGAAATTAAATCTTTAATGTTCTTTTGTTAGGAGGGAGGATTCTTTTTGCAGAAGATTCAGAGTTCTCTTAGAATATTTCAAGCCCGACTATTTCAGCATTATGATTAGTCCATATTCCGACAATTTGGGGCCAACAGGAAATTCTGATTCACAAAGAAGAATTTCCAGTCGGCCTCATTGGTCACGACGATCCTCGCCGGTCATACAAGAAACACACACGAATATAGATGGTCGTCTCCCGTCTTTAGAACCTGACAATTTATCCCATGATTAATCGTTAGGAAATTCTTATTAGTTCGGGATTACTCGTTGGGAAATTCCTATTAGAATACAACCAAATTATTGTTTAATCATTAGGAAAGATAAGGGTTTAAAAATGACAAATCAACCCACATATAGACGCCCTAATTTGATTTTATCCCATGATTTCATCCATGGGATGAGATCCCAGATAGACATACAAATCCCAAACGACACATCCCCCAAGAGCCTAGAAAAAGACACAGAAGGATCTGATGACCACCTGCACAAGGAAGCAAGTAAAAGGGCAACACGACCAAACCTAATAAAAGGAAAAAGCTGCAACAATAGGGATTCGTTTAGGGGAAACACCCAAACTAGCCCCTTAAGCTACCGATAGTAAACATCGACTTGGATCTGCCATTTTATATAATGTTGAGCTTATACACTTTAGGTGATCTCAAAATTTCATGCCATTTTATATTCTTTTTCATAAAATAGGATTATTAATTATTATCAATCATATAATAAGCTACCTTTATTTGATGTAACAAATTATGCCCACTGAAAAGCTGGAATGAAATTGTCTCTAAAGTCGATTGACGAGCGCATTTAGCTTGCAGTTGAAAGGTGTGGACTCCTCTTAATGTGACTAATGATAATGTCTTTAGTCTCAAGACAATTTATCAATTGGACTGAAGATGACCTTAAATCATGAAATTTTCACTCTCGAGGAATAAGTGCAATTTTTGGTGCTGTCACAATCGACGAATTTTGTCTCATTATGATGTGGATCACGTCTAACGGAGTATGGGATATCCTCCTTCTCACTCACGAGGGTACTAATGTTTTGAAAGCTTCTAAGATTCATAATATCACCACATAATTTGAGATAGTTGGCATTCTTGAACTTGAAACGTTTGATGAATTTTATGCTCATTTTCTTATATTGTAAATTCATGTTATAATCTGGGTTAGCAAATTCCTGAAACGAGAGTGGATAAGAAAATTTTGAGGTCTCTCCCGTCCCATTTTTATTCTAAGGTTACTGTTCTAAAATTTTATAGGAATTTTAGATACTCTTAGGTTAGAAGAGCTCGTAGGTGATCTTGAAACATACAAATTTGATATTTTCCCCGGAAATAAAAGAAAAATGAAGAAATAGCCTTAAAGTTAAAACGAAGAAGAAAGAAAAAAAGTATTTCTTTAATAAATAAATCTAAGAGGAAAGAAAAGTTTTTTGACTTTCATTTCGACTTTTGATTTTGATCTAGGCATCTTGCCTTGTTTGCAAAAAAAATAAAAAAAATTCTCAAATTTAATAAAGAAAATTCTACCAAACTAAAAAATAAAAGTTTTGAGAACAATAAAAATTTCAATGCGGGAAAGAATGTTCTTGAGAATTATCAACGGAGAGATAGAGGTAAGTAGCCTAGAAATGTTGAATTGGAGAGATGCTATGAGTGCAAGGAGAAAGGTCATAAAGCCTATGAGTCTCCCATAAGGCTTAAGAGACAGGACAAAGGTAAAGCTGCATATAAGGCCACTCTAAGCGATAGTGATGTCGAGTCGATAGATTACGGGGATAATTCACCACATTAAAATAATCTATGTGCGTTCATGGTTAGTCACGTTAGTACGTCTAATTTGTATCATATCATCCAGGTTATTTCAAAATGTGATAGCCACGATAATTTTTTGTACCATTTTAAAAAGAGTGGGGTGATGAATAGAATTTAAGTGGGGAAGAAATTGACCTCCAATGCGCCTACGCCAATATTTCCAAAGATTATGTAAAAACCAAAAAGAAAAAGAAAAATTTGGCGCTTAGGGTGTTGGTTTTAGAAATTTTTTAGAAGTTTCAATAGAGTGTGAGGCCTCCATGAGTTAACTTGAGAAGTTAAAAGTTTCTTTGTGTGAGAAACTTATTATGGTAGGTAAGGAAAAGAGTTACTTGACCAACAAAGTGGCTAGTCTTACGAGAGATCTCCAAGGTTCGTTGGAGACTAGTGAGAAACTTGAAGTCTATATTTTTTAACTCAAGAAAGATTATGAACGTGCTAGGGAGGTCAAGGTTACTTTAGAGAACCCATCTAAGAAGGTTGAAAATATGTTCCTCGGTCCCATGTTATGTTTTAATGAGAGGCGGGGAATAGGTTATGATGATGCATCCACTTCCAATACTGCACCCGAATCGATTCCTGAGTTTAAGATGGATCTTTATGGGCATCGAATTAACCCACTAAGGAGAGCTCGTCCTAAGAGCTTTAACCAAGGTAGACCCAATAAATTCTTTGTTTGTTCTCAATGCAAACAAAAAGGTCACAAAAGAGATTTTTATTTGAATTTAGGGAGAGTTTCTCACACACATGTTCCCCAACATATTCCCATGCATGTTCCTACACATCCTCCCACACATTATCATAGATATTTTGCTAGTCTTCGAGAGTAAATAGAGTTTTTAGTCAAGTTTTCTCAAAATTTGATGGAGGAATTTCAAAGGATGTCTACTACTTTGTATAACACCTCCCGGGCTAAGGTCAAGACTTGTATCTAGTATAGGGTGTTTATCATTATTGATACCAAAACTTATCCACCTATATGAACCAATCAGAAATGGACACTTATATCCTTACGTATTAAAAATTCTAGTCAACAATTATTTGAATAACCTCAAAGATAGTTTTCTTGGTAGGCATGAAGACCAACATAAAGAATGCAGACCATCAAAGTAAATAAAAGGCCACCATATGGGAGATACAACAAAGGATTTTTTTGCACGTGGTATAGCCAATCAACCATCTCATTCATTATGTACGGGTGTAAATGCTTGAATATATAAAATCATTCCAACCCTTGATCTTCGGGTCACTATAAATACAATGTATCCCTTTCACAAAAGGCATGATAAAATGGATTCTAAGAGATTGTTCTTAACAAGATTACCTAACTTTCTGAAATCACTCAAATCAATACAATAACAGTAGACGTAGGTTTTCTTACACGGCAGTTGCACTTTAAAAACTCTTTGTCTTTTATTTGATTATATCATTGCAATCTTATATTTTATCTGTGATTAGAAAATTGAATCTACTCAATATTTTAACATCAACAGATTGACGTCGTCTGTGGAAACGTGTGTCTAATTGTCGTTCTCTATCTTGTATATCCTTGTTTAAGGGAAGATGAATGATCCTGAGCCTAGTGAAAGAAATGAAGGCAACCCAACCATCCCTTCTTCTCTGCCTACAACAACCGACTTGAAAGGAATCCTTACCAGTATTGCCACGGGTCAAGATGCCATGTAGGAAATAATAAGGCATTTAGCTCTGTCATTACAAACCAGATCTCCAGCCCTTTCCAGGCAGTAAATGGTTCCTTCGCTAAGGAGAGGAATGCCACCTCCACCTCCTAAGCATAGCCAACATAGATATTCCAGGTCTTCGCATGATAGGTCTTATCATCGAAGAGTCAGTTCATCGATTAGATCCACATAGTTCTATGATAGCCATTCTTTTTCTCCTAAAAGACCAAGCATTTTGGAAAGATTGAGCAGAGCTTCTCCTTTTCACCATTTGGGACCCCGAGAAAATAGAAACCCTCTAGAGAGTTATCCAGAACTAATCAACACCCATTCGACCATCAAGAAGCCTCAGTCAGGTCAAGATCAAGCATCTGATGATCTGTGAAAATCGAACAGATTTCTCAGGAAGAGAGCTCAGTGCGAACACATAGTTGGGACAGTCGAGCTGCTTCACAAAAGTCTGATGTGAGAAATCCATCATAGAAAGGATCAATCCAGCTATTGAAAGATCAGTCAAGAGAAATGGCAAAAGCAAATAATCCATTATAGAGGAATTTTGTCAAGGAATCTCCCTTTATTTAGGAATTTTTTTATTTTCGAACTCCATCTAAAATTGACCAAATTTTACACATCGAGCAGTATCAAGCTGCAACCGACATCTATTAAGTTCTTAATAAGAATATATGTGGAGAATTTTCAAGCACCATTATGGGTTCAGCCCAAATATAGGACAATAACTTACCCCAAGGAAATATTGCCAACTTTAACTAACTTGTTGAGTTATTTATCAGTAACTTTTGTTTTAGGGCCAAGCTAGTGAAGAGAGTAGCCCATCTTTTGAGTGTCAGGAAGCGAGTAGGGGAAATTACCAGGGAGAACATCACTCATTTTAATAATGAGAAATTGGAAGTGGTTGACTATGAGGGATAAAACAGCCATCATTGCTTTAATGAGTGGATTATTTCCAGAAAAGATATATTATTCTCTTGCCAAAGATCCTCCTAAAACCATGACTGATCTTATGGCTAAGGCGGGAAAAATCATGAACGCCAAGGAAGCAATGGCTGGAAAGTAGAGTACAACCACTAAGCCTGAAAAAAAGGATCAAAAGGAGCAGAAGAAGCAAAAATTAAAGAAGGATGATAAGCTCAAAAGGTATGGAGCATATACTCCATTGACTGTCAGCATTCACCATATCATAGAGGAAATCAAACATAATAAAGATTTGTGATGACCCGAGAGGTTGAGGGCACCACCTAATAGGATAAGTAAATCTAAATATTATGAGTTCCATAAGGATCATGACCATCACGACTGATAACTATATCGTTTTGAAGAACGAAGTGGAATCCCTCCTTCATCGAGGAAAGCTGAGTAAATTTGTTGATTAACAAGAAAGCAGAGAAACAAAGGGAAGGTTAAATTCCTCTGGAAACCCAGAGATAATTGGAAGAGAATCCATGTAGATGGGTATTTAGATGATCCTGACCTACTAATGAAGCCTAAGCAACCAGGGCGCGAGGTAGCTATGATAAGTTTTAGTTCTTTTAAATGTCATGTAATTACAGGTGGCGATACAGGAGGAGGATGTGACACCCCGCCTAATTAAATACCGGGCGATTACTCCTTTATTAAATTAAATCAAGGTGAACAGTTTGGTTCATTCTTAGCATCACTGTCGTAAAAATAAACTTTCCAATTTAACACCCTAAATAATTAAGCTAAGTGTCAAAACCATATTTAAACATTACTTTCCAAATTTTTATTTAAAGAAAATAATTTATTTATTTATTAACAACATTTCAACAATTAAGAATTACACCACAATAAACCTGGAACACAATCCAATTAATTTAAAACATTCGTCAATCAAATGTCAACATGCGAAATATAAAGTAACACAATTCAAACTGAATAAATCCCATTGTGACAATACTAGAAATAACTGAAATACAAATGTCCCAATAACAATGAAATAATGGAAAGGGCGACACATGCCCAATAAATGAGAATACTAGAAGTGGAGTAAATAAAGGAAGTCGTCTACGCAAGTGACCTGCAACTCCCACCTAAGCGGCAGCACGTTCCTTTCAAGGGATCCTAAGCAAGACGCCCTTGTGGCTGGGCACCTGAAATATATACATATATATACAAGAGAGAGGGAGAAAAAGAAACGGGTCAGAGCCCGATAGTGTGTATGATTTAAAATTTTTTTAGCAAGTATTTAAATTGATACAGGACAATGCAACAACATATTAGAGCGACACTCTCTTGAGAAATTCTCACCTCTCTTCTAATGTGCACGCCTATCGTACTAACCTTCCCAACGGTTTATCTTATCATTTTATCATACTAACCTTCCCAATAATTTAGCTTATCTTAACTTACTCATAAGATTTCAAAACCGAACAATATCATTGTTTAAAAAGAATACTTCCAACTAGCAGCACAACTCTCGTTTTAGCTTTATTAATTTATAAAGTTTCCCAGTGTCATATTATATTTTCACAAAATAAGTATTTACTATTTGAGTCATCAACCATGTCCTACTTATCAAATCACAGTAGGCAGTTTCAAATTTCCAAATCTCATATATATATTAACTACTCGTATAATATATATAAAATAACAGCACCCCAAATAAAACTATAGTGCGTGCATACTTCTACTATCCAAACCCCATACCACTCATATCAAGGGGAATACAAATTCGGAATCACTCTCGAACTGTATTAACACATACACAAACAAAATCGAGGCAAAGCATAGATTCCAAGTCTCTAAGAGGATGGCACATACTCGCGTCTCTTAGGACCGTCTGAACTATCAATTTGATAGCCTGTACCAAGGATATCTACCTTCTAGGGTACAAGTAAATATCCCCCATAAAGGTCCCATCGAGATAAGACTGTCCCAGCGCGGTAACCTCAAGGATAGCAAGTAGCGCGGTATGTTTTTCACATGTATATAATATATGTACACACAATCATATAAATATACCACTTTTATCATATTAATATAGGTTCCTCTCGTCACCCATAATTACAACATTTATCCTTAATTTCACATTATTAGCATTACGTATAAGGTTTCATCTCTAACCTTAACTCGAAGGGTTTTCTCACTTATTATGTGACACTCGTGGACTCTATCCTTCCAAGTAGAAAATTTAGTAGGTATACCTCTATTCACTATCGTAGCTATTCGCCGTAATCTCTCACTTGAAATACGTAGTTTCATCGTTCATTATATAATTATCCCAAAAGCAAAATTCTCGTCTTATAATAAAGTTCCCAACACTTATTCATATGTCCTACTGGTCTTTCCTATCTCCCAAACCATTTTATTAAGAATACCCAAGAATTATTTCACGATATATTTAATTTAACTAATTAAACAAGGGAAATAGGAGTCTGCCAGGAGGGGTCGATCGATCGAGGTCTGGGGCTCGATCGATCGAACCTTCGATCGATCGAAGCTCTGGGCTCGATCGATCGATCAAACAGGTATTTTGATTTCTGCAGAATTGCAGTCACGGGTTCTACCACTTTTCTTCATCCAAATCCATATTTTCCAAACCCAAACGTCCCAAAAATTCTACTATTAACATTATAACAATATACCAGATGTTTCTAACGTAAGGCATGTACATTTCTATCATTTAAACATGGATTATCAACCCAAAATTTCATCTAATTATCAAGAACCCTAAAATTTTCTTAAACAGGTTTCTAACAAATTTTCTCCAGAATTTCCTTCTTATTTACACCAAAATTTCGTGGGTTATCTGTCTACATCACAAGAGACTTCCAGAATATGGTTTAAATCTTTACTACATGCAAATTCCTATCACAATTTGAGTTTTCTTCCATATATTTCATCCCTAATCATTCCTAAACTAATATGGAAATTGCACCAACGAAAGCAGCAAGATAAACACTTGCCTGGGATTTTCGACGTTCTGATTTGCAGATGTTTTTGGTGTGATTGCGTAGCCCGTTGCGCGATCTACGCGTTGGTGGTGGTTGTGGTGCAAACGGATGACTTTTGGAGCCTTGGATTGCCTTGGAAGCTTTCTTCTTCCCTCTCCTATGGCCATCACTTGTGTTTGAGTTTTCTAACCCTAGCTGACTAACCTAAATGGCTGATATAGGTTTTTGATTTTCGTGGGTTTAATTACCCATAAATGTGAAATGTCCAAAATGCCCTCCCGGGGTACCAATTAGGCCTAAAAACGCCCCGAGACCCAAACTAAACTCCCGGGTACACTTTTCTGACTATCTCGACCCTTTCGGACGCATTGGCGCACTCAAAATGACCATACGGGCAAATTATAAAATATTCACTTTTTATTTATCAAAATTTAGTCCCGACGCGACACGAGCACGGTTCGACTTAAATTTCCGAAATTGTCATTTAACTCACTCATGACATTCAATATAACCAATATAATATATTACTTTGCTTATTAGTAATATTCAACAAATTTCCCTTAATTACTAACTCTCGTCACGTTAATAATTATAACATAATTAATTTTCGGATTTTTATTAAATAATTCATTCACATTAACTTTAATAAATCCCCAAATTAATATAGCATAAAAAATACGGGGTATTACAGAGGAGATCACACTGCAGAGAGAAAGGCCTACCTGAATGAATCACATGCCTATTCTTATATCCATAGAATTAATCTGAACGAAGATGATCGACCAAGGAAAGTCAACAAAGTCAAACTGGTAATCGGCTTTTCTAAGAACGACCTCTCTGGGGTATCGTATCCCCGTGATGATCCATTGGTCATCAAGTTTAGAATCCAGGATGTCATCATCGTCAGGGATTTTATTAATAATGGGAGCTCAGCTGATATCATGTTCTATCCCTGATTTCAGAGTTTAGATTCGAAACTCAGTCGGCTAAAACCATACCACAAGCCAGTGATAGGTTTTTCAGGCAAAAAAGTCTACCCCTTAGGAATGTCAATCTAGAAGTTTTGTTTGGCACTTGGCTAGCAAGCCGCACTAAAAAAGTACGCTTCTTTATAATGGATAAGAAGTTTAGTCTTCCTATAATGTGTTCCTTGGCAGAGTGGGGCTAAAGAAGTTTGAAGTCGTACCATCCATAGTCCATCAATGTTAGAAGTTTCCAACACACTTTGGGGTTGGTGTTGTGAAAGCTGACTAAAAGGTATCCAGAGAGTGCTATTATTCCTCACTCTAACAAGAGGACTTGGTTGATTTAAAGAAAAATACCACCACTTACCAGATAGATACTACGAAGCCCAATAGTGAATCAGAAGTTCAAACTCTAGATTCCCGAGATGAAATAGATTTAGTCAAAGGGAAGATTATTGAAGCCACTGAAAGCATAATCCTGGATGATGACAAACCAGAGAGAACCACTCAGATCGGCTCCACACTAGATCCACTCCTTAAACAGGAATTGATTGCGTTCTGGAGACAGCGGAGGAATGTGTTCGCTTGCAGTCACGAGGATATGCCTGGGATTTATCCCAACCTCCTCCGTCATGAGATCAGCATTAATAAGGATGACAAGCCGATCAAGCAAAGGCGTAGGGTTTTGAGTCCGGAGAAAAATCAAGTTATACAGGAAGAGGTGGAGAAACAACAAAAGGCACAATTTATTAAGGATATTAAATATCCAGTCTGGTTGGCCAATGTTGTGATGGCCAAAAATAGAAATGATAAGTGGATAATGAAACCAAAAGATAGGGAAAATACTTCTTTCATCACCAGCCGAGGTACTTATTGCTATAATGTAATGCCCTTTGGGCTAAAAATATGTTGGAGCAACATATCAAAGGTTGGTTAACAAGGTATTTAAAGACACAGATAGGGAAGAATTTGGAGGTTTATGTGGATGATATGCTGACTAAAAGTAAGAAGGCTTCGTACCATATCAAGGACCTCAGTCAGACTTTCGATCAGCTAGAAAAGCATTAAATGAAACTAAATTCGACCAAGCGTGTGTTCGATGTCCAAGAAAGAATTTTAATTGGCTTCATAGTAAACCAAAGGGGAATTGAAGCCAATACATCCAAAATAAAATCTCTGATGGAAATGTAGTCGCTAACTTGAAACAAGGATGTATAAAGGCTTACTGTTAGAGTATCAACTTTGAACATTTTTATTTCTTGGGACACAGATATGTGTTTGCCATTCTTCAAGGTGCTTAGAAAGACCTTTTAATGGAATGCAGAATATGAAGAAGCATTCCAAGAATTAAAGAAGTATATGAGATCAAAACCTTTATTATCCCGACCTATTTTGGGAGAAAAGTTATACTTATACTTAGTTATTTCTTAGTCTTTAGTTAGCTCAGCCTTTGTTCGATTGAATAATGGAGTCTAAAAACCACTTTACTAGTCCAACAAAGCATTCAGGGGAGCCAAAATCAGGTATCCACGCTTGGAAAAATTGTCCCTAACACTCATTGAAGCCTCTAAGTGTATGAAGCCCTACTTCCAAGTACACACCATAGATCTACCTCTTCAACAAGCACTCCACAAACGAATATGTTAGGAAGATTAATGTATTACACATTATAATTGGGAGAATATGACATCGTCTATGAACCAAGGTCCTCATTGAAAGCTAAAATTTAATTATTTCAACTACATCAAATAATCTTTTAAATTGGTCAAGATTCTCTAGCTTATGGTCGCTTCTCTATAGTAGCAGTTATTGATTCATTGAATTTGCTTCACTAATAGGCTAACGATTCAACTCTGACCGGTATGGACCAGTACCAAGATCGAGTCCTAGACAAGTGAACCTCATTTTAATAGTCAGAATAGTAATAATGAAAATGGCTCCTTCTTTAGAGAGATTATATGAGCAAATGCCTGAACCAAAATATCTTATTGCTATTAGAGCATGCACAATTACAAGGGGGATGTTTAGTACTGATTCTTACATTGCAGAGTTCACCTATCCAAAAGTTACCAAATAACAAAACTTACCTATCGAACATACTTCTGTTGAAGAGAGCTCAGCTCAAAAGTAAGCTAAACTTGCAGTCGATCAACCTGAATTATCTAGACTCAAAAAATGGCTCAGAAGTGTGAAGAGGAGAGTAAGAAGATATTCCACCATGGAGTTCTATCAACAGAAAGCTTCAGAAGTGATATCATGTTATGGAATTTATACGTGAATGGATCTTTGTGTGTGACTGGGAGTGGAGCAGGTATAATACTCAATACTCCTGATAATATTGATATTGAATATGCCATTAGGTTTCAATTTAAGGCATCAAAGAATGAAAAAGAGTACGAATATTTGATAGTCGGACTGGAATTGGGCCATTCATTAGGCACCGAGTAGCTAGTGGCACATAGTGATTCAAAGCTGGTTATCAATCAAGTGCTTCATCTATATGGAGTTAAGGGAGAAATGATGACTAGATACTTGGCCAAGGACGTGGAAGTTATTTTTAACTTTTCAGGCATAGAAATGAACAAAATACCAAGAATAGTTACCGACCGAGCTGATACACTTGCTCGGCTAGCTTCAGCAATAAGAATTAAACTCTGAAGAAGCATTCAAATTGAGATCTTGGCAAATGAGAGCATAGATGAGGACCTAATGGTCAGTTTCGTTAATATAGATTTGGGACCTTCTTGGATGGATTCGATCAGAGCTTACATTGAAGATGGAATCCTACCAGTCGATCCCAAAGAAGCCAAAAAGTTTCGGTATAAAGCATCTAATATGTGTTAGACAAAGGAGTTTTATATATAAGGGGATTAACTATATCCTTATTGCGTTGTGCTCGTCTATTGGAGGTGTAATATTTGATTAAGAAAGTGCATGAAGGTTCTTTTGGAGATCAGTTAACTGGTCGGTCGTTATTCCAAAGAATCAACACACATGGATACTACTGGCCGACTATGAGGGCAGACTATAAGGACTTCACAAGAAAGTGTGATAAGTGCCAAAAGTTCTTTATAATTCATTAGGCACCCAATGTTGCTCTAGATCTAATTACATATCCTTGGCCATTCACTATTTAAGGAATTGAATTGGTCGGCCCACTACCGACTACCAAAGATAGATTCAAGTACCTAGTAGTTGTTATTGACTATTTTATAAAATGGGTGGAAGTACAGCCGTTGATTGAGATGCCTTATGAGAAGGTGTATCAGTTCATATGGAAGAACATCATATGTAGGTATGGGATGCCCTATGCCTTCATTATAGACCATGGAACCCAATTTGACAACGATGCGTTTGAAGAATATTATGTTTATTCCAAGATACAGAAACTTCATTTTGCACTAGGCCATCCACAAAGCAATGATCAAACGATAGTAACAAATAGAGCCTTGCTCAACGGACTGAAGAAGAGTCTTGATGCTACTAATGGAAATTGAATTAATGAATTACATCATGTTCTCTGGGCCTACAAAATAATGCCGAGAACAATAACTGAAGAGACACCTTACATGCTTGCATTTGGGACAGAAGTCATGGTACTAGCCGAGATAGGCCCACCAACTCACAGGGTGTTGAATTTTGATTATCCAATAATTGACTTGATGAGACGATTGGAATTAGACATGGTGGAGGAAGTTCGAAAAGATGTTTCTCTCAGAAATGCTACGTACCAACATAGGCTTGCTCGCTTCTAAAACAAAATGGTTAAGCCGACCAATTTAAAATAAGGCGACTATGTCTTTAAGAAGTTCATCTAGATTGGCAACAAGCTTGAGGTCAATTGTTATGGCCCATATCACATTTCAGCAGTCATCTGACCAGAGACCTATTGACTTAAGACGCTAGAAGGGGAAGAATTCAAAAACCCCTAGAACACCGAGCACCTTCGAAAATATTATCAGTGATTCATGGCATTGGCATATTGTATTTCTTTTACTTTATGTTTAGCATAACTATTTTTCAAGTTAAATAAAAATCTTTATTTTAGTTCCTTTAATTTTTTTCAGAGTACGGCGATAAACATCCCCCAGATTCAACAAATAAAAATTGCCACTTAGTCTTCAGCTCTTGCCAATCAACAGCACATACATAATCATGTTGAACTTATTTGTCGATCACCATCATATACTTAACAAGTTTAACTTATAAAATTCGAGATGTGCCAAAAGCTTAATGCCCAGTCTTATCCCACCCCACTTATTACTTCATGTATGACTCCGTATGTATAAGTCATGAACAAGAATTTATTACTTCATATATGAGTTCGTATTAACAAGTTACGAATAAGAAGTATTACCCGACCACGTTAAATACAGGAATACATTCCTAACACACTTAGTCAACATTAATAATTTACTTCATGTATGATTTCTTCTTTAACAAGTTAGGAACAAGAAGTCTGTAAAACTTCGTATACAACTCAAACAGTTACAAACAAGTTTTACTCGACTAAGTTAAATACCGGAAGACATGTAAACATTCCTAAACATTGGACTACACACATATATTCCTCATACATTTGGTCACGACTAATAACTGATGCTAAACTTGGATCAATAAAACTATTTATAGTTTCATCTTAGTGTATTAGTAGAATTTATGGCCTTACAATCACAGTCTAATAATTCATTATTAAACGATAACTCAGTTGATTAATCAATTAAATAATCATAAGTTGACAACACAAAAGTACGAATTCTTATTCAAATACTAATTGTATTACATTCAAGATCAAATGAATAATAAGATACATAAAAACTATTCAACTAGACGATTTTCTTGAGCTTTGGAAGTTAGCTGCACTCTCTCCATACCAGCCGGAGGATTATCTAAAATGTAAGGGGATGCATTGATCAAACGAGGAGGATGAACTATTTCATTTACATCATGTACTCAATAATCTCCCAAGTATTTGGTGATTAAGCATTAGGGAATAACACCAGTAGGAATCCATGATATGTCCAATTTGAATGGAGGCTTGTCACAATCTAGAAGACCAGGCTCATTCTAGTACCATAGCTCGTTGTTACAATCATTTTTCAGTAAATTCAAGCAGTTGGTCCATCCACACTTATAACCCTCACGATGGGTCTGGGAAGAAATGATCGTCAACAAGGCTAAGAGCCTCATTGTAGCCTTCCATCCACACCTCTCGGGTTTATTTATGAAATTGAAAGGTTAACCTTTCAACTTGATGTTGAAGTTTCTTCAAAATATCACTCTTCACCTTCAACTGAACAAATTGGTCAACAATTTCTTTATCCTTATCTTTTAGCTTCACAAATAACTCAGCAATAGCCTGACTCTTTACCTTTAACTGGGCAACTTAGTTGACTAGTGTTTTATTGGTCCTTCCCTCATCTACAGTTAGTCGGGTAGTCCTCTATTGCTTAGAAGTTTTCTCGGGCTTAGTTTTCTTTAGAGCTTCAAGTTCCTCTACTAACTTGGCATTCTCAGTCTCTAAGACAGAAGCAACTTCATCAAGACCACTGACAGATGACTTCTTCAAGTTGTCCAACTCATTTTTGAGCTTATTATTTTCCTTCGTAATAAGTTTGGTATCTCCTTAGCTTCATCCACTTCTCGGCTCAACAGGAATTCCTTCCTTCTATATATAGAAGCATATTCTTTCATCTTCTTCTCAAAGCCCTAACCTTTGCTTAATGCTTGGTATTTAGCCTCATAGTCAGCATGGAGTGAAGCCAAAGTAAACTTGTGGTCTTCTTATAGATCTTCAATCATTTCATAATAAGGAGCATTATTGTCCACTGCGTTGTCCAGTAAGCAATGAATGTGGATGTATGAATCTTTAACTTAGTCGGACACATCTTGTCCAAGTAAGTCGATTAAGTATTCTTTGGATAGAGGAACATGGCTAGCTTTCAAAAGATTTCTACTCCGCGTGAGTAGATCGGATTCAGCAGAAAGTATGGCCTTCTTCCTAGCATCAAACTAAAAATTGCAAAGGTAAGTGCACAAGTATGACTACTGAGCAAACATAACATAACGTATGAGATTTCATTCAACCAAGTAATAAGGCATAAGTATGATAAATATAACACCGTTAGCCAATAGGAGAAACGTTTTCATTAATAACCAAAAGGTGTTACATACTACTGGTCCTATTACAAAGAAAATGAGCAAAAAAGAAAAATAAAGGAGTTAAACCTTCTCCTTGTTCTGAATATTGCTCCTAGAGGGATGGTCATCAGAAGGGGAAACTTCCTCAATAGGCTTTAAAGTAGACCCAATAGGATGAAAGGATTATTCCCCAAACCCTTCTTCATCATCAAAATCTTCCACCAAGTTTGGAGGAGAACCTGGGTCATGCCTGAAGAACAATTCAGGGTCCTCTGCAGTGCCGACCTCCCTGAGAGATTCTGACCAACCATCCTTAAAATATTTCTTCCTTACGAACTTAATTTCATAGGAGGCAACCAGAAACGCCTTATCCCAGCCTTTATTAAAAGAGTCATATGTTATTTTCTTATTATTGGCCTTCTCTACAACAAACTCAGATGACAGATTTGTATCTTTCTCCTCGGAAGACTTTGAGAGAACTTAATTTTCCACCAATTAATTTTCGGCCACCTTGGCCTTAATTTCAGCAATTGTCAAACTAGTCTCAGTAGTTACCAGTTTTGCCTCAACAAGGGTGGCTCTATCAATAGACGACTTCATCTCGGCAGCCTAAGTCTTCTGCTTAGACTCCAATAGCTGCCTTGAATCCTCAACAGATTGCCTTAGACCCTTAAGGGCCTCCTTAACATCTCCTCGCAAAGAACAAATTTGATCGTCCTTTTCCAACATTTGAATGAAATTTACAACAAAAAAATGCATAAAGGACAATATTATATTACAAAGAGTACGATAATAAAAACAAGACATCAAAGGTAAGTACTAGAGGATAAAGAATTACCATAGCTAAACTTTGGCAAGCATTTTCTGCCAACTTTAATCTTGGCAGAGGGACAAGATTTTCTCTACCAGCAGAGTGGGTACCAGTCTTGATTAACTTCCTGGCCACACCAGGATGAACAACAACTGAGGATGACCCTGCAATAGCCAAATCCTCCTGAATCCTCTCGACCAACTCCTGGTTAGTAGAACTCTTCTCAACCTGCTTACCAGACAAACCTTTTCTTATCCTCTTGAATTGAGGCACAATAATATCAACTTCCTCAGAGGTGATGACTTGAGGAACCTTCTCTTTTTCAGAAACCTTAGATTTTTTTTCTGTCTTCTTAGCATCACCAGCCTTTCCAGTCTTCTCAGTAACTCTTTTAGCAGTGGGAGACAAAGCTCTAGTCATTAGGTCATGGATTTTTCTTTCCCATACTGGCAAGTGGAGAAGTGGGAACATTAGATATATTCAACGACTCGAAAGAGGATGAAGTCCCAAAGTCCTTCTCAGCACCCAAAGATTCCTCAGCAAAATAAGTTAGAATTGGTTCATCTTCAAGATTTATAGGGTCTAAAGCTGCATAAGTGGTGGGCCTAGCAACAAATGAGGTAATTGAACTCATGTATTGCAACAAATACGAGGTAGCTTTAGGGTGTTCCTCTTCAGTCCTCTAGTGAATGTTCTAAAGGAATTTCAATTCATGGATATTGACATTCCCTTTTTTAGGACACTTGTTCTTTCTCTCAATTGTGCAAAATAAGAAACAAGAAAAGAAAACATTAAGTCAACATATCATCAAACAGTTGGTTATCAAAAAACAAAGGAATACAGTAATTAAATTCAATAACCTATGCCATGTACCACTTGGGGGGCACCTAGGCCCATCACACACCTCTCCTCTTTGAAGAGGAACATGTTGCCAATTCTTTGTAATAACTCCATAGTCAAAATAGTTTTTGTTAGAGTCTGGCAAATTAACAACTAGGGCCCTATTGGTAAACCTAGTCTTCATGTAGTAAGTACTGTCACTGGTACTCCATTTGTAACAAAAAATGAGCTCAGGAATGCCAATGTGTGTTCCATATATTTGATTAAGCTTATGTATCCCATTCACTACTCTCCAAGTGTTGGGGGCTACCCTAGCAGGGACTACATCAAAGTATTGATAAAACTCTAGACAAAAATGATTGGGGGGAAAAGTGAAACCACACTCAGCAATGAACAAAAAGGGGAATCTAGTGACCCTCCGGTAGTGATAACACCTCAACAGGAGGTACTGGCATTTTTAACTCTACCACGTCAGGAATGTTCCTTTCCCACCTAAATTCATCTAGAGAATCCCTATGAACTATGCAAACCATGGCAACAGTAAGGAAAGAACGAAATCAAAATGAAAGAGAAGAAGAAAGCTTACAAAAAATGGTGACTGAAGCAAAGGAAAGCTCAAAAATAGAGAACTTGAATAAGAAGGCGAGTTCGAAATATTGGAAAAGTTATGGTGTGAAAAATTGACAAACTCTCGTCTTTTATACCTTACTTGGGAAATCTTGCAAGAAATATTTACTTATATCGACAATTGATGTTCTAACGGCTTGACAGTTCTAAAAGCGCAAAAATACCAACATACCCTTTGGTAGTTCGGTAATTTTCAAATTATTTATAAAAATTCCACTGCAAAATCTAAACATAGAAAATTTTCACAAGTCCTACATGTCGACATGCGCCAACCAACTTTGAATAAAATATACTCCACCCTTTCAACAAAATCATTAAGAATGAAGTGATGGGGGTTTCTGTTGATACCAAAAATTATCCACTTACGTGGACCAATCAGAAATGGACACTTGTCGACGTGTCAAAAATCCTAGTCATCAGTCATTTCACTAACTCCGAAGATAGTTGCTCGATAGGCATGACAACTAACATGAAGAATACAGACCATCAAAGTAAATAAAAAGCCACCACACGGGAGATACAACTAACGATCGTTTTGCACGTAGTATAGACAATCAAGCATCACATTCAATATGTATGGGTGTAAATGCTTGAATATATAAAGGCATTCCAACCATTGATCTTCGGGTCTCTATAAATACAATATATCCCATTCACAAAGGGATGATAGAACGGATTCTAGGAGATTATTCTTAACAAGAGTAACTAGATTTCTATAATCACCCAAATCAATACAATAACAGTGGGCGTAGGCTTTCTTATATAGACGAACCTCTTTAAAAACTCTTTATCTTTTATTTGATTATCTCATTGCAATCTTATATTTTATTGGTGACTAGAAAATTGGATTTAGTCCATTTTTTGACATCAACATTCATATTGTTATGTTTTATACCAATTACTAGAATGTATTTTTGTGTTTCGATTTTTTGAAAATAACAAAAGGATTTTCCTTTCTTTTAGAAAATGTTTGAAATTTTCAAAAATATTTTATTTTTGATAAAAAAATTTGAAAAGATTTTTATATTTTGGTTTACACCATATATGGCTGCGCATATAGATGTTTGAATCATAACTGCATCCATCCTTTCATGCGACTTATTTATGGTGTTATGATACTTAGCTTCGCTTCTTTTATGTGATTAACAATAAGTGGTTAACATTGCGTTGTTCTTTGATGATTATTTTCTTCATACTAGACTCTTTATTGCTTTTATTGCACACATGCACAAATTTTTTAACATTGTACTTGTTTATCATATGTCGAATATGGTGTTCTCATCTCAATAGTGCTTAAATCGGCTTGTGTTTCGGTCGTATTGGATCGAAAAATGCCTCTTCGAAAAAAAATCATTTTTTTCGGAAATAAAATAATTATTCTGATTTTCGATCCAATTTTTTTGAAAAATTTAAAAAAAAATCCAAATTCAGAAATCGGCAAAAATAAAAAAAAAATCACAAAATATATCAAAAATCCAGAAATTTTGGAAATTCCAAAATTTCAAAAAAATAAATTTTTGATTTTCGATCACTCAAAATTCTCATTTTAAAGAAACAAATAAAATGGCTCATCCTAACATGTAAATACATGAAAATTGTGCCCATTTTTCATTTGTATAGAAGTTAGGAGGAAACTCACCTTTTATATAGCACACTTTGGAGCCATCTCCCTCTCCTAAGCGATGTGGGATATGAAAAACTTCCAAAAAATCGGAAAAAATCGAAAATCGGAAAATAATTCGAAAAAAATCAAAAATACTTTAGAAAAAATCGGATTAACATCGTTTTGAAAAAAATTAAAAATTCGAAAAATCGAAAATTCAGAATTATTTTCGACTTCTATCCGATTTTTTTCGAAAAAAATAAAAAATCGAACAAAAATTTCATCCAAATTCAGAAAAAATTGGATCAAAAATTGAAAAAATCGAAAGTTCGAAAAAAAAAACACACGGCCATATGCTTAATAATGAACTAAATGTACTAAGAACAAATTGTTCTTGTAAGAGCCATTGCCCGGATTTATTTTCTCAAAAACTTTGATATTATTTTAAAGAAATGAAAAGGGGCCAGGAAAGAAGAAATCTTCTTTGCATTATAGGCCACCATTGACAGGGGCCTTAGAGACGATTTCGACACACAAAAACAAAAGAACCAAGGTCATTTTTTTATATCATTCAGTCCTCACTATCATGAGCATTATGATTCCTTCCAAAATTTTAAAAATGTATGATTAAAGTGTGAGATTTTGAGGCTGTTATAAGTTGAAGAGCAATAGGTTTATACAATGACCTTCCTTAAAATATTATTAAATAGTTTGGCATTATTAATTTGAAAAGCATTAAAATTCATGACATTTTACATAAGTCGAGCCGATTTCACTTTGTTCAAAAAATTTACGCCTAAGGTTGAAATTAAGTTCTTTCTTTATGATCATCTCTTTGACTTCGTACACCTTTGCCTTGTATGCCTGTGTTGATTTTCTCATGATTTGAGTTCACATAATTTCATTCTATTTTCATGATTTAAATATTTTTGTGCGACTCCATACTGTGAGTGTTTATGCTTATACTTATATATATTTTTTATGCATATGTACTTTTTATATACACAAAATTTTGAAAATTTTTTAAAAATAGTTTTTTGCTTTATTGGAATCTCATCGCTTGTGCTTAAATTGTTTATTCTTCATGATGATATTTCATAATTAGATTCGTGTGATGCTGACATTTCAGGATTAGTTTATAATCCTTTATTTATCCGTATTTTTTGCTTTCGTTATACTCCATGCATCACAGTATTTCTTTTGCTTCATGTGTGTAAGTCTTTTTCGCCTTAATGATTTCATGGACTGAACGATGAAGATTTTCAGTTAAAGATAATGTCACAAGTTCCTTTTTCTTTTCGGATTTGGGAGGGCATTAGTTGTACTTGTCTTAGGGATTACTTGTTTTCGGTTTGTGTTTTGTACCGGAATAACCAAAGTGGGAGATTTGTAAGAGCAAGATTTATAATTGGTCATCATCTATTTTACTTTGTCTTATCCCTTACACGCGACTGCACTATCATCAACATTCTCAAGACTTCAGGTGAAGACGAGTTAGTGACCAAATGCAACAATCAAGGATAGATCATCACTACATTTATCGGAGAAGGTTTATAAGGTTGTTTCTACGAAATCTTTTCATGAAGGGGTATTTTTAAAGAGTTTGAAAACTTAAAATAATTTTATAAAATGTTTTTAAATATTTTTAAAAGTTTTGCTAAGTCGTTAGAACGATATTTGGAGGTCATTCGAAGGAGATCCTATACCTCGTTAGAACACTTCGAACTTCGTTTGAACCAGATCAATTGTCACATCTTTTGATATGCTATGGGATCTCGTTGGATCACTCATTTGAAGTATGTTGAAACGAGAAAGGGTACTTCGTTCGAATGAGATGTACATTCGTTCGAACAAGTACGCTAAAATTTATTTTTTACCTGATTTCAAATATAATCTTTTATACCTATCTATTAGAGATACTTCTCCCTATATATAGAGATGCGGATTACATTTTAATATAAGCCTTTTAGACATCTTTTAGTGATCAAACTCTTTTTTTTTTCAATCCAAACACATTGGACGATTTGAGATCATTTTTTCAAACCATGAATAACATATTCTATGTCCATACCCTTGCAGAATGATTATCTAACGTTGACCTTATGGAGTTAGTTCTCTACGGTTGAAGAAGATAGGAATATCAATTCTTGAGGTTGATCGGTGGATACTGAGGCAAATGGAGCTTAATGTGGGGCAATGATGGATATGCATCGTTTGCTGTGGACAACTTGGATTAAAGACATTATTGGACCGCTTAGTGAATATCTAAGTTTTGTATGTCTGTGTATTTGTATGTAATACCTAGTTGGATGCAATGTTGAATATAGGTTTTGTTCGAAATTGATTTTTTCTCATCTCCTATCTTTTTTGGTTTGTGGTTAGTTTGCTTTGCTTAATTTATATTCAAATATCTTGCATGTTCATGTAATCTAATCAATATAAAATTTGGACTAAATAGAATTTGATTTTGTATGTGTGTGAACCACTCTACGATTTATACTTATAACCGGATCACTCGCGTCTTCAAAGAAATTCTTCACAAGAGAAAAAAAGAAACTCCAGTTCAAACTGCAACCAATCACCTCGGTCGACTAGTGCATTTTTCGACCTCTCTGCCCCTTATAAGCCGTAGAATTTTAGGAGCCATTGTGGGGGAATTATTCGAACAGTCCAAATAACTCGAATTGGATAAATATTGGCCCAACATGATTGGATAAAGGATCACAGCTCAAGATAACAACGAAGAGGAGTTCCGCCGATGAGGATCTCGGAGCAAGATCAGTACAGTCAAATCATGACTCCATTAATGAGTTTCATATCCTTCCACGACACTCTCCCTTCTTTCCCCATAAATGTAAACCTTATTTGAAGGAAAAGAATTATGTAATTCTCATTATTAACAAAAAATAAGAAGAAAGGAAGAACACTCCGAGATCGTAAATCATTGTCAAACCATGTAGATATATGTGTCGTGTGTGATTGACTTTATTCTGTTTAATATTAACTTTTCAGAATTATCCATAGTAAAATAATTGCATCTGAAATGAGTAAAGGTTTCTCTTTCTTCGTTTTTTTTTTAACTTGTTAGGAAGTGAGTGTGGGTCGAGGGTTACTAAAACCTTTCGATTTCCATTAAGTATCAATATCCATTGTATTTTCCGCATGTCATTTGAGGCTATTTTAAATAGGACAATATCAAGTTGTTCCACTCAATCTGTCCCCAATAAAATGTCCCATGTCAGGATAATTATGTTAAAAGAAAAATATGTGTCTCAAACGGTAATAGAAGTGCAGTGGGCAGATTTTAGAAAGAATAAATCTAGACTCAAGAAAAAAAAATCAATTTTGAAACTCACTACATTAAAAGCTTATACTTATTATTGTAGGTCCCATCAGAACATCAAAATATACATTAAAAATTTGTACATATTTTTATTTTATGTGTGAATTTCAAAATTAAATCTTAAAATTGGGTCTCCTTGTCACCACTCTTTTAGAAAAGGTAAGAAAGGGGGCCAAAAAGTGATATAAAGCAGGAGGAATATTTGCAGATGGGTTCCTGCGCAGTGAAAAACTTCAACGACGCAATCATTTTCCGGTGCAGTTAATTACGGCAATTGCCAGCAGAATTTTGTAGGCTCCCAAGAAATTAAAGCAGCTTTGTCGACCCTTCCACACACACTCCATGATTGTCCTCAAATTAAAGCACATACAGTAGTCTTTCTTATATGATTGACCCCCAAACATATACAGAAATTATGTTCTAAACATATTGGCTTAAAGCATAAGTTAAACCTCAAGTCTTATAGCATTAAGCCGTTTATTAGATTGTAATATAGCTTTATTAAAATATCTTCAAAATATATAGTACTCTATCTGCTAAACAATCGAGTGATTATTTTGAGTTAGAAATATTTGATAGCTTAATCCAACCAATGGTTACAAATTACACGTGTTTTTATCTTCATGAGTGATTTAGTTTGGAAGCAAACAAGTTGCCATTGAAATATAAAATATAATTTTATATATTTTATCTTAACTTCAAAGGAGTCTAAAATACAATTGTTCTCTTGACATTTTTAGTCTCATTTAATAAAATATTAACAAGCTTAGCCTTTGTTAATTGAGATTTCAACTCTCCACTGAAAAAAATATTAATAGTCACTTTTGGTACCCTAGCCCATTTGTCTCTTCTCTATAAGAGATGCCCAAACCCCTAATTATCGTCAAATTTAAACCAAGAGGTGGTGGTGCTCCTCATGTACCCACCATTTCTAGACTCCTATCCTTATCACATCGATAAATTTGTCACCCCTCGAATGTGTGGATGAGCATGAAAACTGAATTCGTGTCTCTTTCTCAACAAATGGGGTGAAAAATTTTTCTCTCTAAATATGCATTGCACATGACCAATCTTTTTATTTGTTATAAATTATTTATTATTCTTTTCTTAACACTCAATCGTATTTGATTTGTTAATTTTATCAGTAGTGTTAGAACAATTGAACACCCAGTATAATATAAGGAGATATAAATACTAATGATACAAAAATGAGAGTAGAAAAAACCAAATATTTATTTCATTAGATTGGTGATAAAGTGGGGTTACACAAATTCTGATGAAAAATGTTAGGGGTAGAAGCGGTACGGGTTTTTACCGTACCGTACCGTTTTGGTCCGAAAAAAAATGGTTTTGATTTCATATATTAAAATACCAAAAATCGATCTTACCGAAACCGAAATTACCGTAAAAAAGTGGGTTGGTTTTAGTTTTAATATTTAAAAAACCGATTTACCGAAATTACCGTACCGAATTTACCGAAACCAGAAAAGACCGTACTGTACCGAATTTATCAAAACCAGAAAAAACCATTCTGAAATTATCGTACCGTACCGAATTTACCAACATTACCGTACCGAATTTACCGAAACCAGAAAAAAGTTGGTTTTGGTTTTAATATTTAAAAAAGTTGGTTGGTTTTGTTTTTGTTTTTTTGGGCTTTTAGTGTTGTTTACCAAAACCAGAAAAACCCGAAACCAGAAAAAATCAGAATTTACCGAAATCAGAAAAAACCAGAAGAAACCAGAAAAAAACCAGAATTTACCGAAACCCGAAATTACCGAAAAAACCGAAATGTCGGCCGGTTTGGTTTTGGTATTGATTTTGGTGTACCGGGTGGTAAACTGGTACGGTTTGGTTTTACCATCCAGAGTTTGGTTTTGGTATTGGTATCTACTATTTACCGACCAAATCGTACCGCTTACACCCCTAGAAAATGTTGTTGGGTTGTTCATTTCATCAAGTAAAAACTAATGGCTTCTATAGGGGAAGGGGCAATTTACAAATGCTTTGTTTAAATATTAATATGATTATAATTTATGTGTTTTTTAATATGTTTTATTTGAATTTTTGTTGAATTCAAAGCGTAAAAATGGTAATTTTTAATCATGTTACTTAATATTGTTAATATGACTAATTCACTTATATATGCAATAACGTATGCTTGTTTTTTGTATTCTGATACATAAGTTGCTAGAGTATTGTTTTTGATAAATTTATTTCATTACTAATGTATTTAAATCTTGATATACTGTGTTATAGTTGCGGAATTTACTGTGGTGCTGGTGTGCATGGGGATGTTCAACACATACTTAACACTTTCGAAGATATAGTGGCTGATCATTCTTACTACAAAGCTAAAACTACATTAAAAATAGGAGTGTTGAAGCTCAATTCTCCATCGCGATGTCCAAATCGAGGATAACATGTGTATTTTTTTCTTTATTTTATTATCATGTTCCTTCTTAATCTGAACTATTGTGAAAATAATCATAATCATTGTTCTTTCATGCTCATGAATTGCAGTGGCGTTATTGAAAGTTCAAATCGAAACAATACCTTACACCTAAATTTCAAGTTTCAATGGACATGGATGAAACCTCTATGCTCATGAATATGTCTCGAGTTACCATATTTTTTTTTATTTTAGTGGAGTAGTAATGTTAGCTACAATAACAGTGGAGTAGTTGCATTCGACAATCTTTTTCCTTTTTTAATTTAATTTTATCGCGGCATTGCACTTCAAAAAAGTAAGTTTGTCTTTTGTAACTAAAATCTGTTGGTTCTGATTTCAATTTTTGTATTCAACTTGGTAAGCCTCCATTTTTTTAGCGATAATAATGCTATTTGTCATTATTGTGAGGGTACATTATGGTTTATGTTTTGAATGGTAACCACTAATGTAGTCTTATAGTTCGTTAAATGCTCAATATTATACTTATGTTATGATAGCATAAGACTGACATTTTAGCGTTTTAAACTTAAAATTAATTTTTCTAATAATTACAAGATAATCTATCATGTACTATTTGGGAGTTATTTTTTGCTATTAAATGACATAGCCAACTTTTTGTCTGTTGAAGTTGTATTTTAATTTCTCTCTCAAATAAGAACTTAAAAGTGGTAGAGTTGAGAGATGTTATTACATAAATTACATACTGCCGCATTTGACTCATTGATATCTGAGAGCATCCTTATTAGGTTTCGTTTATTTTCAACGCAATTTTATTCAAATAGCTCACAAGAGAATCGAATCCTAAATTGATCAAGTGATGATTGAAATAATTTTGAATTTTTGTGTTACCCAATGCGGAGAGTAGATGCTACTATGTTAGCGTCATTCATAAGAGCAACCCTTATGAGCAGTCCAAATTTAGACATTCCTAGGCTAAATTTATTCGCATAAAAGAGGAAAACATGTTGTGGGTACCCTACCACAACACTAAACGGTGTCATTTTTTAACCTCTCATGTTCCGAGGAACAACATGTTCCACTTAAGTTTTATACTATATTACATTTTTAGCCCCTAAATCCACACTTTTAAACTTCTAAAAATTAAATGCACACCTTTAGAAATACCCACCTACCTTCTAAACAACCAACCAACAACTCTAATTAGTATACTAGCCCTACATGTCTTTTTACCTCCATCCGATCAACATCACATTAGGATTTTACAAAAATTACCCCATTAGCTGCTCCTACTTGAAGGTGAGTTCTATTTAAAATTATTTTCTCTTATATGGTTAGATTACATTATAAAAATTATATTATTTGTTAGCCATTATTTGGTTAAATTACATTAAAATTATTTATATATATTTTGCTCAGATATGGTTAAATTAGGTGAGTATACTTTTAATTTTTTTTTATATTATTTGCTCTCGTGTGGTTACACTTGGCGAAAAGTTTGATTTTTTTTATTATTTGTTGTCATATAGTTAAACTATATGAGTGGTATTTTAAATGCATTTAATCTTTTTAACATATTATTTGCTCTGATATTGTTAAAGTAGGTGAGTATATATTATTTCACTTACTTTTTAATTTAATTAATTTTTTATATTATATGCTCTCATATGATTAAACTTGGTGAGTAGTATTTGAAATTTATTTTTATATTATTTGGTGTCATGTTGTTAATCTAGGTGAGTGGTATTTTAAATACAATTAATTTATTTAAATCTTATTTGCTCTCATATTGTTAGACTAGTCGAGTGGTATTTTAATTAATTTTATTAATTTTTTTAAAATTATTTCCTGCTCGTGACATTGCAGTATTCAAAATGGAGGCGATTGAAAAAAGAATTAAATGGACTGTCGAGTTGAGGAAGAGTCAAAACAAACATGATGAATGGCCCGAACCTAAAATTTTCGTTATTGAGCACCCTATTGTCTTTGAAAATTATAGGTGTGTTATTGACGAACATGACCACATAACCGCAACTCTATATACGGTCACAAACAACAACACAATTAAAATGTGTGGAAATTGGCAAAGTCTCAGAGCCACATATCAAAGAGCATCAAGATGTAATTAAGTTAATACATCATAGCGGTTGGAGAGAACTCTTGAATGCTCAGATTTCGAAGTCAATTTGGCATTGGTACAAGCACTTAGTGAATGCTAGTTGGACATAACCAACACGTTCCAACTCTCCACCTGGGAATTAAGCATAACACCGTACGATCTAACTGCTTTGACCTGTAAGTTTTTATGTTATGAAAATAACATGATCATAAACATTGTCCTAATAAAATATTAAATTTTATTTAATTGTTGTCCTAATAAACATTCTCATAAATATCACCGTGGTTAGCGTTCATGTGGTGCTGATGAATGATGGCAAGTATTGGGTAGTACTTGATGGTAAATTTTAGATTCATGCTAACATTATATACATAACTACTTTTTCGGCATTGAACCAAACTGTATCGAATCTTGTGGGGTAAAAGTCTCAAGAATTAATAAGTAGTTTGAGGCCATAAAGTTTAATAATTTAATTGTAAACGCTTAGGAAATTTCATGGGTTTTTTTTATTTTTTTGTGTCGGACATATTTTTTCCCAACCACAAAAGATACCGCAGCAATAGATTGGATAGCGGTTGTGGAGGACTTTGAGATTGTTGGGTCATACGATTAGAGTTCAACTATTCTACCCACATTTTTAACTCTCTTCATGTTATGTCAAATGGGACATATAGACTCGTTGAACTGTTTTTAGAAACTTATGTTGGTAAGTTTTAAGAAGTGAAATACATCATATTTAATTATAGTTTAAACAAAAATATATATTTTCTACTACCCACAATTTTTTTTATAGTTCTTCGACTACGAGTATGTAGAGCGGGATTGTCGTTCACTAAGGGAATATAATAGTGAATATTAGCCTAGGATTAATCGGTGGAGGAAAGAAAGTCTCCTTAGTCGGAGGAGAGAAAGGGATTAATGCAATATAATTTCCCCACTACCCAAAGTCAAGTTGAGATGTAGTCACCAAGTTCCATCATTTGACAACCTTACTCGGGGCCTTCTGTAGAGAGGAACGCCTATGTCCAATGCCTATGTCCAACATGCCAAGTAATTTTCATTCAAACATTATGTTCTTATGGATCCTCAATAAGGCGGGGTATATTACTTGGGTGATCGATGTTGGAGAGAAGTTTTTGGTGAAACTTGCATACCTAATGATCTTCCACGCGAATGTTGAAGGTGCAATTTCACCGTAGTAGGCTTAGAATTGTTATAGAGGAAATGAACCAAAATGTATCTATTGTCGTCCTGCCGCACGTGTTTGATCATTATTGGAGGCATGTGTCCCTAGTTCATGTCTTGCCACCCCTCTATCAAGTGGTCAACACAGATGTTATAAGCCCCAGTGCACTTCCATACCACATCTAGATACCCACGATCCCTTTACGATCTCCTGACCCTTATGAAACTCCCACAAATGATGTACATACCACTGAACCCCCTTTCACTAGTGATATACCCTTTTGTAGTCCTCTTGGTGTACTGATATTGATTCCAGTTCCACGATCGAATAGGATCCAGGTTGACGATGAACCAGTGTGCGATTACAATGACCTCCTATCAAGTAATCGAGACTTGAAAGATTATTGGTGGTCTTCGAGAGCCACCACTTTTGGTTTAACTACCCATCTGAATAAATATTGGAGCAATGAGGTGGATAGGCTTACGAGGAAGCTTTAAAAATGGTATATCTGATAAGGGAGAAATAACCCACCTAATTTTTTTAGCGGTACTCTATGAACACTCCTCAACCCCCTTAAGAGCACCGTCCACCAACCCCTCTATAGACCCACGTTGGAGGATATTGGTGACCAATAAGGTTCAAGCAAACCGGGGTCATCCTTGTAAACTTATGACCTCTCGGATGCAGTTAATTTGGATTGTGTAAATTGGAATTTTGATGATTATAATTTCTAGATTGTAATGTTTACACACTCAGAGTTAATCTTAAAAAAAATTACCACTAACGAAAGCCAGGACAATTTATATTCCGTCAAATGGCATTGCATATAATTGAAAAAATACAAACATGCAAATAATATAAAATCAATCAAGTCCTAGTAATAGTGCTTCCAATATGAATTTCTCCTTAATGAACACCAAACGAGCATTTGGTGCTCTATAACTAAGGTTCGCCTTCATTTATATGCCAAAATAACTTTGGAGCAAGGATAAATTATCTGCGATTAGCAGTCAGGCATCGTAATGCACAATATGATTGTTGAATATGTGGGTCGTGATTGTGATTGGAGAGAAGAATACGACTTCCCACCTGACCTAGTTCTAATGTTTCGAAACTCTATCGAGGAACATTATGCAATTGAAGCGAGGACAATGCATATGAACTACAAAAAGAATCATTCACAACTTCATGTAGATCTCGTTGAACATGTTTGGGAGCACTTTGTCAACACCAACATATGATTATACCCCATTTAAGTTTATTGTGTGATTTTATTATCTTGTCATCTTTAGTATCAATTTTGTGATCTTTAATTTTTTTTTAATATATTCCATTAACGATGAAAGTTGTTGTTTTTTATGCATAGAAATTTAAAGCAAAGTCATTTCACGCGAATAATAATAAACATTACAAAATAGGATGAACAATTAAAAGATATAACAAGTTACATACTAATAACCCTTATAATTCAAAATCTCGATTAGCTTCCATGTCGTGGATAATTTGGAAAGTTGGCTTGCCCATGTTGGGCACGAGCTTTGTTAAGTAAATTGGATACCAGGTATTCATGATACTCCCTCTAGGTTGGGCTCATGTATGAGGTATATGTGCTCATAATTTTCTAGTCAAGCAGTATTTCTTCATGATTGTCTTTCCTCTCCAATGCCGCTAGTGTGCGTCCACTGATTTTCAAACTTCTCTCCTTAATATGCAGTGAATGATTAAGCCCCTATTTAGCCTTTTCATTATGTATATGCTCAACCTAGCAATACCTCTTGAATGAGTCATTAAACCCAGAACAACTACTGAGTAATTCTCATTTCACCTCAATATTTGTAGTCCTCGACTTTCCTGGCCCGTTGCTTCATCACTTTCCTTCCTACTGGTTTGGGATAAGATCTTTCAATATCAAGACGGGACCCATCTTCCAAACCAACTAAGAGACCGCCACCATTTGGGCTTCCTTGACTTTCTGTCGCACCTGCCTGTGGTGAATCGAAAAGAAATTAAGGCGAGTCAAAGACAGTTTTGGAAAATTCAAAATTTGTGGAATTCTTTTTAAAACCTAATAACAAGATTCATAATTAAACGACTTTCCCTTATTTTCTCGTTGAAATCCTAGAGGAGCCATGGTAATCTAAAATAAAATGGCGTATTATTATTATTATTATTATTATTATTATTATTATTATTATTATTATTATTATTATTATTATTATTATTATTATTATTATTATTATTATTATTATTATTATTATTATTATTATCATTATTATCATTATTATTATTATTATTATTATTATTATTATTATTATTATTATTATTATCATTATTATTATTATTATTATTATTATTATTATTATTATTATTATTATTATTATCTCGTTGGAAACATATTTACTCAAAATATACTTTTAAACTTATTACAAAAATATAGTGAACTTACCGAGTCTATGTTCACATTCCCACTAGCCCCACATGTTAGCGATGTTTCTTTGAATTTAGAAACATATAACATTACATATTTTTAAATTTTGCTTAATCGGATTTGTAGGGTACTTCTCGTCCGATGTTGAGTGACACCGAGTTATGAATTATATTAATCGAGGTCTAATCCCAAAACATTCTGCCAGTTCGGTTATTTCCTTGCAGACCATCATTTGTTTGATTAACAAATGCGGTGCATAGTGCTTCATCCTCATGTTGAGACATTTTTGGACTGCGAGCCATTGTAAAATACCAAAAATGATTATATAAACGAATATTAATTTTTTTTTGATATTGTGGTAAAACAATTATATATTAATGCAGAATATAAGAAACTAAAAGGATTTTGAAATTTGTGTAAATATATGTAATTAGAACGTTTTTGGTTTTGAGAGTGGGATCTATGGTAAGAAAAAAATAGTAGGATTGAATTTATATTTATACCCCAAAAAAAAAATCGTTGGTGTTGATACCAAATTTAATCTACTGACGTGGACCAATCCTATGAAGACACGTGGCTATCTACATGGCATCTACAAACACTTCCGAGGAACCCACTCGCTCCGAGGAACAAGACTACAACGAGGAAGACTAGTTCCCCAAGGAACCTGCTTACTCCGAGGAACTCATATGCTCCGAGGAACAAACCTCTCCGAGGAATTCTTAAATACCGAGAAGCTTAGGCGGTCCGAGCAACTCATGGCGGTCCGAGCTGCACCTCGAAGCAGGATACCAACAATTTAAATGCTCATTAAATGCTTATCATTTGGATGCGCACGCAAAGAGGGCATTAAATGTATTACCCTTTCATATGTATATCATTTAATGTAGTACCCTTTCACATTACATCCTCAGGGATATAAATACATTGTACAATCCTCATTGTAAAGGGACCCCCAGACCAGAATTTCTTGAGATAACTTGTAATCGAGAATTCCCATACAAACAGCAATACCAAAACAGTGGATGTAGGCCATTCTTATAAGGCTGAACCACTTTAAAATTCTTTATCTCATTTATTTATCTGTGATTGAATTATTAGAGTGATCTAATTTTTACATCAACAGATTGGCGCCGTCTGTGGGAAGCGACTGGTAAAATTGTTTTCTCATAAAAAATAACCCATTACCAATGGATGATATTCCTGAATCCAACAATCGAAACGCTGGAACCCCTCCAAATCCATCTGATCCACCAATTGTTCCAGATCTGACTGGAATAATGGCAAATCTGGCTCAGGGCCAGACCGTCATGCAAGAAACAATGCGACAACTTATCCAAACCCTCCATAGCAGTGCATCAGCCCATTCCGGACCACGAAGCATTCAAAGAAATACTCGTGTGCCTTCTTCGCGTACTAGGCGTACTGATTCGTATCGCAATGATGAATCTGAAGATTTTTCTTATCAACCTGGATGAACTTCATCAGTACGAGCCACAGATACTGAACAACATGTCACCCTCTCCCCAGAAAGAACCAACGCATTGGAAAGGTTAAGTAGGGCTTCTCCTTTCGACCGTTTAGGCCCTAGGAGGAACAAAAGTCCTCTTAATGCAACATCGAGGAGCTTTCGACGACCATCATATTTAAGGGAAGGATCTGCCCAGTCGCGACCAGCTGCTCGTCAAGATGGATCTTATGACCGACCAGGTGCTCGTCGAGATGAATCCCAAGAAGCCACTTCAACGCGATCAGTTGCTCGAACCAATAGGCCCGAGGAAGGAAATGATTCATGGAAAGGATCTATTCAGAGGCTGGAGGATAGATTAGGGGAAATAGCTAAGGCCAAGAACCCTCTACAACGAACCTTTGTTCGAGGAACACCTTTTGTTCAGGACATTGTTGATTTTCCTACACCATCAAAGTTCAAAGCCCCTGTTGTGACTCCCAAGTATGATGGGAAAACTGACCCCGTCCTTCATATAGAACAATATCAAGCTACTGCTGACATCTATGCTGTCCCAGATGAGATGAGATGCAGGGCATTCTCAGGAATTCTTACCGGATCTGCTCAGATATGGTATAATAATCTTCCTCGGGGTAAGATTTCAACTTTTCTTCAACTGGCTGAGTTATTCATTGGGAATTTCTGCTTTGGAGCAAAGCCAGTTAAGCGAGTAGCACATTTGTTAAGTGTTAGACAAAAAAGATGGGGAGAGTAATAGAGATTATATAACTCGTTTTAATAACGAGAAACTCGAAGTCATTGATTATGAGGAGAAGACAGCGATTATCGCTTTGATGAGTGGACTGCTGCCAAACAAGTTGTACTATACTTTGGCCAAAAATCCACCTCGAACCATATCGGACCTGATGGGAAAAGCGTCCAAGATTATGAATGCCGAGGAGGCTATGTCTGCAAAGAAGAATATGGACGCCAAAGAAACCAAGGTGGAAGGTGATAAAGCTAAGAAGAAAGAACATAAAAACAATGGTGGTGACAAACAATCCAAAAATAGGTCGTCATGGGAGGTCTTGAGGAAATTTGATAATTACACACCTTTGAAGGTAAATATCAACCACATCCTGGAAGAAATTAAGAACAACGAAGAGTTAAACTGGCCATAGAAAATGAAGGCAGACCCTGACATGAGGAATAGGGAAAAATATTGCGAGTTCCATAAGGATTATGGCCATATGACTAAAAATTGCATAGCTCTTCAGAATGAGATTGAAACACTCATCCGACGAGGAAAGCTAGCGAAGTATGTTGATCGGGGAGGCGAAAGAAGAAACAACGACCGAACTAGAGAGAGATCTGGATCTCCTCGTCGAGCAGAGGAGAACAAAAAGAGAAACCATGAAGTTGATCCAGAGGATGACCCCGATCTTCCTAAGAAACCAAGGCAGCCAGAACGAGAGGTATTTTCTATACGCTTTGGGTCATTTGATTATAATGTTATTACAGGGTGAGATGCAGGAGGAGGAGACCTTTCTGCAGAAAGAAAAGCTTACCTCGGTGAGGATCAAGCTTGCTTGTACATTCAGCGAATAAATTTAGCTGAGGAAGATTGCCCAATAAAGGTGAACAAGGAGAAGTTGGTCATTGGTTTCTCAAAGAACGACCTTGCAGGTGTTCTATATCCTCATGATGACCCGCTGGTGATCAAAATCAGGATGAAGGAGGTTATGATTTCAAGAGTGCTGGTCGACAATGGTAGCTCGACAGACATCATGTTTTACTCGTGTTTCGATAGTTTAAATCTAAAGCTATCTCAACTAGAGCCTTACCACAGACCCCTCATCGGTTTTGCTGGCGAGAAAGTATTTCCACTTGGGATGATCAAGTTGGATATATTCATTGGTACGTGGCCTGCTTGTCGAACAAAAAGAATACGTTTCTTCGCGATGGATAAGAATGTCCAATCATCGTACAATATCATCATGGGTAGAGTAGGATTGAAGAAGTTCGAGGCTGTACCGTCTACAGTGCATCAATGCCTAAAATTTCCAACAAACTTTGGAGTAGGAGTTGTGAAAGGTGATCAGAAAGTAGCTCGGGAATGCTATTATTCATCCGCCGAGCAAGAAGAACTGGAAGAATCAAAGAAAAAGACCACTACCTATCAAGTGGATGAAGGTGCAGAAATTGAAACATTGGATCCTCGAGATGATTCGCAACTCGTGAAGGGCCAAGTGGTGGAAGCTACTGAAAACATCATTCTGGACGATGAGCACCCTGAGCGAACTACTCAAATAGGTTCATCGTTGGAAGCCTCATTAAAACTAGAATTAATAACTTTCCTTAGAAGCAGAAGACAAACTTTTGCGTGGAGTCATGAAGATATGCCCGGGATAGACCCAACCTTCTTATGTCACGAGCTCAATGTGAATAAGGATATCAAGCCTGTAAAGCAGAGAAGAAGAGTATTCAGTCCCGAGAAGAATCAAGCTATACAGGAGGAAGTCGAAAAGCTCCAGAAAGCTTGTTTCATTGAAGATGTTAAATATCAAGATTGGTTGGCCAATGTGGTGATGGTAAAGAAGAAGAACAACAAGTGGAGGATATGTGTAGACTTCACCGACCTCAACAAAGCATGTCCCAAAGATCACTTTCCATTGCCCCGAATTGATCAACTGGTGGATGCTACCTCGGGACACGAGTTGCTAAGCTTCATGGATGCTTATTCTGGTTACAATCAGATCAAAATGAAACCTGAAGACAGGGAGAGTACTTCTTTCATTACCCCTAGGGGAACTTATTGTTATAATGTTATGCCTTTTGGTTTGAAAAATGAAGGTGCGACATATCAGAGGCTGATGAACAAGGTCTTTACTGAACAAATCAGTGACAATATGGAAGTCTATGTTGACGACATGCTGACAAAAAGCAAGAAAGCTACCGATCATCTAGTTGACTTAAGCCAGACTTTTGATCAACTAGATAAATATCAAATGAAGCTGAACCCGACGAAGTGCATCTTTGGAGTACGAGAAGGCATGTTTCTCGGGTACATTGTCATTCAACGAGGCATTGAAGCAAATCCTGAAAAGATCAAAGATCTATTAGGGCTGCGATCTCCAACGACGAAGAAGGAAGTACAGAGTCTCACAGGACGAGTAGCGGCACTCAACAGATTTGTGTCACGAGCAACTGATAGATGTCTTCCATTCTTCAAGACACTTAGAAAGACTTTTGAGTGGAATGATGAATGCGAGAAGGCTTTTCAAGACTTGAAGAAATACTTAGGAGCACCTCCACTGTTGTCCAGGCCGGTGATGGGAGAAAAATTGTATTTATACCTTGCAGTATCCGAGAATGCAGTTAGCTCGGCGTTGATCAGAGTGGAGAATGGAGTACAAAAGCCAATTTACTACACAAGTAAGGCCTTCCGAGGAGCAGAGATCTGATATCCAAGGCTGGAGAAATTAGCACTGGCGCTGATTGAGGCGAGTAGGAGAATGAGGCCATACTGCCAAGCTCATACGATAGTAGTATATACCGATGTGCCATTGAGACAAGCCCTTCACAAGCCAGAAAAATTAGGGAGATTGATGTACTGGGCAATAGAGCTTGGCGAATATGATATAATTTATGAACCCCGGTCATCACTAAAAGGGCAGGCTAGATTTCATAGCGGAGTTCACCTATCCTGATACCCCCGAGGAGCAAAAGTTGCTCGCTGATCAATCTGTGGATGTTACAGGATCAACAAACACTGGCTCAGACCAACTCCGGTTGGTAAAAGGGCAAGTGGATGTTACAGGATCATTAAATTCGAGCTCAGACCAACCTCGGTTAGTAAAAGGGCAAAGAAAAGATGATCGACGAGGAGCAAGAAAAATCCGGGGAGGATGAAAGAAAGCAGCAAATATTTCACAGAGGAACTCTGATTGATCAGAAATTTGAAGACGAGTTATCTATTTGGAGGCTATATGTAGATGGCTCATCTTGCACAGCAGGATGTGGCGCGGGGATTGTTTTGAGCACTCCGGACGAGATTGACATGGAATACGCCTTGCGTTTCCAATTCAAAGCTTCCCAACAATGAGGCTGAGTATGAGGCGATGATCGCAGGACTTAGCTTAGCAAAAATTATGGAGGCGCAACAGGTTATTATTTTCAGTGATTCTCAATTGATCGTAAATCAAATGTTGGGAGTATATGCAGTTAGAGGAGAATTAATGATTAAGTATCATGCAAAGGCAAAGGAGCTGGTGTCCGAATTTGCCGTTATTCAGCTACTCAGAATACCAAGAATGGAGAATGCGAGAGCAGACGCCCTAGCTCGACTAGCGTCAGCTACTCGTACCGAGTTACGACGAACAATCCCAATTGAAGTGTTGGCTGGTCGGAGCATAGATGAAGATCTGACGATGAACTTTATTACCCTTGATTTAGGATCATCTTGGATGGATCCCATCAGGGCATATATCGAGGAGGGAGAATTGCCAATTGACAAGCTCGCAGCCAAGAAATTGAAGTTTAAAGTTGCTCGGTATGTACTAATTAATGGTGTTTTATATAGACGAGGAATTATGGCAGGTTTGCAGAGATGTGTACATCCCACCGAGGTGAAAGATTTGATTGAAGAGATCCATGAAGGGTCTTGTGGAGCACATATAGCAGGTCGGACTCTTTTACAAAGGGTGATGACGCAGGGATACTACTGGCCGACGATGAGGGCAGATTGTATAGCCTATGCCAAGAAGTGCGACAAGTGCCAGCGCTTTTCCTCCATCCGAAGAACTCCACAAGCATTGTTGACACTCATAACTTCCCCTTGGCCATTTTCCATGTGGGGAATTGACCTGGTTGGACCACTGCCAACGACCCGAGGAAGGTTCAAGTACCTTGTCGTCACGGTGGATTATTTTACTAAGTGGGTAGAAGCTGAGCCACTCATTGACATGACGTACGAGAAGGTATACCAATTTGTTTGGAAGAATATCATTTGTCGATATGGTCTCCCTCATGCTTTCATCACAGACTATGGAACACAATTTGATAACGAGGAGTTTGCCGCCTATTGTCATCAGTCAAACATTTTGAAGGTTCATTCAGCACCAGGCCATCCTCGAAGCAATGGACAAACGGAAGTGACAAACAGAACGCTGCTGAATGGTTTGAAGAAAATATTGGATGATGCGAAAGCAAACTGGATCAACGATTTACAATCAGTACTCTGGGCTTACCGAACTACTCCCCGAGTCGCAACTGGAGATCACCATACATGCTGGCGTTTGGAAGTGAAGCCGTCATACCTGCCGAGTTGGGTCTCCCAACACACAGGGTATTGAATTTCAATTCCCCTGTCAGTGATCTAATGAGAAGACTGGATTTAAACATGCTCGAGGAAGTCAGAGAAGAAGCAGCCATTAGAAATGCTGCTTACCAGCAGCGAATAGCTTTGTTTTACAACAAGAGGGTGAAGAAGTGCGACCTGAAAGAAGGAGACTATGTGCTGAAGAAAGTAATTCAAAAGCATAACAAACTGGAGGCAAACTGGCATGGACCATACCGAGTTACAGAAGTTGTTCGACCAGGAACTTACCGAGTAGCAACTCTAGAAGGCGAGGAGTTTAATAATGCATGGAACGCATAGCACCTGCGCAAGTATTATCAGTGATGTATATGTAACGCAGTTCCATCGGTATGAATAAAATAAAAATATTCTGCAAGTCTCTCTGTTTATTGAAAAAATTTCGGAGAATACTAGTGCTACGCACTACTCGGCACAGCTCGACAGACTACTCAAGAAAATATTCCAAACTGTATTCCAAACTGTACCAACGTAGTTGGTCGACGAGGAGAAAATATTCCAAACTGTACCAACTTAGTTGGTCGACGAGGAGAAAATATTCCAAACTGTACCAACGTAGTTGGTCGACGGGGAGAAAATATTCCAAACTGTACCAACATAGTTGGTCGACGAGGAGAAAATATTCCAAACTGTACCAACGTAGTTGGTCGACGAGGAGAAAATATTCCAAAGTGTACCAACATAGTTGGTCGACGAGGAGAAAATATTCCAAACTGTACCAACATAGTTGGTCGACGAGGAGAAAATATTCCAAATTGTACCAAGTATGGTTGATCGGGGATAAAAACCCACTAACTACAGTTGGTCGACGAGGAGAATTTATTGTCCTTGGTTGGTCAGACACATTTTATAAAAAAGGCAAAAAATTACCAAGTATGGTTAGTCGGGGATAAACTCTCACTAACTATAATTGGTCGACAAGCACAATTTAACAACCTTGGTTGGTTGGAAAATTTTTAAACATTTTTATACTCATTACTTTATTATTAAGTGATCGAGCAACATTACTGATACTTGTAACTTTTTTACTAAGTTGGTCGATGAACAACATTATTATTATCTTTTTAACAGATATGCATAAATGTAAAGTGTTTGATATTTACAAGACAATAGCAATTAAGATTTGCAAGCAATAATGAAAGTCTTTCATTAAATTCGAAATAAATTACAAGTTACATTGATAATAAAATGAAAACTACATTGATATGTATACTAACTGTTACATTAAAAATTCCTATTCTATTGGTCTTTTCCCCTCAGCTTTCGATACAGGTTCCTCGCCAGCAGGCAGATCATTTCAAGACTGAGGAGAATTGATGAAGTTCAAATCCTTCAGCATCTTGACGTTCATCACAGAAGGTCGATCTAGAAGATGCTCGGGACGAGATACCTCAATTTGAGAATGTAAATTATAGTCACCGAGATATTTTGAAATTAAGCTTCGTGGAATGGCCCGAGCAGGGATCCACTCCATCTCTAGGTTGTACGGTGGCACAGGCAGGTCAAGCAACCCGGGATCATGGTAGTCCCATAGATATTGTCCTTGTTCGAGCTTCAACACACCTAAGGCATTCAGCCAGCCTTGTTTGTAGCCCTCATTGTTGGCATTCTGGATACGATCGTCCAAGTGGAATAGTGCTTCGTTGTATCCAGCCATCCAGAACTCCCTGGGCTGCTTGTGGAATTGATATGTTAGCCTCTCTAGTTGCTCGTGGAGACTCTTGTTGAAAATCTTTTTATTCTCCAAGACGGACTTCTGCGCAGAGAGTTATTTTTCCAAGTCCCTAATCTTCTTTGACATGTCAGACAAAGCCTGGTTCTTCGCCATTAGTTGGAAGGCCTGGTTCTCTAAGGTAGATGTTGTCCTCTGTTCCTCGACAAGAACTCGAGCTGCTCTTGCTCGTCCCCGAGGAGCTCTTCCTCGTCCTCGAGGAGACGTGGAAGGGCCCGACCTCCTCAAGGTATCCAATTCTTCCCTCAACTTGGCATTCTCCACTTCTAGGAATGAAAATCCCTCGTCAGTCACTGGGATTAAGGCTGTTGAAGAAGAGGCTGTGGACTTCAACTATGATAGCTCTTTCTGCAAGTTGTTGTTTTCCTTTTCCAGCAGCTCGGCAATCTGTCTGCATTCCTCGACCTCGCCCCTCAGGCTTCTCTCCCTTACATCATAACCCGCAAAAAGCTTCTCGTAGCCCTTGTCAGCAACGATCAGCTTATACTTCTTCTCGTAACTCTCATGCAACAAAGCAGTTGATTCCTTGTATTGATTCTGAAGGTCTTCGAGGGTGCACTGGAGATCCTCGATCATTTCATAGTAAGCCACATTATTGGCTACCGCTTGATCAAGCAGACACTTTAGGTACTGATATGCTTCCACTGCCTGTTCTGAAGCATCCTGGCCAAGGATGTCGGCAACTTGTGCAGCACTCAAGTCTGTGTGACCAGCCTTAAAGTACTCATTTCACTGTTGCAGCAACTTTGTATCATGGGCAGATAGAAGATCCATCCTGGCCAGCAACTAGCAGAGAAAGAAAAGCAATCATCAATAAGAAGAACAAGCAGAGTATGAATGAAAGATGAACAACACTATGCAAGAATATTCAAGTTTTATTAGATCATAAAATTCAGAATTACAAGTGTTGGATTACATTTGACAAAGAAAGAAAAATATAAAAGTAAGTGCGAACAACACTACACCTTTTACTTATCTCCCAAAACCTTCTCGGGAGGTTGGGAAGAGGAGGCAGGTTGCTCGGAGGGAACTGTGGGCTGTTCGGAGAGCACCGGATGTTGCTCGGAAGAAGAAACGACTTTCTCGGCAGCAGAATGGATGGATGGGGGGTGATCTCCCATCACCATTGAAGACTCCTCAGAGGTAGCTTCGTCCTCTTCTAATTCTTCTGGAGTAGGAGGGGGACCAGGGATGTGTCTCTGGAAGAGCTCGGATGACTCGTCGACCTTCATTTCCTGAAGGGCAGCGACCCATCCATCCCTAAAGTACTTTAGACTGCCATAGTCCACTTGAGATACCATGGCAGCACACCCCTTGTCCCAGCCAGAGCTGAAGGACTTTTTCACAGCAGCTTTCCTCTTCAGCTTCTCCGAGGAAAGCATCTCGGACAGAAGGTTCTCAGCATTCTTCAATTTGATCTCAACCTCCTCCTTCTGTCGACCTACTTCCTGGAGTTGGTCCAACTTCTCCTTAGAAACTTTGAGCTTATTCTCAAGCTCCCCTTCAGCTCTGAGTTTCTCTTCCAGCTCTTTATTTACCATCTCCAAGGTAGTCTTTTTCTTCTCCAACTCCTTGGAGGCATCAGCAACTCGATCTTTTTCCTGCTCGGAGGAGGCAAGCTTTTTCTCCCAGATAGCTTTATCATCAGCATATTTCTGGCGAGAATTTGCCAGGGACTTGATAGCTTCTTCCATAGCTCCCTCCACACTGGACGAGGAGCAAGAAGGCTTAATCGTTTCATCCTTCTTCAGGATTATGTTGAAGCAGCTCGTCAACTGTGAACAGAAAAAGAAAGCAAGTTAGAAACAGAAATGACAAAGGGAATATGAAAAATTCTAAGTAAAGATACTTACAGAAGCAAGGTGACGAGCAGCTAGTGAGGTAACCATATCCCGAGTAAGGTTTTCTTCGGTACCTTGAACCTTGAGAATGGTCAAGGACTTTACCGAGCTCATGTCAGAGCTCGGGGGAACAAAATTGGGAACTCTAGTCCCAGCAGCTGGGGGCTGAGTAGTGGTGATAGCCAAATTGACCGAGGAGCTTTTCTTCAGCCTCCTCGGGGGAACAGTTACAGAATCAACCAAGGATGAATCCTTGGTCGGTGATATCACAATCACCTCTCCATGAGCAACAGACCTGCTCGGAGCCACTGCGGGCTTCTCGGAGACTTTAGCAGGAGCAGCTGGAGGGGCTGCATCAGTCTTCTTTGTCCCCTCCCTTGGGACATCAATCTTAATCCTTTTTACCTCCCCAGAACCGGAGGCAGTTTTCCCAAACAGAGCAGGAGTTCTTCTTTTCTTCATCTTTTCGCTCAAAGGAATATGAGATTCAGGCGAAGAACTTGCAGAGGCTGGTACTAGCTCCGCTTCACTGATCACTGGACGAGCAGTGAAGGAGGTTGTGTAGCTCTTGTACTGGAGCAGATACGAAGCCGACCTGATGTGCTCGTCGGCAACCCTTTGATGCAGACCCAGATAAGTCCCAAATGCCTTATATGGACATCTGTTTCTTTTGGGCACTTTCTCTTGCTATCAACTGCAAATAAACAAACATTGTTATCAGTGACACATTTTATCAAACACAAAACAAACATGATTTCAAAATAAATAAAATAAAAATAACCTATCCCATTGCCATAAGGAGGGCATCTGGGACCCTGGTAAACCTCATCTTCGGTTAATGAAGGGTGTTGCCAATTTTTTACGACAACCCCGTGTTCAAAATAATCCCTATTGGCATCAGGGAGATTGACTACTAAGGCTTTATTTATAAACCTAGTTTTTAAATAATAAATATTATCATTAACTGCCCATCTATAGCAGTACATGATTTCTGGGATTCCTATATGAGTTCCATGCACTTGATTTAATTTATGCACCCCATTAACTATTCTCCATGTGTTGGGGGCTATTCGTGAAGGAACAACATCAAAGTACTGACAGAATTCCAGACATAGAGGATTTGGTGGAAAAGAAAATCCACACTCAGCAAAAAAGAGACTGGGGAACCAATGTCCCTCAGCCAAATTAAAATAATTAGAAGGCTCAGAAAGTTTTTCCAAGACAACCCAAGAGGGGATGGAGAAATCAGAACGAAGTTTCTCAAGAGACTCAACAAGGTAAACTATGGTGAATAAAGAAATGAAGAAGAAGGAAGAAGATCTTACAGAAAAAAGACTGAAGCTGTTGACAACGAGCGACAGAAGAGATGAACGAACAAGAGAGTAGAAGACAATGAAAAACTCAAAAGATGAAAATTTGGAAAGGTAGAAGACGATGGGAGCGTCTGTGAAGTTTAAATACATTGCCTTGGGAAATGGTGAAGTAATGATTACAAAAAAGGATGATTACGTTACCGGCGGCTAAAAGGACATTAAATATTGGCGCGGGAATCAAAGCGGGCAACAGCAGACGAAAAGTAACGCGGGAATCGAAGCACGCAGAAAAGTCCAAAAAAGCACGATTTTACGAATTTGGAAGGAGAAATAAATACAAGGGAAACGCTCCTAAAAATCAGGATGACTATTTAAAGCTACCATATTCCGAGAAAGAATGTTCCATACTCCTCAAATTTCGAACTATGAAACATTGGGGGCTTCTGTTGATACCAAATTTAATCTACTGACGTGGACCAATCCTATGAAGACACGTGGCTATCTACATGGCATCTACAAACACTTTCGAGGAACCCATTCGCTCCGAGGAACAAGACTACAACGAGGAAGACTAGTTCCCCGAGGAACACTGCTTACTCCGAGGAACTCATATGCTCCGAGGAAGAAACCTCTCTGAGGAATTCTTAAATACCGAGAAGCTTAGGCGGTCCGAGAAACTCATGGCGGTCCGAGCTGCACCTCGAAGCAGGATACCAACAGTATAAATGCTCATTAAATGCTTATCATTTGGACGTGCACGCAAAGAGGGCATTAAATTTATTACCCTTTCATATGTATATCATTTAATGTTGTACCCTTTCACATTACAGCCTCTGGGCTATAAATACATTGTACAATCCTCATTGTAAAGGGACCCCCAGACCAGAATTTCTTGAGATAACTTATAATTGAGAATTCCCATACAAACAACAATACCAAAACAGTGGATGTAGGCCATTCTTATAAGGCTGAACTACTTTAAAATTCTTTGTCTCATTTATTTATCTGTGATTGAATTATTAGAGTGATCTAATTTTTTACATCAACAGTTGGTGTTTAACAAAATAAAGTCATTGGAGGAGGTACATATCCAATTACAAAATAAATGTCGTTTAGTCCACATGGAATAAGATATTCCATTTAATTTTTTTTAATGGTGTTTTAAGCGGAATTGATATTCCTCTTTAGCGTTGGCCCCACAGAAAAATAATTGATCGAATTTTATTGTATTTCTATATATGCTAAACTATGAGGTAGCAAATGGTAAATGTAGAACTATAGCATACTCATAGCAAGCGTCTGAACATAAAGTATATCCGTTTAGCATACCCATAAGGGTTGCTCTAACATATATATCTCCCATGGGATCAATTTTTTTTTTTTGTGTTTTTTCCAAAGTCGGTTCATAAAATTACACTTATGATTATGACTATTTAATAACAAATGCATTCATCTAACGTGCGTTATACGTGCAATAAAAATGAGTGCATATTGTAATACCCCGTATTTTTTAGCATTACATATTTAATTAATTCGGCTAATTTAAATTATTAATGTGTCCTAATTTAATTGAATTAATTATTATAAGTTAACTTAAATATTAATCAGAAGAGTTAATAATTAATATTTATGGAAAATAATTACTATGTGAATAGTAATGATCAAATTACACCATAGCGAGTAATAGTGATGTGATATTATTTTATCTCAATGAGGAGTCGGATATAGACTATATTGAGGTCGAAATAGGGATTTTAGTAAAGTAACTCGGACGACGATTCTGAGTACACAATTGATTTTGGATAGGCCGAGATAGTCGAAAAAGGGTACTCAGTGGTACTAAATTGTTCTCGAGGCATTTTTAAGTATAATCGGGCCCACATGAGAGTGTTTATGTCATTTTAGCTTAGCCCATAAGCTTAATTTCGGGATTAACAACATAAAATCCAAATTAGAGAGTTTGTGGCAGACACAACTCAAAAAGAAAACCCTAGATCTTTAGAGAAGAAAAGAGGGAGAAATTGGGGACGCTTTTGGGAGACATATCAAGAAGAATCAAGTGTGTTCTTCGTCAAATCATCGTCTACCAAAAAAATCAGACCCTACAAATCAGTACAAGTAAGTGGTTAACTTGATTTCTATGGCCATCCCCCGATCCTCACGGAGGGAGGGATGAAGAAGAGGGGCGTCTTCAACGTCGAGAGGATCTTGGTCCCGCGCATTCTCTCAGGAGAGCTTCGGCCGACGTCGGTGATGAGGTGAAAAATGTAGAGAGATGGAGTCTCCAGTCTATTTTACTCAAAACAGACAAAAGAAAAAGGGAGCCATCCCGAAGGACAGCATCCAAAGACATACTGATACATACGAAACCAAATTGATTCGAAAAGGATCCGGAGGCTAAGTTACGAAAAGGGAAGGTGTTAGGCACCATTCCGTCCTTACGGTCTCTCATGGGTTATTGATATTTTCTTTTATTTCCCTGTGATATGTGTGCATGTGTATATATAGTGGATATAGGAATCTTTGACTTGTATTATGGAAGAGATAAAACCAGTCATCCGTAGGAATATTCCTAAAAGTAATATTAGAAAATAGGATTTACGCGATTATCCTAGCGTTGATCATTATAAGGGAACGATAACGCATACGGAATAATACGCCACTACGAACAAATATATGTATAGAGAGTCTAAGAGAGTTAAGTTTAAAGAATATAGAAAAAATAGGAAAAAGAGTAAGAATAGGACTCGAGTCTCGGGTTTTACCCCGAGACGCCTACGTAGCCTATAGAGGCATCAAAGTCGACGTTTATCGTATGCAAAATGAGGGATGGGATTTATCCCATAAATCCAATCGGGGACTTCTCTTGTGTGTGTGTGTGTGTGTGTGTGTGTGTGTGTGTGTGTGAAAAAGTGTTTTTAGTTGTGAAAAAAGTTTGAGAATTCCCGTTTGGAATTTATGAGAAAACCCTCTTTTTCTTAATTTTTGGGTTTTATTTATATGAAAATAAGAGATATGAAATAATACTAGATAAAAAGTATATTAGGATATATGAGATGAGAAAACAAAAGGTGTTAAGTAATAAAACAAGTTAATGCGAATTTAGGAGAATTTGAAGTGAAAGTTGGACCTTCTCGGAGATCTTGAGCTTGATCTTGAATGTTAGAGAGCAGCCCTTGCACTTGGATGATGATGAAGGGTAGTTAGTTCACCAAGTTTGATGAAAAATATGATGAAAGGTGAAGGTTGGAAGGGTATTTGGATGTGGAAATCACGCTGACTTCGAGAGGGGTTTCTGAGCTTGCTGAGAGTGATAGATCTCATATCGTGTTCCTCTTTGCAATGAGGTCAGGCCCTCCTTTTTATAGGCCCAGGGCAATGAAAATCAACATAGGCCTGGTCCTGCCAATAGGTAGGTGTGTTTAGGTACACTGTCGATAGGCAGGGGTTGGAACCTGCCGTTTGACAGTCTCTTTCAGGTTCCTTCGGAAAATCAGTCGTAGAGCGAAAACCGTTGATCCAAATCGTGCACAGGGAAAACCGTTAGAAAGGTACTTTAGAGAACTTCAAAAGTCATTGGGACTGCTTCCAAGTTCGGGAGTTGACTCTGCTTCAAATGTGGCTCGGAAGAGCTCGTCGGTCCTTTAGACGGGGAATCATTGGTCACAAACGGATCGTTTGTCCGCATGGTAAGTCGAAATCGCATACGGGGCAAACCATTGGAAAGGTTAGAAGATGTACTTAGACATTCCAAAGAGTTTGACTCAGTTTGGGAAGTTAACTTTGGTCAACCGGGGCCTGGAAGAGTTTAGTTGCCTTTCGGAGTAAAACAGATCGTTCGTCCGTACCGTAAGTCAGAATTTCTTACGGGGCGAACCGTTGGAAAGGGGTTTCAGTTCCCTTTAAAGATTCATTCAGTCTCGATCGATCTGAAGAGTTTGACTTTTGGTAAAATGGAGTCTGAGAGTGCCCGATGGCCTCTAGGTCAGTACTCGGGGTATAAATTTGGTTTGTAGTGATGATGGGAGGTGCTAGGGGACGTACGGAGAGGTTAGGGGGTGTTAGAATGGGGTGTCTACAAAGACCCTCAACGGGTGAGTTTGGAACAAACGATAGTCGTCGAAAAGACACTGCATGATGCCTTTGAAAGAGCATAACTAGAGGGTCAAGGCCGATTTTGAGGACCTAAGGGTGAGGATGAACGATTCAGAGGGTCGAGGCCAATTCTGAGGGATTGAAGATGAGGGTGATCGATTCTACGGGTCAAAGCCAATTCTGAGGGCTTAAGTTAAGATGACCAATTCTATGGGTCGAAGCTAATTCTGAGATCTTAAATTGAGATGACCAATTTTGCGGTTCGAAGCCAATTCTGAGGGATTAAGTTGAGATGGCCAATTCTGCAGGTCGAAGCCAATTCTGAGGGCTTAGGGATGAGGACGACCGATTCTGCGGGTCGAAGCCAATTCTGAGGGCTTAAACTGAGATGACCAATTCTGCGGGTCGAAGCCAATTCTGAGGGCTTAAGTTGGGATGAAAAATTCTGTGGGTCGAAGGGAATTCTGAGGGCTTAAGTTGAGATAACCAATTTTGCGGGTCGAACCCAATTCTGAGGGCTTAGGAATGAGGATGAACGATTTTGCGGGTTGAACCAATTCTGAGGGCTTAAATTGAGATGACCAATTCTGCGGGTCGAAGCCAATTCTGAGGGCTTAAGTTGAGATGATCAATTCTGCGGTCGAAGAATATTCTGAGGGCTTAGGGATGAGGATGACCGATTCTGTGGGTCAAAGCTAATTCTGAGGGCTTAAATTGAGATGACCAATTCTGCGGGTCGAATCCAATTCTGAGGGCTTAAATTGTAATGACCAATTCTGCGGGTCGAAGCTAATTTTTAGGGCTCAAATTAAGATGACCAATTCTGTGGGTCGAAGCCAATTCTGACTGCTTAAGTTGAGATGACTAATTCTACGGGTTGAAGCCAATTCTGAGGGCTTAAGTTGAGATGACCAATTCTGCGGGTTGAAGACAATTCTGAGGGCTTAAGTTGAGATGACCAATTCTAGGGGTCGAAGCCAATTCTGAAGGCTTAAGTTGAGATGATCAATTATGCGGGTCGAAGCCAATTCTGAGGGCTTAAGTTGAGATGTTCTCGAGGAACTCTGTCGGATAAATTACCTCGTGATTTTGACTTGAGCTAGGGAGCCAATTTCTAGGGAAATCCTCATATCTTTTGGAGATTTTGCCATGTAATAGCCAATTTGATGCTGTAAATTTCACTGGGGATGTGATTAGGTGGTCCTTGGTTAGGATGCTTAACTTGAGGAAATTTAAGACCTTTGGGGAATAGGAGATGATGCTGAAGTATGGGATGCCTTAGGGGTCTTCTGGGACGTTTTCGGGAGGAGATTTACTTGGCTTTTGAGAGTTACGCTGGGGAAATAGGGGTTCTGTTTACACTACACCAAAAATAAGAATCTGGCACGGTTTAAAACTGTGACAGATCAAATCTAGCATGATTTTGAACTGTGCCAGAATCAGGTGTTCCAAAATGGCCATTTTTTCTGGCACGGTTTAAAAGTGTACCAGATTTGACCAAACAGGAACACTTTTGCCACACTTTTAAATCGTGCCAGAATTTGATATTTCTGGCACACCTTTGGCACAGTTTTGAACTGTGCCAGATTGAGCACATTTTGATAAACTTTTGGCATAGTTCAAAACCGTGCCAAAATTTGATACACTTTTGGCACGGTTTTGAACTGTGCCAAATTTTTGGATAAAAGAAAAAAAAATTGAAAACTAGAAAATTCACAAATTGCAAATCTTGCACGTTGTTGATAAACTAATGTACATTCAAACTTCAAAATATTAAAAGTTTTTAGTAGTTCACAGACCTAAAAAAAAATTGGGCAGAGTTTCCTTTATTTTCTGGACATTCTAAAACCTGCTAATATAAAACTTGGATAACATAAAGACCGCACGACCGCAAAATATAAAAAATAAACTTACAAAAGCCCGCTCGACTACAAAAGTTTATTATAAAAATACAAAACCCTGCACGACCATAACACAAGAAAATAGAAGCATGAGTAAACCCCTTGTTGTAAACCATTGAGTTCTTCGTGTGTTCCCCGTGAATAAATGCTAAAGAAAAAATGTTATCCTGTAAAAAAAAATAGGATACAGAAAAGATACAATATTACTAACCAAGTTATTTATGAAAAAAGCTTACTCAAGCTAAAAAATTACATATAGGAGTGACAATTATTATTATATTCTAAAATTGAAAATCTTATGCAAGTTATGACTACCTGAGAGGCCCGTGACTACGTTGTCAGTTCGTACAAGTTACATTGATCCCATACGAGGTGTCAGTGCCTCTTACGAGGCCGTTTGGATTTTCACCCTCAAACGACTTGTTTTCAAGCCTAATTTACATATTTTGAAATTATCATCATATTCTCAAAAAGGGAGACCCACAACTATGCGACCAGTTCATACAAGTTACATTAGTCCCGTGCGAGGTGTTCGTGCCTCTTACGGGGCCGTTTAGGAGTTGGATTAGGTTTTCACCCTCAAACGGATTGTTTTCAAGCCCAATCTACGTATTTTGAAATGATCGTCATATTCTCAAATCGGGAGATCCGTGACTACGCGATCAGTTCATACAAGTTACATTCGTCCCGTGCAAGGTGTTCGTGCCTCTTACGGGGCCGTTTGGGGGTTGGTTTGAGATTTCACTCCTTTAAGGGCTTATTTTTAAGCTTAATGGATATATTTTCAAATTATCATCATAATCTCAAACCGAGAGGCCCATGACTATGCTGTCAATTCGTACAAGTTACATTGGTCCCGTGCAAGGTGTTCGTGCCTCTTATAGGGCCGTTTGGGGACTGGTTTGGTTTTTCACCCTTTAAGGGATTATTTTAAAGCTTAATCGATATATTTTCAAATTATGGTTATGTTCTCAAACCGAGATGCCTGTGACTATGCGGTCAGTTCGTACAAGTTACATTGGTCCCGTGCGAGGTGTTCGTGCCTCTCACGAGGCCGTTTGGGCGATGGTTTGGGTTTTCATCCTCAAACGGCTTATTTTTAAGCCTAATCTACGTATTTTGAAATTATCATCATATTCTCAAATCGGGATACCCGTGACTACACGGTCAGTTCACACAAGTTACATTGGTCCCGTGCGAGGTCTTCGTGCCTCTTAGGGGGCCGTTAGGGGTTGGTTTGGGTTTTCACCCTCAAACGGGTTATTTTCAAGCCTAATCTATGTATTTTAAAATTATCACCATAATCTCAAACCAGGAGGCCCGTGACTACGCTGTCAATTTATACAAGTTACATTGGTCTCGTGCGAGCTGTTCGTGCCTCTTATGGGGCCATTTGGGGGCTTGTTTGGGTTTTCACCCTCAAATGGCTTATTTTTAAGCTTAATCGATATATTTTCAAATTATTGTCATATTCTCAAATCGGGAGACCCGTGACTATGCGGTCAGTTTGTATAAGCTACATTGGTCCCGTGTGAGGTGTTCGTGCCTCTTACGAGGCCGTTTGGGGGCTGGTTTGGGTTTTTAGCCTTTAAGGGCTTGTTTTTAATCTTAATCGATATATTTACAAATTATCATCATATTCACAAACCGAGAGGCCCGTGACTATGCTGTCAGTTCATACAAGTTACATTGGTCCCGTGCGAGGTGTTCGTGCCTCTCACGGGGCCATTTGGGGCCTGATTTAGGTTTTCACCCTCAAACGTCTTGTTTTCAAACCTAATCCACATATTTTGAAATTATCATCATATTCTCAAATTGAGAGACCCGCGACTACGTGATTAGTTCATACAAGTTACATTAGTCCCGTGCGAGGTGTCCGTGCCTCTTACGGGACCTTTTGGGGACTGGTTTAGGTTTTCACCCTTTAAGGGCTTATTTTTAAGCTTAATCGATATATTTTCAAATTATCGTCATATTCACAAATCGAGATGCCCGTGACTATGTTGTCAGTTCGTACAAGTTACATTGGTCCCGTGCGAGGTGTTCGTGCCTCTCACGTGGCCGTTTGAGGGCTGGTTTGGGTTTTCACCCTTTAAGAGCTTATTTTTAAGCCTAATCTACGTATTTTGAAATTATTGTCATATTCTCAAACCGAGAGGCCCGCGACTATGGGCCAGTTCGTATAAGTTACATTGATCCCGTGCGAGGTCTCCATGCCTTTTATGGGGTCGTTTGGGGACTCGTTTGGGTTTTCACCCTTAAAGGGCTTATTTTTAAGCTTAATCGATGTACTTTCAAATTATTGTCATATTCCCAAATCTAGAGGCCCGAGACTACATTGTCAGTTCGTACAAGTTACATTGGTCCCGTACGAGGTGTTCGTGCCACTTACGAGGCCGTTTGGGGGTTGGTTTGGGTTTTCACCCTTTAAGAGCTTGTTTTTAATCCTAAACTACGTATTTTGAAAGTATCATCATATTCTCAAATGGTGAGGCCCGTGACTACGCTGTCAATTCGTACAAGTTACATTGGTCCCGTGCGAGGTGTTCGTGCCTTTCACGTGGCCGTTTGGGGGCTGGTTTGGGTTTTCACCCTTTAAGAGCTTGTTTTTAAGTCTAATCTACGTATTTTGAAATTATCGTCATATTCTCAAACTGGGAGGCCCGTGACTACGCAGTCAGTTCGTACAAGTTACAATTATCCCGTGTGAGGTATCCGTGCCTCTTATGATGCCGTTAGGGGACTGGTTTGGGTCGATATATTTTCAAATTATCATCATATTCTCAAATCGAGGTCCGTGACTACGCTGTCAGTTCGTACAAGTTACATTGGTCCCGTGTGAGGTGTTCGTGCCTCTTACAGGGCCGTTTGGGGGCTAGTTTGGATTTTCACCCATTAAGAGCTTGTTTTTAAGCCTAATCTACGTATTTTAAAATTATCATCATATTCTGAAATGTTCGTGACTAAGCGGGCAGTTCGTACAAGTTAGATTGGTCCCGTGCGAGGTGTTCGTGCCTTTTACGGGGATAGTTTGGGTTTTCACCCTCAAACGGGTTATTTTCAAGCCTAATCTATGTATTTTGAAATTATCATCATAATCTCAAATTGGGAGGCTCGTGACTACGCTGTCGATTCGTTTAAGTTACATTGGTCCCGTGCAAGGTGTTCATGCCTCTTACGGGGCCATTTGGGCGTTGGTTTGGGTTTTCACCCTCAAACGACTTATTTTTAAGCTTAATCGATATATTTTCAAATTATCGTCATATTCTCAAATTGAGAGACCCGTGACTATGCTGTCAGTTCGTACAAGTTACATGGGTCCCGTGCGAGGTGTTCGTGCCTCTTACGGGGCCGGTTTGGGTTTTCACCCTTTAAGGGCTTGTTTTTAAGCTTAATCGATACATTTTCAAATTATCATCATATTCTCAAATCGATAGGCCTGTGACTACGATGTCAGTTCGTACAACTTACATTGGTCCCGTGTGAGGTGTTCGTGCCTCTTACGTGGCCGTTTGGGGGCTGGTTTAGGTTTTCACCCTCAAACGACATGTTTTTAAGTCTATTCTACGTATTTTGAAATATCGTCATATTCTCAAATTGGGAGACCCATGACCACGCGGTTAGTTTGTACAAGTTACATTGGTCCCGTATGAGGTGTCCGTGCCTCTTACGGGATCGTTTGGGGGCTGATTTGGGTTTTCACCCTTTAAGGGATTATTTTTAAGCTTAATCGACATATTTTCAAATTATCGTCACATTCACAAACTGAGAGGCCCGTGACTACGCTTCATTTCATACAAGTTATATTGGTCCCATGCGATGTGTTCGTGCCTCTTATGGGGCCGTATGGGGGATGGTTTGGGTTTTCACCCTCAAACGGCTTATTTTCAAGCCTAATCTAGATATTTTGAAATTATCATCATATTCTCAAATCGGTAGATCCGCAACTATGCGGTCAATTCGTATAAATTACATTAGTCTCGTGCAAGGTGTTCATGCCTCTAACGGGGCCTTTAGGGGACTGGTTTCAAACAACTTATTTTTAAGCCTAATCTACGTACGTTAAAATTATCATCATATTCTCAAATCGAGAGACCCGTGACTACACGGTCAGTTTGTATAAGTTACATTAGTCCCGTGCGAGGTGTATGTGCCTCCTAAGGGGCCGTTTGGGGGTTGGTTTATATTTTCACCCTCAAACGACTTATTTTTCAGCCTAATCTATGTATTTTGAAAGTATCATCATATTCTCAAACCGGGAGACCCTTGACTATGCGGTCAGTTCATACATGTTACATTGGTCCCGTGCGAGGTGTCTGTTCCTCTTACGGGGCCGTTTGGGGGATGGTTTGAGTTTCACCCTTTAAGGGATTATTTTTAAGATTAATCGATATATTTTCAAATTATCTTCATATTCACAAATCGAGAGGCCTGTGACTACGCTGTCAGTTTGTACAAGTTACATTGGTCACGTGCGAGGTGTTCGTGCCTCTTACGGGGCCGTTTGGGGGCTAGTTTGGGGTTTCACCCTCAAACGTCTTGTTTTCAAGCCTAATCTAGATATTTTGAAATTATCGTCATATTCTCAAACCGGTAGACCCGCGACTACACAGTCAGTTAGTATAGGTTACATTAGTCCCGTGTGAGGTGTTCGTGCCTCTTACAGGGTCGTTAGGGGGCTTGTTTGGGTTTTCACACTCAAACGGGTTGTTTTCTAGCCTAATCTGCATATTTTGAAATTATCAGCATATTTTTAAATCGGGAGACCCGTGACTACGCGGTCAGTTCCTACAAGTTACATTGGTCCCGTGCGAGGTGTTCGTGCCTCTTTGGGGCTGTTTAGAGGTTGTTTTGGGTTTTCATCCTCTAACGGTATGTTTTTAATCAATTTAGAACATTTATTGATTTTAGAAAATTTTGACATAGTTTCATTTGTTTATTCGTTAAATCCAACATGTTTTAAAATTTAAAATAAACTCAACAGCAATAGAAAATTCCAAAACCAAACCACTAGCAAATCCCTTCCGCCAATTTAACTAAATAAGCTCATAAAGTAATCCATGAAGTGATTTTCAAACTTTAAAAGGAATGATCAGATATAGAATTAAAAGACAAACTATAAATGCTGAGTAGAAATAATTCATTGCATTTTAAAAGGTTAATAAATGGGTACTAAATAATAGTTACCGTAGTAACTTGATTAAGATTGGATGGAACTGGCCTGAGTTGAACCTTTGTAAAATAAAACCAAACAAATCACTGGCAGCCTATGCTGGCCTTTTGATCTCCAGACCTCCCCAATACCTACATTCAATTCCCACCCAGCACTGGATCAAAATCTTTAATATTACAGTACCCATATATGGTTATACACACACGTGTGTGAAATTGATAACATGTCCCTTTTATGAGTATAATTGGGTATCATTACGTGTCATTAGGATAAGCGTTATATTGTGCTTTATTATATGGATATGTATCGATATAAATTAACACATTTGTGCATATAGTGAATAATCTACCTTTGATTGTGCTTAAGATGTATTGAATTGATCTAGAGATCAAAGATTGTGATGGAAGATTATCATGGTTAACACTTGTGCATATAGTTTATAAATATTCACATTAATTTTTCTGTCACTTGTAAATCAACAATGGGAGGCACTTCAATCTCCTCCATTTTTATTGCTAGCGAGAAATAGGCCACAACTAACAATTGGACTATCCAAGCTTTACCCCTCTATGTTCACATTAACAATGTCACAAACATGAATAGGGACAATCAACATTTAAACACTTAAATATTAATACATATACATTTAGCCTATGTTATGAACTTACGGGTAGTTCATAAGCTGATAGGAACCGATCCAAGTAATTTATTGAGAGACAAAAGCTCAATTATCCAAAACTGTAATATAGCCCTTTAATTTAAGGTGGAAGGATAAACCTTTGACAAATTTTCTTATTTGTGTTGCTCTTGTTTTCATTATGGCAATCGAAACTAGGGATTATGTTTTAATCGATGACAATGATTAAGACTATTGACAATTGAGGTATTTATTTGGTTTACATCACTTATTTTGCTTTCATTCCTAGCTACTATCATCTATCTCCCCTTCCCTTTATTAAACCCCCTAAACTCCTATTGACTAAGTTGAATCAAAGATAAGCCAATACAACTCAAGTTAATGTAACTGGTCAAGTATATTCTTCATTATTAATAGGTTTTATGTGTAACACACAATTATATTAAACTATAAAGTGTTGATGGAATTAAATGCAAACAAAACTCCCAAACTATGCATTATTTGCAAGAAACTAGCTTGAACCATTTTTATGCCAAAAAAATACATTTTGATGCAAAACAAAAAACCCATTCCAAAAATTGATATGAGAAATACCTCAAAGGGGCGGCAATAGCCTTGGAGGGAGTGGTCCCTGAGTGGGCCTTTGAAAACACAATCACCTCACGTGCTTGGAAATCCCATCACTCGCATCAAGTCTTGCCAAGAAAACACAATCACTTCCTATATCACCCACCCCAAGACTGCAAATGTTAGTTGCACATGGCTTTCTCTTTCCTAAACTGGACTATTGAAAAGTTATCTCCACATGCCATAAATTTCATATCTTGATGCAAATGATAAGATATTATTAAAAGCTATTTGTATTCACTAACAAACCATAGAACTCCCAAATGATTCCATTACTCTTTTAGCATATAAAAACAAAACACAACTTCAAAACTAATCAAGACCGAGAATTAGAAACTATATAATTTATTAAAAGTTTTAGCTTCACAAATACTTCAACTCATATATTGTTCACACACACACACACACACACACACACACATATATATATATAGGAAAAATGATTTTTTTTTTCAAAAGTTCAACTTAGAGGGTATGACTAGTTAGACGCACAAACCAAATGTCTTTATCCTCAAATAAATCAAATCAGATTATAAAAAATAAATAAAAATGTGTGACACAAAAAAAACAAGTCTTGATAACAAAGTGTACACACAAACTGAAATGGGTGTAAATAAACTCTCCAAACCAAACACCCAAAAAATTTCAGATTTTAATTCCAATTTAAATCAAATTAGATTTAAAATAAAATTAAATAAAATTATTTTATTAAACAATTTTTTTTTAAATGTGTGACATAAACAAAGTCTAGTGTAATATAGCAGATGCACATACGCACACATTTGACAACACACACGTGCACTGTAGCAAAATACTGTACCGATATTGTAGCGCTATTGTAGCTACTGTAGCAAGTACTGTAGCAAGATGAAAACTCATGCACAAACAATTTTAACCAAACACACACACACACACACACAGATTGTGTTAACAAAACCAAAGAAGCAGATCTAGAGTATATATATATATATATATATATATATACTTATAAAGAAGGAAAGAAATTACCTCAACTCAAGATCCCAAAACAGCAAAAAAAAACACGATGTTGCCAAAAAAACAGGTCGAAAACCCCTTCAAGATCGGAACTCCCAAACCGAGAAATAGAAAACACGAGGTCGCCGGAAGGGACACCACTACACCGGATAAAAAAAACGGAACCACACCGGAAAATAGAGCCACCAAAACGGTCGGACCAAACCTCAAAATGAGTCGCCGAAAAAAAAAGAAACCACCAAAGAAACTTCTGTCGAAAAGCTCCTCAAGCCGTGAACCTCCAAATCGATAGCGACAGAGAGAATGGGAGGGGTAGGGCTTGGGTTTTTGGTCGAGAGAGAGTGGGGAGCGGGGGAGAAGATGAGGGAGGAGAGAGAAGAGGGAAACTAAAGTGTGCCAAAATTTTAATGTATTTTATACCCTTGTCAAGTGTTCTTAATTTTGGCACACTTTAAAATAGTGCCAAAATTTGACACTGTTTTAAAGTATCGTTAGTGTTTTGGTGTAGTGTTTTTGGTGTAGTATTTTATACCTTCCACCTTTGTTGCGTTGGGTAGTATCGTTAGCAGGCTTTGGGAGGCTGACGTCTGTGCTGGATGAGACGCCTCGTTCGACAGAGGTTTTATGCGCTCTTGGGAAGATGACTGTGACCCCTATAGATGTGCAGCAGCTGATAGGGCTGGATTGTTATGGAGAAAAGATAGAGGTGGATCACTTTTTGCTGGTGAGGCTAGAGGCGGGGAGGGCGACGCTTGGTGATGTGGGGAGGATAGTATATGGGGATTCTATCTGGCTGTCCCTACTGAGGGATGTTTTGTTAGGCAGGATGATTGATGTGGAGGACGGGCTGCAGGTGAGGCATATGGCCCGGTTGTTTATTTTGCTGGTGCTGGGGGATTTTTTGTGGCGTCGAGCGGCGACGTTTTCCACTTATGATTTTTACCATACTTGAGGATGTGTTCGAACATCCTTCTCTATGATTGGGGGAGCCTAACTTTGGCGACCCTTTATTTTTCTTTGGATGCAATCAACCGGTGCTGCCGACAGCCTTTTACTGGATCCACGTATCTTCTTGAGGTATTCTTTAATTTGCGCATTTTCCTTTCACGCATTCGCATTCCCCTTATGCGTCTCATTTTTATTGTGGATTTTTGTCTTTGGCAGACGTGGTTCAATGAGGTGATTGGGTGTAATACCCAACTGATTTCCCTGAAGGAAAAAACTGTTGGAGACTTTTGTCAATTGTATCAGTGACGGAAGGCCAATCGACAGTCGAGGAAGTCTCTATCTCTGGAGGCGGTGCGTCAGGTCTTGAATGGCCTAACCAGTGATAGGGTAAGACTTTTCCTTCCTTCAGTATAATACCTTTGTGTGCTCTGATTCCATATTTCCTTATATCTTGTTGGGGATTTTTCAGGTGAATTTTTACCCTTAAGGGACGATCGTTCAAGATGCGGGGTGACTGGAGTGAATGTGCAGACGAGGCGTTTGCTGGCGCATGAGTTTGGCCACTCTTAGTATCTCGGGGAGAGGGTGGTCCGACAGATTGTTGAGTAGGAGGTGGTTATTCCACCTACGAGGCTCCCTATATCTATGAGGCGGGAGCGGCTGCTGCCAGAGGATGCGAGGATCGCGGCCATGATTGGCGAGTCCTACCTACTGTACACCGATATGGCTGGGTCGTATGATTATATGGACTTCGTGATGAGCTGGCTGATGGCGCCCAGTATATATGATGCAGTTTCTTTCCCTCCTGAGGGTTCGAGTCGACCAGTAGGGTCCTCCCACAACGGTGGTAGTCCGTCAGCATCTGCGATGGCGACGACTTCGGAGGTCCCCTTTGTGAAGTTGCATATGAAATAGCGTTGCCAAAGCCGTTTATGAAAATAAACTATTTAAGCAACTCCGAAAGTTTGTTGAAGAAACTCTTTACTTAAATCAAAACGATTTTGAACACAAGATGTGTTAACAAAAGTATGTACGAGATTAGGACACGATTTGATAACAAGTTTTAGTAAACAGTTTAAAATGTTTTAAACTCAGCACACTATTAGAAAGAGATGAGAAGATGTAGAAATATTGATACTCAGGATTTTTAACGTGGTAAAACCTCAACCTTGAGGAAACATCCACGACTCCCTCTACGGAGTAAAACAAAAACAATCACTAAAACAAATATATGAGTTACAACCTATTTAACTAACATGCACACAAAAACAAATCTATACAAGTTCAGGATTGTACCCTCTGGCGTCCTTAACTTTTCTGCAGATCTTGTTTGTTGATGTAGTTGTCTCAGTTTGTCAACTCTTCTTTGTTTCAGCACTTTACGTCGACTTATTGTTCACCAAATCTTATAGCCAACACTTTGAGTGTTTGTAGTGTGAAGATGTTTGTGAATGGTGTTCTAAAACACATGCATGCACACACACATACTTATTAGATACAGACGATCCTAACAAATCACATATAAAGTCTATATGCAGTGTATTTGTCATTTTTCTTTCTTACAAAACCAAGAACCTTTTTGACCTTTCAAAATAACCCAGATTCCACGGAGATCTTGCTTAAGAAATCGGTCAAGACCTTTCTCAATCACTTTTGAAAATTTATGTGGATTGAGAACCCTCCAAGTGCGAATCCCACTAGGTCAGGTTAGGTTTTGTAAAAACAGAAATAGAAAAACATCTATTGTTGATTCTGAAGTAAGAAAATATTTTATCAGAAAACAATCAACAACGAAATTCTCAAGATGAGAAATAAATGCAACTAAGTGTGCTGTGACATGAAAAACTTCAGATCTATGATTTCTATTGAAAGAGAAACAAGATCTGAGTCTATGTCTAAGTTGGAAATAAGATTTATGAACACAAGGATTTCAGCAACCCAGAAATCACTCAACTCGAACTCTCATAACTCAAGAAACACTAAGGATGGTGTTTATCTGGTTATGGTGTTTATGGAGAGGTAAGTGGTTTAGGTTTAGAGGTATTTGGACGAAGTTAGGGTTTCTAACTAGGGTTTGGTTTCTCTCTCTAACTTCTCTCTTCTCTCTTCTCTCTCCTCTCTCTATTCTCTGAGACTTTTCAAAATGGCAAAAGCTTTCGAAGGCTGAGATGAGAGGCATTTAAATAGGAAGAAAAGAAGATTCCAGAGCTTCGTTCAAAATCAAGGTCTGTGATTGAGTCAAGCTCCTTTGACTACAATCTAAGGGTTCACAGCAGGCGGTGGATTAAACAGGTTGTGATTGGCTTAAGGGTTTACACTGGGATTCACTCAAAAGACATACAGGCCATCGATAAGGGTTGATCTAAGGGTTGAAAGCACGCGATGGTTTGTCTCAGTAAAGAAACACAGTTCAGGCCAATCAGAGGACACCAGGTGTAGGCCTGAGGTTGAATGTAAACGCGCGTCCCAAAATAATTACAAAGCCAACCCTAGAGTCTCTAGCGCTTTCGGTTTCTACCCAGAGTAACTTTAGGCCAATAAACACAACAATCCATATTTATACATTAACCCCAAGACCTTTTAAATCAAGTTTTAATTAAATAAAACATTGTTTAAAATATGTTTTAAATTCCCAAAAAATTATTAAAAATCAAATTGAGGGATTTAAACACACTCACAACATTAATACTTATAGTGGTGCAATATGAAATGCAAGAATGAAATTCTAGGTGTGTGAGTGATGGCTATAGTCTCAGGATCATCACAAGATGGATAGAAGAAGAAGAAACCCAATCTCTGAAGCTCTTTGGTTTCTAGGATAGACACTATTTTGTCATAATTTCCAAACTAGATGAGCTCTTATACAGTCTAGACTCAAATGAGTCAAAAGTATAAGGGCTTCAATCTCCCCCTTTGGAAATATGAGACAAAATCTCCTTTGAGTCATCTCAACTCGTAGGGCGACAACAAATAAGAAAAAATTATTCCTATAAAGGTTCTATCTACCCAAATCCTAGAAAGCAAAAATTACATAACTCAACTATATACAGTTTAACATCCTATTATTACAATGAAGAATGACTGTACAAGAAGAATACCTGCAAAAAATTACTAAGATCAAGCTTTTTAGTATATGCAGTAGACTCAAATTTCTCCCCCATTTTGTCTCAAATGGACAAAGGGAAAGAACTTGGCAAATATGACAGGTATTTACTCAACACAAATCATACCAATAGATTTACGTAAAGAAATGAATCTATTATAATCAAGAGGTTTGGTAAATAAATCTGCAAGTTGTAGATCAGTAGAAAGATAATTGATTTCTAATTCCTTGGTTTCAACTAATTCACGAATAAAATGATGTCTTATTTTAATGTGCTTAGTTCGCGAGTGTTGAACTGGGTTCTTAGAAATGTTAATCGCACTTTGATTATCACAATAGAGATGAAGTGTGGGTTCTAGAATACCATAATCACTTAGCATTTGTTTAAGCCATAACAATTGGGCACAACAGCTACCGACGGCTATGTATTCAGATTCAGCAGTCGAGAGAGATGTGCAGTTCTGTTTTTTACTACTCCATCCTACCAAGTTATTACCAATATAACAACATGCGCCTGAAGTGCTTTTACTATCATCAGTACACCCAGCCCAATCAGCATCAGTGTACCCAATAATAGTGCTAGGTGTGTCATTCGTGTACCAAATTCCTAAATTTAGAGTGCCTTTAACATATTTAATTATGCGTTTAACAGCGTTTAAATGGCTCTCCTTGGGGTTGTTTTGATAACGCGCACAAACACAAACAGCATACATGATATCAGGACGCGAGGCAGTCAGATAGAGTAATGTGCCAATCATACTACGATATAAGGTAGAGTCTACAGATTTTCCATTTTCATCTTTAGATAATTTCTCTGTAGTACTCATAGGCGTTTTAGCACTTTTAGCACTCTCGAGGCCAAATTTTTTAGCTATCTCTAATGCGTACTTAGTCTGCGAAAGAAACAAGCCATCTGGTTGTTGTTTGACTTGGAGACCTAGGAAGAACTGTAACTCCCCCATAAGGGACATCTGAAATTCCTTACTCATAATTTTAGCAAAAGATTTTACTTCTGAGGTAGAAGTGGATCCAAATATGATATCGTCTACATAGACTTGAGCGATAGTAATGTGTTTGCCAAAATGTTTGACAAATAAGGTTTGGTCATTTCCACCTCTTTTGAAACCTTTGTCCAGCAGAAAACTGGACAGCCGCTCATACCAAGCTCTAGGAGCTTGCTTAAGACCATATAAAGCCTTTTTCAACCGAAATACATGATTAGGATAATTAGGGTCAATGAACCCTTTAGGTTGATCTACATAGGTTTCCTCGGCAAGTATTCCATTAAGGAACGCAGATTTAACATCCATTTGATATAATGTAAAATGCATGTGACAAGCTATAGCAAGAAGCAGACGAACTGATTCTAAACGAGTAACAGGAGCAAACGTCTCATTAAAATCAAGTCCTTCTATTTGGGAGTAACCTTGAGCAACTAGTCTAGCTTTATTTCTAATTATCATCCCATTTTCATCAGTTTTATTTTTGAAAATCCAACGAGTACCAATAACCTTTTTGTGATCAGGACGTGGAACAAGAAACCAAACATCATGAATGACAAATTGTAAAAGTTCATCCTGCATAGCAGAAATCCAGTTAGAGTCATTCAATGCCTCATTTACATTCTTTGGTTCCAAGAGAGAAACAAAGCAAGCATAGAGAGCATAATTTCTAAGTTGGGATCTTGTACGTACTGGTTCACTAGGGTTACCAACTATGTTGTTTATGGGATGATCTTTAGAAACCCAGTTAGGTACTTCAGGTGACTCAATAGGTAATGAATTATCTATTTCAGAAGAGTCATTTTCTAAAATATTTGACGATTCTTCTTCTATAGTTAATTCACTAGTCTTGCTTTCTACAGTAGTGTCACTAACAATTACATTTATGGATTCCATTAAGATCTTAGTGCGAAGATTATACACTCGATAAGCTCTACTGTTAGGTGAATAACCTAAGAATATGGCTTTATCTCCTCTACTCTCAAATTTAGATAAGTGTTCCCTATCTTTGCAAACATAGCAGGTACTACCAAAGGTTCTAAGGTACTTAAGATTAGGCTTTTTATTGTACCAAAGTTCATAAGAGGTTTGTTTCGAATTCTTTCTAAGATAGACCCTATTAATAAGATGGCAAGCTGTACGAATAGATTCTACCCAAAAATACTTAGGTAAGTTCTTAGCATGGAGCATGACACGTGCCATCTCTTGAAGAGTTCGATTCTTTCTCTCAGCTATTCCATTTTGTTGAGGGGTCTTAGGAGCACTGAACTCATGTTTGTAACCATTATAGTCACAATATTCTACAATACCAGTGTCTTTGAATTCACCACCTCTATCACTTCTGATTCTATTCACTTGAGTGTCTTTTTCATTCTCAATCCGTAAGAGAATCTGTAAAAAAGTTTGAAAAGTATCGGATTTTTGTTTTAAGAAAGCTACCCAAGTGAATCTGGTGAAGTCATCAACCATAACTAGAATATAACTGTGTCCACAAAGACTAACAGTTTGAGAAGGACCCATTAGGTCCATATGGATGAGTTCTAAGGGATTAGATGTAAGGATATCTTTAACCCTTTTATGAGGTGCTTTAACAATTTTTCCTTCTTGACAGGGACCACAGACAATGTTATGAATAGGTTTAATTTTTGGTATTCCTCTAACTATCTGTTGAGAAGACAATTTACTCAAATTTTCGTAATTAATGTGACCCATTCTGTTATGCCATATCTCGTTGTCATCCATTCTGGCAACATTACAGATTTCAGAACTAGATATGACAGTATAACAATTGTCAGGGGTCCTGAATCCTGTAATTAAGCATTCTCCCTTTTCATTTAAAATCTTGCAATTGTTCTTTGAAAAGGTAACAGTGTAGTTTGAGTCACAGAATTGCGAAATGCTAAGTAAATTAGCCTTAAGACCTTTAACTAAGAGAACATTTTCAAGAAGAGGAAGTCCTTTTTCTTTAAGGGTTCCTTTGCCTATGATCTGGGATGATATACCATCACCAAAAACAACTTTTCCACCATCAAAATGGGTTTTATTTAAAAGTTTTGTATCATCACCTGTCATATGCTTGGAACAACCAGAATCCAGATACCAACCAGAAGATGTAAGTTCAGCTTTTAAGGCAGAAATAACAATATTACACTTCATCTGGGGTACTAGATCATCTTTTCTAACCCAAATTGCTCTGGTTTTTTGTTTGCGCTGATTTGCTCTTATTTGATAAAATTTGCGAGCAGTAGATTTTTGTTGAAAAACATTTTGCGCATGATTTTGGGTAAAATTAAATACCTGAGCATTTGATTTAGAAAAGTTTCTGGGAATCCTTCTAGTAAATGTCCTTTTAGGTTTAGTCTTTCTATTCCTATAGTTAGAGTTTTTGTCTGGTGGCCTGGGAAGGACATAATTGTTACGACTCCTCCTAGAATAGTTAAAGTTATGATACATAGGAGTGTTGTAGATAGGCTTAATCAGTCTCCTAGCATAGCAATTATCGAAAGAGTGACCATATATATCACAATAGGAGCAATAAAGATTGCTCAGAATAGGGTTTTCCTTAGGAAAGTCTCTAAACAAAGGTTTTGAGAAATTTTGAGGCTGAATTTTATTCCTAGGTAGCACAGATTTGAAAGCAGGTTCACTTTTCCTAATAGGGGGGCAGACATATTTTCCCTTTGGTAAACTTTCATGCTTAGAGCAACTTGCATCTCCAGTGTTAGTGTTTTGATGGTCAAACTTAGTTTTTAGAGAATGAAAGTCTGGACATGTTTCAATAGGTCTTTTGCCTCCTGACACAAACTTGATAGGTTCAACATGTTTAGTTTGTGTCTTCAAATTGGGGCAAAACCCTATTCCAGTTCTATCATCAGAATTGGTTTTAGATTCAGCAACGAATTCCTCAAAACATTTAGAATTGTTTTCAAATTTGGTAAATTTTTTGAAAACAGTTGCTGTCTTTTCTTTTGTTTGTTCCAATTCTAATAATGTCCCTTTGTATTTTTTCTCCAGAATTTCATTAGCTTCAGTTAAAGTTTTCAGTTTTTCATCAAACACTTTAACTTCACTTTCATGAGACATGCATTGAGTAGTATACTCTTCAGCATTCAGTTTTACCATTAGGCTTAGATCCTCTAGCTTTTTGGTAAGATCTTTCACAATCTTTTCTAGTCTAGTGCTTTTCTTTAGAGTTTTAGTATATAGAGTGTGTATATCTGGGAGATCATCATTGTCTGAGTCACTAAGTGAAGTGTGTGAGGTGACCCCTAAGGTTTCATTTCTTATACTCACGCACCCATTGACATCAGCAGTATCGATTCCCCTTTGACTCACACACCCCGAGGAAGAGGTATTAATGTTCTCAGTAAGTAAAGCATCTAAACCAGTTAAAGTATGATTCAAAGCAACAGAACTAGAATTACTAAACTCATCCTCACTATCAATCATAGGTATATCATCATTGTATATGATTTTGGCAAAGAAGGCTAAACAAGGATCAAAACCATCAGATGTCTCAGGTTCCTCATTTTCAGAATCACTTGAGTCATCCCAGGTTTTGCAGATATTGGCTCTAGAGTGTTTGTTTTGGGTATTTAAATTAACTCTACAGTCTTGAGCAATGTGTCCTAGTTTACCACATCTATAGCATTCAGTCTTCTTGAGGTCTCTGTGAGGTCTTGTGTTGTCCTTGTTCTGTTTGTCATGAGGTTTCTCATGAGGCTTGTGATTTGAAGGAGTAGAATAATTAGACTTGCCCTGTCTATTTGCAACACTGTTTCTAAATTTAACAATTTTCTTAAATTGTTTTGTCATTAGGGCAATCTGATTATCTAGACTTTCTAAGTCACAGTCCTCATCAGAATCATTACTAGGAATGTTTATCTCAGGCTTAGTCATCTTAGAGGTAAAGCTAAGGTTGGAATTGGTATGTTTCCTATTAGTGTGGGTCAATTGTTTCTTAAACTCTAATTCCATTTCCACAGTTCTTAATTTGCTACTGAGTAATTCAGGTGTGAGATTAATATCACACATCTCCTCAATAGCATATCTTTTATTGTCAAATTTTTGTGGTAATGATCTAAGAATTTTAGACACAATTTCTTGTCTATCATAAGTTATACCATTGGCATGAAGTTTAGTGACAATATCAGTAAGGTTCATATAAAAATCATCGAAAGACTCAGATTCAGACATGATTAAGGTATTATACTGTTGGATTAACATCTGAGTCTTAGCAGCTTTTACCCTAGAGTCTCCTTCGTGGGCAGTAATCAAGGTATCCCATGCTTCCTTGGAAGTGATACAGGATGAGATTCTCTTGAACTCATGTTCGTTAATAGACATAAATATAGCGTTCTTGCCTTTGTTATTATTTCGAGAAACCTGTTTCTCTTCTTGAGTAAACTCACTCAATATTTTCTTAATCCTTTCATTGCTTCCATCAGTGGCTGGTTTAGTTGGATAAGAGTATCCATTTTCAATAATATCCCAGACATCATCTCCCAGAGTGCCTTGAATGAAAGCAATCATTCTTACTTTCCAGTAAGAAAAATTGGTTCCATCAAAGACTGGAGGTCTGGTCAAGTTACCATATCTTTCGTTTTTCTCGTCCATAATTGATTTTGAGAAAACAGTTTCAGAAACTCAGGATCTTTTTGAACAAAGTTCACCAAAAGCTCTGATACCAATTGAAATAGCGTTGCCAAAGCCGTTTATGAAAATAAACTATTTAAGAAACTCCGAAAGTTTGTTGAAGAAACTCTTTACTTAAATCAAAAAGATTTTGAACACAAGATGTGTTAACAAAAGTATGTACGAGATTAGGACAAGATTTGATAACAAGTTTTAGTAAACAGTTTAAAATGTTTTAAACTCAGCACACTATTAGAAAGAGATGAGAAGATGTAGAAATATTGATACTCAGGATTTTTAACGTGGTAAAACCTCAACCTTGAGGAAACATCCACGACTCCCTCTACGGAGTAAAACAAAAACAATCACTAAAACAAATATATGAGTTACAACCTATTTAACTAACATGCACACAAAAACAAATCTATACAAGTTCAGGATTGTACCCTCTGGCGTCCTTAACTTTTCTGCAGATCTTGTTTGTTGATGTAGTTGTCTCAGTTTGTCAACTCTTCTTTGTTTCAGCACTTTACGTCGACTTATTGTTCACCAAATCTTATAGCCAACACTTTGAGTGTTTGTAGTGTGAAGATGTTTGTGAATGGTGTTCTAAAACACATGCATGCACACACACATACTTATTAGATACAGACGATCCTAACAAATCACATATAAAGTCTATATGCAGTGTATTTGTTATTTTTCTTTCTTACAAAACCAAGAACCTTTTTGACCTTTCAAAATAACCCAGATTCCACGGAGATCTTGCTTAAGAAATCGGTCAAGACCTTTCTCAATCACTTTTGAAAATATTATGTGGATTGAGAACCCTCCAAGTGCGAATCCCACTAGGTCAGGTTAGGTTTTGTAAAAACAGAAATAAAAAAACATCTATTGTTGATTCTGAAGTAAGAAAATATTTTATCAGAAAACAATCAACAACGAAATTCTCAAGATGAGAAATAAATGCAACTAAGTGTGCTGTGACATGAAAAACTTCAGATCTATGATTTCTATTGAAAGAGAAACAAGATCTGAGTCTATGTCTAAGTTGGAAATAAGATTTATGAACACAAGGATTTCAGCAACCCAGAAATCACTCAACTCGAACTCTCATAACTCAAGAAACACTAAGGATGGTGTTTATCTGGTTATGGTGTTTATGGAGAGGTAAGTGGTTTAGGTTTAGAGGTATTTGGACGAAGTTAGGGTTTCTAACTAGGGTTTGGTTTCTCTCTCTAACTTCTCTCTTCTCTCTTCTCTCTCCTCTCTCTATTCTCTGAGACTTTTCAAAATGGCAAAAGCTTTCGAAGGCTGAGATGAGAGGCCTTTAAATAGGAAGAAAAGAAGATTCCAGAGCTTCGTTCAAAATCAAGGGCTGTGATTGAGTCAAGCTCCTTTGACTACAATCTAAGGGTTCACAGCAGGCGGTGGATTAAACAGGCTGTGATTGGCTTAAGGGTTTACACTGGGATTCACTCAAAAGACATGCAGGCCATCGATAAGGGTTGATCTAAGGGCTGAAACCACGCGATGGTTTGTCTCAGTAAAGAAACACAGTTCAGGCCAATCAGAGGACACCGGGTGTAGGCCTGAGGTTGAATGTAAACGCGCGTCCCAAAATAATTACAAAGCCAACCCTAGAGTCTCTAGCGCTTTCGGTTTCTACCCAGAGTAACTTTAGGCCAATAAACACAACAATCCATATTTATACATTAACCCCAAGACCTTTTAAATCAAGTTTTAATTAAATAAAACCTTGTTTAAAATATGTTTTAAATTCCCAAAAAATTATTAAAAATCAAATTGAGGGATTTAAACACACTCACAACATTAATACTCATAGTGGTGCAATATGAAATGCAAGAATGAAATTCTAGGTGTGTGAGTGATGGCTATAGTCTCAGGATCATCACAAGATGGATAGAAGAAGAAGCAACCCAATCTCTGAAGCTCTTTGGTTTCTAGGATAGACACTATTTTGTCATAATTTCCAAACTAGATGAGCTCTTATACAGTCTAGACTCAAATGAGTCAAAAGTATAAGGGCTTCAATCTCCCCCTTTGGAAATATGAGACAAAATCTCCTTTGAGTCATCTCAACTCGTAGGGCGACAACAAATAAGAAAAACTTATTCCTATAAGGGTTCTATCTACCCAAATCCTAGAAAGCAAAAATTACATAACTCAACTATATACAGTTTAACATCCTATTATTACAATGAAGAATGACTGTACAAGAAGAATACCTGCAAAAAATTACTAAGATCAAGCTTTTTAGTATATGCAGTAGACTCAAATTTCTCCCCCATTTTGTCTCAAATGGACAAAGGGAAAGAACTTGGCAAATATGACAGGTATTTACTCAACACAAATCATACCAATAGATTTACGTAAAGAAATGAATCTATTATAATCAAGAGGTTTGGTAAATAAATCTGCAAGTTGTAGATCAGTAGAAAGATAATTGATTTCTAATTCCTTGGTTTCAACTAATTCACGAATAAAATGATGTCTTATTTTAATGTGCTTAGTTCGCGAGTGTTGAACTGGGTTCTTAGAAATGTTAATCGCACTTTGATTATCACAATAGAGATGAAGTGTGGGTTCTAGAATACCATAATCACTTAGCATTTGTTTAATCCATAACAATTGGGCACAACAGCTACCGACGGCTATGTATTCAGATTCAGCAGTCGAGAGAGATGTGCAGTTCTGTTTTTTACTACTCCATCCTACCAAGTTATTACCAATATAACAACATGCGCCTGAAGTGCTTTTACTATCATCAGTACACCCAGCCCAATCAGCATCAGTGTACCCAATAATAGTGCTAGGTGTGTCATTCGTGTACCAAATTCCTAAATTTAGAGTGCCTTTAACATATTTAATTATGCGTTTAACAGCGTTTAAATGGCTCTCCTTGGGGTTGTTTTGATAACGCGCACAAACACAAACAGCATACATGATATTAGGACGCGAGGCAGTCAGATAGAGTAATGTGCATATCATACTACGATATAAGGTAGAGTCTACAGATTTTCCATTTTCATCTTTAGATAATTTCTCTGTAGTACTCATAGGCGTTTTAGCACTTTTAGCACTCTCGAGGCCAAATTTTTTAGCTATCTCTAATGCGTACTTAGTCTGCGAAAGAAACAAGCCATCTGGTTGTTGTTTGACTTGGAGACCTAGGAAGAACTGTAACTCCCCCATAAGGGACATCTGAAATTCCTTACTCATAATTTCAGCAAAAGATTTTACTTCTGAGGTAGAAATGGATCCAAATATGATATCGTCTACATAGACTTGAGCGATAGTAATGTGTTTGCCAAAATGTTTGACAAATAAGGTTTGGTCATTTCCACCTCTTTTGAAACCTTTGTCCAGCAGAAAACTGGACAGCCGCTCATACCAAGCTCTAGGAGCTTGCTTAAGACCATATAAAGCCTTTTTCAACCGAAATACATGATTAGGATAATTAGGGCCAATGAACCCTTTAGGTTGTTCTACATAGGTTTCCTCGGCAAGTATTCCATTAAGGAACGCAGATTTAACATCCATTTGATATAATGTAAAATGCATGTGACAAGCTATAGCAAGAAGCAGACGAACTGATTCTAAACGAGTAACAGGAGCAAACGTCTCATTAAAATCAAGTCCTTCTATTTGGGAGTAACCTTGAGCAACTAGTCTAGCTTTATTTCTAATTATCATCCCATTTTCATCAGTTTTATTTTTGAAAATCCAACGAGTACCAATAACCTTTTTGTGATCAGGACGTGGAACAAGAAACCAAACATCATGAATGACAAATTGTAAAAGTTCATCCTGCATAGCAGAAATCCAGTTAGAGTCATTCAATGCCTCATTTACATTCTTTGGTTCCAAGAGAGAAACAAAGCAAGCATAGAGAGCATAATTTCTAAGTTGGGATCTTGTACGTACTGGTTCACTAGGGTTACCAACTATGTTGTTTATGGGATGATCTTTAGAAACCCAGTTAGGTACTTCAGGTGACTCAATAGGTAATGAATTATCTATTTCAGAAGAGTCATTTTCTAAAATATTTGACGATTCTTCTTCTATAGTTAATTCACTAGTCTTGCTTTCTACAGTAGTGTCACTAACAATTACATTTATGGATTCCATTAAGATCTTAGTGCGAAGATTATACACTCGATAAGCTCTACTGTTAGGTGAATAACCTAAGAATATGGCTTTATCTCCTCTACTCTCAAATTTAGATAAGTGTTCCCTATCTTTGCAAACATAGCAGGTACTACCAAAGGTTCTAAGGTACTTAAGATTAGGCTTTTTATTGTACCAAAGTTCATAAGAGGTTTGTTTCGAATTCTTTCTAAGATAGACCCTATTAATAAGATGGCAAGCTGTACGAATAGATTCTACCCAAAAATACTTAGGTAAGTTCTTAGCATGGAGCATGACACGTGCCATCTCTTGAAGAGTTCGATTCTTTCTCTCAGCTATTCCATTTTGTTGAGGGGTCTTAGGAGCACTGAACTCATGTTTGTAACCATTATAGTCACAATATTCTACAATACCAGTGTCTTTGAATTCACCACCTCTATCACTTCTGATTCTATTCACTTGAGTGTCTTTTTCATTCTCAATCCGTAAGAGAATCTTTAAAAAAGTTTGAAAAGTATCGGATTTTTGTTTTAAGAAAGCTACCCAAGTGAATCTGGTGAAGTCATCAACCATAACTAGAATATAACTGTGTCCACAAAGACTAACAGTTTGAGAAGGACCCATTAGGTCCATATGGATGAGTTCTAAGGGATTAGATGTAAGGATATCTTTAACCCTTTTATGAGGTGCTTTAACAATTTTTCCTTCTTGACAGGGACCACAGACAATGTTATGAATAGGAGAGATAGGGAAAAGGTAAGTGAGAGAGAGAGGGAGAGAATGTGGATTCGAGCTGAGTCCCGTTGTTTTTCCTTTTCTTTATTTTCGTACAAAATAATGTAACACATAAATATATATATATATATGTAATTCAATGGAATTTTTTATTATCTTTTGTTAATGATGAATGAATGAATGAATGCATGTACGTCGCTTTTTACTTTGCTGTTGAGACTGTAAAATATTTTTGGAATTTTGAAAGAAAGTTTTATTCATAATGAAAAATTATATAAAGATGGAAAGGGGATTTTTGAAATTCTGTAGAGAATATCAATTTATTTTTATTGAGTTTTTTGATTTTGACAAAAGACGAAAAAGGAAAATTTCTAAAAATAGGGGGTTGCTGATCGACAAGCACCTGCCTATCGGCAGATCAGTCCAGTCTAATCAATCAAAGCTATGATTGGTATTCTCTTCAGCCTTTGGTACCTTGTGGGGCAGGATTTCTTGCGTTTTCTGCAGGGGTTATGTCTTTTGTGAGGGTTTTTAAGTATAAAAAGGGGTAAGGGTGGAGTGTTTTCATCATACCTTCATAATCCTAGCTTTCTTATTCTGTGAGATGGCTCTCCCTGGTAGTGTTGAGTTTGCCAACTACCTCGAGACTTTGGAGGCTATGTGCCCCTATAACGTCGACTATGATGCTTTCAACATGCGTCGAGTTTCTTTATGGTGTAATCGACCCATAGAATGGAACATGCTGATGGCGGTGGTACAATTTTGGTACCCCGAAGACCATGTATTCCCCTTTGGCTTGGAATAAGTCTGTCCGACTTATGAAGAATTTTCTACCATGTTGGGGGTAAATCCTAGTGTGGCAGCTGCTATGACTAAGTTTTCTCGATCTCCTCAGGAGCTGTTGGTTGGACTTCTCCGCATCTCGCCCTCGGCGGGTAGATCCTTGGTTACTGAAGGAATAATTTTCCTTCTGGTGGTACTGTGGTCTGTGCATTTGCAGGAGGTTGGTGATGTCGGATATGCCGGAGCCGTCATTCTGGGCTTGGTTTCAAAATTACTGCTGGTGATCGAGGAGCTGCTGGTGGACCGACAACTTGTAGCTACTACTTCATGGATATCCTACCATCGCAATCCTGCGGCGATGATACTGGTGGAGACTTTGAATGGCCTGGATTCTTGGTGAGAAGGTCGTTCTGACTTTTTGAGGGGGTCCTATGATGTTGTTCATGTGGTTGTCTGAAAGATTTCGCCTAGTGACTCCTCCGAAATATCCTTTGTCGGTTATGCCCAACTTTTTTTTACGCCATTTCATCAGTGTTGGTCTAGATATCGAGAGTTGGGAGAACTGGTTTGTGGAGCATGGGGCTCTAAATCTGTACTGGTCAGTACCTTGGTGGGGACAAATGCTGCCTATTCTAGAACTAGGGAAATACCCATACGTTCGGCTGGTTGGTCTCCGACAGACCTCTTTCTATTTCCCTTTGAGGATTATGCACCAATTTGGTTAGGAGCAGGTCGTGTCGCCTCGAACACTAGATTTCTTTCCGGTAAAAGATCTGACAGAGCGTCTGCGCATGCGGTTTGGCTCTTTGTGAGAGAGTCGGCATCCGTTGACTCGTCCCTCTCAGTTTATTGGGAGAGTTTGGCACATCCCTGGGGATTATATGAAATGGTCGTAGATAAGAGTAGTTAGCAAGATATTGGAAGTGGAGACTGGATAAAGGTGGCTTATTTTATCTGATACTATGGAGGGAGGTGTGGTAGTTTTACCGAGGCTAGTTCGGGCTTATCAGCCCATGGAGCATCTACGACACTCTATTTAGGCAGGGGAAGCTTAGGGACCCCAGGATGTAGATGATGACGAAACGGGCTCCTCTGGTAGCTATGGGTAGGGATCTTTGAGCGTTTGTTTTGTAATGGGGAATAAATTTGGGAATTTTATTTGGCTTTTTAGGAAGGTATGGGGAAGGGATTCATCCGTTCCTTTTCTTATGTAATTGCACTATAATCTCTTATTAGTAAAATAAATAAGTTTTTGATCATCCAGTTGTTCCTTTTGATGAATTTTGTATTTTGAATTATCTAGACTGATCGCTAAGGCATGCATAATCCTTTTGTTCAAATATATGTTATAATGAACTGTCATTCTCGAAGATAAGAAAAGAATAATTTTTTATGAAAAAGAAAGGTTCGTGCTCATGTAAGATGTATGAGCTACCTACATACCTATGGGGGTTTTTAAAAGGTTTTAATTTTTTTTTTTTGAAAAATGGTTCTTGTAGAGGGTCAGGCCCATGTAGTTCTGGGTAGAGGGAAATGAAGATTTTTTAAAAATAGAAGGGAGATGAGAAGAGTCATAGCGCGTCGAGATTTAGGACTAGGGGTAAAATTTATTACGACGGTCCAGATTAACTGGACGAGCCATCTCTTCTCTATCTAGGTCGATGAGCATGGCGGCACCGCCGGACAAGATCTTCTTGACAATGTATGGGCCACTCCAATTGGGCTTGAATTTCCCCCTGGGGTCCTAGATGGGCTCTACTATTTCTTTGAGGGATAAATCCCCCTCTCGGATACCACGATCCTTGACTTTCTTATTAAATGATCGCGCGATACGATGATGGTAACCTTGTATGTGGTATAGAGCTTTTAATCTCCTTTCAACTAGGAGGGACAGCTCGTCAAGATGTCTTTGGTACCAGTCTTCTTCGCTGACCTTGCTTTCAAGCATGACATGCAATGAGGGTATTTCCATCTCCACGGGTAGGACTGCTTCCATGTCATAGACTAGAGAGTAAGGGGTAGCCCCAATAGAGGTTTGAATTGAGGTTCGGTAGACCCAGATGGCGTAAGGGATTCGGTCGGCCCAATCTCAACAACTTTGGGTCATCTTACTGATGATAGCTTTGTGGTTTTTGTTGGCGGCCTCGACTGTGCCATTGGTCCGAGGTCGGTAGGGAGATGATTTGTGTCTCTAAATCCCATACCCATTGATCACTTTGGTGACTTTTGCCTCGAAGTGCAACCCATTATCTGACACTTGCTCATACGGGACCCCATATCGGCAGATGATATTTTTCTTGAGGAATTTGGCCACTTTCTTGGCATTTAAAACTGCGTATGACTCAACTTCGACCCATTTGGTGAAGTAATCAATGGCAACTAGGGTGAATTCATACCCGTTTGAAGCCTTGGGTGTAACCTTCCCTATAATGTCGATGCCCCAGGTGGAGAACGGCTAGGGAGAAGTCATGTTGTACAACTCACGCGGAGGTAGGTGTTAAAGGTTGGAAAACTGTTGGCATTGAAGGCATCTCCAGACATAGGCTGTGCAATCCTGGATCATGGTGGTCCAGTAGTAGCCTTGTCAGATGATCTTCTTGGCAAGTATGTGACCGTTCATATGGGGCCCGTATTCCCCACTGTGGATTTTCCGCATTACCTCTTCAATGTCAGCCCCTGCGATGCAGTGTAGATGGGTTCCATCAAAGTTTCTCTTAAACAGAGCCTTGTGATAGATAATGTACTGGTCGGCCAGTCTTCGGACGGTTGCCCGATCTTTCTTGTTGGAGCCCTTGGGATACCTACATGCCTGAGGAGGTGCCAGATATCATAGTACCATCAATTGGCTAGCTCGGGGTCTTTGGTGATGATCTCGATGTGGTAGCAATGGGTTAGTTTATCTTACATTTGAACTAGGAAGGGGGCCATTGTTATTCCTTCGGGAATATCGACCATGGAGTCTAGGGTAGCAAGGGTATCGGCTAGGTTATTTTTTGCTCGAGGTATGTAGTGGAAGTGATGTCTTGGAATTGAGAGGCTAGTTCTTCTAAGTGGGCATGGAAGGGTTGGAGTCTCTCATCCTTGACTTATCATTTTCTAAGCACTTGACCGATGATGAGGGAAGAATATCGTAGCCATCTAGGCATTGGATACCTTTCTTGAGAGCAACCTTGAGGCCTACCGTACACGCCTCATATTCAGTCATGTTATTGGTGCAGGGGAAATCCAATTTGATGGTAATTGGAGTGTGGGAGTCATTTGGGGCGATCAGAAGTATCCCAATTCCATATCCCTTTTTGTTGGTCGTGACGTCAAAGAACATTTGCCATCGGAGATCATCTTGAGCGGTGTAGAGGATGTTTTCATCTGGGAATTCGAAGATCTAGTCATCAGCTTCTTCTGTGGGGTAGTCAGCGAGGTAGTCAGAGATAGATCTTACTTTTGTGGCTTTTTGTGTGACGTACACGATATCAAACTCAGCTAAGAGCATCAACCAATGAGCTATGTGGCTAGATAAGGTGGTTTTCTCAAGAAAGTACTTGATGGGGTCCATTCAGGATACATGTTTGATGGGAAAGGCAAGTATGTAGTGTCGTAACTTTTGGGTGACCCAAACAATCGCGACGCATACTTTTTCCAAAGTAGTGTAGTTGACTTCGTACCCAACCAATTTACGACTGGCGTAATAGACGGCTCTTTCTTTGCGGGAATCTTCAAGGTAATGGGCTAGCAAAGCCCCAGTTGCAGTGCCGATTATGGTTAGGTATAGAAGCAAGGGGAGACCAGGCTGTGGTGGCATGAGTACCGGAGGTTGGGTTAGATTTTGTTTGATTCTGTTAAAATCTTCTTGACAGACATCATTCCAAATCTTGGTTGAATTCTTTCGGAGGAGTTTGAAAATTGGTTCACAGATGGAGGTTAGCTAGCTGATGAACCGACTGATGTATTGTAATTTCCCATGAAAACCATGAACTTCTTTCTCCGTTCGGGGAGGTGGCATCTCAAGTATGGCTTTCAGCTTGGCAGGATCGGCATCTATCCCCTTTTCACGGACTATGAATCCCAAGAATTTTCCCTTTATAATGCCGAAGACACATTTCTGCGGATTGAGTCTCATCTGATATCGTCGCAATCGTTCGAAGAACTTTTGGAAAGAAGGAATATGACCTTCTCTAGTTTTGGATTGTATAATCATATCATCCACATAGACCTCGACTTCTTTGTGAATCAGATTGTGAAGAATGGTCGTGGCAGCCCTCTGGTAGGTAACCCCAGCATTCTTGAGACCAAATGGCATAACAGTGTAGCAAAATATTCCCCATGGGGTGATGAATGCAGTTTTTTCTTAGTAATCGGGGTGCATTTTGATTTGGTTGTATTAGGCAAACCCGTCGATGAATGACTTGACAGCATGACTGGTTGTGTTGTCCACGATTATGTAGATATTGGGTAACGGGTAATCATCCTTTGGAGAGGCTTTATTCAAGTCCCGATAATCTACACACATTCGAACTTTCCCTCCTCATTTCCGTACATGCACTATGTTGGCTAGCCATGTGGGATATTCGATCACACGAATGAAACCCACATTCAACTGTTTGACCACCTCTTTTTTCACTTTGAGCGACCGTTTGGTGCGAAACTTTCTCAATTTTTGTTTAACCGACTTGATATCTGGAAGAGTGGGGATCTCATGTTGAGCTATTTCAGGATCAATGCAGGGCATATCGTCATAGGTCCATGCGAAGACATCCACGAATTCCTTCAATAATTCTTCAAGTTGTGCGCGCTCATGCTCGTCGAGGGTAGCCCCTATCCTAATCTCGCGCAATTGGCTACTAGAACCGAGGTTAACAATAACAGTTTCTTCTTCATTAACTTGAACGCGATTACGTTGTTTGTTATTAACCTTATTTAGATCAATTAAGAAGTGTTCATTTGCAAAATCATCATCATCAAAAGTTTGATTAGAATCCAAACAGTTAATGTAAGTCGCAACAAGATACTCAAAATCTTCATTTATTTCATTGATAGGAAAAACAACATTGAGAACCTCATCAAAGGAGGGCTCGATTACATTTGAGCAAGGATAGACAACAGAAAAAGAAATGGGGTAAACATTGGGATTAGGTGGGATTTCAACAGGTAGAATCAGCGCAGCATGCCAGTTGAGGGGAGCTGTATCAGCAACTTTAATCAGGTGGGATGGATCCGGTGATATAGTGCATGAATGAACCATGCAGAGTGTCAACCCCAGTGTCTGTAAGTTGAAGAAATCTTCGATATCTCTGATGAGCGATTGTACATGGTGTTGGGAACTTTTGGCCCATGGGTAGCTGTCTTAGAAAAAGATCTCCATTCAAGGCTTCATATTTTTGTATGTATATTCATACCATGGTTACAAGAAGCTATAAAAGGGTAAGTCTTCGCCCTATTTAATGAATCATCCATTTAAGGAGTCATCTGGGATAGTCTGGATGAAGTCTAGTCTTCTCTTTGGTCGAGACTGGAGGATCATTCTGAGATCTTATTCTGAAGGTTGATACCCCAAACCACAAGGAGGGAGAGCTTTTTTCAGCACAATGGGCTTAAGTATCCCTTGTTGTCTTTACCTTAGCCCCAGTCCGGGCATGAAGTGCATATTTCTGAACATCTGAATCACATTGACGTTGCCATGAGGGTCATATTCTGGACAAACCCTTTCTTTGAAATCGTCCCCTGCCGGGATGAGAAGTGGTTCAACTTAGAATCCTGATAGGAGCATATCATTTGTCCTGTGCTGTATCTCAAGGATTGGGCTGCTGGTGCTTGCACCCTCGGTATTATCATCGTCGCCCAAAATGGTGATGACTTGTCCGTCGGTGAAGAAATTCAATTTCTGATGGAGTGAGGAAGACACACCCTTGATACTGTGGAGCCAAGGTCATTCGATCAATAGGTTGAGATAAGCTGGGATGTCAATAACTTGGAATTCAATGAAAGGGTTTATTAGGTCAGCCCCTATTACAAGTTTTATAGATCCCATCACTTCTCAATGAGTATTATCGTAGGCACGTACAACACCGGAGGTTAGAGGGAGGTCACTTTCCTTCAGTCCTAAGAATTTGAAGGTTCTTAATGGGCAGACATTCAAGGCGAATCCATTATCGACAAGGAAGAGTGGTATGATCTTCCCCATAACTTTGACGGAGATTTTGAGTGCATGATTATGGTTTAGCCCAATTCTGGGGATTTTTTTCGAAAAAGGATAGCATTCGGGTAAAGGTCAAGGATCCGACTAAATTTATCGCTTCTTATGGTGTGGTAGAAGGAGGAACTGTGGGTCCAGTGACCAATTTGATCAAAGCATTTATGTGCAGCTGGGAAGACATGAAAAGCCCCCATAGAGTGATGTTAGCTTCAATTTTCTTTAATTGATCAAGGATCTTGCTTTCCTCGAGGGCCATTTCTAGCATAGGAAGGTTTTCAACGTCCTTCCCTTTGTCATTTGCTGGTAGTGAGCTTGGGATTTGGTAATGCCTCCCTGATCTGGTCATGTGATTTACTGAAGAAGGGAAGAACATGAACCCTATTTATTCATTGCTCTCGGTTGATTCTGCCACTTTGTTTATTTTTTAGAGGAGTTCTTTAAATGATATCATCCCACATATGTCGGCTATCGGGCCAGTTCTATCGAAAGCTTGCTCTTTATTTAAATCTTCAAATTCTTCCCCCCCATTCGGTGGCAATAATTATGTCTTTCCATGTAAAGTCAATGCATTCCATAAATTCAATGGCTTCTTCATATAGGTCTTTCCATTATGTGGGGATAAGTAAGGATGAGGGGACCAGGAATCCTTATAGCTTCAGAGTATCAAGTAACTCGGTCATACTGTAAATATCGTTGGTTTGCCTGTACAATTCTGCCATGATCTGGACAATGTCATCAAGGCTGACTTTATCGGCTGGAACCACCCAACTATCTGACTTTGGGCCCATTTTTGTGCTTCCAAGAAAAGCCTACTGAACCTCTGGCAATCAATGATCATATGTGAGGGCAATTTCAGCCCGAACTCTAGGAGTTGGTTTAACACTTCTGATAATTCCATACTTCCATTTTTGGAACGGGTACGGACAACGATGCATGCTCGGGTAAGGAGTGATAGTGCCTGATCAAAAAGGCTAGCAGGGTGTAGGAGGAAATATGGGCAAGTTTGGAGAGGTTTAGGAGAGAATATAGGTGTGATTTGAGTTGAGGGATCAAATACTGGGTTCATTTATAGGAAGATAGCATTGGTATGATTTGAGAGTGGGTTATGAGTAGTGTTTGGCTTAGGGTTGGTTGGTGGGGCGATGGTGCCCCGGTCAATTAGACCTTGGATTATGTTTCGAAGGTGAAAGCATTGGTCGGTGATTTGGCCTGTAGTTTGGTGAAAGGCGCAATGGGCATCTGCTTTGAAATTTCTTGGAAGTGGGTTTGGCAATAGACGGGGGTCCAAGGGTTTGATAAGGTTTTGGCTTAACAGGGCTTGATAAACTTTGGAGAGGGGAGCCTGGATCTCGTTGTATTTCTTTTGGACTGGGACAGGGCGGCTTTCTAGTGCCTATGAGGTGGTTGGTTGAGAAATGTTGTTGATGGTTGAAACCACAGTACTGGCAGGTTTATCGTATTTTCTGGGGGTGAACTGTTCAGACACTTTCTTTGGTTAAACCTCTGTTTTAGTAAGACCTTCCTCGATATATACTCCTTCTTCTATGAGAGATCGGAAGTGGGGATAGTATTTTCCTCCCATTGTTGCTCGTACATGGGGGCAAGAAGTTCTTCTTCACTATTTGACGTGTTCTTCCTCGGATGGCCGATTGGTCAAGGTGGCTGCTTTTTCCCTCCATCGGGCTATGAAGTTACTGATTGATTCCCTAGGGTTCTGTTTGAGCAGCTCTAAATCACGGCAGGTGACCTCAAGTTCTTCGTTGTATTTGTACTGCGATATGAATTCACAGGCTACATCCTCCCAGCTACGGATTTTGGACTCCTCGAGAGACAAAAACCATCGGAGGGCGCTATCCTTCAAAGTTTGCTGAAATAATTAGGCCATAACTTCTTCAGAAGCCCCTAGGAGAGTCATAGAATGGTGATAACTATGAAGATGAACAATCAGGGGTCCACTTCCTCCGAATTTCTTGATATTTGGCATCTTGAACTTATCGGGTAACCTCACCTTAGGATAAGGAGACATGTGGGTGTAGTCCATGTAATTCCCGGAGATTATGACTTGGTCGAACTTCTAGGTTATCATCTTGAGATCTTCTTTAACTTTGTTCAACTCTTCCTCTTTTGGATCAATAATCATAGGCAAGTTAGCCCCAAGCTGGGCAAGGTTTGGTATAGTATGTTGGGCAGGCGGCGACCAATTAGCAGGAGGGGAACGTGGAACGTGCTGATACTCTTCAGGAACCCAAATAGGCTTAGGTTGAACCATAGCATGAGGTAATAGGGACTCGGCCTCTTGAGGAACAGGAACCTGGTTTCGTTGCATCTCTCGAACCTCAGTCTGAAGGTTGTCAATCTTGGACACGAGCTGAGCTAAAACTGCCGTCAGATTTGGCCATGCAACTGGTACTTGATCTGTGATCTCCATGGAAAGTGGATAGATACCGGACTCGAAAGAAGTAGCAGGGTAACGGACGAAACTCCGGGGTGATTTTACTGAAGACCGAAGCCAATAAGGAGCCAAGCCAAGGGCGTGCGATCGACCTGAGAATGCGTAAAATGGGATTTATTTTTTAAAAGAAACGATTACAAATATTTTTGACATTTTTTTCTTTTTGAGATTGAAAGACAAAATATTTTTGGATTTTTTATAAAGAAAAGAGAAATGTTTTTGGATTTTTGATAAAGAAGGGAGAAATGTTTTTGGATTTTGATAAATAAATTTATTATTATTATGTTCTCACTTGTATTAAATTCTCCTAAATATAAAATGAAATGCCGGACGGGACCCGAGCCTGGAGAAGTTGGGTTTGTAACATATGAAAAGCTATGGCTGGACTTGTAACCAGGCTTACGGGAAGGGTCCCGTGTTAAAAATGCGCAAAAATTTGGGCACCAGGCCGACCCAGAATTTCGGCAGCATTTTGGGTCAAAATCGGTAATCTAACATGTGTGTCCTAGGCTTGACACCTATATGCGGGTATGCAGTTGGTTTGGGTGAATTGGAAAGGGTTCCCCCCTTTGTTGTGGCTTCCATGATATACGTCTTGCTTTTGAGGGCAATCGGTGTGTGCGGATAAGCCATTTGATATACCTGAGTGTACATGAATTATCTCACTATATTCCTCGTGGGGACGGTACGTGTGAGAGAGGATTCAATATACTCGATGTACGTGAACGAGTTCCCTACAATATACATCCCATCATGACTTTGGTCAAGCGGTACGATGCGGGGGAACCATTCGATATACGTTGAAGTTACTTGGACAATGGAAGGTGAGAGTCATATCGCTTAGGTTAACTGTGCCCTACCGGACCAGTGCCCATCACGAAGTGACCCTCCAGTTATTGGACAAAATTTGGTCAATCACAATGCTCTTTGGTGATGTCATGTGAATCATGCATGATTCTCTTATTAGTATCTTATGATGAGAGTATCTTTCTCGATCATGCCCAACAGGGAGAAAATTACAAGTACCAATGGTATACTAAGTATGGATGGGTGATGCGTGCAACATGTGGATATATATGATCCTACGTGCACGTGGTGTGAAGTGTACATTGAGAATCTTCTACAAGTGTGTGAATTGAAGCATAAGAATGAGGTACATGTGAATAGTAAATGGGGGCATGAAAAATAGGGGAAAATATAAGAAAATATAACACCCATGTAAATAGAGTCTATCTTTCAAAATGAAAATTCCTTGCAGAGTCGCCACTATGACCATCACCCGATCTTCGCAGCGGGAGGGAGGAAGAAGAGGGGTGTCTTCAACATCGAGAGGATCTTGGTCCCACGCATCCCTCTCGGGAGCACTTCGGCCGGCGTCGGTGATGAGGTAAAAAATGTAGAGAGATGGAGTCATGTGTCTATTTTACTCAAAACAGATAAAAGAAAAAGGGAGACATCCCGAAGCACAGCATCCAAAGACATACTGATACATACAAAACCAAAATGATTCGAAAAGGGTCCGGAGGCTAAGTTACGAAATGGGAAAGTGTTAGACACCCATTCCTCCCTTACGGTCTCTCATGGGTTATTGTTATTTTCATTTATTTCCCCGTGATATGTGTGCATGTGTATATATAGTGGAGATAGGAATCATCGACTTGTATCATGGAAGAGATAAAGCGAGTCATCCGTAGGAATGTTCCTAAAAGTAATATTAGAAAATAGGATTTACGCGATTATCCTAGCATTGATCATTATAAGGGAACGATAATGCATACGAAATAATACGCCACTAGGAACAAATATATGTATAGAGAGTCTAAGAGAGTTAAGTTTAAAGAATATAGAAAAAAAAGTAGGAATAGGACTCAAGTCTCGTGTTTTACTCTGAGATGCCTACATAGACTATAGAGGCATCAAAATCCACGTAGTTCGTATGCAAAATGAGGTGTGGGATTTATCCCATAAATCCAATCGAGGACTTCTCTTATATGTGTGTGTGTGTGTGTAAAAAAGTGTTTTTAGTTGTGAGAAAAGTGTGAGAATTCCCGTTTGGAATTTATGAGCAAACCCTATTTTTCTTATTTTTTGGGTTTTATTTATATGAAAATAAAAGATGTGCAATGATATGGATAAAAAGTATATTAGGATATATGAGATGAGAAAATAAAAAGTGTTAAGTAATAAAACAAGTTAATGCGAATTTAGGAGAATTTAAAAAGAAAGTTGAGAAAGTTGGGCCTTCTCGAAGATCTTGAGCTTAATCTTGAATGTTGGAGAGCATCCCTTGCACTTGGATGATGATGAAGGGTAGTTAGTTCACTAAGTTTGATGAAAAATATAATGAAAGGTGAAGGTTGGGAAGGGATTTGGATGTGGAAATCACTCTGACTTCGAGAGGGGTTTTCTGAGCTTGCTGAGAGTGATGGATCTCAGATCTTGTTCCTCTTTGCAATGAGGTCAAGACCTTTTTATTGGCCCAGGTCATTGCCGATCGGCATAGGCCTAGTCCTGCCAATCGGCAGGTGTGTTTAGGCACACTGCCGATAGGCAGGGTTTGGAACCTGCCAGTCTCTTTCGAGTCCCTTCGGAAAATGAGTCGTAGAGCGCAAACCGTTGATACCAATCATGAACGGGGTGAACCGTTGGAAAGTTAATTCAGATACCTTCAAAAGTCATTTGGACTGCTCCCGGGTCCGGGAGTTGACTTTGGGTCAAATATGGCTCGGAAGAGCTCGTCGGTCCTTTGGACGGGGAATCGTCGGATGCAAACGAATCGTTCGTCCGCATGGTAAGTCAGAATCGCGTACAGGGCAGACTATTGGAAAGGTTAGGAGATGTACTTCGACATTCCAAAGAGTTTGACCCGGTTCGGGGAGTTGATTTTGGTCAGTCGGGGCCTGAAAGCATTCGGTGACCTTTCGGAGTAAAATGAATCGTTCGTTCGTATATAAGTCAGAATTGCGTACGGGGCGGACCGTTGGAAATGGGTTTCAGTGCCCTTTAAATATTCATTCAGTGTCGAACGAGCTGAAGAGTTTGACTTTTGATCAAAAGGAACGTGGGAGTGCCCGATGGCCTCTAGGTCAGTACTGGGGATATGACTTAGGTTTATAGTGATAAGGGGGGTGCTAGGGGACCTACGGAGAGGTTAGGGTGTGTTAGAATGGGGTGTCTACACTTTCATTTAAATTTCAATTATTCAATTCATATCGTAATGGGTGTGATAAAAATTAATTTTGGGGAGGGTTTAAATATGAAAATGGATTTTGAGAATTTATATGTGATGCATAGATTTAACACTGAATAGATGATGAGGAATAATGTACTACTGTTACAAATAAAGTGCTAATTCGAAAGCCTGTAGAAATTTTATTGATTGACAAGCATAAAATCGGATTGAGATGGAAGATTTGCTGAATCGGTAAAAAAAACAAATTGTAAATTAATTTTTGGAGGTAGATAATTGTTGGTGATTAATAAAGTTTAAAGGTTTAATTCGTGAATCAAATCTGTTGGAGGCAGTGTTGAATGTCATAAATGTATGGGTTAGCTCTGGGTTTAAGTTATAAACTTGAAGGAACTCACCCATGGCGGAAATCGCAACAGGAACACAAAGTGGGTTGAGATCAGTACGGTCGTTCAAACGACCTGGGGAGTCATTCGAAAGACGTTTAAAAAAATTGGCAGTTCGGCTTAGTTTTTTTTTTTTTTTTTTGGGGGGGGGGGGGGGGGTGGCTTGAGATTTATTTTTTGGAGTAAAGGAATATAATTAGTGAAATGTTATTTATCCCATACTTAGGACTTAAGGAACGATTATAAATAATTGTGGAGGTAAATAAATGGGTGAAATTTATTTACGGAATTTGGAGTGTTGAATTCTAAAAAGGTTTAAAATTTTGGTCTGAGTAAATTGTGTCCGGGTTTGGTAGTTGAGTGGCACTACCTTAATAAATTAAATTAATGTGAAATTAACTAAACTAAGAGTCGGGTATTTGACTTAGATATTTTTAGGCTAGTGCTACGAGAGTTAGGAACAGGTTCGTCGGTTTAATTTATTATATATATATATATACAAGGATATTGTGATAGTATATATGTGTGGGTGTATATATATATATATATATATATATATATATATATATATATATATATATATATATATATATATATATATATATATCAGTTCTGCTCTGTGCGGACTAGTTTGCATTTTAAGAATGCGGACCGGACATGTATCACCTGGCGGTGAGCCCAGAAAAGAGAGAGAGTGTGCCTATAATTTAGGTAATAATTTATAGGGGCGCCGTTAAGTGACGCATGTCCGGTCCGCACAAGAGCATTATGTGTGTGTGTGTGTGTGTATATATATATATATATATATATATATATAGGTGTTAGATATTTTTATAAATACATACATCTCTAGTGCTATCATATGAGGTTGCACGATGTGAGTGAATCCCCTTGCTAGTCAATGCAGAGCGAGTATCCAATAAATTATGTTGTGATTCTTTTCTAGGTGAGGCGCTTTGGGTATGATTCGGTCTCACACTCGGGGAACTATGACCGCCTCCGCTACACTTATTATTTATGCCTGATTCAGTGTGAGTTAACCTTCTTATGGTATCCGGGTTGAACTGAGTATACCTGGGGTAAAAGCATTTTAGAGAAAGCATCCGGTGAGTTATTACTCGAGAGGATATATATATATATATATACACACGACATGTGTGTGAATGTTGTAGTATATTTATACGTATATAATAGTGTAGAAATTTATATACAGGTAAAATACATTAAGTGCAATTGTATTATTTATATAACTCGTGAGACTGTTATATAATTTTATTAAACAGGATTACTTAAGTTAGTGTGAAAAATAACTTATAAATTAATAGTAAGATTACTCGGGATAGATTAGGGTGTCAATAAGCGTTTATAACAAGGCTAGTTAGATGGAGTAGTATAGCTAGGGGGTTATAAAAAGGGAAGCAGTAAGTGGGCACAATAGTTGAGGTATGTGTATTATCTCAAGGGAGTGCGACACTAGCTTAAATATGAAAAGCATTCATTCATTTTAATTACTGTAAAATTAATCACTTACAAATATTTTTCAAATGTTTTGGGTTCTAACCCTTGTCAAAAATATTTTCAAAACCTTTTAGGTGTCCATCCAGAGGGATGCCATACTTGATTATCTATTCCAGGGACACGACGCTGCAAAACATGTGGATGCATGAATGAGTTGGATTAGATGCATCGTTTATTTATTCCTAGATTAGGAATCTTATCTCAGTGTAGTTTCATTTAGGACATTTTTGCCCATTTACTTTCAAACTCGGTATTTGGACTATTTATTTATCTGTTGGATTATTATTTTGGATTTGTGATGTATCGTTGATGGTTTATTCAGCAAGTATTTTATTTATTTACTTATTCAGTACTCTATTAGACTTAGTGATTGTGTATATGGTTTAGTTTATTTTATTCCGCATTTATTTTATCTGTTTAATGAAAGATAAAATTTGGCACCGGCTTAATTAATTTATAGGTGATTAGTAATTAATATGGTTATCGACAGTGATGCTAAGAATGAACTAAATGGAAATCATGTTTTAATTTAATAAAGGACTGATCAACCAATATTTAATTGAGCGGGGTGTCATACATGGTATCAGAGCATCAGGTTCTAGTGTCTATAGGATCTATCTTACTACGATTTCAGCGTAGCGTCCTTTAGATATTGAGCCCTATTGTTAAAACTGTTGCTTTTCTCTTCACGTATTGAATTTAAGATGCTACCTAGGAGAGGTAGGCTGATTATAGCATCCGCTAGGGACGAGGTGAGAGAGGCTCATCAGGAGCCGAAAGTGACACAGTAGCAGCCACCACCGGTATTGGTGACGACAGCACATGTGGCCGAGATTGCGGCCCAAGCAGTCAACGCAACCATGACTACCATGGCCGTCAACTTTCCACAGGTCCAGTCATAGCAGCCAGTGGATCCAGTATTCAGGCCCACCCAGGGACGTTGGAGTAACAGAGTGTTAGGCAGGCCTTTCAAAAGGGCCACCCGCAAGAGTTCTAGAGGAGCTCTGAGGTGATATTAGCATGACAGTAAAAGAAAGATATGTAGTGCCACATGCGCATGGTCGACTGCAACAATGTGCATAAATAGATTTTAGGCACATTCAGATTGGTTGGGGCAGCCTTACAGGGGTGAGAGTCTGTTACCACTATCGAAGAGAGGGTTATAATGACTATCACCGAGTTTTGGGTGCGGTTTCATCCCAAGTATTTTTCGCTAGCAGTTGAGATCGAAATGCGAAAAAAGTTCAGTGATGGGACTCAAGGTGACCGCTCTGTGGCAGATTATGAGGAGTTCACATGTTTAGCTAATTTTATGCTAGACGAGGTGAGCAATGAGGAGCAGAAAAAAGCAAGGTTTATGGATGGATTAGCCTTGAGGATTAGGCAACACAACACTTGATCGGCAACCCAACATTAGTGATGTATACATATGTTGTCAATGAAGCATTATTACGTTTCCAGGATCATCACTTCCACCTTATGGGAAGCAAGAGAGGAGGAGAGCCCAGCCAGTGGGGCAAGAAAGGCAAGGGTACTTCTAGCGGAGCGCAGCAGTAAAAATAGGCAGGAAGGAAGTTAGGGAAAGATTCTCAGCAGGGTGATTCTGCTAAGAGATTCAGATTTGGTGTTATCGACCGGATGGTCAGAGTTTTAGGTAGGGCTAATGGAGTCCTAACCAGTAGCAGTAGGTTACATAAGGCCACCAGGGCCAAGGGAACAATAGGGGAGGCCAACAGGGCAGGGGACACTAACGCTAGTATCAAGGACAACCTCATCACGTCCAGGAAGGCCAGGGACAGGTGGATTTCAAGGGCGATGCTTTGTTTGTGGCTTGACAGGGCATATGAATAAAGAGTGTTCACAGAGAGCTAGGAAACAACAGCAGGGAGCCCAGCAAGGGCAACAGGCATAAATGCATCCAGCAGATCCAACCCCACAGTTGCAGGGAAAGATGCATTAAGGGAGGGTGTATAATGTCCGGGACGTACCCATGCCACTAGCACCTCAGACACCGCCAGAAGTCGAGGGTACGTTTCCTATTCATAAGCATGAGGGTAGGATTCTTTTTTATACAAGGGCATCATATTATTTTATTTCCACTTGATTTGCATGAGCATCCAATCTTTTAGAGACAGTTAGCACTCACCTTATATGTGTAGAGTCACCGTTGGGTAGCGGGTCATTGATACACTCGATATGTAGAGGGGTAAATATCATTAATGGGTGGTTAAGCTTAGCAGCAGACCTTCTTGTGTTAGGTATGGAGGGGTATGGCATTATACTGGGCCTGGATTAGTTGTTGGGTTACAGGGTGACGATAGACTATTACGAGAGGACTATAATGTTCTCTAGTCCGGGGTAGGAGATGTTCTTTGGAGTGATGCCTCTTTCGGAGGGAGGGTCGTGCACACACTTATACTACATTGAGGAAGAGACCTCACAGGAGGTAGTTATTTTGTTACACTCGATTATAGTTGTGAGAGATTTTTAGGATGTATTGCAGGAGATACAAGGGTTACCACCCAGAAGACATATAGATTTTGTTATCAACCTAGCACCGGGTATGAGACCGATTGCCCGAGCACCGTATCACATGGCCCCTTTAGAGATGCGAGAGTTGCGGGAGTAGATTCAACATCTTTTAAAGAAGGGTTTTATTCAACAGAGTACATCATCGTGGGGTTCACCAGTGTTATTCATGAAAAAGAGGGATGGTTTGCTTCGCTTGTGTGTACACTACAGGGAGCTGAACAAGGTCACGATACAAAATAAGTATATGTTGTCGAGAATCAATGACCTTTTTGACCAGTTGAGAGGAGCTACGTACTTCTCCAAGATTGATTGAAGTTAGGATATCACTAATTGCGCATTCGAGAGGAAGATGTTCCTAAAACCTTTTTTCTGTCATGGTACGGGTCGTACGAGTTCAGGGTGATGCCGTTTGGTTTCTCCAATATGCCAGCAATGTTCATGGACCTCATGAACTGGGAAATTGGGGAGTTTTTGAACCAGTTCATGATCATGTTTATAGAAGATATTCTGGTTTACTAGCGCACTAAGGAGGAGAACATAGAGTATTTGTGTAGAGTTATACACACACTTTGGGACCACCAGTTCTATGCTAAATTCGAGAAGTGTGGGCTTTATTTACAGGAGGCACAATTTCTTGGCTACATCATGTCAGAGAGGGGTATATCGGTTGATACGAGTAAGGTATCGGTGGTGAGGGAGTGGGGACAACCCATAACATCGACAGAGATTTGCAAATTTTTGGGGTTGATCGGTTATTATCGTCATTTCATTAAGGGGTTTTCAAAGATTACGGGACCATTGATGAACCTGACTCGCTAAGGAGTAACGTTTATATGGAGTGATCAGTGTCATCTAGCCTTTGATGAGCTAAAGGAAAAATTGACGTCAGCGCTTGTACTCGCATTGCCTAGGAGTGGAATAGAATACCGGGTCTATACCGATGCATCCTTGTAGGGACTTGGGAGTGTATTAAAGTAGGATAAAAGGGAGATAGCTTATGCATATCTAAAGCTTAATCCCCATGAGAATAATTACCCCACCCACGACCTTGAGTTGGCAATAATTATGTTTGCTTTGAGGATATAGAGAAACACTATCTTCTGGGGGAGCTATTTATGTTATTCATGGACCAGAGATCACTTCAGTATCTCTTCACCCAGAATTATTTGAATATGTAACAGATAAGGTGGCTTGAGTTCATGAAGGACTACCAGTTTAATATTTAGTATCATCCTGGTAAGGCTAATGAGGTGGCATACGCGTTATGCCGATGACCTACCGGGGAGTTAGCGGAGGTCTGTAAGGCAAAGTGGAGAGATCTTTGGCACGATGATGAGATTACCAGGGCGTGCATGCCAGTTCTAACTATCACCCCCAAGATCATCATACAGGTGGTGAAAGCATAGGAGAAGGATTAGTTCTACTAGGATAAGGTGCGTCAGTTATTAACTGAGGCTTCAGAGTTTTACTCGGTCATCTCAAAGGGAGGCTCATGTTTTAATGAGGATTTGAGGCATGCAGTTATGACTAAGTCCCATGGTTGGAGGTTTACGGTACATCCCGACGGGAATAAGATTAGTACATGAGGAGACAGTATTGGTGGTCAAGGATGAAGCGAGACATGGCAGAATTTCTCTCGAAGTGCGTTACCTGCCAGTTAGTTAAGGTAGACCACTAGAGGCCTTTAAATATACTACATCCTTTAGAGATTCCCGTGTGGAAGGGGGAGTATTTCGATGGACTTTATTACAGGACTGCCGATGTCGCAGAGGGGTAACGACTCCATTTGGGTGATAGTGGATCAGTTGACCAAGGTGGCATATTTTCTACCATTCTGCACCGATTTTGAGATGATGCAGTATGCGCAGCTATTTGTTACAGAGATAGTTAATCTGCATGGGGTATTGATTAACATCGTGTCTGATAGAGACAAGATCTTTGTGTCTCATGTAACAACCCCCATTTTCTCATGTAAAGGTTGGCCAATCACGATACGCCAAAGATGGGACTTGTCGATCAATTAATACCATGCTCAGCACAACGTAATACAAATATTGTTATTTTGAAGGCCGACACTTTAAAACTTTAAGAATATTTCCATGACAATAAATAAACACCACCACCACCAACTAAATAATGAATTCAATAAACAAGTAAATATCACAACTCCAGCGTAATGTAAATAAATAAATAAATCTTCGGATTATGCCCTTACAAATGTTTCTAAAATAAAGTACCTGAACTCTCGCGGAAAAACAACTAAGCTAGAGTAAAAAATCTGGAAGGCTGCTAAGCATGAGAGACCGTATGGCTGGTACAACAGCAGTCTTCCTATCATTGTCTAGAAATAACCTTGGGGGGAACATTTATAATTTGGGTCAGAGCTCGAGGTGTGCAACAATTAACTTAATTAATTTATGATGCAATAATGCACTCAATGCATAATAACTATTCCCCCTTCGTCACTCACATGTATATAACACCTCACCCCTCATCTTAGTGTGACATGTGATAGACACGGGTTTCGCTGCGGCACGAGCATCACCTGCGCATCGGTCATTTTGAATTCGGCTCCCCTGAACTATACAAAAACCTAAACTTATGACTACACTCAACGGGTGAGTATAGTGGACAAGTCCGGGTATCGAATCTACAAAGAAAAGTTGCTTCAATTTATAAGGTTTAGCATTCCTAAAATAAAAGTGAATAAGATAATTACAACAGAAAAAGGAAAAGATTCAAAAATGGAAAGTTTATACTAGGCGAGGCAAAATAAAGCTAGACTAATAAAGTGAGTAAAAACGAAAGGGGTTGACGAGGGTAAACATATAAGGTAAGGTCAAGGCTAATATGGGTGATATAACAAAGATTGCCTATGATCATTTCATAAAGTTTATGCAATTCTCGAGTCAAAAAAACATTTTAATCATGCTCAAGGAACACATTTCATATATGAACTCAATTAATGAACGATCAAATGAAAGAATAGAGAGATTACCAACGATTGTAACGTTTTCAAAGAGGAACGAACAGTTTATAACACTCACAAACGATGAAAGGTACAAAGCTGACTCGGTGTAAGTATATACAATGCAACAAAACATTACCGAGTTATAAAAATCTTAAACCAAATCAATAAAATAAGAATGCTGCATGTGCTCATAGGATTAAAGTTTAATTCATGAAGTCATTCATAATATGAATGATTAAGACTAAAGTCTAATAATTTCTAAAATTGAGAACATGCATCATTGGGTTGTCAATTGGATCGGAAAATTATTGAAATTTATCATCGAAAACAAAGGCAAAATGCCCAAAAAAGGAGAAAAAAGAAAGAAAATCTTTTTGAAATTTTTATTTTTTCTAAGAAAAGCATACTAAGTAACTAACATGTGAGAAAAAACATGGATTAAATAAAGAAATTGATAGAATATCCCACACTCCTTAACTTAAAACCTGACAGTATCCTCAATGTGAATTAAGGACCAAGTTAAAGAGAGGAAAAGAGAGATATTACCCAAAATTGGAGCGATCCGCATAAGAACACGTCCAAAGAATCTACAAAACAACTTAGTACCGAGCATAGCAAAAACAAATAACAAAAAGTTAACTAATTACACTAGACTAAATTCAAAAGGAAAGAAAAGATAAAAAGAAAGAAAGAATAAAAAGCTAACTATGTACAAACTACTATTTAGGCTTCACACGAACTATACATTAAAAGTCTAAATAGTTGAGGGTCCACCGTGAAAACGATTTGACTTTGGAGGATAACCGGTGTACCCTCACTCTCAAGCATGCCTTCCGAAAAATATGAATTATGTTTGAACAACGGAAGGTATGTGTAAGGCGTAAGAAATGAACCATCGCCAATTAAAAGTTTTGGAAGGATGATAGGGGATTTGGATTGAACATGTGAAAAAAACATGTGGGGATCGAGAAAAGCAGAATATCCTCCTAAGAATTTTGAAATTGGAGTGGGAGGTGGCTCACACGAAGGTAAAGATGCGATCGTAGAAGGTGACTCGAGCAAGTACTCCTCGTCGGCGAAAAGGTTTAATACATTAAAATTTGAAACCGATTCATCGGGTACTTGAGATAGTGTGATAACAGAGAATGAAAATGGGGAGGAAATAAATTCAGACTCACGAGATGAATCATCGTCACATGAAGATTGAGTTTCGAAGGAAATAAGACCATTTTAAATGAAATGTTCTTCTTTGGGGCCAGAGAAGAAATCATTTCATTGTAAATGGATATTACGTCATTTTCATACTCACTTTCAATATTTATTACGCAATGGGCCAAGTCAACAATGGTTTGTTCCAAAGTACGCGCAAAGTCCTCATTTGGTTCAAAACATTCCTCGACTTCAAAAGTCTCAGAAGAAAACTCGTTGTTGGATTCAAATAATAAATCCAATTCATGTTCCCACAAACAATTTTTTTCCCGATAACGATTTTCAATTTTCTCATTGTCAAGCATACGCAAGCCCTCGCCAAAAGTCATAGGCCGAGGCGCAGATTCTTGAAAATGCAAACTTTAAAAATTACCATCGGGCTTAAACTTATACTCATTATTATAAGAATTTTGAAAACTATTGCAATTCATTTTAAAATTCCTATTATAAGGAGTTAGAGGCCCAAAATCATTATCATCATCCTCAAAATTCCAATAGCCCAAGTTTTGACTTTTGTTATACTCGCCCAAACTCATTTTTGAATTTGTAATTTTTGGGACTCTAAGTATTGATCGAAAGTCATAGGATTACGGGCATTTTGAGAATTATAACAATGATTAACGAAAGAACTGGAATAAGACATGCTTACCCCAAAAAACAGCTCGAAGTGGCGAATTCCACAAAGTAGATGCGTGCCCGAGAAATTCAAGCGTTTCTTGGAGCTCCAATGTAGAAGTCCTAGAAAAATATTAGCAAAAAATACAAATAGAAAGAAAATACTATGAAATACTAAATCAAATAAATTCTAAAACAAACTCATCCCTGGCAACGACGCCATTTGATAGACAAGGCTTTCGTCGCGGCGCGAGCGGCACCTGCACGCCGGTCGTTTTGAATTCGACTCACCTGAACTATACAGAAACCTAAACTTATGACTACACTCAACAGGTGAGTATAGCATCCAAGTCCGGGTATCAAAAAATCCACAGAGACGAGTTGCTAGAATTTATTTGGTTTAATACTCCTAAAATAAAAGTGTAAAAGATAATTATACACAAAAAAAGGAAAAGATGCAAAAAAGGGAAAGTTTATACTAGGCGAGGGAAAATAAATCTAGACTAATAAAGTGAGTAAAAATTATAGGTTGCATCGAATATCCCTCACCGGAGTTAATTAGTATAAAATGGTTACATGGGTCGACGAGTTATTACGAATGCATCTCGTTTCGATAGTTTATTAAATCAAGGGTTATCACACCCCTTAATTCGCATAAAAGCCTAATAAGATTTTGGCGTCAACTAATACCCCAGAAATTACGCATGCAAGGTCGTAAGCACGGAGCATACATGATATACCCCGTCAAATCTCCTAGGTATAATAACTAGGACAATGCACTCAAAATAAACCCGTAAACTCCATCACCAAAGCAAAGCAACATGTCAACCCGAGATGAGTTTAATCCAAAACTACCTAGACTAAATTAGCTAGAAAGCATATTAAAAATGCGGTAAATAAAAGCGATAAATAGACGCAATAAGACTACACTACAAAGCAAGTAAATGAAAGCAAGTAAACCCAATTTTGAAAGCATGTAAATTAGTAAAATACAAACTATATTAATGGAGAGGGAAGATGAATAGTCAACTTACAAACCCAAATGGGTGTGAAACCAAGTGAGGAAGAAGAATGAGCTCTCAAACCCTCGAACCCTAAATTAAACTATCTAAATTCTAATTGTTTTTTATTTTACAACAAAAATGGGTTATATAGTAAGTTGGAACTAAAATAGAAAAGAAAAGGAAAAAGAAAATGAAAAGGAACGAATTGCCAAATATCTGGCAGGATCGATCGATCGACCAAGATCGTCGATCGATCGATCGAACAAACCCTCTATCTTAATTCGTAGGCTTAACTTCAAACCGCGGTCAATCGGGGGCCCAAGGTCGGTCGACTGGCACTCTGTTTCACGCATCCATTGGTCCATGAAGAGGGGGGAAATGGTTACAAACGAAAATGGCCATAACTCCATCATCCGGACTCCAAACGACTCACCATTTGCAGCCACGGGATGCTAACTCAGCGAACTATGCATCTGTGGAATTCCCATGAGCTGGAGATGAAATGGGAATTGACTAAAATGCCCTTGAAGTAGCGTCTAACGACGAAACTTCTCCGAAATTCAACGGATCCTCACTTTTAGCGTTCGAATACCAACAAAAGCATAATTAACCCCTGCAAAGCATGTATATATCAAAATCCAAGGTTGTCTAGTTAATGAGCATAAATATAGGCATATAGGACCGTAAAATTGCTAGAATGCATAAAGATAAGGGGCAAAAATATGCAATATTCGGTACGAATCAACATGTCTCGCATCCCAAAAGACCCAAAGTAATAACTGTGACTAAGTGTCAATTTAATAAAATGGTTAAAGGATTTAAGTGTACCAAGTACATTTAATTATCAATTTCCAAAATTTTCCAGTCTCATAATTTTCACATAAGAAGCATAAAAATCTATTATGCAATAAAGGATCACAATTTTAATGTATGTCCCCCATTCTTAGACATTTCAATTTATCTCATATAAATCTTGGGAAATTATATATATATATATATATGACACACAAGGGTATCAACCATTGGTGTCTAATTACTATTCTATCGGCAAGTCCGGAGGAATCCCTTATCCTAAGAGGACATCAAAAAACACACACAAGTTGGGGGCGGTCCTTATGCAAGACACCTGTACACAACCCATACGTGATACAGTAACGGTCAGCGCCGACACCTACTTTTCATGGGTGGAGTCTCCACGTAGTACCTATATGGCCTACACAATGCCAAGCCCACCTGTACAGATGCGTGGTACGCGACCTGAATGCGCGAACCCCCGAGCTGATAGGACATTCCACTATGTCCACACAAATACATAATAGTACATATTATTATCCCATATAATTTGTAAAGGTAATTACTTCATAATTACCATAAAGGGTCTAACCAAAGTCTACAATATTTCTCTAGTTATTAATAATTTATCATCTAGTAAGTTATTAATTCTAGTCCATAAATTAACTACTCAACCAATTAATCAATTTTATTTATTCCCGGCTAAAATCCCCCACATTTTAATTTAATTAATATTTCACCATTTAATAAAATTATTAATTCTAATCCATAATTAATTACTTTATCTAACTAGTCAATTGTAATTAATATCAATTTAAATGTGGGTGTAACATTATTCAATTAATTAACTAAGCCACAAGTTAGATCCCCTTTCCTTATTGTTACAACACTGCTGCCAAATAGAATTGAACATCAACTGTAGGCTAAAGCAAAGCAAAAAGGGACAAAGAAGTCAAAATCCCCGGTCCTTTGATCGAACAATTTGGGGGCTCGTTCGCGCGACAGGGCATGTCACTCGAACGATCTGGCACATCGTTTGAGTGACTCCTCATCTTCTTCCTTACGCCTCTTTATCTAATTTGTCCTTCTAGTTCAATATTTCTAACCCATTAACAATATACACAAAATAAGAAAATTTCTTCCCACAATAGCCTACATCCACATTCAAAGTTTACCCAAAATTTATGTTCGTTCACGACCTTAACGAATTAGATATTTTTCCTAACCTATGTCCATTGTTCCATTTGCAATATTGAATTATTCTTCATGGAATCTATATAAATTTTAGTCCACAATTTACCAAAAACATCATCTATATTGGTTATTCAATTATCCCCAAATGACTATCGAAACTTAAGGAGATCTAACATCAATATTCAGATTTGAGATACCTTATTTTGGGGACAATTTTTACATATAAATTAGTCCTTTACATGAGTTATTTATCATTAGACCCAACCTATTCAACCTTAAATCCTAGAAACTTGAAGGGAACAAATATAATTCATTGAGAAATAAATTGACAACACAAATTTAGCAAGAAAATTCTTGGCTTTAATGTTTTAAAGGAGAAGCCCTATGAAAACTCCCTTGAATTCCCCTTTGTTCTTGCCCTTTTTTCCTTCTCTGGTATTTCTCCCTTTTTTCTCCCGTGGATGCTAATCTATATTTTCTTTAATGATAGTGGGGAGTGGTTTACCCCCACTTAAACACTTAATTAGTGGCTAATCCCGAGTTGGATCTAAAACCCAACTTTTGGACCCCCAAATTGACCCGAATCTATAACACAACTAGCCCAAAAGGAGCCCAACTTATATAGCTATGTCATGGGACCCATTTAAAATACTAAATCGAATATCTAACGCTTCCAAAAACGTGTTTCAATTATTTTTATTTTACTTAGACATTTTTATTGGGTTGAAACGACACGCGCCCATAAATTTAGTTATGTGTTATTTATTTTTCACTCGTAAGCCCATTATGTCCAGGTGAGTTCTATTTTTAAGTTATTATGAATAATTATTTATAAATAAAATAAAATTTTTACTCATCTAAATTTAAATTCATCCGATTTAATTTATTCCCAAATTAATATTAAATTAACGAATTTAAATTAGCCAAAATATTTTATTCTAAAATTATGGCCTATTACATTATTCTCCCCTTACAATGGAATTCCGTCCTCGAAATTCGCTAAAGCCCAACCTTATGTTTTTATCCGCGTTATAACTCAAGTTTTATGCTCTATTATTCCATACCCATATCGCATGAGATAAAAGAAAAGGCTCACCCATGCCTATCATAACATCACTGGGGTGTTCATATATTCAACATTAAATGTACACACGCATAACATTAACAAAGATGGATGACACATATACATTTAATTTGTACCATTCATACCAGGAATATCCGTGCACTAAATATACCACCCTATATGTACATGAGAAAGAAAAATAATGATCTCAGAATTCGACTTCCCTCAACTCCCGACTTTTGCCATTTTCGTGCGTGGAATGTCTGGCAAGTGAAATCCAAACAAGGAACCCTCCAGATATATTATTGTATGTCTTAGTCAGTTATTGAGATCCACCGGCCCAAGATTAAAAGAAAAATAAATAAATATGAATGTGTGCAGTAATAATATAAATTTTAACTTTTCCCATTGTCAACTAAAGTCTCATATTTTCAAAGGATACACTAAATCCCAAAAAAATTACCCATTTAATTATACTTATAATGATAACCCAAAATTTCCTAGGGTCTAACATCTCTCGGCTCCCGACCTTTTTTATTTTCATGCGTGGGATATCTCGCAAGCAAAATCCAAATAAGGAACCCTCCCAATACACTACTATATAGCATTATCGGTCGTTGAGATCCGTCAGTCCAGGACCCATGTCTATAATATACTCAAATAATTTTATAAGGCTCTCCAGGACTTATAGTCACCCATTTAACCTTATTTGAACTCAATGTGTCACAATTCCCTTAGTATTTTTCGTCGTGAAAATAAATATTAATGCCAATTAGTCACACTACATTCGACTATATATTTCAATTATTTCCATACAATTCAACGCAACCCTGTGGTTTAAGTTCTCCTGGGGTAAAATCCCATACCCTTACACACGAGGCATTTTAGGTTCCTATCCCTCAACTCGAGGGTGAAATAATGTAAAGCATTTAAATAAAACAGAGTCTACCCTCCCTAATATACAAATAAGATATCATCTACTAAGGAGTGTTGTGCACTAGTACTAAAGTAAGCACGTCCTATAGAATAAAAATTAGGGATCATACCATCACTGTCTATGTTGGCACTAGTCCCACTCCTGATGCGAGGTGATACACGCGCCAGTTCTGCACCTGCGGCTGCTGTCCCTGACGTGGAACGAGTACTGCTAGCGCGGTTGGCACTACTGCCATTGGCTATACCTGTAGTGGTTGGCACTCCCCCTGGGGTTCCTGGTGTCCCCTTTGTACCCCTAACTCTTGTACTTCTCGATTCCCCTGAGGGAACCTCCTGGAGAAGCACAAACATAATAATTACCCTGGAACTAATGCTGATCTGGTTGTTTCCCTGATTTTGGTGCCCTTGGACCTGGTGGACTCTCTATTATTAGCCCTACTAGCCCTGGCCCTATCTGTTCCCATTATCGGAACCCCTAGATCTCTTGTGCTTCTCTGAAGGTTGAGGACCCAAGATTGCTGGGCCTCCTGACTATTACTCCCATTCGCCCAATTCAGTTGGTTGGACGTCTCAAAGCGGTGTCTCTTCCCCCCCTTATCTTTTTAAAATGCCATATAATTTGGGCAATGCAGTAAAGCATCATTTACTACCTAGTTATATGTAGTGAAACTCGGATTCCCCTGTAATACCCCGTATTTTTAATTACTTTTAAAATGGAATTAATTAGAATTAATTGTGATTAATTAGAAATGAATCCGGATTTAAATATTACTCGAAAATAAAAGTAATATGTGATTTATGTTGAATATTACTTAGTGATTAAAGTAATATATATGCTTATGACTTTACAATTGATTATGACTTTACAAAATTTGTCGCGAATTATGTGCACGACAATTATGGTAATTAAGTCGAGACGTGCATATGAGTCATGTCGGGATTATAATTTAATGAAATAAAAGTGAATTATTTTTATGTCATCCGAATGGTCATTTTGACTATGCCAAAGTGTTCGAAAGGGTTAAAATAGTCGAAAAAGTCAACTTGAGTGTTTGATTTAGGTCTTGGGGCACTTTGGAACCAAAAGGACACCCCAGAGGGGTATTTTGGTCATTTTACAAGGGAGGTGAATAGTAACTTCGGGAATCTGAGTTTATTTTATAAGTAAAGGGATTAGAAAGCTTAGGTTCATTCACCAAGAATAAGAGGAAAAGGTTTAGGGGAGATTGGTAGACTTTCTATGGGAGAAGAAGAGACTTTTATAGGAAACCAAAGGACAACCACCCTGCACCACCAAGAGCCACCACCACCATTGCCGGAAGTTGGCCGGAAAAAGAGAGGAACACCAGTAGAGTATCATTCCCAATGGATCAGACCTACAATACAAAGTCAAGTGATTAATTATTGCAATCCTAGCTTTTATATTGTCCATGTTAGGATAAGTTAGGAAAATTCTAAAAAGTTGCATGAACAAAGATGGATCTTTGAAATGGATATTATCTAGGAGTGATCTCTTTTGATTATAGAATAAACTGCATGAATTGTATATTATCTTGTGAAGAAATCTGGGATTTACACTCTTATTGATGATTAAGTCAAAAATTATAATTCTTGAGAATAAAATGGAATTTGATTAAATTGATTCATGTTGATGATGTTTAAATGATTTTGGATACGTTAGAACTTATACATATATGATGGTATATGATCTGGATTTCATGAGATTAAATTGGGAATCATTTGGGGAAGAAAAATTGGAGTTTATGTGATGTTCATGGATAATTATACAAATATGAGTTTTTTGAAAATAGTATGTTTTAAATCCAACCTTCTTGATGATTTTTGGTGGTTTGATTATTAGAAATCATTTATATATCTTGGTATATCATATGGAATGAATATTGGGGAATTTGGGATTATTTGATAAAGGTTTTGATTATTAAAAAGTATGAAACCGGTAGGATAAACAATGCAGAATCTGGGCTGATATCTGGGTGATCGATCGATCGCCCAGGACCATCAATCGATCGACCTCCCCAGAAAAGATGAAGTTGTTTCTTTTTAATTATTATTTTAATCCCAAAACTTTTAGGAATCTTTTGTGATTAATATTTGAACATAATGGGACTTAATGAGGGGTAGTAGGATATACTTAAGACCCGTAAAATATTATTTTTGGGATTTTTAAATAAGGGGAAATTAACGAGTGTTAATTAAACGAGTTTTTATCGAGACTTATGTTACTTGGGATTTAAATTGGATAAATGATAATTTAAGGTTGGGACCAGTAGTAAGAGAGTTATTAATTATTGGTTTAACCTTAGGAATAGGTGGGATTAACCCTAAGAGATAGAATAAAGGGTTAAGAGTGAATTAGGGATTATTGAGGAATAAACCTAATTTAAGTGAATATTAATTCATAAAAATTCGAGAGTCGTTATGAAATGAATTTGTAGGACGTGACATTTACCTATTGAATTAGGTTGAGTAATACTTACTTAATCTTCTTGTAGTGAGTGAGGCTCGGGAATATAAAATAAAGAAGTAAAGTTATAATCTTTAATACGTAGGATTTAATAGATAAAAATACTACGTATGGGAATTATCATATGGTTGTGTGAATGCCTTATGGATGTTATATTTATATAGGTGTAATGAATACCTATATTATTATTTGTGTATATAACACACCTACGCTACTTGCTATCGGGGTGGAGGTTTCGCGTTGTGGACGGTCTTATCTTTATGCTCCCAATTGGGAGGGATTTTAGATTCGTACCCTGAGCATAGGACCTTGGACACACGCTATCGATGTAATGATAGTTTCGACGACTGAATGGGAGCGTAGGTATGTGCATGACCCATTTGACTGGGGAGTATGCTCGCCTACAATATGATTGTGTTATGTTATATGATTCGTGAGAGACGCCGAATCATTAGTCCTCTATACAGTGACATGATGTATCAGGACATGATAGCAGAGTATGCATGCACCGCAGCTGTGACTGGGGAGGTGCCGTATTAGTATATATATAATTAGTGTGATATTATGTATAGAAAATGTGATGTAAATCTATTGTGTGACATTGTAGATATAGAGATGTAATTTTCTGTGTGATATTGTAGATTAAAAATATAAACTGTGATTTAATCTACTATGTAATGTTGTAGATAGAAGAAAATAATGAAATATGAATTGAATTATGTAAGTGAACACTTAATTCCAAGGTTGTAACAAGACCAGTTCATATTAAAGAGAAATGAATATGAATAATTGTATTACGTATGGTATGGGACATACGAAAATATGATGCGGGTTAGAATCATAGTGATATTATAGCTACTAGTAGAGATGCGAATTTTGTTTAGACGCTTCATTTCTGTTGATTCACTCATCTGTAGCGTCTACTTCATTTAGGGCACGTCGCCCAGGATTTTAGAGGTTGTAATTATTTATGTAAGCATCGTGGATATCAGTTTTATTTAGTGTAAATGTTATAATTTAACTGGAGAGTTATTCCAGTCACATTTATTTTTGTTGTAGTTAATTCAGTTGTGATGTTTTGTTGCATATTGTTGATACAAAAAGTAGTCAGCTGACATGGACCAATTAGATAAAGGCATGTGTCAACCTATGTGGCAAATACATACTTTCACAGAGCTACTCAAGAGTCCCAAACTACTCAAGAGTCCCGAGCTACTCAAGCATACCGAGCAACTCAGGCGGTCCGAGCTACTTAGTATGCAGAGCATCTAACCAAGAAAACAAAAAGGCGACTACGCATTCAATGAACGTCAGATTTAATGCGCAATATTATTGTACAGATGTATATGTCTGCTAGAAGACAACACATTACCTTTTCATATGTACAGCCTCAAGGCTATAAATACATTGTAACCCAGTCATAAAGGGATATTTTTGGATCTCTTGGTAAACCGATGATCGAGATTCAAGGCAAACAATCAGCAATACAAGAATAGTGGATGTAGGCCATTTTGATAGCCGAACCACTTTAAAAATCCATTGTCTTATTTATTTATTCATTTTTATCTGTGATTGATTAATTAGACTGCATCTAGTTTTTTACATCAACAGATTGGCGCCGTCTGTGGGAAGCGACTATACTTAGCGTTTTTCACCCAAAAACTCATCATGTATGGCTGAAAACCCAGAATCTAGTAATCGAAACAATATTGGGGTCCCTCCAAACCCCTCTACTCCACCAAATATGCAAGATATTCTTGGCATAATGGCCAACTTAGCCCAAGGGAAAATGGCCATGCAAGAAACCACGCATCAACTTATACAAACTGTTCGAGATGGAGCACCTGCCCAGTCAGGACAACGAAGCATTCAGAGAAATACCCATCTGTCGTCTTCAAGAACCAGACGAATGTTTTTCCTAAAGGTTTCTCAATCTAGGCATACAGGTTCATATCGTACTGAGAGATCTAATGATCCTTCGTATCAACCTGGCCGGACTTCTTCAGTACGAGTTATAGATTCTCAACAGAATGTCACTCTGACTCCAGAACGAGCTAGCGCTCTGGAAAAGTTGAGTAGAGTATCTCCTTTTGATCGATTGGGCCCTAGGAGGAACAGAAACCCTCTTAGGATTGCGTCGAGGAACTCTCAACGACCATCCGATCTAAAGGAAGGTTCTGCCCAATCACACCCGATAACCCGTAATGAAAGATCCCAAGAAGAAAGCTCAGCGCGATCGGTTGCGCGGACAAATAGGTTCGAGGTGGGAAATAATGCATGAAAAGGTTCTATTTAAAGGTTGGAAGACAGGTTAGGGGAAATGGTAAAGGCCAAGAATCCTCTACAAAGAACTGTTATCCAAGGGACACCCTTCGTGCAGGCAATTGTGGATTTTCCCACACCATCAAAATTCAAAGCTCCTATGGTGACACCTAAATATGATGGAAAAATTGATCATGTCCTGCATATAGAGCAATACCAAGCCACTGTTCATATCTATGTGGTTCCCGATGATATGAGATGCAAGGAATTTTTAGGAACTTTCTTCGGGTTAGTCCAGATGTGGTACAACAACCTTCCTCGGGGGAAGATTATGACTTTCCATCAACTGGCAGAGCTTTTCATAGGAATTTTTTTTTTGGAGCGAAGCCAGTTAAAAGAGTAGCGCACTTACTGAGCATTAGACAAAAAACAGAAGAAAGCACCAGAGATTATATTACTCGTTTCAATAACGAGAAACTTGAGGTGATCGATTACGAGGAGAAGACAGCAATTACTGCTCTGATGAGTGGTCTGTTACTGAACAAGTTGTACTATACTTTGGCCAAGGATTCGCCCAGGACCATGGCAGAATTGATGGCGAAGGCAACCTAGATCAAGAACATCGAGGAAGCCATGGCTGCGAAGAAGAATACAGACATTAAGGAGACCAAGGTTGAGGGTTGTAAAACTGAGAAGAAGGATCAGAAGATCAATAGTGGCAATAAGCAGTCAAAAGGTTAACAAACGCTGGAGCAGATGAGGAAGTACGGAAATTATACTCCCTTGAAGGTATATATAAATCACATTCTCGAGGAAATCAAGAACAGTGAGGAGCTAACCTGGCCAGAGAAAATGAAGGCAGATCCTGATAAAAGGGACAGGTTTAAATATTGTGAATTCTATAAAGACCATGGCCACATGACCCAACGTTGCATAACTCTTCAAAATGAAATTAAAGCACTCATCAGATGAGGAAAATTGACTAAGTACATTAATCGCCAAAATGGTGGAAAGACCAGCGACAAAGGAAGGCAATGATCTAAATCTCCTCACTGAGCAAAAGATGACAAGAAAAGAGATCATAAAGACGATCCAAAAGATGATCCCGATCTCCCCAAAAGGCTAAGGCAGCCCAAGCGCGAGGTATTTTCAATCCATTTTGGATCATTTGAATGTAATGTCATTACAGGTGGAGATGCAGGAGGTGAAGATCTTACTGCGGAGAGGAAAGCTTACCTCAATGAGGGCCAAGCTTGCTCTTACATACAGCGCATAAATTTGGCTGAAGACGATCACCCGAGGAAGGTGAATAGGGATAAACTGATCATCAACTTTTCTAAAAATGACTTAGTAGGTGTACTATATCCTCATGACGACCCCTTGGTGATTAAGATGAGAATGAAGGATGTGGTGATTTCATGGGTATTGGTGGATAATGGTAGCTCGGCAGATATCATGTTCTACCCATGCTTCGACACCTTGAATCTAAAGTTAGCCCAGTTAGAGCCATATCATAGGCCCCTCCTCGATTTCACTTGTGAAAAGGTTTTTTCACTTGGGACGATCAAGTTGGACTTGCTTATTGGTACGTGGTATGCTTACCGAATAGAAAGAGTACGCTTTTTCGTAATGGATAAAAACGTCCAATCAACCTATAACATTATCATAGGGAGAGTAGGTCTGAAGAAGTTTGAGGCAGTGCCATCTACGGTACATCAACGTTTGAAGTTCCTAACCAATTTCGGAGTGGGAGTTGTGAAAGGTGACCAGAAAGTAGCTCGAGAATGCTACTATTCATCTGTCGAACAGGAAGAACTGGAAGAAGCCAGGAAGAAAACTACTACGTATCGAGTGGATGAAACATAAGATGCAGAGATTGAAACCTTGAACCCTAGAGATGAATCTCAACTCGTGAAGGGTCAGGTTATGGAAGCTACGGAGGATATCATTCTGGATGACGAACGCCCAGAATGAACAACTCAAATTGGTACGTCATTGGACTTATAAATAAAGCAGGAACTGGTGGCATTTTTAAGGCACAAAAAGAAGACTTTTGCATGGAGTCATGAAGACATGCCAGGGATAGACCCGACTTTCTTATGCCATGAGCTCAATGTTAATAAGGAGGTCAAGCCAGTGAAGCAGCGAAGAAGAGTATTCAGCCCAGAGAAGAACCAAGCTATACAGGAAGAAGTAGAGAAACTACAGAAAGCCTCTTTTATTGAGGACGTCAAGTATCCTAATTGGCTAGCAAATGTTATGATGGTAAAGAAGAAAAATAATAAGTGGAGGATGAGTGTGGACTTCACTGATCTTAATAAAGCCTGGCCAAAGGATCATTTTCCTTTGCCCCGAATTGACCAGCTGGTGGATGCTACATCGAGGCATGATTTGTTGAGCTTCATGGATACTTATTCTGGTTACAACCAGATTAAGATGAAACCAGAAGACAGGGAAAGTACCTCTTTTATTACCCCAAGGGGAACTTATTGCTATAATGTTATGCCTTTCGAACTTAAAAATGCAGGTGAAACATACCAGCGGTTGATGAATAAAGTGTTCGTAGAGCAAATCGGTCATAACATGGAGGTTTATATTGACGATATGCTGAGAAAGAGCAAGAAAGTTGCTGATCATTTAGATGACCTGGGCCAGACTTTTGATCAGCTAGAGAAATATCAAATGAAGTTAAATCCCACCAAATGCATATTTGGAGAACGAGAAGGCATGTTTCTAGGGTATATTGTTAATCAACGAGGCATTGAGGCGAACCTTGAAAAGATAAAGGCCCTACTGGAACTACGATCTCCAGGTACGAAGAAGGAAGTGCAAAGTCTCACAGGACAAGTTGTAGCACTCAACATATTTGTGTCACAAGCAACAGATAAATGCCTCCCATTCTTTAAAACACTTCGAAAAACTTTTGAGTGGAATGATGAATGCGAGGAGGCCTTTCAAGAGTTGAAAAAATATCTGGGGACACCTCCATTGTTATCCAGACCAATGATGGGAGAAAGACTATACTTGTATCTGGCAGTGTCAGAGAATGCAATTAGCTCGGCATTGATAAGAATGGAAGACGTAGTGCAAAAACCAGTTTATTTCACCAGCAAGGCCTTCCGTGGAGCAGAGATTAAATATCCAAGGTTGGAGAAGTTGGAACTAACACTAATCGAAGCGAGCAGAAGGATGAGGCCATACTTTCAAGCTCATACTATAGTAGTGTATACTGATATGCCATTAAGACAAGCTTTGCACAAACCGGAGAAATCGAAAAAATTGATGTATTGGGCGATAGAACTTGGTAAATATGACACATTTTATGAGCCTAGGTCATCACTTAAGGGGCAAGCAGTAGTGGACTTTATTACGGAGTTTACTTACTCTGACACATTCAAAAAGCAGTAGCTTAATACAGACTACCCTGTGGATGTTACGGGATTATCTAAGATAACCCCTGACCAAGTTCCATTAATAGATCGGCAGGATGAGATAGACAACGATCAATGGGAAGTGTTGGGTAATTGCCCAAGGATATGAGAAGATAAAAGGAAGTATCAAATATTACACCAAGGAACTCAGTCTGACCAAGAATTTGATAATGATATACCTGTGTGGAATTTATATGTGGATGTCTCTTCGTGTGCCACGGGTAGTGGAGCAGGAATAATCTTAAACAGTCCTGATGGAGTTGATATTGAGTATGCTCTACGTTTTTAAATTAAAGCTTCCAATAATGAATCTGAATATGAAGTTATGATCGTGGGTCTTAGTTTGGCCAAAATCATGAATGCAGAGAAGGTTATCGTATTCAGTGATTCACAATTAATTATAAATCAAATTCTCGAGTAATACGCAGCGAAGGGAGAATTAATGTTCAAGTATCATGCGAAAGCTATGGAGGTTGTATCAATTTTTACCGCAGTCCAGTTGATAAGAATACTGAGATTGGAAAATGCAAGAGTTGACGCCCTAGCTCGTCTGGCCTCAGCAACACGCACCGAGCTACGAAGAACTATTCCAATAGAGATTATGGCAGATCGAAGCATAGACAAAATTTTGATGGTGAACTTCATTACCCTCGACTTGGGTCCATCCTGGATGGACCCCATCAGGGCCTGTATCAAAGAAGGGATTATGCCAACTGATAAACTCGCTGCCAAGAAACTGAAGTTTAAAGCTGCTCGTTATGTACTGACCAATGGCATTTTGTATAGAAGAGGCGTTGTAGCAGGACTACAGAGATGTGTACATCCCTATGAAGTTAACGATTTGATTAAAGAGGTTCACGAAGGCTGTTGTGGAGCTCATATAGCAGGTCGGACGCTTTTGCAGAGGATAATGACACAGGGATATTACTGGCCAACGATGAGAGCTGATTGTGAAGCTTACGCTAAGAACTGCGATAAATGCGAACATTTCTCTTCCATCCGAAGAACTCCCCAAGCAATGTTAATGCCCATTACCTCCCCTTGGACATTTTCCATGTGGGTATAGACTTGGTCGAGCCACTTCTAATGACCAGAGGAAGATTCAAATATTTAGTAGTTACTGTGGACTATTTTACCAAATGGGTGGAAGCTAAACCTCTCATTGACATGTCATATGATAGGGTCTATCAATTTATTTAGAAGAACATTATTTGCAGATATGGTCTCCCACGTGCATTCATTACTGACCATGGAACCCAATTTCATGAGGAGTTTCCCGAATATTATCACCAGTCCAATGTACAGAAGATCCATTCTGCACCAGGCCATCCCCAAAGCAATGGGCTAACTGAGGTGACGAACAAAACTCTGTTGAATGGTTTGAAAAATCGGCTAGATAATTCAAAAGTAAATTGGATTAACGAGCTACATTCTGTGTTGTGGGCTTATCGTACTACACCACGAATAGCAACTGGGGAATCTACGTACATGTTAGCATTCGGAAGTAAAGCTGTCATACCTGCTGAGTTGGGTCTGCCCACACATAGGGTGCTTAATTTCAATTCCCCTGTAAGTGACTTGATGATACGTTTAGACCTGAATATGCTTGAAGAAGTTAGGGAAGATGCAGCGATCAGGAATGCTGCCTACCAACAACGAATAGCCTTGTTCTACAACAAAAGGGTGAAGAAGTGAGACTTAAAAGACGGGGATTATGTGCTAAAGAAGGTGATTCAGAAGCACAATAAACTAGAGGCCAACTTGCATGGACCTTACAGAGTGACTGAAGTTGTTCGTCCTGGGACATACAGAATTGAAACTTTGGAGGGAGAAGAAGTCAAGAACGCGTGGAATGCAGAGCATCTGCGCAAGTATTATCAGTAAAAATTCATATGTAACACATTTCTTTCAGTATGAATAAAAGTGATATTTCGCCCATTTCTCTCTTTTCTTGAATTTTTTTTTTTGAGTATTCGTGCTACACACTTCAGAAACTAGATCAACAACCACCAACTCCGGTTGATCGAAAAGTCAGCAACCACCAACTCCGGTTGGTCGACAATTCAGCAACCACCAACTTCGGTTGGTTGGCAATTCAGCAACCATCAACTCTGGTTGGTTGGCAATTCAATAACCACCAACTCCGGTTGGTCGGTAAATAAAAATCACATAAGGCAAAAGCCTGTTTGATCACGGGTGATCTCAAGAGACACCCCAAACTAGATAAAAAGATGGGTGACCTCCCGGGGCATCCACTATCTAGGCAACAAGGTAATCCTGGCATGATTACTACAACTAACCAGGAATATGGGATCCAAATCATTCCATTGCTTAGGCACAAAGAGTGACAAGTCACTATAATCAGACAACAAATGGGACAAGTTACATTGTCTAAAACAAAAAAAGGGCATTTTGTCCTTCTACATATATATGTATATATATATATATATATATATATATATATATATATATATATATATATTCACCAGCAGATTAATAGATAACAGATACATTTTACAAAGTATTTTCAAGAAAATAAATTTGCACAGAGAATAAATCTTTCTTTATTAAAACCAAGCAGATTACATATGAAATGAAATTGATTTTCATTATATACAAATGTCCGATTCCATGGGTTTCTTTCCTTCTGCTTTTGATACAGGTTCCATCTCATCTGGAGGATCATCTAATGCATAAGGAGAGTTTATAAAATTCATATCTCGCAGCATTCTGACATTAATTATGGATGGTCGATCAAGAAGATGCTCAGGACGAGATATCTCAAAATCCGAATGAAGACTATAATCACCAAGATACTTGGAAATCAGACATCGAGGAATAGCACGAGTAGGAATCCAACCAAGATCATGTTTAAAAGGAGGCACGGGTAAATCAAGCACTCCAGGATCATAATAATCCCATAAGAAGTGTCCTTGCTCCAGTTTCAGCACATACATAGCATTCAACCATCCCTGCTTATACCCCTAATTATTTAACTGTTGCAACCGAGCATCAAGATAATACAGAGCTTCATTGTATCCTACCATCCAAACCTCTCTAGGTGGTTTGTGAAATTGATAAGTCAATCTTTTAAGCTGCTCATGGAGCTTCTTCACCAGAATATCTTTACTTTCCAGCGCAGAACTCTGATTGGAGAGTTGGTCGGTAAAACTCTGAATTTTTTTAGACATTTTTGCCAAAGCCTGATTCTTTACCGTCAATTGAACAGCTTGGTTTTCTAAGGCCAATTAAGTCCTCATCTTCTCAATATTAACCTGACCAACCCTTGCTCGCCCACGGGAAGAAGCCCTTGCTCTGCTGCGAGCAGGTGTGGAAAGTCCATCTCGTTTCAAAGTCTCTAACTCTTCCCTTAAGGTAGCATTTTTTATTTCTAAAAAAGAAAAACTATCATCAGTGATTGGGATCAAGGCTCCCGAAGAAGAGGAGGCAGCAAATTTGAGCTGTTTCACTTCCTCTTGCAACGCGATATTCTCTTACTCTAGCAGCTTGGCAATGTTTCTATTCTCTTCAATATCAAGATTTACCACACTTTCCTTTTTCTCATGGGCTGAAATGTACTTGTCATAACCCCTGTCAGCACTCAATTGTTGGTACTTTTTCTCATAACCTTGATGCAAAAGTGTAGCAGTCTCTTTATGTTGAAGTTGAAGTTCCTCGATCATGCCTTGAAGGTCTTTAATCATTTCGTAATACGCCACATTATTGGATACATCACGATTAAGTGGACACTTCAAGTATTGGTAAGCATCAATTGCTCGTTCAGAGGCATCAGATACGAGAATGTCTATTATTTGGGCCTCAATAAAATCTGCATGACCAACTTTGAAATAATTGTTGCATTTCTTCATCAATTCTATATCATTAGCTGATAAAAATTCCATCCTGGCTATACACTAGCGAGGAGAAAATAAAATGCATCAACAATGATACAAGACAGGTCATAGAAAGCCGCGAGATAAATAACAAAGGTTCATTCTTATTCATCATACAAAAGAAAAATACATTCCAAGTTATAACTGAGGAAAAAAGAAAATAACATGAGAAATGAACAACTTTACACCTTCTCCTTATTCACTACAATATCTTCAGTTGGTTTAGAGGGAAGAGCAGGTTGCTCGAAAGGAAGAGCAGGTTGCTCGGAAGGCAATGCAGGTTGCTCGAAAGAAGTGCTTGCTTGATGAACTTACTCGGGAGGTTGAGAAATGACAATAACGGGTACTTGCTCTGCTACCATTACAGAAGAATCATCAGATGGGGCTGCATCTTCTTCTTCGCCGATGACAGGAGGAGGGCCATGAGTATGTCTCTGAAATAATTCAGAATCATCCGCAGTTTTCAATTCTTTCAAGGCTGTAACCCATCCATCTCTAAAGTATTTTAGGCTGGCATATTCCATCTGTCAAGAAATGGCAGTTAAAGCCTTGTTCCATCCTTTATCCCAGCGAGAGCTAAAAGAATTCTTTACAGTAGTTTTCCTCTTCACTTTCTCCAATGACGCGTGTTCTTCGACAAGCTTCACTTTTTCTTCCACCTCTTTCTTACGCCATTTAGCCTCTTTAATCTTGGCCTCAACCTCCTCGACATATGTCAGGTTATCCTCAAGCTCTTTCTTATGTCGTTCAGCCTCTTCAAGCTTGTCATCAATGGCCTTCAATTTATTCCCTAACTCTTTAGAATCACTTATAGCTTAATCTCGAGTGGTCTTGACAGATTGAAGTTCATTCTCCCAAGAAGTTTTTTCTTCCTTGTACTTCTGACGGGATTCATTCAAAGAGCAGGGTAGACCAGTAAAAGCCTCTTCCACTCCACCCGAGGAAGTGGAAAACCTGATAGCTTCATCTTTCTTCAAGATGCCATTAAAGCAAGCCATAAACTGAAAAAGGAAAGAATTCAACTCAGAATATGAATGAAATATGTATAGATGAGGAAGTAATAAGGATAAAGATACTTACTGACGCAATATGTTGGGCGGCTAAATCAGCGAGCTTCTCTCAAGAAAGAGAATCCTCAAAAGCTCGATGTTCGGGAAGGAACCCAAGATTTGATCAAGTCCTTGGCCGAACTTGGAGCGACGAGAGCTATAGGTTTATCTCTCAAAGTACCTTCAATATTAGAAGGTTGAGCAACAGTTTCTGCAGGTCTTTCAGCAAGACCTCTTCTTTGTCTCTTTAGAGTAGCACTTTCAATCAAAGGTGTTGTCTCTTCCTGTGTAATAACAACACCTTCAATCAAAGGTGTTGCCTCTTTTGGAACAACTGGGGGCTTCATACCCACCTCCTTCACAGTTGTAGAGGTTACCTTAGATGGAGCAATGTCCATTATCTTTTTACCCTCAGTTGGGACATCCACTTTACTTTTCTTTACCCCATCAACACTAGGGGCATCTTTAACAAAAAACTCAGGCATCCTCCTTTTCTTCATCATCAAATCAACAATAAAAGTATCCAAATCAGACGAGGAGTCTCCCATGATTGCTCGAGATGTTGGCAGTTGATCAAGATCAATTACTGTAGGAGATACAATAGGACGCGCGATGAAAGATGAGGTGGTGTTTTTGTAACTCAACAAATAAGAGGCAGCTCTAATATGCTCCCCAGCAATTGATTGATGCAAGCTCTAGATAAGTTTTAAATCTTTTATGTTAACATCAATCTCTTTTGGGGGCTTCCTTTTACTGTCAACTGTAACAAACAAAGTTAATGTAAGTGACGTATTTTGTCAAACATGGAAAAAGTTTAATTCAAAAACTAAAAACAACATATCCCATTGCCATAAAGCGGACATCTGGGACCTTGGTACACATCATTTCCATTTAATGGGGGATGTTGCCAATTTTTCATCATAACCCCATGATCAAAGTAGTCCCGATTGGCATCGGGAAGATTAACAACTAAAGCTCTATTAAAAAACCTAGTTTTCAAATAAAAAGTAGTGTCACTGGTAACCCATCTATAACAAAACATAATTTCAGGAATTCCTAAATGAATTCCATGAATTTGATTCAGCCTATATACGCCATTAACTACCCTCCATGTATTTGGAGCTACCCTTGCAGGTACAATATCAAAATATTGGCAAAACTCCAAATACACGGGATTTGGCGGGAAAGAAAATCCACACTCCGCTACAAAAAGGGAGGGAAACCAATGTCCCTCCGCGATAGAAAAGAAATCAGACGGACAAGAAAGATCCTCCAAAATAACCAAAGAAGGAATTTAAAAATCAGTCCAAAATTTATCTAAAGATTCAACAAGGTAAACCATGATGACTAAAGCAAAGAAAGATGAAGGAAGAAAATCTTACAGAGAACGGAGAAATCTGCTAATGAAGGATGACGGAAGAATGACAATAAGAGAAAGTAAAGAGTTCAGAAAATGTGGATGTGAAAAGTAAAAAAAGATAGGATTTCTATCGCTCTTAAATACCTGGCATCGTGATAAGATAAAAGAAATGATTATCAGGAAAGACGTTTGCGTTTTCAATAATTAAATCATGAGAAAAGCACAAATGTCGAAGTGGACGATTAAATCGTGAGAAAAGCATAAATGTCGAAGCGGCAACTAAAAATTCAACATATTTACAAAGTTTGCCATTACGCGCTCAAATGGAAAAACATACAATAAAAATGTCCCAAGTGTTGGAGATCTGTAATCCAGGCATCTCTTAGGCAAAATGTTCCACACTTTCTTATTTAACTTCAACTGTGAAACATTGGGGGCTTCTGTTGATAAAAAAAATTAGTCAGATGACATGGACCAATTAGATAAAGACATTTGTCAACCTACGTGGCAAATACATACTTTCACCGAGCTACTCAAGAGTCCCGAACTACTCAAGAGTCCCGAGCTACTCAAGCATACCGAGCAACTCAGGCGGTCCGAGCTACTTAGTATGCAGAGCATCTAACCAAGAAAACCAAAAGGCAACTACGCATTCAATGAACATCAGATTTAATACGCATTATTATTGTACAGATGTATATGTCTGCTAGAAGACAGAACATTACCTTTTTATATGTACAACCTCAAGGCTATAAATACATTGTAACTCAGTCATAAAAGGATATTTTTGGATCTCTTGGTAAACCGATGATCGAGATTCAAGGCAAACAATCAGTAATACAAGAACAGTGGACGTATGCCATTTTGATAGCTGAACCACTTTAAAAATCCATTATCTTATTTATTTATTTATTCCTTTTTATCTGTGATTAATTAATTAGATTGCATCTAGTTTTTTACATCAACACATATTATTATTCCTTGTCGTGAAATGGTTTTAATTAAATTAAAAATGGAAAAAGTTTTTGACACTTCGCTTAATTAACTATTAGGTGATTAATAAAGAAATTGTTTTCGACAGTGATGCTGAGAATGAACCAACTGGATATTCTGATTTAATTAAATAAAGGACTGATCACCTGATATTTAATTAGGCGGGTTGTTACATCCCCAACAGTGACTGTCTGATGTGCCAGGATGTCCGTGACACAAACTTCTCTATCTTCCTCTGCTCTGTACTCACATCATCCTTAGCAAAATAGGATAGAGTGGTAAACTCTTCCTCATATTCTGCCACAATAAGGCTCCCTTGTTTAAGGTTTATGAACTTTTCTACATCTCTATATGCATTACCGAAGGATAGTAATTCCCCTCAGATCTATCCCAAAACTCATTTATGGTAAGACTGTCCCTCTCGATAACCGTCGTAAATGCCTCCTACCATTGGAGTGAGGCCCCCGTAAATTAAAATGGCGCTAACGTGTACTTCTGCATGGGTGTGAACTCTACCTTCCTTAAGTATCATTAAATGTCCCACTATCACCTACTCGCCACTAGAATATATGAATTGCTCGCAAACTTTGACGGGTGGCCTTTAGTGAAGGCCTCCCTCGCTTGTCCCATATGTAACCTGGTGCTTGTGCTGGTATAGCCACATGTTGTGGTGGTGGCTGCTGAGGTACCTGTGGGGGTGGAAAGTGTTGAAACATGGCTACCATAGCCGTAAAGACAGCCTGAGACACAATGGTGGCTATCTCAGCGTGGGTAATAAACTGTTAGGCATGTGGTCTCTCTGGGGGAGCCTCCTCCTCAACCGGTGGAACCACTCGCTTCGGTCTGCCCCTACGTCCGTTTTTCATCTGAACGCAAATAAGGTTCACATTAGTAATTGATTGTAAAGAATACAATGATTCCTAGACATAGGGCTCTACATCAAAGAACGCAACGCATAATGTAACGAACTCAAATACAGATCCTAAGGACACGAGAACCATGCTATGATACCAACTGTAAAAATCCCTATTTTCTCAACGATAAGCCGAAGAAGGGGTTTGTCGATCAATTATTACCATTCTCCGCACAGCGTAATATAAATATTTTTATTCTGAAGGCCGAAACTTTAAAACTATATGAATATTGTCATGCAACACCAACTAAGTAATGAATTCAACAGCAAGTAAATATCATAACTCCGTCATAATTTAAATAAATAAGTCTTGGGCTTATGCCCTTAAAAATGTTTCCAAAATAAAGTAACTAAACTCTGGTAGAAAAACACTTAAGTTAGAGTAAAAAATCTGAAAGGCTGCTAAGCATGAGAGACCGCAAGGTTGGTATAGCAACAGTCCTGCTATCCCTGTCTAGAAATAACTTGGGGATGAACATTTATAATTTGGGTCAAAGCTCGAGATGTGCAAGAATTAACTTAATTAATTTAGGATGCAATAATACAGTCAATGCACAATGACTATTCCCTTTTCGTCACTCACATACATATAACACCTCACCCCTCATCTAAGTGTGACATGTCTCGCAACCTAAAAGTCACCAAGTAATAACTATGACTATATGTCAATTTAATAAAATCGTTAAATGATTTAAGTGTACCGACTACATTTCATTATCAATTTCCAAAATTTTCCAGTCTCATACTTTTCACATAAGAAGCATAAACATCTATTATGCAATAAAGGATCACAATTTTAATTTATGCCCACATTCTTAAACATTTCAATTTATCTCATATAAAGCTTTGGTAATTATATATATATCCTCATATATATGACACACAAGGGAATCTACCGTTGGTGTATGATTCTAGCTCTATCTATAAGTCCGGGGGAATCCCTTATCCTAAGCGGACATCACAAAACACACACAAGTTGGGGGAACTCCCTATGCAGGACACCTGTACACAGCCCATAATCAGTGGTGATATAGGAACGGTCAGCGCCAACGCCTAATTCTCTTGGGTGGAGCCTCCACGTAGTACCTATAAGGCCTACACATCGCCAAGCCCAACTGTTCTGACACGTGGTATGCGACCCAAATGTGCGAACCCCCGAGCCGATAGGACAGTCCACTATGTCCACACAAATACATAATAGTACATATTATTATCTCATATAATATGTATAGGTAATTACTCCATAATTACCATAAAGAGTCCAACCAAAGTCAACAATATTTTTTCAATTATTAATAATTTATCATCTAATAAGTGATTAATTCTATTCCATAAATTAACTACTCAACTAATTAATCAATTTTATTTATTCCCAGCTAAAATCCCCAACATTTTCATTTAACTAATAATTCACCATCTAATCAAATTATTAATTCTATTCCATAATTGATTACATTAACTGACTAGTCAATTGTAATTATTATCAATTTAAATGTGGGCGTAACATTATTCAATTAATTAACTAACCCACGATTAAGGTCCCTTTTCCTTATTGTTACAACACTGCTGCCTAATAGAATTGAACATCAACTATAGGTTAGAGCAAAGCAAAAAGGGACGACGAAGTCAAAATCCTCGGCCTGTCGATCGAACGATTTGGGGCTTGTTCGCATGATAGGGCATGTCGCTCGAATGACCTGGCACATCGTTTGAGTGACTCATCGTCTTCTTCCTTATGCCTCTTTCTCTAATTTGTCCTTCTAGTTCAATATTTTTAACCCATAAACAATATACATGAATCCAAAAAATTTCTTCCCACAGTAGCCTACATCAACATTCAAAGTTTACCCAAAATTTATGTCCGTTCAAGACCTTAAAGAATTAGATATTTTTTCCAACTTATGCCCATTATTCCATTCACATTAATGAATTATTCTTCTCGGAATCTATATAAATTTCAGTCCACAATGTACCAAAAACATCATCTACATTGGTTATTCAATTATCCCCAAATGACTATCGAGACTTAAAGTGATCTAACATCAATACTCATATTTGAGATACCTAATTTTTGGGATAATTTTTACATATAAATTAGTCTTTTACATGAGTTAGTTATCATCAGATCCAACCTATTCAACCTTAAATCCCAGAAATTTGAAGGGAAAAAATATAATGCATTGAAAAATAAATTGACAACACAAATTAAGCAAGAGAATTCTTGCCTTTAATGTTGTAAAGGAGAAGCCCTATGAAAACTCCCTTGAATTCTACTTTTTTCTTGCCCTTTTTTCCTTCTCTGGTATTTTTCCCTTTTTTCTCCCTTGGGTGCTAATCTAGGCTTTCTCTAATGATAGTGGAGACGTGGTTTACCCCCACTTAAACACTTAATTAGTGGCTAATCCCGAGTTGGGTCTAAAACCCAAATTTTGGACCCCCAAATGGACACGAATCCATTACCCAACTAGACCAAAAGCTCCCCAACTTATATAGCTATGACCCGGGACCCATTTTAAATATTTCAAACAGTAAACCGAGTCTCTAACGCTTCCCAAATCGTGTTCCAAATCGTGTTCCAAAAATTATTACAAATCGTGTTGAGGATGTGCATTTTGTATTTCAGAGAAGGATGAGAGAGATATCTTTCGTTGGTATAATTTTTGTATAATAACTCTTACCAATTCACTATCGGCATTACACCGTTTGAGGCACTGTATGGGAGTCCTTGTTGTTCGCTTGCTTACTGGTTAGAGGTGGGGGACATCCAGTTTTTAGGGCCAGAGATGATACAGAAGACTACTGCCAAGATTGAGCTAATTTGGGAACGTATTCGTATAGCTCAGGACAGGCAGAAGAGTTATGCCGATGTAGACTGGAGACACGTTGAGTTAGAGGTTGGCGACCAGGTGTTGGTTTGGGTATCTCCCGTGAAGGGAGTCATGAGGTTTGACAAGAAGGGGAAACTAGTGCCGAGATACATGGGACCTTTCCCTATTATTGAGAGAGTGAGACCGGTAGCATATAGACTGTGCTTACCAGAGCATCTACGGCAAATACACGATATGTTTCAAGTGGAATCACTGAAGAAATATCGGAGAAGCAAGATAGATTTTTGGCACGTTCCACTTGAAGAGATTGACTTATAGCCATACATATCGTATGAGGAGAGACCCGTGGCTATTTTGGATCATAGTGAGCATCAACTGCGTTCTAAGGAGGTACCACTAGTCAGAGTTCAGTGGGGACATCACAGTGTTGACCAGTCGACATGGGAGAGGTTCACCGCAGGTAGAACCTAATTTTGGGGACTAATTTCTTTGTAAGGGGGCAAGTATGTAACACCCTGTATTTTTTAGCATTATATATTTAATTAATTCGGCTATTTTAAATTACTAGTGTATTGTAATTTAATTGAATTAATTATTATGAGCTTATTTAAATATTAATCGGAAGAGTTAATGATTACTGTTTGTGGAATATGATTACTACATGGATAGTAATAATCTAATTACGTCATAGCGAGTGATAGTGATGTAGTATTATTTTATCTCAATCGGAAGAGGGTATAGACTATATTGAGGTTGAGATAGGGATTTTTAGTAAAGTAACTCTGATGATGATTCAGAGTGCACGGTTGATTTTGGATAGGCTGAGATAGTCAGAAAATAGTACCCGGGGGTAGTAAATGGGTCTCGAAATATTTTTAGGCATAATCGGGCCCACATGCGGATGTTTAAGTCATTTTAGCTTGGCCCATAAGCTTATTTCGGGACTAAAAACATTAAACCTAAATTAAAGAGTTTCTGGCAGACACAACTCAAAAAGAAAACCCTAGACGGTAGAAAAGAAAATAGGAGAAATTTGGGTAGCTTTTGGGAGTCAAATCAAGAAGAATCGAGTGTGTTCGTCAAATCATCGTCTACCTAAAAGGAAATCAGACCCTACGAATCAGTATAGGCAAGTGGTTGACTTGATTTCATTTAAATTGCAGTTATTCGATTCATATCGTAGTGGGTGTCATAAAAATTGGTTTTCGGGTACACGAAAATAGGTTTTGAGGATCTATATGTGATGTGTAGATTTAACACTAAATAGATGACGAGGAATCATGTACTACTGTTACAAATAAAGTTATGATTCAAAAGCTAGTAAAAATTTCATTTATTGATATACGTAAACTCGGATTGAGATGGTAGATTTATTGAATCGGTAAAAAAACCCATCTTGTAAATTAGATTTTGGTGGTAGAAAATTGTTGATGATTAATAAAGTTTAAAGTTTTAATTCATGACTTAAATATGTTGGAGGCAGTGTCGAATGTTAGAAATGTTTGGGTTAGTTCTAGGTTGAAGTTATAAACTTGAAGGAACTCATCCATGGCAGAAATCGTAGCAAGAAGACGAAGTGGGATGAGAACAGTACGGTCATTCGAACGACGTTAAAAAAATTGGCAGTTCGGCTTAATTTTTTTTTGGGGGGGGTGGGGGTGGGGCTTGAGATTTATTTTGTGGAGTAAATGATTATAATTAGTGAAATGTCATTTCTCCCATACTTAGGGACTTAAGGGACGAGTATAAATGATTGTGGAGGTAAATAAAGGAGTGAAAAGGGAAGTGGTAGGTGTGCACAATAATTGAGGAATGAGTATTATATCAAGGGAGTGTGACACTAGCTTAAATATGAAAAGCATTCATGCATTTTAATTACTGGAAACTTAATCACATGCAAATATTTTTCAAATATTTTGAATTCTCACCCTTGCCAAAAATATTTTCAAAACCTTTTAGGTGTCCAGCCACACGGATGCCACTCTTGATTATCTATTCCAGGGACATGCAGTTGCAGCACGTGTGGATGCATGTCGGAGATGGATTAGACGCATCGTTTCTTTATTCCTAGATTAGGAATCTTATCTCAGTGCGATTTCATTTAGGGCGTGTTTCACATTTACTTTCAGACTTAGTATATGGATTATTTATTTATCTATTGGATTCTTATTTTGGATTTGGGATGTATCGTTGATGGTTTATTCGACAAGTCTTTCATTTATTTATTCAGTACTCTTGTAGACTCGGTGATTGTGTGTATGGTTTAGTTTATTTTATTCCTCATGTGTTTATCTGTTAATAAAAGATAAAATTTGGCACCGGCTTAATTAACTAATAGGTGATTAGTAATTAATATGGTTTCCAACAGTGATGCAGAGAATGAACAAAATGGAAATCATGTTTTAATTTAATAAAGAACTGATCAATCAGTATTTAATTGAGCGGGGTGTCATATATACTATCTTACTAAATAGAGAGATGGCATGAAGAAAGTGTTTCTCGTTCATACATCATGTTATTTCACTTGATGACTTTGATAATTTGGCTAAACAAAAGATGTAGAAAATTGGCATTTACTTAAAAAAATTATATATTTTGACCAAAATACTCTCAAATTTGTTCTTCGGGTTTACATTTGGTAAGTCTCATAATCAGTATTTGAATAATGTTGTCCTTACCGAATGAGCACTACCAAAACGAAACCGAATGCTTATTTTAAATTTTATGACTTCACTTCTTCGATTCTTTCATCCATGTTTAGAACAAAAATAATATTTGCACCTTCAATTAAAATAAACTGACTTTTGAAAAAACAATTGTTTTCTATAGATTGAAAAAAAAATTGTTTTCATTAAATTTTTTTTTTTTATTTGTAGAAAAATACTGTTTTGTTAAACAAAATATTTTTTAATTGTTTTCAATTAAAAAACTATTTTTTGTCCATAAATATCAGTTAAAATAAGTTTTGCGTCTTTTTTAATGGTAACTTTTTTACTTTAAAAAAAGGTAACATACTTTTTCTTATAAATAACGTACTCTTTTTATTTTCATAAAAATTTATTTTACATTAATTTTTTATTTGAAAAATAGCTTTTTACAATAACTTTGTTTAAAAATAGTTTTTATGTAATTTTGTTTGTTTTAAAAAAAATCAACTGAAATTTTTTATTTAATAATGTACTTTTTAAAAAATATAGTTTTGAATTTTTAAAAAAATGTTTTTTTTTTTAAAAATGTTTTTTTTAAAAAAAAAAAGAGTACGTTATTTATTAGAAAAAATACGCTATTTCTTGAAAAGAATTAAAAATGTATAAAAATAATAATGTATATTAATCTATTTAAGGGCATGGCAGTCTTTCACGTTGAAAAAGTGGGTCAACTAACGGTCAAATTGGTTAACTAATATTTTGGTTAATTTTGGACCTTAACCAACTAATACGAAAACTGGTGTACCCCAACCTCAAATAATGAGAATTATTGGCTCCGAAATAGTAAATGACCCATTTTTTTTGTGTTGTAATTTTAAGTGTGTCATGTTTGTGTTGGTTAAAAAAAATTTGTATCGTCTCATGTTTTAATTAGGTCGTCTTCGTATTTAATAAAAAAATCGTGTTTTATTGCACTTTATTTTTTTTAAACATCTTTTAAAAACAAAACATTTTTTAAAAGAATCAAATTAAAAGATATGATTTCATATCATGTATCATTTTGGTGGTTGAGTCGTCTTCTATCTTAATAGTGTGTTATGTTTGTAAAAAGTGTATTTGTTATTAATACCTTGATGTAAGCTCAAAAAAATTCCAAGGGGAATAAAAGTGTATTACTTATTGTAACACTTCGTGCAATTTGGCAAGTGAGGTGGTCAGCCGCCGCTCTAAACTACGTCGGGCGTCACTAAATAAGTAATAATTCTAGCATGTGACGGATATGAGACATATAAAAATTCATCCCACAAGATAATAATTAAATTGGTCCAATAATAATTTAACCATTCATGCAATACTAAATCCATCACCATACTAATCTCCAGCATAAATCCGATCTCCAATAAATATAAACTCAAATAAATAATCCAACTGTAAACAACTGAATAAAACTCTAAACAACTGTGGAACCGAGTGGCCCACCAAATCCATTAATAAAGTCTCAAAATAACTAAGACAAAATAGAAAAATAAATCCTAAACAATAAAAGTATAAAAAATAAACTCTAGTTGCGCCTCCAAAATATCTCCAATCACTCCTATGAAGCTGCTTCATCGCTATACCTGAAATGTTAGAGAACATAATGGGTCAGAGCCCACTGCAAGAATACAAACTACTCCCCCCAATTAGGGTCCGTGAACCCAAACAGTAGCATTATACATAATAAACAGCATAATAGAGTATTTTAATATAACGAGATAATTATTAATATGCAAATAACCGTAAGCTACCACTAACTACCATAAATTGATCCCCCCTAAAGTGTAAGTTCAATTATGCCATGAGTATTATTATTTAAAAAATTATCTTATCTTACTTAATTTAATTAATCAATTATTTTAATTCATGAGATACCAATATGGTCAGTCGACCCCTTATTAGTCCTGCACGCACTCTTGATACACTTACAGTTTTATACATCACATCCATTCCCCCTCACTATAGTCAGTCAATTCGTATTCTGTCAGTTCTGCATATACTCGTGAGATTTCACACATGACACGTCACTATAGCTGATCGACCCATATTCTATCAGCTTGTGCATACTCGTGATGTCAACACACATGCACGTCGCTATAGCCAGTCGGCCCGTATTATGTCAGTCGTGCACATACTCACGCCGCAAATCCATTTTAATACTTGTTTATTATCTTAGGTGTAAATTCTCAATTTTCTCAATTTCTTATTATCTCATTTTCTCATTATATTATTTTAGCCCCACCTTATTATGAAACATAAATTCTCAAACCTACCCTTAGCCCCATACCTAGAGGTCTTCAATACATAAGTATGTCCTACGCTATTTTATAAGATGAATTTCTACCATTTATCTCTCCCTAGTCTCGAGCCTAAGCTATCAAATCAACGAAATGACACCATAATCATCCCCACCTAGGAATATTCCATCCGTAAAAATGGAAACTAACTAGTCTTATACCTATAAAGTGTTAACCATAACCAAGGCATAACCACTAGTCTTATACCAAGTAAGTATTCCTAAAATTGAGGTGAGAGCATACTACCCAAAATCCCATCGTCCCCGCGGTGGTGAATATAGTTAACACAATGAGTCGCACAATCCAATTTATCAACAATTATACAATTTCTCCTACAATCACAATTAAACTTAATTTAATTCGTCCAATCGATCTTCGTAATTAACACGATTTATTTTATTCAACAATTTTAATTTCAACATCATGTGAGTTTATTGAGCACACAACAATAATTTTCCTTTTTCAAACCTACTTGATTTAAATGATTGCACAAATCCCTTTTTAATCTAAATAATGCAACTATGGTTTTCTACATGCAAATCTACTCCCATATCAACAAAATTTCAATCTCTGCCCTAAGCACACAAGGGTTACGAATCTTAAATCGTGTTAAGATTTTTCATAAAACAGTCCCATTATAGTTTTCACTTTTCCTAATTAAGGTTCCTAATGTATTTTAAGAAAAACAAGTAAGTTAAGGTTTAGGCGATATTTAAAATGCATAATATTTGTTAACGCAAAAATTCTCCATCTACGAGGACCAATAAGAAAAGGACACATGTCATCCTACGTGGCAATATTCGACACCCGAAGAGTGTTGGTCGGCACCCGAGGAGTGTTAGTCGGCACCCGAGGAGAGTTGGTCGGCACCCGAGGAGTGTTAGTCGGCACCCGAGGAGAGTTGGTCGGTACCCGAGGAGAGTTAGTCGGCACCCGAGGAGAGTTGGTCGGCATACCAACCAGGAAGATCAAAGGATAACTACGCATTTAATGAGCATTAATGTACATTTATATTATAGATGACAACACATAGCATACCAAGCAATTAGATTCGTTGAATGTAGACATAATGTATAAATGTCTACATACAATGAATCTCTTTATCTCCCATCACTATAAATACATGTATTCCCTTAGCCAAAGGAAAAGGAGATCCAAGAGATCCAAGAACCGAGAGACACCATACACAAGATCCATACATTTTTCTCTCTCTACACCACATTGTGCTATTGTAAACCCCTGGGAATAAAATAGCAGTGGACGTAGGCTTTTCCTTATAGCCGAACCACTTTAAAAATCTTTGTCTCTCATGTGCTTGATTGGATTGCTTTTATCTATTCATGCCTATTGAAAAGTCGGTTGAAAATTCTGATTAGATGATTGCGTTCCTATCGAAAAATTAATAAAGATACGTTCTTGAACAATCTTGAGAAAATACCGTTCGAGCCTTCAAAACGTGGGTTGAATCTTGAGAAAATTTGGGTCTAGGGTTTGTAGATGAAAGGTGGTAAAGATGTTGAAGACTTCAGGTTTAAAATCTAGTGAAAAGTGTTTAAAAAATTCTAACCCCTAGTGATTTTATTGTGGGAAAAGATTAAGAGTTTAAGATTAATTAGAATTCTATAAAGACGAAAATACTGTCGAATCTTACCATTCCGAATCGATTCACCCTCCAGGCTGAATCAATTTGGTCTGGTCAGGTGCCCCAAAGCACCCAACTTTTCTAAGTATGAATAAAATCCCGATTTCAATTTCGATTAAAATCATACTTTCCATAAATAAAATCCAACATATTAATTCGGTAAAAATAATTAAATCCATTTTATCCCAAATTCTGAATTAAATTAAGTTATTTTCGATTTAAAATTACGGGGTGTTACACTTATTGGTACCAAAGATTGAACTTCAAATATATAAAGGGAGATGTACTTCAAACATATAAATGGTAGTTGTGTTGTATGGTGTCACGTTTTAATCGTATGTTTTGTTCGTGAAAAATAATATTAAGTGTTGTATTGTGCTTTGTCGTGTAACTTCGCATTTTAAATTAGTCGTGTGATAAAAAAAATCGTGTCGTGTCATGTCGCTTTTATTTGCATCATGTTCAAGTTAGGTTATGTTCGCGCTAGGTAAAAATATAAAGTGTTTATTGTGTGGTGTCGTGTTTTAACTAATTCATGTGTCGTAAAAAATGGTTAATTACACCTAAGCCCCCGAACTAAAACCCTCTCAACACTTTGTCACCAATTCTTTTGATTTTTTCAATTCACATATAACCTTGAAAAAGACAACAATTACCCCTTTGTCATATAAATCCTTTATTTTTTTGGCATTAAATGACACGTGGCAAACCTTTTTAACTTTTTCAAAAGAACATTTTGGGTATTTTAGCACTTTTTAAAAATCCTAACTTTCTCTCATTTTCCCCCCTCTCTCTTAACCCTTTTCTTCATCCTCTCTACCCCCCCCAAGAGGGGTGGGGTTCAAATCTATTTTCTTTTCTTTTGTAATTACTTCTAAATATATATGTTATTTTCTTATATATATATATATATATATATATATATATATATATGTATTTTTTTCTAAAATTCTTTTTCAGTAAATCATATCTTATTTGATGGAAATAATTTATTATTTTTGGGAAATGATTTTTTATTTCTAATTTATATGTTGGAAATAATTTCTATTGTGGGAAATAATTTATATTGTTGAAAATATTTTTTTGCTGGAAATGATTTTTATTTGTGAGAAATAATTTTTTATTTGTGGGAAATAACTTTGATTTGTTCGAAATAATTTATCATCACTGGAAATCATTTTAAAAAACCTCTTGTTTTGTATATTTTTGGTAATTTTCAGAATTTTAATTATTTCATTTCCATGTTTGTAAATTTCTTTTTTTGTATATCAATGTATTTTTCAGTAATTATTTTAAATATATTTTTTGAATTATTTTCTTTGACTTTTGTAGATTTTAAATATTCTTTCGGTATTTTTTAGAATTCTTAAATATATATTCATATTTTTTATTTTTGATTTAATTAGTTTTACTGTTTTTCATATTTTTTGCTAATTTTGAAAATTTTAATTGCCTCAGAAATTCCATATTTTTAAATGTCTTTTATGTATTTCAAAGTATTTTTTAGTAATTATTTTAAATATGTTTTTGAATTATTTTTACAATTTTAATTGCCTAAGAATTTCCATATTTTTAAATGTCTTTTTTGTATTTCAATATCTTTTTATGTAATTAGTTTAAATATATTTTTTGAATTATTATTTTTTATAATTTTGCAAATTTTAATATTTTTTTGTTATTTTTAAATATATATTTGTATTTTCCAAATGTTTTAAAAACTCTGTAAATTTTTTCCAAAGTTTTTTTTATATTTTCATATTATTTTTGATATTTTTTTAATTTTTAAATGTTTTTTATGCTATTTAAAATAAATTAAAAATAATTACGTTTGAACAAAAATACCCTTACTTAAGGTAATGTGACAAGCACATGTCTCACATTTTCACCAAAAGTTAGCGGAGTTAGATGAAAGAGGGTAAATTGTAGCCGTTTTCAAAGTTACGAAGGTGAATTGAAAGAATTGAAAGAATTGGTTGCAAAGTATTGAGAGGGTTATAGTTCAGGGGGCCTAGGTGCAATCAATCCTAAAAAAAATTGTGTCGTGCCATGTCGTTGTTATTTGGATTGTATTCGTGTTAGGTAAAAAAAAATATTTTGTTGCATGTTTTGTCCGGTGTTAATTAGATTTAAAAAATGTGACTTAAATTTGTTATTTTATTAAGTATTTACCCTTTATTCTTAATTAATTTAATTAAGAATTCATATCAAGCTACAAATTTGTGCCTATAGTGAAATTCACTCTCAGCTATTTTTAACTTTTGTGGAGATAAGTTAAAATTGGTATGACTATCCGGCAATTACCAGTTTTTTTTTATTGCCCTAGTATATATGAGCGTTCGGTTTGGTGTCTTGAGGGAGCAATCGATAAGACTAGCACTACTCTAAATAATTATAGTATATAACTAAAATTGACAGCAGAACCTAGTGTCGACATTTATCGCTTCCTCACATCGCCACGTGTACAGTTTTAATAAACCTTATTAATTAATCAATTAACTTAACCTCTTAGAATCTTTTTAGTTTTCACTATTCTTTACCCAGTTAAAACCCCATTGATGTTCCCGTCCACTTCTCTTAATCTAGCTGTCTAATTCCCACCTGGCTCTTTACCTCTTTTTCTTCCAACGTCCTTTCGTCTATCCATTTTATTTTCCTTTTCTTTCTAGCATCCACATTTATTTTGCATCCCGTCTCTTCCCTTCTATATTAGCTTTGGAGACTAACCCCTTAAACCCTCTAATTCGTTTCCTTTGTAGCCCTTTTATTATTTATGGTTAACAACGATACATTTTTTATTTGAATATTTATATTTTACACAAACTTACAACACCATACCTTCCTAAATATCTCACACTTGGAAAATTAAGTGTGATGTGTTGTATGAGTTGATCTTGCCACAATACGGAGATCGAAAATCAAAATGTCTCGATGATCATTAACTTGCCACTTAACGTGTTAATGGGGATGAAAAATGTCTATTGTTTCCATGAGATTCTTCTTACCATTTGAGTATCAATTGTATAAAAGAAATTGCATATGCAATGGTAAGGATGACAAATTTGATCACCAGGTCATAAAAGAGTTACATGTCATTTTACATGTCATTAGTTGAACAAACACACTCACAAAAATGGTATCTTAACATTTATATTTCTTATTCATCAATTTATTTCTATGAACGCCGCATAGTGATTTTGTATCGCAAAAATTATAATGCCCCCGCTAGGGGTGTTCGTGGTATGGTAAAAACTCATACAATACTATTTTGTACCAAAACAAATTGGTAATGGTTTACTTTTTTTACTTAATGAAAACTGAAACTACCGAAACCGAAATTATCGATATTTTTGTGGTTGGTTTTGGTTTACACATTTAGAAAACTGATTTATTGAAATTACCGCTTTTAAAATACCAAAACATAAAATACCAAATTTATTGTAACAATATACCTAAATTACAAAATAGATATACCAAATATATTTTGAAACAATATATCTAACTTCATAGTCATGTATTGTTATGTAATTTTTTTTAATCTAGATAAAAAATACAAAAATATTTTTAAAAAAAGCCAAACACCCAAGTGATGCTTGAATTATGCAATTATGTCGGGTTCACACTTATGATTATGCTTTTCATTTTTCTTTTTCTGAAGTAATGAAAACATATAAAGATTACTCAGATACTCTATTTATTGATCAAAGAAAATCTTTTGGACCACTCTCATAAGCCTATGAACACATGGCTTTTGCTCGTGCATATGAAAAATGGAAAGAGGCTGAGAGAGAATGAAGTGCATATGAGTATTTCCTATTTTTTTAATTAAAAAATTCCTATTATGTACCGAGTAGTTCCAAATTTACTATTGTGTACTGAATGGATCCAAATTTACGATAAAGAGAAAATTATCGAAATATATCGTATTTTTCAAAAAATCGATTTTACCGCAAAAAACTAATTTTATCAATGTACCGCACAGTTGGTTTTGGTTTATAGGTTGGTGTACCCGCTGGTAAAACTTCAAATTTTGATTTAATGATTTCAAAATTGGTACGGTATTAATATGCGCCATTTACCGACCAAACTGGCCGAAAACTAGCGCTAGCGTCCGCGCATCGCACGGATTACATGCTAGTTATGTTAGTAAAGTTAATTGTGATTTAAACTATCACTAATGTCCTTTGGCCAGACAATTAAGGAAGTTAAAATATTTCAAACAAAAAAGGAAGTTCGTGAATTACTAACTGGATAAAAGTTTAACAATAATCATTTTATTTACAGAATTGTGGTTAGTAAAAGATGCATGATAAATAATTGAAACTAAAATAAAACAAAAAGTCACTAGCATATATTACTGTTAGTAAACTCTTAATTGCTCAAACCATTAGTAGTACTTTTTTGAAAATACCAATAAGTTATAAGAAAAAATGCAAAATTAATCCAAAAGTTTAATTTTAAATTTGGATACAATGTTTGAGAAGTCGACCACAACATTTATAAAAAAAAAAATCCAATCCCCCATTACAATTTTATTAGGGGACTTAATGTAGCACTCCGTGTTTTATAATAATCAATTGGTAATATTTTAAATAAATAATTTTTTTGAATAAATTGTCTAAATGTGATACGCATGATTATGTGAATTATTTATACCAAATGTGTACATTCATAGATAATTAAATTGCATGTTACTTGAATTAATATTATGTCATGATTAAACATAATAAAATGTGTAAATTGTTGTGGACATTGTTTAGATACGTTTCAAAGAGAACTGGAAACTCGTTTAGGAGTTTTAAACATCATAAGTTAGGTTGGGGATAGGTATACCATTAGGGAAGATTTTGAACCAATTCGGGTAGTATTTCGAGGTTGTTTGGGTGCCGAAAATTGGGAGTTTAAGGGGAATACGAGATTAAAGTTTAATTTAAGTTAATAAACCAACCTAGACACTCATCCCATCCACATTAGAGTTGACCTAGTAGCCCCATGCCCTTTCAAGGAAGTTACCAAGGCTAGAGAGGAAATGAAGAACAAGATTCAAGGGAGGAGACTCGCATCATCGGTTTAAGGCAAGAATTTGTTTGCTAAACTAATTGTATTTTGTTTCTCAATTCATATGCATACTATTTCATAATAACTCCGGGCTAAAATTTGATTTGATGATTGAAAACAAATGGAATGAAATCTAGGAATGTCTAAAATAACTCTAAAAATAATTGTATTTCGAGAATTAAAATTTTAGTTGTAAGAGTGAATGCTCTGATACCACTTTGAGAATTCCCTTATAGTGAACTCTTAGGCAAGGATGGTTCGAATAAACACAAGTCCAATATTGTTATGTTTTTTAAAATTTTAAAGGTTGACCCTTTAAATAAAATTAACCCAATTAAACATAGCACCAATTTTGAACTTTTCTTAAAGAAAACTAATTTACCAAATTTTATCTTTTTACCCTAAACCATGCATCTAAGCTGATAGTAGATAAAATAAATCAAACCACAAGACGCCGATATACGAAGAAACCCACAAAGGGAAAAACCTCGAACGGCCTAACCAATAGATCATTATGATATAGTTTTACAAAGCATACACAGTAGACTTACACAAGGACTCGATCCCCCACATGTCTTGATTCTCTTCTATCTTCAACCACTCCTCCATAATGCAACTCAAGAATATATCCACGCAAGGTGCCACATCACACGAGACCACGCACGCCTCGTTGCCATCGATGAGGCTCAGCAACCATCAAACACCGTAATCAGCATGTACAGAGTCGACCGCACGAAAAAATTTATCTCAAGATGAAAGAAGCAAACTTTGGTGCCCAAATTTAAGATTTCAAAGCATATAAATTATGGAACTTCGATCTTAAAACATAAAGGGTGAACTTGGGGCTTGTAACTTTTGTAAACAGGTGTACAAACATTTTTCATCAAAAATTCTTCGAAAATCTGAGTCCAAATGCCTTAAATACTATTTGCACAATTTTCAAGGTAGCGGCTCGTTCGAATGAAAACTAGGGTCGTCAGAATGAGAATATCATCTCGTTTGAACGAAAACCTTATTTCGTTCGAATGAGAATAAAATCTCGTTAGAACCGGCTTCTAACGAGCTTCTAATGAAAAGTCCCTGCAAAGCAATCCCACCTCGTTAGATGTTCGTTTGATCCCCATTTCGAACGAAAACATAAAGTCGTTCAAACGAGATATAAAACTTGTTCTAATGAACTAAAAGTCGGGAAAAAATATATATAAATAGTTCCGAACAATTTAAATAAAACGAACACCCTTTAAAAAATTCCAAGGACTCATAATTATATAAGCATCCATAGCTGTGAAATACTCAGAATACGTCAAGACAATCTTGGCACCATAAATACAGCACGACATATCAATATTTGAAGCTTGGCCTCTACATCTTCATCAAATATCGTCATAGGCTTATGGGATCACGAAGATACAGCCTATCCTATGACTCAAGCGTTTTGTTCGAAATTAAGCCAATTACGTACAAATTGACTCGATTGAAAATTTGTCCTTGCATTGGTGACAAACCCGAAATTTATGTCATTTTATTGGGAAATTGACTATTAGAATCAAATGATAAGATTGTTGTTTTTAGATGATTTCAAATCATGTATTGATTCCTTTAATCTGGAAATTTTTAGAAAAAAACTATGATCTTGAATTTGGTTGGATAATCTCTAGTGTTTAGACCCGAATTCTTAAAATTTTGGGAAGTAATCATACATAGATTGGGTAGATAATTATATTATTGTTTCGTATTGGCCATAATGGGATTATAGTTATTGAAATGGAAATGGATAAAACATTAGAAACAAAATTGGATTTTTGAGAACAAAACTCATTTAGGAAAACACAACAGATCTGGGCTTCTGCCAGAAATTAATTCGGTTTGGCCATCAAGGTAAATCGATTCGGGCAGGGAAAAATCGATTCGACACCAAGAGAGAGTCGATTCGGCTCCTGGTCTTGGGGGCCATGGTTGGACCGTGGAAACCTTCAGAGCATTTTTATAAACTCAAGTGACTATGTGGGTGGTCATCCAAGTGAGAGGATATTTAATAAAAAATAGTTTTATGTCATTATTTATTATTTGGGAAATTCAATAATTAACTGGAGTGTTAATTATAAAGAAAAGAGTATTATCGAAAGATTAATGAAACATAATTAGGGGTAATTATGGGAATTATTACCTATACATATCGTGTGCTACATTTATGTATTAAATGTGTGAACATACCTGTATTCATGGACGACCTATCGAATGGGGCTGCGTACATCTTCAGACCATAGCACGCATAAGCACAAGTGGGATAGGCATTGCGTAGGTTGTTATTAATGGTCCTATGATTGTGGCCCCGTTCGCGATGAGGTAAGTGGGATAGTCGGATCCATTGTCATCATTAGGGGTATGGACCTTACATTGATGTACTGCGTAGGGACCGCCCCGCTTATGTGTGTTTTGTTTATGTCCGTTTGCTGAGGGACTCATATGGACTTAACGATAGAGCACGAGCTGAACACCAAAGGTAGACGCCACTGTGTGTCTTATATATAAGGACATATATAATTATATTAATTATTTGAGAACAAATCCACCTAGTCTAATGACATAGACAACTATTAATGAACACAATACTACATAAAATATATAATGTGATGAGATGATATGATATGTCTTATGGGTAGTATTGTGGGGATTATTTGTGAGACTGAAACCATATGTGTAGATGTTTAGTTCCTGTTCAATATCTAGACTTGGGTTTGAATGCATATAGTATTACACTTAGATGAGGGGTGATATACTTACTGCATATGAGTGCCGATGGATGGTGTGTAATATGAATTGATGCAAAATTATCCATTGATGTTGTAAGTTAATTCTTACATCTTTTGAATGTTGACCTAAATTATAAAATGTTTCCCCCTAGGTTTTCCTAGATAGGGACAACAGGGTTGACAGGGAATCAGACTTGTCGTTGCATTTTATCATAAGCGGATTCAATTCATTTGATTCTAGCATAGGTTGTTACTCTCTACTCTAGTCGGTCTTTATTATTTAAGATATTTTATGAGCATAAGCCCGAGATTTATTATTTCAGTTATTTATATTCTAGTTACAATCGAGATAGATGTTTTATGACTTATGGGAGTTAGGATTTATTTATTGATAATTATTATTCCATATGATTTTATGGTTCATATATGCTTTTGCATAAAATGTCATTTATGATTTGATACTGAAAGTGGTATAAATTATTAAACAAGCCCCATCTTCGGCGTATTGTGTCTGGGCACCCTTTACATGAAAAATAGGAGTTGTTAAAGTTGGTATCAAAGCATCCTGGTTCTAATGTCCTTAGGATTTGTATTGTGCTCGTTGCATTCTGCATTGTATTTCTTCAATATGTAGATCCCTATGTTTAGGAATCATTATACTCTTTACGATTTGTTACTAAGAAAAATCTTGTTTGCTTTCATATGGAAAACATTAGAAGTGGTAGACTACGACGTTATACCACTGAGGTGGTAGAGGATAGGGCCCAGTAGGAGCCACAACCACCACTAGCCCCACCCATGTTTACTCCAGCAGATATTTTCATGATAGTGATGCAAGCACTCCCTATGGTAATGATCGCCATGCTACAACACTTTCAGCCACAATAGCGGCCACCACCACCCCCGCAACAGGTGCTTCTACTCATTCAGGCACAAGGCTCATTTTGGGAGAGAGCCAAGGAGGCCTTCACTAAAGGTCAACTGCCAAAGTTTGTTGGAAGTCCAGATATCTTGGTAGCTAATCAGTGGAAGACAAACATTCAAAGACATTTGAGTATGGTTGAGTGAATAACAGTGCATAAGCAGATGCTAGCTTCGTTCATATTACTAGGAGCATCCTTACATTTTTGGGAGTCTGTCACCACATTAGAGGAGCAAGACCGATTGACTATTGATGAGTTATGGATAAAGTGTGAGGAAAAGTATTTCCCACCCACCATGAAATTAGAGATGGGGAGGAAATTTATTATCCTTAAGTTGGGATGTACTATAACAGAGTATGAGGAGGAGTCTATCGCATTGTGCTTATTTTCTGAAGATGAGATAAACACTGAAGAAGAGAAAATAGAGAAGTTTGTGCCAGGGATAACTTAGCACATAAGGAAATCTTTATTGGGGAATCCAACTTTTACCACCAAGACTCGGATGGTGAATGTCGCTTTTCTACAATGTCAGGATCATAGATCATTTCAAGGGGAGAAGAGATCCAGTTCAGAGACGTCGAGCCAGCAAGGCAAGATGAGTGGAAATATTAATCAGGAGGGCCCAGCAGTTTAAGGGGTCCCAGGCAGAAGATCACTATAAGAGGTTCATGCGTTCTGATGATCGAAACGAGTAGGACCAACAGGGCAGGGCTAGCAGCAGAGAGGTCATCAGGGCCAATGCCAGGAGAGACAATAAGGGCAACAATCAGATAAGCGTTAGTTTCACGGAAATTGCTACACTTGCAGAGAGAAGGGATACATAGCGAGGAAGTGCCCTTAGGGGAATCGGGGGGCACAAGAGCAGGGGAGATAATAAGGGTATCAGGGACCCAGGGGCAGCGTCAACAGTTACTAGCCCCACCAAAGGCTAGAGTGTCAGCATTACCAGCGCTACCCGCCCCACCTCAGGGACAGTATTGTGACACCCCGCCTAATTAAACATCGGGTGATCAGGCCTTTATTAAATTAAAACAGGTTTCTCAAATGGTTCATTCTTAGCATCACTGTCGAAAACTTTTTAATTACTAATCCCCTAAGTAAAATTAGACCGGTGCCAAATTTTATCTTTCTTAAAACAGATAAATCAACCATGCGGAACAAAGTACAAATAATCATGTACTATAATTCAAACAACAAAGTAAAAGTACAACAGAACAAAAGTATTACCGAATAAACCATCGGCTAAAAATCCCAAACAACAATAGAATAACCACTAGTCTGAAACTAACATCTGAGACTAATACCGGACCACAAGTCCATACATAGAATAGTGTGAGATCCTGTACTAGCTCTGAATGAGAGATATCGTCTAGTCAAAATCCTGTAAGCATCCACTGTGCTACAGCTCCGAGTCTCTGGAATGGAATCATCATACATGGCGTCCCTGTGGCTGGACACCTAAAAGGTTTTGAAAATATTTTATAGCAAGAGTTAGTACTCAAAACATTTTGAAAATATTTAACAAGCGTTTATCACAATATAAAATGCGGTTATTGATTACACATGTTAGGTTCTCGTACACTCTCTTGAGTTAACTCACCCCTCATCTTTTGTGCACACCTAACGTTCTACACTTAGTTTATCTAGCCATACCTCCCAAGCTAACTAAAACCAAAGTAGTCAACTGAACTTATCTGTACCCAAGTTCCAGTACCGCCCATACAGTACAACCGTTTCACTAACATCTCGCGTATGTTAATTAATTCTCAAGTAACATTTCATCTATGTTATTTTTCAAGACTTCTCATTTACTTTCACTACTAAAATTACTACAATTCTCACAATTGTTGACTTCCCACTTGTGTAATTAAGTTTTGCTACTTGAATTACTAAATAGATTTTCTCTATCTAAAGGTGCATTTCGTAATTAAGTTTCACTACTTAACTTACCAATTCAGTATGTATATTTAAATACATAATATATATCAATCTACTAATACACAGAAGTAGAATATCATCAAGTATATATATTTCACACACAATATATACTAAATATCAGTCATTACTATTTTGCCCTTTTTATACACGTAAAGGACTCTTGGTTCGGAACGATTCATCGACCCCAAGTAAGAATTGGTTCGGAATGATACATCGACCCCAATTATTTATATACACACGTAAATGATTCTTGGTTCGGAATGATACATCGACCCCAAGTGAGAGTTGGTTCGGAATTATCCATCGACCCCAACTATTTTTAAAAATATATATATACACATATTCTGGTTCAGGACTCTTTCATCGCGACACCAGTTCAAGGTTTGGTTCGGCATTTCTCATCGACCCCAAACATATAATAACTTTATGTTAGTTCGGAATGTCTCATCGACCCTAACATAATTAATTTAGGTACAAATCTCTCGACCTAAAAGATCACATAATTCAGTAGGTACACCCACGACCAATTAATTATATACGTACGTAATATTTTAATCTCATATATCTACCGTACAATATTCGCTTTACGATTTATCTCATTAATCGCATTTATTTGAGCATTCACACAACTCTAAGGGTCCTAGTTACCCCTTACATATAATTTCAGTAGTTATTTCTTACCCTACTGGTCTATTACTTAAATTGAATTTACTTCGCCTCGTAACTCAATTTCCGAAGTCCCCGATACTCTACTAAATCGGATTATTCTCGTCGGTCCGTAATCCAAGCCCTACACCCAATGGCCTTATCGGACCTCAATAGTATACCTACTGGTCTTATTCTCACTCCCATATAAGTATAATGTAAACCCTAGGATACTCATTCATTCCCGAAAATCAACGAAGAATTAAACACAAAAAAATTCGGGATACAGCTTGCGTCGATCGATCGACTGCTGGGTTTGATCGATCGACATAGTCGATCGATCGATAGTTCGAGATCGATCGATCGATCGAACAGGGACAGACGCAGTTTGTCTTCTTCGTTAAGATTTTTCCTCCATTAACAAATCTTCAAACTCCATTATAGTCCACCAAACTTTGACCTAATGATCCTAACATGTTTTCACATATACTAGGACAATTTCTAACGTGTCAAATACCTCAAAACTCCAATTCCTTTAAAGAAATAGTGAATTAAACCCGGAATTTCTTGAAACCCTAGTTATGGTGTTCTTACCATATTTTCATTCAAAATCCAGATTTTATTCCGAAAAATCATCAAGTATAATCTGAATATTAATCCTCTACATAAGTTAAATCATTCTACATGTGATTCCTATCCTAACATGTATAAATATCATCATTCTCCTATCAAGATATTGATTTAAACAAGACTATTCAAAAACCCTACACATGGGTATTATAACTTTATAATTTTTGCAATAAACAACTTGCCTTATGATCAGTAGGGTCTGATTTCGTGGTTGTTGTTGATGATTGATGATCTTCATCCTTCAATCCTTCTTCCTCAACAAGTTGATAGTGAAAATCTCCTTTGAATCCTTCCCAATTCTTCCTTTTGCCTTGAGAATGGTTTCTCTCTTATCTCTAATGGCTATGGTGTGTTTTCATGGGTTTTCTAACCCTAACCCCTCTATCATACGGTTGATATAAAGCTCTCAATTTCGTAGGTCTCCATACCCTCTCATGTTAAAAGACCAAAATGCCGCTGAACGGTCTCGGTTTAGTCCAAAATTACCCCGAGACTCAACTAGTACCCTCGGGTATACTATTTTGACTAATTTGACCCTTTCGGACTCATAGGTGACCTCTAAATTATCATTTGAGTCACTTAACAAATATTACTCGTTCTCACCCCAACACGATCTACACGCGTTAAGTAACTATTTACCACTCGCACTAAGTAAATATAATGAGTCAATATAAATCGGTAACTATCTCCCGATTGATATTCCAAAATTACAATTTTTAATAAATCCCATTAAATTACTCCTCTTACGTAATTTAAATTAAGCTGTATTTTCTCATTTAATTCTCCAATTTAATTAAATAAAATATTCAGAAATACGGGGTATTACAAGTATCTCAGTTACAGTATGGGCGTGTGTATCATGTCGCACCTGGAGGGAACAACACCAATATAGGCAATGGAGGGTATGTTTCTTATTTTTGGTCATGTAGGGCATATTTTATTTGATACTGGTTCATAGTACTCATTTGTTAATACAAGTTTTGTTCGTGCATCGGGGATGACAAACTTAACATTTGACATAGTACTTTACATTGATTCACATATGGGTAGAGGGGCATCTATACGTTTCGTGTGCAGTGGGATGTGGATGACATTGAGAGACTTAGCATCATAGCAGACCTACTTGTGTTAGATACGTTAGAGTATGACGTTGTCCTATGCATGGATATACTCGCTACTTACAGAGCTTGTGTTGATTTTATGGGACCGTTACGAGTTAGCTGTTAAGTATAGAATGATTGATTAGAAAATGGTCTTCACCATAGCCATGAGGGATATTATAGTAAATTATCATGTTTGGGGGCGAAGGTTGCAACTTAAAGACTTTTGCAGGCACAAGTTAGTGCATATCTTTCTTATAATCCATTTATGGGATATTAAGGAACCATAGTTTTGAGGAGCCTATTGAAGTTTTAGGTTCTAGTTATGGTAAAATGGATTGCGATAAAAACTTTGGTTAGTATAATGACAATATGAAAATTTAGTGCACTTAAGAGAGAGCAACGTATTGATACGTCTTAGCAATTATGAGAATTATAAGGAAGATTTGGGTGTGGATTAATTCCAATTAAAGCGTTAATTTGCAATTACGTTCAAATTTGAGAAAGATTCATTTATATTATACCGTTTGTGATTTAGGTGAGGATAATGTGATAGTTTTGGGGACCTAGGACTAGGGTCACTATATGGTTACAGAATACGAGGGAGATGACTCAATTAGAAAATTCGTATTATGATGGAGTGGTTTGTACATTATAGTCGTGTGTTTTATTGATGTATTAATGACGAATATGGTTTATGGACAGGTAGGTGTCCGAATGTGGATTTTGGGGATAGTAGTGTAGGACCAATGATGGTTCGATTGAGGTTTGTATAGATTTTATATAGTAAGAGTTTATACGGGCATTGGGTTTATGACAGCGGGTTTCACATGATTTAAGAAGTATCGCCTTATCGAGAGTAGACGCAACAGTGCGAAGATTTTAGGTGGGATCTTAACTTACTTCTTGGATTAGGGATACCGTGATTTATTAGTTAGTGTACGTACGTGGACTATATGCTAGTGATGGCATAGTTTAAAAGATGAATACGTGCGACGGTTAGCTCGATATAGATTTATCGTAGTAGGTAAGGATATGCATAATGAGAAGCATTTATATTGTGGAAGTTTTTGGGTACTTTGAGAACTTTATGGCTAGTGACAGTCTTGGTTACATAAAGTTGTGTATGATCACGTAGTGTTATAATAGTGACGTTGTCATTGAAATGGACGATAGTAGACTTTATTGGAATGGGTAGATGGACAAAGGTTTAGAAGTTATTAAGCACTCTGTTATATTTAAGGATGGACATAGAGTTTCGTACTTTATGTTTGAGGAAATCATGATCATCATCATCATCATTATTCTTGCCTTAATCCCATCATATGGGGTTGACCACATGGATTCTCCTTTTCTATTTTAATCTATTATATGTAATATTATCATTCAAGTTTAATTACTTAAGGTCTCTCTTAATAATCCCCTCCCACAATAGCTTAGGGTGACCTCTTTCTCTTTCACCTACTATTTTCAACAGTTTTCCTCTTGTTATAGGAGCATCTACTAGTCTACGCAATACATGTTCGTACCATTTAACTCTAATTTCTCTTAATTTATCGCTAATGGGAGCTACTCCTAACTTTTCTCCCACGTATTGATTTTTAATTTTGTCCTTTTTAGTAATTCATATGATCCACCGGAGCATCCTCATATCACTAACTTGGAGACTTTATTCATATTTTTTCTTTAACGCCCAACACTCCTCTCCATTCAGGGTCGTTGGCCTAACAACTGTCCTATAAAATTTTCCTTTTAATTTATTAATTATTCTCTTATCGCATAACATCCCACTCGCTTGTCTCCATTTCATCAATTCAATTGATATTCTACTCGTAACATCCTCATTAATATCCCCATTACTTTGTAACATTGAACGTAGATAACAAAATTTATTAATTTGGTTTATCCCTTTTTCTTCAATCTTTAACATTATGTTACTTGACTCCTCATTATTAAATTTAAATTCCATTAATTCAGTTTTATTTCTCTTGATTTTTAGTCCCTTAGACTCTAAGGTTTTTCTCCAAGTATCTACTCTCGTCGTTAAGCTTTCCTTTGAAGTGTATAGTAAAACTATATCATTCACAAACAACATACACCATGGGATATTTTCTTGTATGTCCTTAATAAGCTCATCCAAAACTACGACAAATAAATAAGGACTAAGACCGATCCTTGATGTAAACCAACTTTAATCGTAAAGTCATTAGTTTCTCCACACATAGTCATTGCTCTAGTCTTTGTGTTATCATATATATCTTTAATAACTTTAATATAACTCACGGGAATTCTTTCCCTCCTTAAAGTCCAACACATTATATCCCTAGTTACTCTATCATAAGCCTTTTCTAAATCTATAAAGGCCATATATAAATTTTTATTCTTATTTTTTCATTTCTCCAGTAACTGTCTTAATAAGTAAATAGCTTCCGTGGTAGATCTCCCTGGCATAAATCCAAATTTATTTTTCGAAATAGTTGACGCATCTCTTAATCTTTGTTCTATAACTTTTTTTCATAATTTCGTAATGTGATTCATCATTTTGATTCCTTAATAATTACTCCAGTTTTGTATATCCCGTTTGTTTTTATACAAAGGTGTTATAATGATTTTCCTCCACTCATCTAGCATGTTTCATTCTCTGAATTTTTTTATTAAATAAGCTTGTTAAACATTCCTACCCTAGACTTCCAAGGGTTATCCACACCTCTATAGGTATTTTTATCCCGGCCAACAGCTTTATTCTTTCCCATTTTTCTTTTTAATATATCCACTTCTTTTTCAGTAATCGGACATAGCGGTCATATATTCAGTTCAAAGTTCTCGACATCTTTTTTCGAAAATTCTTCATTCAATTATCCTTAAAAATACTCTTCCCATCTATCCATAATTTCTTATCGTTAATAATATATTTTGATTTATGTATTTAATACACTTAACTGGACATATATCCCTTGTCAATCTATCTCTATTATTTGCCAATTTATATATTCGTTTTTCACCTTCCTTGGTACCCAATTTATTATAAAAAATATCTAGTGCATTTTATTGCGCATTTCTAATAATCATGATGTTTAGAATTATTGAATCGTTTACCTTAAATGGAAAATCTGTGTGGTTAGCATATTGTTTCGTATTTAGCCTTGGACTAACATATCTCGATAACCAGCTGAGCTATATAGTAGTGTATTGGGAGGGTTCTTTATTTGGATTTCGCTTGTAAGACATCCCATGCATGAAGCTTAGCAAGTGTCGAGAGTTGAGAAATGTTTGGATTATAGTATGTTTCGTTAACACGTTATACATGTGTGGAGATATAACGCATCGGGTGGGGATATATTATATAAGTTAAGGCGAGTGGTGCTAACGAGTGCAACGACGGGAGTACTTAATGATGTTTGCATCACTAGTTGAATAAGTGGGGCAATCTCAAGAAGAACTGAGTCGCGATTAGTCAAATATTCAAGTATACCTTCACTTTATAGATATGCATGGTATTTGTGGTTGAGTTTGGATGTACATGTGTCATCCATATATGATGTTTATGCATGTGTACATGTGATATATGGCATATGGGCATCCCAGTCATAATATGGTAAGCGTAGATGAGCCTATTTCTTTTATCTCGTGGGATACGTGCACGAAATAATTGACTATAAACCTATGATATATGTGCGGATTAGATTTTGAAGTTATAAGTCAGCGAATTTCGAGGATGGAATTCCGTTATTAGGAGGGAAGAATGTAACACTTCGTATTTTATAATAATTAATTGGTAATATTTTAATTAAATAAATTTTGTGGAAAAATTGCTTAAATGTGATATGCATGATTACGTGATTTATTTATGCCAAATGTTTATACTCGTAGATAATTAAATTGCATGTTACTTGAATTAATATTATGTTATGATTACCCATAATAATATGTGTAAATTGTTGTAAACATTGTTTGGATGCATTTCAGAGTGAAGTGGGAACTCGTTTAGGCGTTTTAAACATCTTAAATTGGGCCCGATGGATAGATATGCCCTTAGGGGAGATTTTAGACCAATCTGGGTAGTATTTTTTGGGTTTGTTTGGGAGCCCAAAATTGGGAGTTTATGGGGAATACGGGATTAAGGTTTAAATTAGGTTAATAACCCAATCCAAACACTAATCCAATACACATTAGATTTTCCCTATCAGTCCCACACCCTCTGGATGAAGTTACAAAGGATAGAGAGGAAAGGAAGAACAAGATTCAAGACTGGAGGCTCACATAGGCAAGAATTTTTTTGCTCAATTTTTAATTTGTTTCTTGATTCATATGCATACTTTTTCATAACAATTTCGGGTTAAAAGTTGATTTGATGATTGAAAATAAATGGAATCAAATCTAGGATTGTTTAGACCAAATCTAGAAATAATTGTGCTCTGAGAATTAAATACTTTGGTGACAAACCCAGAATTGATGTCATTTTATTGGGAAATTGACTCTTAGAATCCATATGATTGAATTATTATTTTGGGATGATTTCAAATTATGTATTGATTCCGTTAATATGGAAATTTTAAGATAAAAATTATGATCTTGAATTGTGTTAGATAACTTATAATGTTTAGATCCAAATTCATAGAAATTTTATTGAGTTATCATACATAGATTGTGTTGATAATTATATAATTGTGTCTTCTTATAGTTAATGAAATGGAAGTGCATAATATTATAAACGAAATTGAATTTTTGGGAACGAAACTCGTATAAGAAAACACAATAGATTTGGGCTTCTATAAGAAATTGAATCGGTTCGACCTTTAAAGAGAATCGATTCGGCCTGGGACAAATTGATTCGACCCCAAGAGTGAATCGATTCAGCTCTTGGGATTAGGTTAGGGTTGGACCGTGAAAATGTTCAGAGGATTTTTATGAACTCAAGCGAGTATATGGGAGGTCATCCAAGTGAGTAAGTATTTAATTAGAAATAATTTTGTATCGCTATTAATTATTTAGGGAATTTAATAATTAACTAGAGTGTTAATTCTTAAGACAGGGGTACCAATCGGAGATTGATGAAACCTAATTGGGCGTAATTATGGGAATAGTTACCAATACATATTACGTGCTACATATATGTATTAATTGTGTGAACATACTCGTGTTTGTGGACGACCTATCGATGGGGTTGCGTAAATCTTCGGCACATAGTACGCATCAGCACAGGTGGGCTAGGCATTGCGTAGGTCATTATTTAGGGTCCTACAGGGTGACATTGCTTGTGATGAGGTAAGTGGGATAGGGGGATCCATTTTCATCGTCAGGGGTATGGACCTTGCAATAGTGTACCGCGTAGGGACCGCTCCACTTATGCATGTTTATTTCATGTCCGTTTGGTGAGAGACTCCTCTAGGATTACCAATAGATCACGACCTGGACACCGAAGGTAGATGCCTCCATGTGTCGTATATATGTAAGGATATGTATAATTATATAAATTACTTGAGAACAAATTCATGTAATCTAATGATGTAGGCAATTGTTAATGAACACAACGCTATATAAAATTCATAATGTGATGATATGATATTTCTTGTGGGTAGTATTGTAGGAATTAACTGTGGGACTGAGATCGTATGTGTAGATATTTAGCTCATGTATAATATATGTGGGAGATGCCTTGGATATTATCATGTTAGTGTAGATATCGAACTTAATATTTGGACCAGGGTAGGAATACGTATAGTATTACACTTAGATGAAGGCTGAGATACTTACTGCATGCGAGTGTCGATGGTCAGTGTGTAATGTGAATTGACTGCATAATTATATATTGATTTTGTAAGTTAATTCTTGCAACTTTAGTGCGTTGGCCCAAATTATAAAATATTTTTCCCATAGGTTTTCATAGACAGGGACAATAAGGCTGACAGTGGATCAGACTTCCTGTTGCACTTGATCATTAGCAGGTTCAGTTCATTTGATTCTAGCATAGGTTGGTCTTTATTATTTCAAAGATTGTATGGGCATAAGCCCGAGATTTAATATTTCGGTTATTTGTATCCTAGTTACATTCGAGATAGATGTTTTATGACTTATGGGAGTTAGGATTTATTTATTGGCAGTTATTTATTCCATATGATTTTATGGTGCGTGTATGCTTTAAAATAAAATGTCATTTATGGTTGATGTTGAGAATGGTATAAATTGTTAGACAAGCCTAGTCTTCAACTTATACATTTACTTGAAAAATGGGGGTTGTTACACTTAATGGAATGATCAATTTTGTATCTCATATGATAACTCATTTAGTTGTCCAATAGCAAGTTGACATATGGCTTAAAGAATGAGCGCTTCTATAGCGACTCTCAATCCCGACTCCCTCGTCCGACTCTCTTTCATTTGCGCCACTAAAAGACAAAAAACAAGTAAAACTTAATTTTTGAAATAAGCTTTTGTTAAAAAAAATTATACTACATTCATAAAAAAAAATATACTATTTTTATAAATAAAAACTAGAAAAAATTGTTAATCAAATTTTTTAAACAGTTAAAAAATTGTTGAAACCTTATTTTATTTTCAAAAAAACAATTTTTTTTATTTCTTAAAAACAGTTTCTTAGTAAAAAAACTATTAAAAATATGAAAAACTATTTTTTTAAAGATGGCGCGGACCCACATTATCACGATTAGTTAGTGCCGCTGACGCGGATCCATATCATCATCGCGATTGGTTAGTGCCGCTGGTGCAAACCCGCGTCATATAATGAGTTTTTTTTATTTAAATGGTTTTTATTGAAAATATAAATTTTTAGTTTTTAAAAACTATTAAAAATATGAAAAACTATTTTTTAAAAACTAGCGCGGATCCACATTATCACGATTAGTTAGGGCTGTTGGGGTGAACCCATATCATCATCGTGATTGGTTAATGCCGCTGGCGTGAACCCACATAATCACCGCAATTGTCTAGTGTTGTTGGCGCGAACCCACGTTATTTAATGAGTTTTTTTTTTAAATGGCTTCTATTGAAAAAATAAATTTTTAATTTTTAAAAAAAATATGAAAAACTACTTTTTAAAAGCAGGTGCGGACCCACTCTGAAAAACTACTTTTTAAAAGCAGGTGCGGACCCATTCTATCGCGACTGGCTAGTGCCACCGGCGCCGAACCACATTATCATCGCAATTGGTTAGTGCCGCTGGCGCAGACCCACGTCATTTAATGAATTTTTTTTGAAATAGTTTTTATTGAAAGTAAAAAATTTTAGTTTTGTAAACATTTTGCTTTTTATAATTATCTTTTTTAAAACAGTTATAAAAAGTTATAAACATTTAAAAAATAAGTTTTAAAAAACAATTTTTTTTTTAATAAAAAAATAGTTTTTTGTTAAAAAAATAGTTTTTATTAAAAATACAAATTTTAAATTTTTATTTTAAAAAAAAAATCTAGCTTCTTTTAGTGTATGAGTGAGTGAGGATAGAGCGTTGGTGTAGATTTATTCTTAAGACTTTGATTGACAATGAAATCTTGAAGGAAAAAAAAAGATCATTTACTGTTTGGGGTACGTTTGTTTATAATATTTTGTATTTGGGGTACGTTAGTTTCCATTATAGTCGATTAAATAGTATTTTAATGGTTTGACTAACATCCGTCTAACAACTGTACGGTTTTTCATTAACTACCCTAAATGCCCTTATGTCTAAATGATCTTGTACCCTTATCCCAATTAAACCCTCAAACCCTCTCTCTCTCTCTCACACACACATACACACGAGAGGTTTGTCCCCAAACACCCTCTTACAGCCGGAGTAATCTAACGTTTGGATTTAGAGTTCGGATCAGAGGTTTATTGTTGGGTGGAGGTTTGGATCATTTGTTATTTATTATTGGGGGTTCATTTGATCGGAGGTCAGAGTTCGGATAGGAGGTTTATTATTGCTTTCCTTTTTTTAAAAACCATTTTTGGGCGGGAGCTTTGGATCGTTCAGAGTTCGAAGGTTTGGATCATTTGTTGGCCGAAGTTCGAAGGTTTGGATACTAGAATTTATTTTTTCTTTTGTTGAAATCAGTTTTAGTTTTTATTTTTTGCTGGAAATGATTTTTTTTGTTGTAGTTAGAATTACTTTTTTAGTGGATTTTTTTTCTTTTGTAGAAAATCTTTTTTTATGGAAAACGTTTGTTTTCTTGGAAATAATTTTTATTTAACTCAAATAAGTTTTGTTTTCTACTTTGTTGCTGGAGATGTTTTTTTTTTAAGTTGAAAATCATTTTTTGGGTGTATGTTTTTTCTTTTGTTGAAAATCGTTTGGCCGGACATTTTTTAGTTGAAAATCCTTTTTGGCCGGAGATTATTTTTTTAGTTGAAAATCTTTTTTTTAACCTGAAAATCATTTTTAAACAGTTTTATTTATAAACCATTTTTTAATCATTTTTAACATGTTCTTAAAAAATTATTTTAAACAAGTTAAAGAAGCATTAAAAAAACATATTTTATAAATAAATATACTTTTTTTTATTTAAAACATTTTAAAATTATAAAACATATTTTATAAAAAAATTCTTGGGAATAATTTTTCTTGGTAGAAAACTTTTTCTAAAATTAATATTTTTAATTAGTTAAAAATTAAAAATTTATACTTTTTTTAACTGATTATAAATTATAAATTGTGAACGTATCTACCATGGCCTGCAAAAAAATTTCTTGGTAGAAGAACCAACTGATTATAAAAATTAAACAATTTTTTTAAATCATTTTATAAACAGTTTTTTTGACTAAAAAACATTTTCAAACATTATAAACAGTTTTTTTAACATTTTTTAAAATGATTCTTAGATGTTTTGAATAAATTTTTAACATTTTTATTTTTTATTTGTATGAGAAAGTGTATTCAATTTTTACATATTTTATAAACATTATTATAAAACATATTTTATAAACAGTTTTTTAACATTTTTAAACATTATAAACATCATTTTTAAAAATTATAAACAGTAAATATTTAGACCTTACAATTTTTTTAACAATTTTTAACAATTGTCGGAAATTATTTTTTACCAAATTTTAACAACTTTTTTTATTAATATTAATCAATTTTTATTAATATTAAACAGTTTTAATTACACAACTTTTTATAAATATAAAGCATTTTATGCTTTAATTTCAAGGGCAAAGATGTCATTTATCATGTGAGAGACAATTGTTAAAGATGTCAACTAATAATCAAATGAATCAACTGACGATTTTATTTAGTTTTGGACCCAACAAACTAACACAGAAATTAACATGTCCCAAATACAAAATATTATGAACAAACGTATCCCAAACACATAATCACCCCTCCAAAAAATAGTGGTTTAAAGAAGACATACTGCTAGTTTTGAATTTTTCCATTTAAAATGGTTTTAAATTGGGAAGGAGAGGGGTGGACCAGGCCACGGAAGGGAGGAAGGGTTAAAGTATTAAAGTCTATATAATTATTTTAATATAATCACTTTTTATTGGAAATTATAGTTAGGACAAATTGTCGCATACCTAATTTTTACTTTTTTTATGGGGGGGGAGGGGGGGGAGAATATTTTTTCCTTTTAAAATCTGGTTTTAAGGTCAAATAACATTACTTTATGCTAAAAGTAAACAAGAATAAAGGGATAGAAAAAATGGTGTCAAAGCAGAGGGTCTTTATCATTGCACAGTATAATTGTCGTGCGACTGTCTAACATGGGGGTAGGTAAATGGAGTGTTTGTTTGCCTTTTGTAAATTCAGTTTAAAGGTGGAATTGGTATTGATGAGTTTGTATGTCAAAATTGAAATGTATATCATGCCATCATATATGGCATGAAAAAGGTGGTGTGAATATGAGAGGTTGCGTAAGTATTATGATGAGTTGCTTTTGATGAATCTTGTAACCTTAGGCCGGCCTATTGGTTTGTAAAGTCTTTGTCCATGGCATGTTTTTTTTACCCCTCCGCAAAACGTGATGGGAAAAATATATTTGTCTGCTTCGGAAGAAGGATTTGAAAAATGATGAATAGTTCATATGACTGTTGGAAGCAATCCGTGTTTGAAATCAAGTAAAGAGTCATTGTTTATAAGGGATCAATCAATATAGAAAATATCGATATCAATGACATTATATTTGTAACAAATGTATCGCTTATATTAAATATGTTTTTTAATTGTGCTCTAAAAGGGTATAAGTACAGTACAATTTTAGGAGGAAACAAAAATGCCTCCCAGAATTATCTGACTCTGACCTATTGAAAATAAAACAATGTCATATCGCAACATGTCCCATAGTTTGGAATCAAGCTAAAATTTGGATTAATAGTTGGAAACTAGTGAGCTAATATCGGGAAAAAGGATTTTGACTTTTGTGTAAGCAAATAGTGTTGTGATATGTTAGATACTTTTAATTGTAAGGGATCTCGAATATGAATTTCAAAAACACAATTATAAATTATTTTCTCAAAAGATTTTTTTTTCTCATCAATAGTTGGGGAGTTCAAAATGCAAACAAGTTTAAATCCCATCAAATTACGCTAATTTTATTGGATTTCTTTTGTCATAAACGAAATGTTTAAAAAAATGAAAACTGATTAACATGAAATTGGATGCCCGGACCGACTAGGTGCGGGCATCGAAACATGGTAGATAGGTTTGGTTACGACTAAATCAATACAAACCGAACCAAGAATTGGATCGATGCAAAACCAAGTTAAAACTGAACATAAAACTAATCTATATAGAAACAATGAGAAACCAACCTCAATATTTCTCAAAATAAACAGTCAAACAAATACATTATAGTGGCATGGCTTGTATTTTTTTTATATTTAAAATACGTTTGATTTGTCATGTTTGAAAGTTCGAAATTAGAATGTGGAACTAATGTTTCTAACTTATTTATACATTTTTCTAAAGTTAAAATAATAATGTTGGTTTGTTATTATTGATTAAAGTTTTAAAAATTAACCGTGAACCGACGCGAAGTAACTTAAAGAATATCCAAGATGAAGCAAGATTTTTTTTTGGTAACATACCATAAGGGTCCGGGCAGCTTACACGCACCTTGACTAAACCACATTCGCGGCTCGTGGCTTCAGCTGGCCAAGCGTTATTTTGATAATACCGGGAATCGAACTGGGGACCAAACTCAATCTACTCCCAAGACTGTTTCAGTGGCAGCATTTATACCACTGGGCTAAGACGCTTGGTTCAAGATGAGCCAAGATGATTTGCATTATTTTGGGTTCGATACATGTTTTGTTTGGTTCTGGTTTCAAATTGAAGAAACCCAACTACACAGGCTTTCCAATTAAAAATTTAGTGTGAAACGAAACCAAAAAATTTCAAGTCTATCTTTTACATTGTTGGGTATATTAGTATATATATATTTTTTGAATGAAATAATTGATTTGGGCTAAGTGAGCAGGTGGTAAGTTTGTGAGATTTTATGTTTGAGGTCATGGGTTCAATCACTAGAAAGCACATTATTCGTGTCATTTTTTGCTTGGGGCTTTGGGCTTCTCTTGAGTGCCGGATTTTTTAGCCCTTTTTAAACCCGTTTTTTTCTAATTTGACTTAGTCTTTTAACATGACTCAGCTACCCGTTAGTGGAGATATTAGTGGATTAGTTGGCTAAAACCTCTACCCATATTTTTTACCAAGTTTTTTATATAACAAAGGCTACAACTTTGAAAAAGAATACAGAAAAATTATATCTCTCACTTTCTCTACAAAAATATTATTAGCCTATTTTTACAATAAATTTTATATATATTATTAATTTGGAAGTGCTGGGGTATCCTGAAAGTTCAAAATTCTACATAGTTGTTGGTGACAGAATCTGATCGTTGAATCATGAGAGGTGTTTGTTCAAAAGGCTGATAGAACCAATATGAGCGACAATTTCATCTTTAGGACTTTGTGTCAAATACAAATCTCGATCGATAAGTTCTTTCAATTTTATCTATTTCGTATTTGGGTTATTTCGTTTATTCTGCATATAATATTTCCAACATACATATTGGATAAAAATGCCAAAGAAGGACCTATCCACCTATTTTACAAAATAACTTTTTAACACACGTTATGTTTTGATTTGTATTCCTATTTTATTTGTGTGTACTCGATTCACAAATCTCAAATTGGTTTAACATTGAATTAGAACACTACTAAATGTGAAGTGGCCCTATGTTCCTAAATGTGAGAATCTATGGGTCGAAAGTTAGAACGAGTAATTTCACCGTTTAACTGAAATAAGCTACTCCTTTGTCGCTAATACCCATTAGAGCATCCACAAATGAAAAGGCAAATTTACAAATTAAAAATGTGGTTTTACCTTTTTTCTATGAGTAAGCTTTGCACTACCTTAGAAAGAAGAATTTGCAAAGTAACTTCCTATGAATTAATATTATTCGTAAGATATATAAAAAATATTTTTTATTAACAATATTTGTTCATAGTAATTTCTACGAATATTATTTAACTGTATAAATTAAAATTAACGTTCTTACGAACTACATTAGTTCGTAAGAATTCCGACGAACGAATATAGTTTGTAGGAACGTTTAGTGAATTTGTAGAGGTTCTCTAATTTTGAAGAACGATTACAAATCCAACTACAAATTATCTCTCTCGTTTCTCACCATTGTTGATACTATAATTTGTATAATTAGTAATTACAAAATACTCTGTCGTATCATCCTAGGGAGTGATACATCCAGTTTGTAGTCCATCTTTTTTTTTAACAAATATATATAATGTTTAGTGCTTTTTTATAATTTGTCCTTAGTTTGCAGTTGGAAAAACGAAAACAAAAACAAAGTGATTATTCTCATATCCAAATCTACATTATCATATGTGGTATTTTAACTTTATCATAGGTTGATGAAATTTTGTAGATTTCTATCGTCTACATGTAATCTGCAAGTATATATTCCTTATTTTTCTAGATCTGAAAAGCTCTTCCCTAAAGATGTCAAAAGGAACAACCATGACAAATTTGACAAAAGGTGTCTGTCTCTGAACATGACAAAAGATGTCTCTAGCCTTGACAAAAGACATATGTCCCAAAGTTCTTGTCTGTTCATCTATGTACTATTTGTACCAATAATTCTTTTTTATTCCAAGTTCATAATTCAGAATGCAGACTGAAAGAGAATGGTGTAGAGGGGGCAAAGTTTCAGTACTCCGCCAGAATAATGTCTACTTTTATGTTTGTGATTTGCTACGAAGCAGAAAAGAAAAGAAAAAAAAGTTATGTCCATCTTTTGCCTTCGATTTTTAAGTTAAGGGTGTTTGATTCGAAAATTTGTCACAGAAAATGTTAAATTAATGGATAAATATAACATTTATCTACTTTTTGATCTATTTGATTCATAAATTTACTTACAACTCATTTATCAATGTACAACACATCTAATGCATAAAAAGTACGCAAATTTTACTTTGTTATTTGGGAAAGAATTATTTGTCAAACAATTTGTCACTTCTTATAAGTGTTTTTTTTATATTTTTATGCTAAAATATTTTAAAAATGAATTTACAAACTGTTTTATAAAACTGTTTTAAATAAAAAACTGTTTTATAAAAAATATTTTTAAACTGTTTAAAAAATGTTTTAAAACTGTTTTAAAAATAATTTAAAAACTGTTCAAAAAAATATTTTTTAAAACTGTTTTATTAAAAAATGTTCTATAAAAACTGTTTTTGAAATGTTTAAAAAATACTGTTTTATAAAAAATGTTACAAAAATAATTTTAAACTGTTTTAAAAACGGTTTCATAAAACTGTTTTATTAAAAACTTGTTTTAAAACTATTAAAAACACTATTTTAAAAGGTTTTAAAATTGTTTTGAATAATTTAAAAACTGTTTAGAATATTGTAAAAATTATTTAAAAAAACTGTTTTATCAAAATTTATAAAAAAAACTGTTTTAGAAATGTTTTAAAAACTTTTTATAAAATATTTAAATAAACTAATTGGATTGACTTTAATTTAGCCTAATTGTTGTTTGATAACTTCGTGTGAAAAAACTAGGTAAAAAATTTTGTCATCTCCACTTTTGTATCAAACGGACCCTAATTTTTATTTATATAGATATTTTTTAATTGGTCTTATCAAAATTATTTTCTATCATAAATCATATTCATATATATTATGAATATTTATTAAATATTTGCATATAGAATTTATTGGAGCAAAAAATTTTATTCATGAAATCTATTTAGAACAAAAGAAGGTCATAGAATTTATTGGACCGCATACTTAGTAATCGAGATTAAGGGATAAAAAAAAAGGGAGGGGCTATCCCCACACTCCTCCCATCTTCCCCCACACACTTTGGTTGCCAAATGACATTTTTTCCCTTATGTTTATATAATTTAAATATTTTATTTTTTCACCTCAAATTAAAACAAATATATTTAATAAAAACAAATAATTATATTTTCAATAAAAAACTGTTTTTTTATAAAAAGAAAAATTGTTTATAAAACGTAAAATCTTATCTATTTTTTTTATTAAAAACTGTTTATAAAACGTAAAATTTGTTTCTTAAAAAAAGTGTTTTTTTTTACAAATTTTATTTTTGATTAAAAACCTTTTTTTTTACTTTTTTAAAAATGATCTTTAAAATAAACAGTTTAAAAACTATTTTGATTATTAAAAAAATTAAAAAAAAAACTGTTTTGATTAAAACTGTTTTTTTATTAAAAACTATTTGGATTATAAAAAAAATGTCTTAATAAACATTTAATTTATACAATTTTTTGAAAAACAGTTTCCTTTAATAAACTGTTAAAAAAAACTATTTATTAAAGAAAACTGTTTTTTTAATTGTATAAATTAATTGTTCATTAAAAAAAACTCTTTTTTATAACTATTTTAAAAAATCAAAAAATCATTTCCGTTGTCTTAAAAAAATTAACAATTTTTTATAAAAATTAAAACAATGTTTACATAATATAAAAGACAATTTTATTACAAAAATAACTTGTTTTAGTTGTTAAAATAGTCTTTTATATAAAAATTATTTTAAAAATAATCTTTTTAGTATTTAAAAAAAATGGTTCCCGTCAGTTGTATGTATAGGCAGTCTGACCACCTATACATATCGCTGGCGCGGACCAACATATTAAAAAAAAATGGTCCGCGCCAGTGGTATGTATAGGTGGTCTGACCGCCTATACATAACACTACCGCGGACCATATTTTTTTTAAATAGTCAAAAGTTTAGCTTTAAAATTGTACAAAAATAAAATAGTTTTTAACCAAAAAAAAACACTTTTATAAGAAAACAGTTTTTTAAAAAAACAAATTTTGCGTTTTATAAACAGTTTTTTAATAATAAAAAAATATATAAGATTTTACGTTTTATAAGAAGTTTATTTTTAATATATTTAAAATATAATTATTTGTTTTTACTAAATATACTTGTTTTAATTGGAGGTGAAAAAGTTGAACATTTAAATTATATAAACATAATCGGCACAAATGTCATTTGTCACCCAAAGGGTGTGGAGAAAGATGAGAGGGATGAACATAAGGACACAAATGTTATTTATCACCAAAGGATGTGAGAAAGATGGGAGGAGTGAGGATAGCTCCTGCAAAAAAAAAAAAAAAAAAAAAAAAAAAAAAAAAAAAAAAGATAGAGATTCCAAAATCGATGTCAAATTTGTGGTGTTGAAACTAGTGGGTGGATAAAAGGAAGAATATTAGGAGTTAAAGAAATCTTGGTTTAATTTGTTTACGGAAACAATAATTTGATATGTTGGATTTCATGCTTGTTTGGGGATTATAACTTTCCTATATGAAAATGGAAACACAGTGCAACTAAATTGTGGTGTGTTTCGAACACAGAAATCATTTAGCCGATAAATATTTTTATGTTAAAATTTTCTCTCAAAAATGCTTTCGAGTTAAAATGTTATCTTTTGTGTTTGACACTAGTTTTGAATAAAAATGTTTGTATAAAGAGCTTCTTGTGAGGTCTATCTATACATTACACATGTGCGGACCAATTTTTTTTAAATAGTTAAAACAAAAAAAATTGAGTTAATTTTTTGGTATGCTATTTAAACAATTCAGGGAATTGTAAGCCCCGTAATTTTGAGGATTTAGTATTTAATTATTTTTGGGAGAAATAAAATTATTTAAATTGGAAGAATTTATGAAAGGGAAAATTTATTTGAGTGGGAAGTATTATTTTAATTTTTAGCGACTTTAAGTTTAATTATTCTAATTTATGTGCGTCGCATTTTGAGGTCAAAATTTGGAGAATCATATAAAGTATTTCGGATGATAATTATGAGTGCGCGGTTGAGTCCGAATGATAATTATGAGTACGTGATTAATTCCGGATGATAATTATGAGTGCGAGATTAATTTAAGATTTATTCTCATACTTTTTTATTTAGTGATAAATGCATATGTATCACATATTCCTTAGCAATTATAAGGGGATATAATTGGGTTTAGGAGGGTAATGATTGGATGTCTCAGGGATGAATTTGAGAAATAAATTTTAGTATTAATTTCAGACCAAGGAAAAAATGTTCGGGTATTGTAGTTGAGTGGCCTACATTATTAAATGGATTGAGGTGTAATTAATTAAGTAGGGGGCGGAATATAGACTCGGGTATTAACGATGATACGGGTCAAGCAAGCGAGTCCGGGTATAATGGTTGAGCGACACCAAGTATTATATTAAATAAATGTATAAATTAATTAAATTAGATTCGGCCCATAGACTCGGAAAAAACATTATATTAATTAATGTGTGAATTAATTTAATTAGAGTCGAATCGTAGGCTCGGGAATGTACTAAATTAATTAATGAGAAAATTAATTAAAATGAGTCAGCCATAGACTTGAAAATATAAAGGCTAGTGTTACGGGTTTTAGTACACGGTAAAGCCGGGATCTATATTATATATATTGTCTGGCGATAGTATATATGTATGCACATTGTGTGTGCTATTAAATATCAGTGACTAGATGTTTATTTAATTTATATACGTTAGTGCTATCAAGGGAGGTTGCGCGAAGTGGGTGAATCCCCTAGCTTGAGGAGTAAGGCGAGTATATCCCCAGGTCATAGCGTCCGGTATATGGGTGAGGGGCTTATTTCACTTTCAGGGAAGGAATATGATCGCCTCCACTACGTTTATATTTTGGGCCAGGTTGGTGGCGATTCCGACTTGGGTAACTAGGTTATGTGAGCACACCTAGTGAGATAGCACTTTAGCGAAAATCATCCGGTGAGGGTATACTCGGAGGGCTGATATACATATGAAATATGTGTAGATGTTGTAGTAAAAGATGCGTATATAATGGTATTAAATATTATATGCGGGTAATAATACAATATGTGATGTATTTACTTTATATAACTTGTGTCACGATTATGATATTATTTAAAAGGAATTAATTAGGTTAATTGGAGAGATAACTTATAACCCATGAATAATAATACTCGGTTTAGAGTAGAATGGCAAGGGGAGATTATACCAGGACTAGTTGGACGAGGTAGTACAACTAGGTGGGGTTAAGAAAACCGTTAGGTGCGCACACTAATGGAGGGATGAGTATGTCCTCAAGAGAGTGCGACACTAACTTAAATATGAAGCGCATTCATACATTTTTAATTACTACAGTTAATTCACTTGCTAAATATTTTTAAAATGTTTTGGTTTCTAACCCTTGCTATAAAACTATTTTCAAAACCTTTTAGGTGGCTAGCCACAGGGATGCCATACTTGATATTCTATTCCAGGGACACGTAGCTGCGGCACATGTGGATACTAGCAGAAGCTTGGATTAGACATATCGTTCATTCTTTCCTAGAGTAGGAATCATCTATCCGTTTCAGTTTTACTTAGGGCTTGTCGCCCAGACTTTTCAGTATAGTTTTCAGATTTATTTATTCAGTTGTTGGATGATTGTTGTTGGACTATTTACTTTAGTCGTCGATGATTTATTCGGCAAGTAGTTAAATTATTTATTCAGCTGATTTGATTCAGTTGTTGTGAATGGTTTACATCTATTTCCGCATGTTATTGTCTTGTTTAAATAAAAAGTTAAAATTTGGCACCGGCTTTTTGGAATACTATGTGGTTAGTAAGTTGTAATAAGATTTTCGACAGTATTGCTAAGAATGAACCAACTGGGATTCCTATTTTAATTTGATATAGGACTGATCACCCGGTATTTTATTAGGCGGGGTGTCACAGATGGTATCAGAGCATCAGGTTCTAGTGTCCTTAGGATCTGTGCGGCTTTTCATATTTCAGGTTAGCGTGCTTTGATATAGAGCCCTGTCATAAGATTGTTGTATTCTTATACATATGTGCATTTACGTTATTCTGTCAATTACTTTATATTTGATGGTGAACTCTTACGATTCGATTCTCATTTCATATGCCGCCCAGGAGAGAGAGAGCAGTTAGGGCAGCAGAGGGAGATGAGACTAGAGAGGCTCATCAGGAGCCAGAGTTACCACAGCAACTGCCAAGGATGATTTCTGTTGCACAGGTGACTGAATTAGTGGCCCAGGTAGTTTAAGCGACGATGATCGCAATGGCAAAGTACTTTCCACGAGATCAGCCACAGGCGTTAGTGGTACTAGGTGTTCAGGACCACCCGGGGCCGTCGGAGTTGCAGCAAGTACGAGAGGTCTTACAAAAAGGCCTTCCACCAGAGTTTCGAGGGGGTTCAGATGTGTTGCTAGCGTGATAGTGGAAGAGAGATATTCAACGTCACCTACACATGGTAGATTGCAATGAAGTGCAGAAGCAAATGCTATCCACTTTTAGGTTAGTGGGAGCAGCGCTACAGTGGTGGGAGTCGATCACCACAGTTGAGGAAAGGGATACATTAACTATTGCAGAGTTTTGGGTTCGGTTCAACTGCTCGTATTTCCCGCCTGCAGTTGAGGCCGAAATGAGGAGAAAATTCAGTGAGGTGATGCAGGGGGACCATTCAGTGGCCGATTATGAGGAAGAATTCACTCGATTGGCAAATTTTGTACCGGATGAGGTAAGGAATGAAGAAAGAAAGAAGTCGAGGTTCATGGATGGGTTTGTTTGGAGGATCAGGCAACATTTGATTGGTAATCCTACATTAGTAGCTTATACAAACGTCGTTAATGCAACACTCCTGCACTGTCAGAAATATCGCTTCCACATGAAAAGAAGTAGGAGGGGAGTGGAACCCATCCAGTCGGATAAAGAAAGAGGGAACAGTACCAGTGGGGTATCCCAGTAGCAGACAGGTGGGCATCAGGGGCAGGATTTTCAGTAGGGGAATTAGGCCAAGCGATTTAGATCTGGGGGTTATCGACAGGATGGCCAGGACTTCCGATAAGGCCAGCAAGGAAGGGATCAATGGCAGGGTGAATTTATTAGGAGGTGTTTTATTTTTAGGGAAGCGGGACACGTGAAGAGAGATTGTCCTAAGCGAGGCAGGGGTCAACTGCAGGATGAGGTTCTAGATGTACAACCACTACAATAAGTCATGGGTAGGGGTGTTCACGGGTCGGTTCGGGTCGGTTTTGGACCATAATTCAAACCGAACCGATCGGTTCGGTTTTGGAAAAGGTCAGACCGAAACCGAACCGACTATGAAAAAACCCGTCGGTTTCGATTCACGACGGTTTCGATTCGGTTCGGTTTTGGGTCGGTTTTCGACGATTTCATGTTTGGGCCGATTTTTTTAAGGGCGGTTTTCGGTTTGGGTCGGTTTTTAAAGGTGGGTAATGGTTTTTGAATATAAAAATATAAGTTATTTAGGTTTTTTTTAATATGTATATTGGTTTCGGGTCGGTTCGGTTTGACTCGGTTTTTCCCACGTATTAACCGACAACCGAACCGACATGGTCGGTTTTTTATATCCGTAAATCGTAGGTCGAACCAGGCTAAAAAAAAACGGCGGTTTCGATTCGGTTCGGGCCGATTCGGTTCGGTTTTCGGGTCGGGCGGTTTTTTTTAACACCCCTAGTCATGGGTGCGTTCGGGCAGGGGGAGCCGCTCAGGAACCCGAGGATCATCCATTACAGCTAGAGTATGGAGATAATTATATTTTTATCCTATGGGCATGGGGTATGTTTTGAGTGACAGTGAGGGTGTCACAATATAAAGAAATTATTTTCACTAGAGTTCGCGGGTAAGTCGAATTTAGTGGGTGCGCTGGCTATAGTAGCTATATTACATGTATATGTTTATGTGGGGTAATGGATTTCCTTGGTGTTAACCATGAGAGAGTGGGGGTGTACACAGATAGAAAGCTTGCATTGTACGACGGGTCACTACTCTCGAGAATTATGGGAGTAGGGTAGATGATTTTTCCAAATATCGGCTAGATAGCGATGGATTTGAACTATTGTGGATAGTGAGGGTAAGTTTTGGTGTTCGCGACACCAGAGCATGAATGACTTTTACTGGGTATCACCTGAGAGGGCATCTAGCCCATATATATATATATGTGTGTGTGTGTGTGTGTGTGTGTACATATGTTGTATTGTGTGGTGCGAAATACACATAAGGATGTTTGGTGTTATTATATTTTCTCTCAGTAAGTAGGGGTGTCTACTGTATTGAATCAAGATAGTTAGATTTATTTTCGAGGAGGGAGAGATAGCTCGGGGTTTATTTTGAGCAAGAACCAGTGATAGTAAGGGCACGGTATGTTATATTGCCTTTTGTAGCATAAGAGTAGGCGTCTATGATTTTGTATTAAGAGACAAGTATTTGGGGGTATGTGCTATGGACTGAGGGTCTAACAGATCCCAAGGACTGACAATGTTAGGTAGTAGTGTATCAGGAGGTTTCTTGTTTGGATTTAGCTTTGCAAGACATCCCACGCATGAAACTTAGCGCAACGTTGGGAATGGAGAGATGTTTGGTCATTAGTACATAGGTTGGGTACTCCAATTATTATTCATATATGTGATATGACTACGGGTTGGAAGTTATATACGAGTTACGGCTAGCGTAGTCGGGTAACTTTCGTGCGGTTAAGCGCGGGGGCAGGGTGCATGGGCACCCTCGTTAATTAGGGAAACTTTTGTGCGGTTAAGCACGGGTACAAGGTGTATGGACGCCCTGGTTAATTAAAATATATATTTTTGTAACTCATAGTTAGAAGCGGGAGAAATAGATGTAGCGATCTTAGAGGCACAGGACTAGGGAGTGATATTCGAGGCTTGGAGCACTAGGCTTATCTTAATTTCGAGGACGAAATTCCTTTGTAAGGGGGGGAGTATGTAACACCCCGTAAATTTAAGGATTTAGTATTTAATTATTTTTGGGAGAAATGAAATTATTTAAATTGGAGGAATTTATGATTTGGAAAATTTATTTGAGTGGGAATGATTATTTTAATTTTTAACGACTTTAAGTTTAATTATTCGAATATTTGTGTGTCGCATTTTGAGGTCAAAATTTGGAGAATGATATAAAGTGTTTTGGGTGACAATTCTGAGTGCGCGGTTGAGTCCGGATGGGTCGAGTTAGTCAGTAAAGAGTACCTGGGGGTAATAATCGGGTCTCAGAACATTTTTGGGCATGGTCGGGCCCACACGGGGGGGATTTGGGCCATTTTAATTAGGCCCATGTGACCAAAAACAGTATTAGGGGTTTTAAACCTAATTGAGGGAGTTTTCAACGGCAGTTAACACAACTCTGAACCTAGATCTTGAGAGGGAATTAGAGTAAGCAAATCAAGAGCCAGTTGGGGAACTTTTGGAGTCAAATTAAGGGACAAAGTGAGTGTTTGTCATCAACCATCCTCTGCACCAACGAATCAGACTCTACGAACAATTCCAGGTAAGTGGTTAATTGTTGTGATTCTTAAAATAAGTGATAACCAATTCATATTATGGTAGGTGTATATGAAAATTCATTTTGGGTGTGTAACCATAATTGAAAATGGTTTTTTTTCTGAATTAGAGAAATGGATAAATTTAATTACTCAATGGATGCTAAGTTATGAATTGGGACTGTTGGGATTGGATTGTAGGGTGAATTACAGTATGTATTGGTGATTAATGTGATTGAGAATGATGAGGTCAAATTCGGTAAAACGAGACCCGGGTGAAAAACCCAAATCGGATATACCCAGAGTTATATATAAATTTGATGATAAATTAAGGTCTCTAGGATGTTTAGAACCTTTTTCTTATGTGGAGGTATCGTTAGTTGTGCTTGGGTTAGAACAGGTGAGGAGATAAAACCTTGGAAAAATTCGTTAATGGAGAAACAAAAGGTCGGAGAAGGAGTAAACCTCTTTGATCGATCGATCGATGGAAAGGATCGATCAATTGATGGTCCGAGATTTTTGGCAAATTGGCTAGTTTAATATATAAAGGGAAATTAATTTAAGATTTATTCCCCTACTTTTTTATTTAGTGATAAATGCATATGTAGCACATATTCCTTAGCAATTATAGTGGGATATAATAGGGTTTAGGAGGGTAATGATTGGATGTCTCAAGGGATGAATTTGAGAATTAAATTTTAGTATTAATTTCAGACCAAGGGAAAATGTTCGGGTATTGTAGTTGAGTAGCACTACATTATTAAAAGGATTGAGGTGTAATTAATTAAGTAGGGGGTGGAATATAGACTCGGGTATTATCGATGGTACGGGCCAAGCGAGCGAGTTCGGGTATAATGGTTGAGCCACACCAAGTATTATATTAAATAAATGTGTAAATTAATTAAATTAGAGTCGGACCATAGACTCGGGAAAAACACTATATTAATTAATGTGTGAATTAATTTAATTAGAGTCGGATCGTAGACTCGGGAAGGTACTAAATTAATTAATGAGAAAATTAATTAATTTGAGTCGACCATAGACTTAGGAATATACAGGCTAGTGTTACGGGTTTTAGTACATGGTAAAGCCGGAATCTATATTACATATACGGTGTTGTAATAGTATATATGTATGTACATTGTGTGTGCTATTAAATATCAGTGACTAGGTATTTATTTTATTTATATACTATGATGCTATCAAGGGAGGTTGCGCGAAGTCAGTGAATCCCCTAACTTGAGGAGTAAGGCGAGTATATCCCCAGGTCATAGCGTGTAGTATATGGGTGAGTGGCTTATCTCACTTTCAGGGAAGGAATATGACTGCCTCCACTATTTTTATATTTTGGTCCAGGTTAGTGAGCGATTTCGACTTGGGTAACTAGGTTATGTGTGCACACCTAGTGAGATAGGACTTTAGCGGAAATCATCCGATGAGGGTATACTCAGAGGGATGGATATACATATGAAACATGTGTGGATGTTGTAGTAAAAGATACGTTTATAATGGTATTAAATATTATATGCGGATAATAATACAGTGTGTGATGTATTTACTTTATATAACTTGTGTCACGATTATGATATTATTTAAAAGGAATTAATTAGGTTAATTGGACAGATAACTTATAACCCATGAATAATAATACTGGGTTTAGAGTAGAATGACAAGGGGAGATTATGCCAGGACTAGTTGGACAGGGTAGTACAACTAGGTGGGGTTAAGAAAACCGTTAGGTGTGCATATTAGTGGAGGGGTGAGTATGTCCTCAAGAGTGTGCGACACTAACTTAAATATGAAGCGCATTCATACATTTTTAATTAATGCAGTTAATTTACTTGCTAAATAGTTTCAAAATATTTTGGGTTTTAACCCTTGCTATAAAACTATTTTCCAAACTTTTAGGTGTCCAGCCACAGGAACGCCAAACTTGATATTCTATCACAGGGACACGTAGATGTGGCACATGTGGATGCTAGCAGGAGCTTGGATTAGACTCATCATTCATTCTTTCCTAGAGTAGGAATCATCTATCCGTTTCAGTTTTACTTGGGGCTTGTCGCCCAGACTTTTCAGTATAGTTTTCAGATTTATTTATTCAGTTGTTGGATGATTGTTGTTGGACTATTTACTTTAGTGGCCGATGGTTTATTCGACAAGTAGTTTAATTATTTGTTCAGTTGATTTGATTCAGTTATTGTGAATGGTTTATATGTATTTCCGCATGTTATTGTCTTGTTTAAATAAAAAGTTAAAATTTGGCACCGACTTTTTGGAATACTAGGTGGTTAGTAAGTTGTAATAAGATTTTCGACAGTGATGCTAGGAATGAACCAACTGGGATTCCTGTTTTAATTTGATATAGGATTGATCACCCGGTATTTTATTAGGCGGGGTGTCACAAGAACCTCTAAAAAAATACCAGGTCAAAAATAGTTTTTTTTTTGCTATTTTAAAATAAAATGTTCAAAATATGTCGGTTTTTAAGTTACTTAAAAGCAAACATATTTTGGCTAATTTTTTATAAAATAGCAAAAAAAATCATTTTAAGATGATATTTTTTTAGGGATTCCCATAAGTGTTTAAATACGACAAAAAAAACTAACTCGAAAATATTTTTTTACTATTTTAAAACAATCTGTCCTCACAGATGTTATGTAAGTTGTATGTACAGGACTCTCTCTCTCTCTCTCTCTCTATATATATATATATATATATATATATATATATATATATATATATATATATATATATATATATATATATATATATACAATCCTGCTCTTGTGCGGAGTAGTTCGCATTTTAAGAATGCGGACCGGACATGTGTCACCTGGCAGTGAGCACAGAAGAGAGAGAAAGTGTGCCTATAATTTAGGCGATAATTTTTAGATACACTATTAGGTGACACATGTCCGGTCCGCATTCTTAAAATACGTACTAGTCCGCACAAGAGCATTATTATATATATATAGGGTCCCTCTATCCCCACACTCCACCTTTACACCAAATGACTATAATACCCTCAAACCTCACTATCTCTTTTTCTTTCATTCAAAACACATTTTACACCAACTAAAACAAATCCATTTGGTAAAAATCAAAAATTTATATTTTAAGTTTCAAAAAAAATTATTAAAAAAAATGTTCTTAATAAGATTCTATTTTAAAAATATTTTTTACACTCTTTATAACTGTTTAAAAAACATTTCGATTGTTTTAAAAATATAAATCTTATCTATTTTTTTATTAAAAAATTGTTTATAAAATATAAAATTTGTTCACTTAAAAAATTATTTTTTTTAAAATGTGTGTATTTTGTTTACAAATTTTATTTTTGGTTAAAAAATACTTTTTTTGTACTATTTAAAAAAAATGTCCCACGTCAGCGGGTATGTATAGGCAGGGCGACCATCTATATATATCGCTGGCGTGGACCACTTTTTCGTACGTGTTGGTCCGCCCCAGCGGTATATATAGGTGCTTATACATACCGCTGGTGCGTACCATTTTTTTTAATTAGTGACAAGATTATTTTCAAAACAGTACAAAAAAAATAGTTTTACGTAATAGAAGACACTTTTTTTTGACTATTTTTAGAATAATCTTTTTTGTATTATTTTAATCTTTTTACTATTTTAAAATAAAATGGTCTGCATCAGCGGTATGTATAGGGGGTCCGACCACCTTATACATATTGTGACACCCCGCCTAATTAAATACCGGGTGATCAGTCCTTTATTAAATTATAACCAAGGTGATCGGTTGGTTCATTCATAGCATCACTGTCGCAAAATAACTTTTCAAATAAAATACCCTAAATAATTAAGTGTCAAAACCATTTAAAAACTTTATTTCCATATTTAATTTAAGCCCAATAACAAAAACCTTTCATAATTCATTATTTAAGCGTCACACAATAACTAGACTGGAAAAGATCATCCAAGCAAGTAAAACATTCAAATAAATAATTCCAATTTTAAAACTTCAAAGGAAAACTTCCTGACAGCAACAAATCCCAAAGTAAAAATACTGAAAGTAAATAAGTCACGATCTCTGACAAAACCAACTAAATAAGTAAAAGGGCGACACATGCCCAACTGGATAAAATAAAACTAGGAGTGGAATCAATAATGAGGTCGTCTAAGCAAAAAGGCCTGCAACTCTCACCTAAGCTGCAGCACGTTCCTTCCAAAGAATTCTAAGCATGACGCCCCTATGGTTGGGCACCAGTAATATATACATATATATACAGGAGAGAAGAGATAACAGGAAACGGGTCAGAGCCCGATTGTAAAACAGTTTAAAATTTAGTTTAGCAAGTATTTAAAATGCTTACCGGCTAATGCAACAATCATATTAAAATCCGGCACTCTCTTGAGAAATTCTCACCTCTCGTCTAATGTGCACACCTACCGCACTATTAATCCCAATAATTTAGCTTATCTTAAAATCCTCGTAAGGTTTCATGCCGACAATTTCTAATGCTAAGATAATTAATTTCTGAAAGCAAAGTTTCCGCATAAATCTCATTTTATTATAAAGTTTCTCAGTATTGCCTCAAACTTTTCAAACACATATAAATTTGGAATATTTATTCATTACTCAACTACTTTTAATCACAGTAGAAAGTTTCCCAATTTAAATTATATATATATATATATATATACACTATCGGCAACCCACATAAATTTATGGTGTTGGCATACTCTGCTATCGAGTCCCTGTATCACTCGTACTAAGGGAAATACTAGTTCGAAATCACTCTCGAACTGTATTAACACAAAACACATACAAATTGAGGCGAAGCATAGTTCCAAGTCACTAAGAGGTCAGCACATACTTTCACGTCTCTTAGGACCGTCTGACTATCGATCCGATAGCTTGTACCAAGGATTCCTATGTTCTAGGGTACAAGTTAATATCCCCCATAAAGGTCCCATCGAGATAAGACTTCCCCGGCGCGGTAACCTCAGTGATAGCAAGTAGCGCAGGCATGATTTTTACACGTATATAGTATATGCACAATCACAGTCATATATGTATACTACCATTCCCAATTCTAATTTAGGTACACCCACGACCCATAATTATGATATTCATTCTTAGTACATATTACTAGATTATCCCGTATAACGGTTCGTCTCTTTTATTCTTATCTATGGGATTATTCCAAACTTAGTTCGTAACACTCGTAGAATTCTATCTCCCTATGTGAAATTTCAGTAGGTACTCTTTTATTTTACGACATAACTTCCTTACGAGCTTCACCCTTTAGAGAAACGTTCCCATTATTCATTAAGTGTAAAACACTTCCGTTAATGTTAATCCCATCTTACATTAAAGGTTCCATTTTTATAAAGTCATACTGGTCTTCTTTATATCCCAAAATGTTCTAACAATAATGTCCAAGGATTACTATGCATTTAAATTGGAATGAACTATTTAAAAAGGGGAATATGAGTTTTTCAGGAGGGGTCGATCGATCGATGGCAGGGGCTCGATCGATCGATTCATCGATCGATCGATGATCTTGGGTCGATCGATCGATCAAGCAGTTATGGCGAAACTGCAGAATTAACAGTTGCGGGATTCCTATTCCAAAATCATCCATATCATCCTTTTTCACTCCCAAACTCCCAACAATCGATACTACAAGAGTTATATACCCAAATAGATAATATTCTACGTAAAACATGCGAGTTTCATCAAGTATAACGAATTAAAAGGGCCAAAATTCATTTAAATATCAAGAACCCTAATATTATCTTTAACTTAGTTCTTCCCATTATTTTTCCAGATTTTCTACTCCTAACTCAATGCAAATTCATGGTTCAACCTCTACATATGAATTTGATTTCTAAAATATGATTATCACCTCTATATCATGTAATTTCTAGTCTCCAACATATGCTTTCTTCCATAAAAACTATAATCAACCCTAAACTAATATAATTGAAGCATTAACTAAAATAAAGCAAGATAGATACTTGCCTGGAAATATTTGTCTCAGATTTGTGGAAACGATTGGTGTGGTTGTGATCCTCGTTGCGCGATCTACAATTTGGAAACGACGACGATGCAAACAGTGGAGTTCTTGGCCTAGAACTCCTTGGAAAGCTTCTCCTCTTCCTCTCCAATGGTAGTCTTTGGTTTTTGGTTATTCTAACCCTAGAAGACAACTCCTACCATAACCTTAGAAAATTCGTGGGTTTCCATGCCCAAAAATATAAAATATCTAAAACGCCCTCCCGGGATGTTAATTAGGCCTAAAAACGCCTCGAGACCCAAACTAAACCCCCGGGTACATTATTTTGACTATCTCGATCCTTCCGGACGCATTGACGCACTCAAAATGATCATACAGGTGACTTATAATTTAGTCACTTTTAATAATTCGAATGTAATCCCGACACAACACAGGCGCGTCCCAATAAATTTTCAAAATTATCAAATCAGATTCTCGTGATAATTCTACTAAATTTAATTACACATCTTACTTTACCCATAAAGTAATTTACAATAAAATTCCAATAATTACTAACTCACATCATGCTAGTAAATATTTAAATGATTTCCGAATTAATATTAAACTAATATCTCTAATTAAATTTAATAAATCCCCAACATTTAAAAGTCATAAAAATACGGGGTATTACACATACCACTGGTGAGGACATATATATACGAAAAAATGGTCAGCTCCAGCGGTATGTATAGGTGGTCGGACCACTTATACCTCCCTGTTGGCGCAAACCATTTTTTTTAAATAGTAAAAATATTATTTTTAAAATAGGACAAAAACAACTATTTTTAACCAAAAATAATATTTGTAAGAAAACAACTTTTAAAGAAAACAAATTTTACATTTTATAAACATTTTTTTAGTTAAAAAAAATAGATAAGATTTGGGTCGCTCTAGTACAACTTTTTTTATATATAAAAGGCTATTTTAATAGCTAAAACGGTTTGTTTTTTAAATAATTAGGCGCTCTAGTACTGTTTTAATCATTAAAAATAATTTATATATAGGCGGTCCAATTATTTATGTATACCTCTGGTGCAGACCAACATATACGTAAAAATGGTCCGCACAAGCGGTATGTATAGGTGGTCGGATCGCCTATACATTCCCACTGATGCGGACCGCTTTTTTTTAAGTAGTAAAAAGATTATTTTTTAAATAGTTCAAAAAAAATAGTTTTTAACCAAAAATAAAATTTGTAAACAAAATAAACACATTTTTAAGAAAACCGTTTTTGAAGGGAACAAATTTTACATTTTATTAACAATTTTTTCCTAAAAAAAAATAGATAAGATTTACATTTTTAAAACAAATAAATGTTTTTTTAAACAGTTATAAAAAGTGTAAAAAAATGTTTTTAAAATAGAATCTTAATAAGAACATTTTTTTAATAAAAAAAAAACTATTTTTTTATTGAAAATATAATTTTTTTATTTTTATCAAATGGATTTGTTTTAGTTGGTGGTAAAATGTGTTTTGAATGAAAGAAAAGGAGATAGTGAAGTTTGAGGGTATTATAGTCATTTGGTGTAAAAGCAGAGTGGGGCTAGATGGTTTTGGAGTGGGAATAGAGGGACCATATATATATATTTTGTGGGGTAGGGAGGATAAGTTGTGGAAAATAGGGACTTACTAAGTTATACTTATGGGTAATTGGTTCATATTTTTCATGACAAATATATAAAAAGTTGAAAATTAAAGAATTTGCAATCAAACACGGTTAGGTGTGCATAAATCACAGTATTCCTTCCGTTTCAAATTTATAGTCATTTTTTATTCCATAGTGTTTTTAGAAATATAAATAAATAAATAAATAAAAAAACTAGGTGAGGTTACAAACAAAACAATGCTTATAAACTAACAATGATCCACCTTACATTCAAAGGTGTTCATTATTGTTACAGAGATAATTTTGGAAAGTAAACAACCACTATTAATTTTAGATGGAGGGAGTATTATTTTTTTAGTGGGGTTATGATTAGATTAGTAGTTGTGAATAGGAATTATGAGATGTGGAATTGGTATCGATGATATGAAGTTGATTTGATAATGTGGTATGGACAATATATCAGTCACTAGGGAACTTTAGAAAACTTTATAAATAATATTTGACATTTGGTAATGTGTTTTGAGAAAGGCAAAATTAAAGAATGATTCATTTGGTGTGAATATGTGTGTATATATATACAGATAGGTTTTCTAAACATACTTAAAGAACATACCAATTTTTTTAAATCTATATTGAAGTAAAGAGTGCTCTCAACATCTAGCTCTATGGAAAACACTTTCCCCCATGAAGCTTTTGTAAGCCCTAACGGTAGCATTGAATCGACGCCTGATGTAATAACTCAAAATTTTAATAATATATTTGTAGGGTATTATAAGAAAATCATTTCACTATTGTGCATTTTTGTGGCATTTAATTATGTTAATTTATTAATATTACAGTGAATATTTGATAATGATGGGCTAATTGAGTTAATTAAATAAGTTTAAAGAGTCGGTAGAGGAATTAATTTAGAATTGAGCATACATGTATCTTAAGAAGAAAGGGTGAAGGTCTGCGGGTAGGTCACTATTGTTAATCATGTTATCGCACTCATGGCTAACCCAAATTTCGGAAGAGGTTTTGAAAATGAGATAAATGCAAAGGAACTATGGGTACCGGCTTGATAAGGCTGCGATCACGACTTGATTTCACGCTATCTGGCAAATCCTCTGTAAGAGCAAGTTTTATAATTGCTCAGTTTACTTTATATTTAGCATATACCGTTACACATACACTTCACTTTCATAACTACTTCTACGTACTCGAAGACAAACTTGAAGACATTTGGAAGTTGAAGAATCATTCGTCTCAACAATATTCAGAAGAGTTATGGTAGTTTGATAAAGCCTTTACTTTTCACGGATTTACATATTTTTAAGAGTTTGCATTTCAAAATGTTTTAAAAGAAAATTTTGAAAATATCGATGACTCATTATAACGAGTTTTGCTTGTCGTTTGAATGAGTTATGTTATGTTCTTAGAATGAGATTTCAAACGTTCGAACGAATCTGGGACGACGCCTTTTGGTCCGTTCTGGAATGTCGTTCGAAGGTCGTTGGAAGTCATTCAAACAAAATAAGGTATATCATTAGAACAAGGGTTCCTATGATCAAACAAATTCATTATTCGTCAAGGTCTGGAATGTCATTCAAGCTGTCGTTGGAAGCCTGATCGAACAAAAAAGGTATGTCATTCGAACGAGGTACCTGGTCGTTCGAACGAGCAAATGAGATTTTATTTTTTTAATTAAATCTTATCCAAATCTCTAAAGTTTATCCTTTTATAACTATCTTCCTTATAAATAGAGAAGCGAGATTAGAGTCTAAAATAACTCTTTTACAAGCTTTTCACACCCTTTTAGAGTTCCATTTGTGATCAAACTCTTCCTATTTTCATCCAAACCCCTTGAAAATTTAGAGATCACTTTATCAAATCAAGAAGAACACTTTCATGTTCAATAACCCTTGTAGAGTTCATCTCTACTACTGATTTTTGGAGCAAAGGCTCTATTTCTGAAGAAGAACGTTGTTCAGTGGATACCAAGGGAAAACTGTTTCCTATGAACGGTGTTGGGCTGTGTCATTACTGCAGAAGACTTGAAGAACTACATGTCATACTTAGAGAGCTAAGTAGTCTGTAAGTCGTATTATCTCTGTTAAATCTTATACAGTGATGAAATAGAGGTTTTTACCGGAAGGAATTTTTCTTACTTCTTTTCGTAATTGCTTTTTGCTTGGTTTGACTTATTTAAATTTAGATTTCATCACTGCATGCACACTAAATTAATTTAAGATAAAATTTGCTAAAATTAAATTTGTGTGTGATTGGACTAAGATACGAATAAATCCATAGAATCCCTGCATTCTCAAATTGGTATTAGGGTTGGTTTCACTAAAATATTGAGTGATCCTTTTTACAAAAAAAATTGATATTAATTTTTTTTAAATTGGTAATCAATAAAAGTTTGGATCTTATGGATAATTTGTATAATAGGATGCCTGTTTTTTATGGGTCAAATTATGCATGCTGAAAAGATAGGATGAGATGTGCCTTAAAATCTATTGATAAAACAGTCTAGCTTGTTTGTGAAAAAGGGTGGACACCACCCACAGTGCACCTGTCTCTGCTTGGACAGAAGAGGAATTTAAATGGAGTAATTCTAACTCACGCGACTTAAGTGCCATTTCTAGAACTGTCACCCCTGACGAATTCCACCGCATCATGATGTGCACCACGAATAAGGAAGCTTGGGATACCCTCCAACTCACTCACGAGGGTACCAATGCTTTGAAAGCTTCTAAGCTATAAAATCTCACCACAAAGTTTGAGATAATTACCATGCTAGAGTCTGAGTCATTTGACGAATTTTATACAAGATTGTCTAATATCATAAACTCTAGTTTTAATTTCAGTGAGAAAATTTCTTAAACATGTGCAGTTAAAAACATTTTGAGATCACTTATGGCCCGTTTTATGACTACCGTGCTTAATTCATTGGGGATATTAGAGACGCTTAGGTTAGAAGAGATCGGAGGAGACCTTCAAACGTATGAGATCGATATGTTTCCCAAAACTATTAAACCTGAGGAAAAGGTAATTGCATTAAAAGTTTAATCTAAAAGGAAAGAAGAAGTGTTGTCTGAATCTGAGTACAATTTTAATTTGGATGATTTAGCCATTTTTGCAAAGAATTTCAATAAGTTTGTCAAACTCAGAAAAAATACTTCCAAAGAAAATAAGAGTTTTCAAAAAGACAAAAAATATAAATCGAGCAAGAAAAATTTTGAAAAAAAATATTAACCTAAGAAAGATGACGATAAATGTTATGAATGTGAGGGTAATGGTCATAAAAATCACGAGTGTCCTACAAAATTAAAGATACAAGGCAAAGGCAAAGCTACCATAAATGCCATGCTTAGTGATATTGATATCGAGTCGGTGGATTTCGGGGACGAATCACCGTATGGACGTAACTTCACCGCATTCATAGCTAGTCTTGTTAGTACATCTCGTACAACTCATGTCGATAAAAAAAGCTGCTAAACATGATGACCTTAACAGTGAGTCTAGTCATTCCAAAGAGAGTGAGAGAGATGGCATTTTGAGTGAGACCGAGAGCGACCTTCAACGTGCTTACGCCGAGCTTTACGTTGAGTCCTTTAAAACGAAGAAACAAAACAAAGGTTTAGCGCTTAGAGTTTTATCTTTAGAGAAGGAGTTGAAATAGGCGAAATAGATTGATTCCTCAATAAGAATTTCTTTGGGAGAGATGGTTGATTCGTATCGAATTATGCATTTAATTACCCTCGAACTTAGGCTTTTTAGCCCCCTCGGGTACTTTAATGCTTATAATTATGCTCGTTAATCATACAACCTCCATTTTATATGCTAAAATGTTATTTCAGGTATAATTGAGCTATTATAAGTATTAAAGTGCTTAGTATGAAGTTTGGGCATGTTCCGATAAAGTTCCATCGCGATTCACACGTTCAGGGGCATTTTCGTACTTTAATACTTTGGGATTTTTGCTCGAAGTATTCACAGAAGTTGTATCCCTCAGTCTAAGCATCACGTGGACGCAAATGGTGCGCGAATCGAAGTCTGAAAGAAGGAAACACGGACCTTTAATCGGAAAGAATTATAAAAGATTCATTAACAATTTTATTAATTTCATCCATGTCCCTTTTCTTCTTTAATAACAATTCCATTAATTCCCTTTGCATCCCTTCTTCTTTTTTTACAGCAAATGAAGATAGCGATTTGGGATTTTGCTCGAGTTTTGGTTTGGCCATGTGGAGCTCAAATTGGAACACGATTTTGGTTCGGGTTTATGCACAGGTCGACTGGGTCTCGAATTTAACCCGGAATGGGTATTGGTTTGGTGTGTTCCACCATTGATGGGTTGTGGAGCTTATGTGGGTTTTAGCCATTTTCATGGAGTTTGGACATGGGTATGGTGGTTTTTGGCTATGGTGCGTGGGTTTTCAAGTGGTGTTGCAGCTCACGGGTTCGGGTTGTGCCAAAAAAATGGTCATGGGTTTTTGTGGGTTTCATGGCTGCCATGGGAGCTTTTGCGTGGTAGGTTGTCCGGCTGTCGCCGGTCGACCGGCTACCGCCACGCAATCGACCGTGTTTTGAATTTTTGCCTTGCGAGCTTGACAGTGTTGATCTCTCGCGGTCGACGGGTGCTCTGCATTTGGTCCGATATTTTATGCTGCTACTTCCTTTCTTTTTCTTATTTTCTTTTTCCCTTTTTTTTATTGTATAATTAGGAGACTTAAGTTTTTTTCTATTCTTATTTCTTTTTCTTTATTTCTTTTTTTCCACTTAGTATAAATAGCAACCCTTGTTTATTTTTGTAGGATATATTAGTTATATCTCTTTTTTAGTTTTGTAACTTAGGTTTAGTGAGACATTGGGGATTTTTGTGGAGACCACCCCTCTCCTCCATTTGTGTTGTGGTCTGACACCCATTAATGTAAGTGGATATTATTTCTTGCCTTGTACATTTATTTCCATGCTTTGCATTTAATTTCTTGTCTAGATTTATTGTGTGCCCTAGTTTAATTTAATGTTTCTTTAATTAATTAGTTAATTTATTTAATGCTTTTAATCATGTGTAGTGGCTAATTCAAATTTGGGTGCGATTAATGGAACTCATGTAGGGTTGATTTGTTGCTTCGCTTTGGTGATGGAGATTTACGTATTTATTTCGAGTGCGTTGTTCTAGTTTTTACGCCTAGGAAATTTAACGGTGTATATCATGTATGCGCCATATTTACGACCTTGCATGCGTAATTTTCGGGGTATTTGTTGACGCCAAAATCTTATTAGTCTATTATGCGAATTTAGGGGTGTGACAACTCTTAATTTAATTAATTTACAAAACGAGATGCAATCCTGATAATTCGCAGTCCCATGTAATCATTTATACGTGTTAACTCAATTTGAGGGATATTAGTCGCATCCTATAGTATTTATTCGCTTTTTTAATTTTAGTTTAAATACACTCATGCCTAGTTTATCTTTTATTTCTTTTTAGTTAGAAAAATATCTTTTAAACTTTTATTGAGAAGTAATAAACCATTTAAATTCCAGCAACTCGTCTTTGTGGATTCGATACCCGGACTAGCCACTATACTCCCTTAAAAGAGTGTAGTCACAGTTTAGGTTTTTGTATTAATGCGGTGAACAAAAAACAACGATCGACGTTTGACACGCGCTACTTTTCACCCTTAATCAAAATGGCGTCGTTGCCGGGGATGAGTTTGTTTTAGAATTTATTTGATTTAGTATTTCATAGTATTTTCTTTCTATTTGTATTTTTTTTTGCCTAACATTTTTGTAGGACATCCATATTTGAGCACTTAGAAACGCTTGAATCTCCCGCGCTCATCTACTTTGTGGAATTCTCCACTTCGAGCCATTTTTTGGGGTAAGCATGTCTTATTCCAATTCTTTCGGTAATCATAATGATAATTCTCAAAATTCTTGCAAACCTTTGACTTTTGGTCAATACTTAGAATCCCAAAAAATTGAAACATTTAAAATGACTTTGGGCGAGTATTACGAAAGTCAAAACCCGGGTTATTGGAATTTTGATGATGATGATAATGATTTTGGGCCTCTACCTCCTTATAATAGGAATTTTGAATCGAATTGCAATAGTTTTCAAAATTCCTATAATAATGAGTTTAACTTTAGTGCCGCTAATGATTTTCAAACTCCTTATTTTCAAGCATCTGCACCTCGGCCTATGACTTTCGGCGAGGGTTTGCTTATGCTTGAGAACGAGTGGTATGAAGAACGTTATCGGGAAGAAAATTATTTTTGGGAGCAAGACTTGGATTTATTATTCGAATCCGACGACGATTTCTCTTCCAAGACTTTTGAAGTCAAGGAATGTTTTGAACCAAGTGAGGTTTTTGTGCCTACTTTGGAACAAACCATTCGTCACTTGGCCCATCTTGTAATTGAGAATGAAAGCGACGATGAAATGGATGTAGTATCCATTTGCAATGAGATGATTTCTTCTTTGGATCCCAAAGAAGAAAGTTTCATTGAAAATGATCCTACCTCCTTTGAAATTATAACTTTGAGAGATGATAACTCATCTCTTGAGTTTGAATTTCTTTCCTCCCCATTTTCATTATTCGTTACCACACCGTCACAAGTACCCGATGAATCGGTGCCGAACTTTAAAACGTTCAATCCTTTCACCGACGAGGAGTACTTGCTCGAGTTTCTTTCCATGAAGGCATCTTTTCCCTCATGTGCGCCACCTCCCATTCCACCTGCTAAATCTTTGGGAGGATATTCTGCTTTTCTCGGTCCCCACATGTTTTTGTCACCCGTTCAATCCAAATCCCCCATCGTCCCTCCAAAACATTAAATTGAAGATGGGTCCTTTCTTACGCCTTACACATGCCTTCCGTTTTTCAAACGGAATTTAAATTTTTTGGAAGGCGTGCTTATATGTGAGGGTACACCGTTGATCCTCCAAAGTCAAATTGTAGTTTGGGTGGACCCCCAAAAATTTCAACTTCCAGTGTATAGTTAGTTAGAAGTTAAAATTGTAGGTTGTATATAGTAGCTTATTTTTCTTCTTACTTATAGTCTAATGTAATTAGTTAAAGTTTTATTTCTTCTTTTTATTATGATTTGGTACTAACATGTTTTGTATAATCTTTGGACTCGTACTTTTTGGAGATCGCTCCATTGTGGGTAATATCGTTCTTTTCCTCTCTTTAACCTTGTTCTTAATTCACATTGAGGACAATGTCAGGTTTTAAGTTAGGGGGTGTGGGATATTCTATCCATTTCACATGTTTAGTCCATGTTTTTTCTCACATGTTAGTCACTTAGTATGCTTTCCTTATAAAAATTGAAAAATTCAAAAAGATTTTCTTTCTTTTTTCTCCTTTTTTGGGCATTTTGCCTTTATTTTCGATGATAAATTTTAATAATTGCCCGATCCAATAGACCGCCCAATGATGCATGTTCTCGATTTTAGAAGTTATTAGACTTTAGTCTCAATTATTGATATTATGAATAACTTCATGAATTAAACTTTAATCCCATGAGCACATGCGTTTTTATCGTTCTATTGATTTGGTTTAAGATTTTTATAACTCGGTAATCTTTTGTTACATTGTATATACTTACACCGAGTAAGTTTTGTACCTTTCGTCATTTGTGAGTGTATACACTATTCTTTTCTCATTTAAAACGTTGAATTCATTGGTAATCTCACTATTCTTTCATTTGATCGTTCATTAATTGAGTTCATACTTGAAATGTATTACTTGAGCATGATTTTTATATATTGTTTTGACTCGAGAATTGCGTAAACTTTTGGAAATGACCATAGGCCATCTTTGTTATATCACCCATATTAGCCTTAACCTCACCTTATATGTTTACCCTCGTTAATCCCTTTGAACCTAAATATTAGCCGTTTGTTTCATAACCCAAAATCCCATAACCAACTCTAAATTGGAGTTTTAGCCCATATATACACTTTCCATACCTTTGTTTGGAATGTTACTTTGGGATTGAATGATGTTATTATGATGTCGGTTGCAATTTAGGCATATGAGAGTTTGATAAGTAAATAAAAGAAAGTAGTGAAAAAAGTGACGAAAAAGAGAAAGCAAAAAGTAAAAGAAAACAAAAAAAGAAAAAATGAGAAAAAGAAGAAAAGAAAAAGAAAGAGAAATTTGTAAATGTTGTGTATAGTGTTCAATAATCTTTGATTACTCTCCCCGATGATATATCTAATGCCGTTTTGGAACTTGTTTTCCAATTTTGATATTGCCCGCATCTTTCCATTATCCCGAGTTTTCATCCCGAACACTTTGAATCTGTATATACATTCCTTCATTTCGTACCCTAGCCTAGCCTACATTACAACCCTATACAAGTCCTATGAGATTTTAGGTTGATGTAATTTAAAAGTTTAAATAGTTTTGATAATTTGTGAAAATGCATTTCGCCTCTTTTAGTGTGCGGTATCTTTCATTGAGATTACATTTTTCATTTTATATATAGCGTTCTTCATTTGTGACATGTGTACGGCCTAGTTTCCATTTACATTTACTCTTTAGCCCACATGTTTCGTGTGTTACCTCCCTGTTTCGAGTGAATTCGCTTGATGAGTGTAATGCCCGTGAGGATTGAATATATGCTTACTTTAATTTTTATCCGATTTATTTAAGTTTTTGCCAAATCACACTTTGCATGTGCTCGCTCCCCTCCCACATTTTAAGGTTTTAATTCAATGAGGTGCATTCTATAATGTTAATAATACGAACTTTTGTGTGAATTCATTTACTTTGCTACTAATGCGTATGAAATCTTTTTCGTTATTGTTGGTCTTGTCGCATGTTGGTTTGGGCATATTTTGAGGAAACCATATGATGTTTGTGGGTTTCATCCCTGAAAACCCTCACGAGACGACACTCGTCCACTAGGATAACCTAGGGGTTTAACGGCTTATTGCATATGCTAAATGCAATCGTGTTCCCTACGAAAGTGGCATTTATATTTCGATGCATATATACATGTTGTGATTTTCTTATAGTTCTTCTTGCATTGAATTTCATTACTAGGGACTAGTAATGTGTAAGTTAAGGGGTGTGATTCGTATCGAATTATGCATTTAATTACCCTCGAACTTAGTTTTTTAGCCCCCTCGGGTACTTTAATGCCTATAATTATGCTCGTTAATCAGACAACCTCCGTTTTATATGCCAAAATGTTATTTCAGATATAATTGAGCTATTATAGGTTTTACAGTGCTTAGTATGAAGTTTCGCCGCGTTCCGATAAAGTTTTGTCGTGATTCGTACGTTCAGGGGCATTTTTGTAATTTCACACTTTGGGATTTTTGCCTGAAGCATTCACGAAAGTTGTAGCCCTCGGGCTAAGCTTCGCGTGGACGCAAACGGTGCTTGAATCGGAGTCCAAACGAAGGAAACACGGAACTTTAATCGGAAAGAATTATAAAAGATTCATTAACAATTTTATTAATTACATCCATGTCCCTTTTCTTCTTTAATAACAATTCCATTAATCCCCTTTGTGTCCCTACTTCGTTTTTTACAGCAAATGAAGATGGCGAATTGGGATTTTGCTCGGGTTTTTGGTTTGGCCATTTGGAGCTCAAATTGGAACACGATTTTGATTCGGATCTATGCACGGGTCGACTGGGTCTCAGATTTAACCCGAAATGGGTATTAGTTTGGTATGTTCCACCATTGATGGGTTGTGGAGCTTATGTGGGTTTTAGCCATTTTCATGGAGCTTGGACATGGGTATGGTGGTTTTTGGCTATGGTGAGTGGGTTTTCAAGTGGGGTTGCATCTCACGGATTCGGGTTGCGCCAAAAAAATTGTCAAGGGTTTTTGTGGGTTTCATGGCTGCCATGGGAGCTTTTTCGTGGTAGGTTATCCTGCTGTCGTCGGTCGACCGGCTGCCGCCACGCAGTCGATCGGGTTTTAAATTTTTTGCCTTGCGAGCTTGACAGTGTTGATCTCCCTGTTTCGCGGTCGACGGGTGCTCTGCATTTGGTCCGATATTTTATGCTGCTACTTCCTTTCTTATTCTTATTTTCTTTTTCCCTTTTTTTATTATATAATTAGGAGACTTCAATTTTTTTTCTATTCTTATTTCTTTTTCTTTATTTCTTTTTTCCACTTAGTATAAATAGCAACCCTTGTTTATTTTTGTAGGATATATTAGTTATATCTCTTTTTTAGTTTTGTAACTTAGGTTTAGTGAGACATTGGGGATTTTTGTGGAGACCACCCCTCTCCTCCATTTGTGTTGTGGTTTGACACCCATTAATGTAAGTGGATATTATTTCTTGCCTTGTTCATTTATTTCCATGCTTTGCATTTAATTTCTTGCCTAGATTTATTGTGTGCCCTAGTTTAATTTAGTGTTGCTTTAATTAATTAGTTAATTTATTTAATGCTTTTAATCATGCATAGTGGCTAATTTAAATTTGGGTGCGATTAATGGAACTCATGTAGGGTTGATTTGTTGCTTCGCTTTGGTGATGGAGATTTACGTATCTATTTCGAGTGTGTTGTTCTAGTTTTTACGCCTAGGAAATTTAACGGTGTATATCATGTATGCGCCGTATTTACGACCTTGCATGCGTAATTTTCGGGATATTTGTTGACGCCAAAATCTTATTAGTCTTTTATGCAAATTTAGGGGTGTGACAACTCTTAATTAATTAATTGACAAAACGAGATGCAATCCTGATAATTCGCAGTCCCATGTAATCATTTATATGCGTTAACTCAATTTGAGGGATATTAGTCGCATCCTATAGTATTTATTCGCTTTGTTAATTTTAGTTTAAATACACTCATGCCTAGTTTATCTTTTATATCTTTTTAGTTAGAAAAATATCTTTTAAACTTTTATTGAGAAGTAATAAACCATTTAAATTCTAGCAACTCGTCTTTGTGGATTCGATACCCGGACTAGCCGTTATACTCCCTTAAAAGAGTGTAGTCATAGTTTAGGTTTTTGTATTGAGGCGGTGAACAGAAAACAACGATCGGCGTTTGACACGCGCTACTTTTCACCCTTAATCAATGGTCATTTTAATAGAGAGGGAAAATGGTGACTTGACTAACAAAGTAGCTAGTCTTACAAAAGATCTTCAATCATCCGTGGAGACTAGTGAGAAACTTAAAGTCCTTATATTCCAACTCGAGAACGATCTCGAATGTGCTCGGGAGGTCAAGGTCACTATAGAGGATACATCAGACAAGGTTGAAAATATATTCCTCGGTCTCACTTTAGTTTTTAGCGAGAGTTAAGGAATATGTTAAGACTATGCATCCACTTCACATACCGTACCGTAATCAATTCCTAAATTTGTAGTAGATCCTTATGGGCCTTGACATAAACCTCAAAAGGGAGTTCAACCTAAGAAAATGAACCAAAGTAGACCCAAACAAGTTTATATATGCCCCTTTTGCAAGATGAGAGGTCACCTTTGGAAATTTTATTATAAGTTAGGTAGAACTTAACGTACACAAACTCCCACACACCACTAGAGTGACTTTGCTAGTCTTAGAGAGTAAGTTGAGTTCCTAGTAATAACTTAACAAATCTTAATGAAAGAATTTCGATGGATGTCTATACCATTAGAGAATGCTTTTAATGCTCGGACTAGAGATAATAATGATAAAGGCAAACAACAGGTTACCTCCACTTGAGTACCTAAGCAAGACGACAAAGCTCGTATTATGTATATTACTCTCAAGGTTAAAAATACTTCCAATGGTATTTTGATAGTGGGTTCCCTAGGAACATGATTCGTGACATATCATTTTTACCAACGTTGAGGATTTCAAGGAGGAAAAAGTCATTTTTGAATAAGGGAGTAGGTCTAATATTTTAGGACGTGGATGTGTTGAGATACACAAACTTCTTAAACTAGACAATGTGTTGTACATAAATGGATTGAAAGCGAACTTAATTAGCATAAGTCAATTGTGCAACGCAAACTTTACGATAAAGTTTAACCATTACGAATGAAGTTATCTGATCAATCTGATGAACTCTTACTACACGGAGTGAGGACCAAAGATATCAATGGGATCAATCCCAAGTCCTCCTTTGTGTGAAACAGTGCCACTATGTCCACTGTGGGCCTTTGGTATCAAAGATTGGGTCATGTGAACTTTAGATATATTAAGAGATTAATGAAAAAGGACCGAGTTTGTGGCCTATCATCACTTGGGAAACCAACTTCCTCGGTTTGTGGACTTTTCCAACAAGGAAAACAAAGTCGAAGTCCCCATAGAAAGTATAATACCATTACCACCACGTGTTTTGGAGTTGATTCACATGGATCTTATGGGTCCTACTCGCTCAGAGAGTTTAGGTGGTAAGAGATACATTCTCATGATGGTCGATGACTTTTCTAGTCATAGGATTTCTTAGGGAAAGTCTGTTGCATTTGATTTCCTAACAATCAAGAGTCATGTCCTATAAACCAATACGGTGTCACTATTAATGAGATGCATAGTGACAACGAGACTAAATTTAAAGAAGCGAGAGTGGATAGCTATTGTGATGGAGTGGGCATTAAATACGAGTTTTCGACCATTTATACTCCTAAACAAAATGGGATAGTTAAAAGGAAGAACTGGACAATACAAGAGATGGTTAGATCCATGGTTCTTGGGAGAAACATGCGTAGATGTTTTGGGCAGAGGCAATGAGAATGACATGTCATACGGTGAATAGGGTATATATCATCCTCACACGCTACACACGCCTTATGATTTGTGGACACGGAAGAAGCCCAACATATCGTATCTATGTGTCTTTGGGAGTACTTGATATATCTTGAGGGATAAAGATCACTTCGAAAATTTAGACTCCCGGAGCGACGAAGGGATATTTTTAGGTTATTCATCGTTAAGTAGGGGTTATAGGGTGTTTAACATTGCAAGCTCTAAGGTTATGGAGTCAATAAATGTCACAATTAGAGATAATGAGCCACCGACATCTATTGACCTTAACCCCAAGTGTAAGCATAATTCACCCCTGGTGACGATCTCATCCTTCCTCTTACTACCTCGTAGACCCGACTATTGATTTAGAGGACCCAACCTATTAGGTTCAAAAAAGGCATGACCCTTTCACTATATTTGGTGATCCCACACTAAGTGTCAAGACTCGTGCTCAACTTGAGAATGTGGTTAGCTACCTTTGCTACACCTCCCTAGTCGAGACCAAGAATGTGAAAGAAGAACTTAAGGATGGGCTTTGCATATCCGCTACACAAGATGAGTTGCTTCAGTTTCAAAAATACGATGTCTGGGAGTTTGTCCCCCGTCCTAGCGAGACAAATGTGATAAGTACCAAGTGGATTTACAAGAAAAAGATGGATAAAAATGGTACTGTAGTTCGTAATAAGTCTAGGTTGGTATCTCAAGTCTACCCACAGATTGAGGGTGTAGACTTTGACGAGACGGTACCTCGTGTTAATAGGTTTGAGTTCGTCCGCTTACTACTCACCATAAAATGTCATCTGTGCTTCAAGTTATATCAGTTGGATGTCAAGAGTGACTTCCTAAATGGCCTTTTATAGGATGAAGTTTACGTGGAACAACTAAAGGGATTTGAAGATCTATGTAATACCCCGTATTTTTGGCAATATTTATTTTGGGATTAATTAATTAAATGAGAATTAATTGGGAATTAATACGGATAAAATACTAGCGAGATGTGAGTTGGTATTTGACTATATTGAGTATATATGATGTTATATGAATATTGAATTATGAAATTTATCGTGAGATTGAAATACGGCAATTTGGACATTTTATTGGGACGCGTGAGACAGTCGCGTCAGGATATAATTATTTTAATTGTAAAAGTAAATTTAAATTCTATTAACCGTATGGTCGTTTTGAGTGCGCCAACGCGTCCGGAAGGGTCGAGATAGTCAGAAAACACTAGCCGGGAGTTTAGTTTGGGTCCGGGGGTATTTTTAGGCCATACCGGCAACATAAAGGGTATTTTGGTAATTTCGTATTTTTGGGAATTTAAAGTGACGAAAATTAGGAGTCTTTATGTGATTGGAAATTGACCCACTAAACCCACTAACCAACCCTTAATGACCTAATAAGCTACGGGGGTTATCAAATTAGGTTTCCAAAACTTTCCCAAAGAAAACCCTAGCCACCATTGGAGATAAGCTTGGAGAGAGAGAGATAGAAGGGAATTCTGCAGAAAGAGAGAGAGAACTTCAACAAATCGTCATCAAAATCGGAGATTGAATCAAGGCAAGTGGTTTAATTTCAATTATTATAGAGAATGCATCTTCCATGTGTAGGAATTTACATAAATCAAATTGTTCTTGAGAGTTTAAATAAAAACCCATTTTAATTGGACTTAAAATCTGGATGTTGAGGAGTAATTGGATGTAGAATCGTAGAGAAATGATTACCCTGATGTAAATATGTGTTGGATGTAACAAAAAAAATGAATCTTATTTGAGTAAATTGATGATCATAATTTTTAGGGTTTATATTCTTGAAAATTTGGGGAAAAGTGTAGAGATTTGATGGATTGATAATGATTAGGATGAATTGGTCCTTTAAAATACGTTTGTATATAACCTTGATATGTTTAGGGATGATTAGAGACCATAAAACATTGTTGGGACGAACTTTGGTTGAGATTAGAAGTGTAGAAATTGGTGAAAAACGAATATAGAATTTCTGGGCTTGAATCTGGTCACTCGTTAGAAGACCTACCCAGGTCGTTCGAACGAGCTCGTTCGAACGGGCTTCTAACGAGTTGACAGTTTGGGATTCTAACGAGAGGGATGTTCGTTCGATAATCTCGTTCGAACGAGATCTAGTTAGATAGCCCAGTTCGTTCGAACGAAATCTCGTTCGAACAGCCTCGTTCGAACGAGACTTCTAACGAGCTGGCAGTTTAGGCCTTTTTGGTCTGTTTTGATTTTGGGAATCCCGTTAACTTGTTCGAGGATAGAGATAACATTCCTTTGATGGTGTATTAGTAGACTTGGGACATTCGGGATATAATGAGGAGTAAATTCTATCAGTGTGGATCAAATCAAATAGACATTTGAGTCGAGACGTGAGTGCCTACTACGACGTGAGAATAAATTATGGCGCGTATAAATATGGACCGGGATTATATAAGTTGTATATATATTAAGTTGGTACGAGAATACGATAAGTGCTACAATTAAACTACGGTGATTACTAAGATGTGTGTTACTTAGTATTGATACATGATTTGTGTGTATGACATACCTACCATACTTGCTATCACGGGAGGTTTGCGTTCGCTTAGGGCCCTCTAATCCTTGTGTTGCCCGAATTTAGACTGGTTACCTCGATGAACATAGGTCAGAGAAAGACTTATTGGGATGTTAATAAGTCCGCTGATCGTGGGAGCGTAGGTATGTACGTGACCCATGTGATGTGACTGTGTTCGCCTCCATTATTTGTGATGTTGTTATCTGTGAACTATTACTGAGAGATTCGGAATATGTGATCCTTATGTACGTGATGTACCGGGATGGATAGCAGAGTATGTGTGCACTGCAGCTTAGTCTCGGGGTGCTTATATTGTATATTTATTTTGTGAAAAATATACACTTAGTAAAATGAGAACTTTCATATGGTATTGTGTGTATAACTATGGAATAACATAAAAGGGATAATCTATAACGAGTGGTATTACTTTTATATGAGAACCTGAATTTACGTTAAGCCCCTATTTAATTACGAGCGTTATAATGTTAATGGGAACCGAGTAATAAGGGTAGAACCTATGACAGTCTAGCTAGATATGATGTCACTTAGCTAGTGGTTTGTGTCAGTTGAGATGAGTACTTACGTTAGGAGTGCACAGTTAGACGAGAGGTGAGAATTTCATGTGAGTGCACGTCCTAACATGTACTTTGCATTTAATGTTTTAAATGTTTTTAAAGCACTTGCAGGTTTTTAAAATATCTCCACATTCGGGCTCTGACCCGTTTGCTTTCAAATCTATTTTTCTTGTAAAACCATTTTAGGTGCCCAGCCACAAGGACACCATGCATAGGATACTCATTCAGGTGACGAGCTGTAGCTGTTTGTGGAAGCTACAAGGATTTGCTTTTAGACGCTTCTACCATTTGGATTCCATATTCAGTATTCTTCAGTTGTAGGGCATGTTGCCCAAATTCTATTAGAGACCTTTCCATTTCAGTTTTCAGACTTTGGCATGTATTGATTCAGTATTCAGTATTTAGTTATTCTTTTCAGTTGTGGAGTTTGTTGTGAGTTTTTCCTCCGGATTTATTTATATCGTGTGATGGTTATTCTATTACTTCGTTATGGTGAATGGTGATATTATTCTTGCATTAAATCTTTTACTGCATGTTAATCAGACTTTAATTAAAATTTGGCAACTTACTTTTTAAATACTAGGTGGTTAGTAATAATAAAATGTTTTCGACAGTGATGCTATTAGCTGAGCCAACTTGGCATTTTGAATTAATTTAATAAAGGAGTAGCTACCCGGTATTTAATTAGTCGGGGTGTCACAGGTGGTATCAGAGCATCAGGTTCTAGTGTCCTTTAGGATCTGTACGGCTATTATGTTTTCGCTAAGTTTCTTTGATATAGAGCCCTATATTTTAGGATTGTTGTACTCTTTTTGTGTATGCTTCGTTCTTCAGCTATTTTAAGTTTATAAATAGTGAACTTATAAACTTTATTCTTATTTCAGATGCCTCCACGACGTGCACGACGAGTTCCCAGGGATGCAACGCCCGAACCCCAGCCCGCTCCAGTTCAGGGCATGATGAACGCCGCTGAGGTTGCAGCCATTGTAGCCCAAGCGGTAAATGCCGCAATTGCCGTAGTCCAGCAGGCACCACCTCAGGCGCCGGTCGCCGCGCCAGTACAGGCAAATGCATTCCCGTCTGCTTGGGAACGTGTACGTGACGCTTTTCAGAAAGCGCATCCGCCAGAGTTTGCAGGTAGCTCAGATATGGTAGTCTCGATCCAGTGGAGGAAGGATATACAGAGGCACTTAAGGATGTATGAGTGCACGGACGTTCAGAAACAGGTGCTAGCTACTTTCAAGCTAGTTGGATCTGCACTGCAATGGTGGGAGTCTATTACCACCGTGGAGGAGAGGGATACTCTCACTATTCAGGACTTTTGGGTGCGGTTCGACCGCAAGTACTTTCCGTCAGCTGTTCACACGGAAATGAGGAGGAAACTGATGAATCTGAAGCAAGAGGGTAAGACCGTGGCCGAATATGAGGCCGAGTTTACGAATCTGTTGAATATCGTTCCGGATGAGATACCGACAGAAAAGAAGAAGATTGAGAAATTCACCGACGGGTTGACATGGAGGATCCGTCAGCATCTGTTAGGGAACCGTTTGTTCACCTATTCAGATGTTGATTGGGTTGGGGATGTTTATGGTTGTAGGAGCACCCCGGCTGGATGTTTTTACTTCGGGAGTGTTGTTGTCTCTTGGTTGACCAAGAAGAAAAACTCCATATCTTTATCCACAACAAAGGTTGATGTATAGCCTTCGAGAGTTTTTACACGCAACTCTTATAGATGAAGCAAATGTTGGAAGATTATAAGATTTCATAAGGCACTATGACAATATCTTGTGATGATACGAGTGTGATCCATATATCTTGTAATCTAGTCTAACATTTTTTCACAAAGCACACTAGGATACGTGAGCATTTTACACGTGATATCGTCAAGGCGAAGGTCATATCCTTGAGCTTTGTGAGCACCGAACGTCAATTAGTCGATATTTTTGCGAAACCTTTAGATGCACTTAGATTTAAGGATCATAGAAAGTCTTTGGGTATTTACTCTATTAATTGAGTTCGGGCACTATATCTAGTATAGGATACTTATCATGATCATATCTTATATTCCTATTGCAATATTGTATACCATTGTATTGATATATTTTTCTTTCTAATATATTTTGAAGCTAAGATGGATTTGTGGTAAAACTCGAAAGGATAAAATTAAAAATGAACAAATTCGTGAAACGGTAAAAGTAGTTCCTATAGAAGATAAATTGAGAGAAAATCGACTTAGATGGTTTGGACACGTCAAGCGTAGACCAATGGATGCTCCTGTAAGGAAGAGTGATTTAGTTAGTATTGATGGTAACCCAAGGGGTAGAGTTAGGCCTAAATTAACTTGGCGGGATATTATAAAAAAGGACATGATATCATGTGGTTTAACCGAAGATATTGCACTGGACAGAATGGAATGGAAAAATAGGATTCATGTAGCCGACCCCAAATAATTGGGAAAAGGCTTTGTTGAGTTGAGTTGAGTATATATCTTGAAAATTTCCAAAAAGATTTTTCATTTTTATGAAAAAGTTTAAAAATAAAAAAGATTTTTTGTTTCAAGAAAGATTTTCAAAATTGAAAAAGATTTTGTTGATAAAATTTTTGAAAGACACAGATTTTGGTATTTTCGACTTTTCACCGTATATGGATGAACATTTAAGATATTCGGATCAACCCTACATCTCATCCATTCACGTGACTTTTTCATAGTGCTTTGATATGTGACCTTGTTTCGTTAGTGTGCTTAATAATGTGTGGATAACATTTCATTAATCACTGATGATTAGTCTCTAAATGTTAGACTCTTTGTTACCTTTATTGCAATAAGTGCACAGACTTTTTGAACATTTTACTTACTTGTCATGTGTCAATTACGATGTTCTCATCTCAATCATTCTTAATAACAAACCAAATTTAAAGAGAGATAAGTTGTGCTTGCAAGAACCATTGCTCGGATTTCGTTTCCCAAAAAATATTGATATATGTTAAACAATGGAAAGGGGCTACGAAAGATCCAAATTCTCTTCGCGTTAAAAGACATCACTTGCAAAAAGATCCTAAAAATATTAACGGCACTCAAAAACTGAAGTGCCAAGGCCATTTAGTTTATATTCATTGATGTTTCACTATATATGAGCATTATGATTTCTTCAAATTATTTGATAATGAATTCTTATAGATGAGAGATTTTAAGGGAGTTATAAAGTAGAAGATCAATAGGTTTGCATTACGAACTTTCTTGAAAAGCATTAAATAATTTGGCATTATTGTTTTGAGAATCATTAAAATTCGTGGCATATTGCATAAGTCGAATCAATTTCATTTGAGTTCAACATCTATACACCTAAGGTTCAAATTGAGTTCTTCTTTGGAAGTACCTCATAACTTCGTGCACATATGTTATGAATGTTTATGTTGATTTGCCTATGAAAAATATTCACACAATTACATTTAGTTTTCATGCTTCGGATAATTTAGTGTTATTCCATGGTGACTGTGTTTTTGTACCTATATGTACTTTTTTATAGCTTATGCTTAGAAAATTTTGAAAAACTTCAAAAATAGTTGCTTGATAAGGGGAGAAACACAATATGCCTTTTTAGATTATCATTGCATGATGTGTTATAGATTACTCCTTTGGATATTCATCGCATGTGCTTAATTGTTTATCTTTGTGATGGTATCTTGTTTCCTCATGTGATGCTTGTTATTCATGTTTAGTTTTTACTTTTTTGTCTATTACCAAAAAGGGGGGAGAAAAAAATGATAGGGAGTTTTATTTATCTTTTAAAACTTGTATGTGTCACGGCAATTCTTTTGTCTCATGTATGTAGGTCATTTCGCCTTGATGATAATTTCTTCGACCGCACAAGATGAAGACTTTTCAGTCGAAGACTTACATAAGACTGCATTTTTGTTTCTCAATTTGGGAGGGCAATAGTTGTATTAGTCTTTAGGGGTCAATTTGGCTTCGATTTGTATTTTGTACCAGAATAGCCAAAGGGGGAGATTTGTAAGAGCAAGTTTTATAATTGCTTAGTTTATTTTTTATTTGGCATATCCCGTTACACATAAACTGCACCATCCTGACTAATTATACGTACTCGAAGACAAAGTCGAAAATTTTGGAAGATTGAAGAATCGTTTGTCTCAATAATATTCAGAAGAGTTATGGTAGTTTGGTAAAGCCTTTACCTTTCCAGGGGTTTACATCTTTTTAAGAGTTCGTATTTCAAAATATTTTTCAAGAAAATTTTGAAAATTTCAAAGACTCGTTAGAACGAGTTTTTCTTGTCATTCAAACGAGTGATGATATGCCGTTAGAACGATATTTCAAGCGTTCAAACGAAATTTGGTACGACGCCTTTTGGTTCATTCTGGAATGTCGAACAAAGGTTCGTTGGAAGTTGTTTAAACGATATAGGGTATGTCGTTAGAACGAGGGCTCCCACAATCGAACGAGTAAATTATGCATCAAGCTCTAGAATGTCATTCGAACTGTCGTTGGAAGCCTGGCCAAACAAAAAAGGGTACATCATTCGAGCGAGGTGCCTAGTTGTTCAGACGAGCACGCGATGTTTTGTTTTTTTTAATTAAATTTGATCATAATCTCTAAATTTTATCCTTTACACCCAACTTCCTTATAAGTAGAGATGTGGGATTAAAGTCTAAAAAACTCTTTTATAAGCTTTTCCACACCCTTTTGGAGTTCCATTTGTGATCAATTTCTTCCTATTTTCATCCAAATTCCTTGAAAATTTAAAGATAACTTTATTAAATTAAGAAGAACACTTTCATGTTCAATAACCCTTATAGAGTTCATCTTTAATGATGATTTGTGGAGCAAAGTCTCTACTCCTGAAGAAGAAGGTTGATCGGTGGATACTGAGGGAAGATCGCTTCCTCTGGGTGGTGTTGGACTGTGTTGTTGATATAAAATACTTGAAGAATTGTGCGTCATACTTAGAGAGCTAAATATTCTTTAAGTCATGATGTGTTAGTCAAATCTTATACAGTGCTAAAATAGAGGTTTTGCTTGAAAGGGATTTTTCCTACTTCTTTGTGTTATTGCTTGCTTGGTTGACGTATTTAAATTTGGACTTCATCATTGCATGCACATTAAATTAATTCAAGATAAAATTTGCTAAATCTGAATTTATGTGTCTTTGGCCTAAGATATGAATAAATCCATAGTATCCCCGCATTCTCATCCTCGAGCAAGGATGTTGCATTGTCAAACTTTGAGTTGTATTTCTCAACTCAATTCGGTACCTTGGAGTACCTCATGGGGAGCATCTAGAAGTACACTTCTCCTCCCATTTTAAACACCATTAATTTAACCATTTTGCGATCAACATATTATTGGTCCATCCAAAGTCTTTCCCCTTAAATATGTTATTTCCCCTCACAAAATACGATCAGGCCCGAATAGGAGAAGGGGGGAAAAATCTTCTCCTAAAGCCTCCCACACTACCTGCATACAAACACAAACATAAGTGAGTTAAAGGATTTTATAAGGGGTAATTCTAGGTGGATTTTTGCAGGAGTAATCCAAAGGGAAAATGTTTAGAATGCAATTCAAGTAAGGGAATGATTGGCATCCCCTTAAGTCCACCATTGGAGGTGGGGGCTGCCTATCCACATCAATCTTTCTTTATATTTGGTTCAATAGGTAGGGGTGTTAGTTTATTTAAGAATTAAATGTGTTTAATATTGCATTTATGTGGTTTGATATGTGTGTGACTATATTTATGGTGTTGGTATATTTCCAGCATGTAAGACATATGAAAAATAATATATGTATGACTTATGATATACACAAATATAGTCTCATCCGGATGACACTCCAGAAATCAACCAGCCACTATAGTCTCATCTCATAGACGAGACCAGCCTTCTCACCCATACTAGAGGTAAGAGTGTCGATATCAAACAACAATAAGATCAAGGCATCAGACTCAAGAAACCATTCTACCTCATCCCGATAATAGATATAACGTCGGGCATGAAGGTGGACTCTCGACTTGGAGACACACATCATATCTTTGGTCATGCATGGCAAAGTATGGAAATCATGAAGGGGTTATTCAGTCATGTCCACACAAAATTGTTATCGGGATCAACATCCCACGTGAGGGAATCTTCACTATAATGACCTTACTTTAAGAACAGAAAATTGGCACTCACTCCCAGGCTCTTACAACCATCAAGCATGTGTTGCATGCTAGGGAACACTGTACATCACCACCCTATATAATCTCACTTCATCATCTTTATCTACATCTAAAATATCAAACATTATGCTGTTACTCGACCAAATATTTGTATAGAGATCTCAAATTGTAGTCATTAATGGTGTTCTATGCCCAATTCAGTGAAACACATCTACACTTTATATCGTGAATGTAGGCCAAAGGAAGAACCACGTATATCTCCGTGTTAACCTATTTATCTCCCTGTCTCTTATTCTCAATTGTCTGTAAATTTCTTGATTATTGTACACTTGTGTATTACTCTCATGTTAGGTGAATCATTGTGCATGATTTAGAAATTATCAATTCGATGTCATATATTGAAACGATTTCATTATTTTCACCATAGCTTAGACTCCTACTCATCTCTAGTTGTGATTTAAATCCAATATTGTTAGGTCTGCATCACAATTGAAAGAGTTTGGATCAAATTATGTTTTGATTCGTCCATTGTTATTTGTATCATCTATATAATTAGGTATGGCATGTGATCCACCTTCCAGCACTGGGGTTAATCCCATCTGACATCGCGGTGGCGTTGAAGTCGTTAGTGGCTTCAGCCAAGATATAGTGAATCGGATCCCAGATGATCCCACTGTAAACCCTTTCATGTCGAAAATCGTGAAAGGAGGAGCACCACCAGTAACTGGGGGACCACCCCTAGCTCCTACGAAGGAGATCTTATATGGCCTAAGGAGGAAGGAGATAGCAGACCCCCTTTGTCTCCACCTTGGCATGGAGGTGGGAGGTAGACATGAGGACTCTGCGTATGAAGAGGATTCTTACAATTACTACGACGAGCATTATAAGACATCGAATACATCACATAGACCGGTAAAACAACTACTATTTCTCCTACCTATAGGCAAGAGCATCCAGTACACCCCTCAGACTCAGCAAAGGAATAGTGGCTTTACGAAATCGAGCAAGGGATCGAATTTTGATCATCTCGAACAAAGGATTACTCTTGTCGATACATAGTTCCAAACAACATATACGGGACAAGGATCACATGTTGTCTTGCCCTAATCTGCTTAAGGTCTGAAACGATCAACAGAGAAGGACAAGAGAGTCAAGAGGTGATGAGTGCGAGATGGGACCTAACTAAAAGAGACCTATATAGGGTCTTTCTAGAGGCTAAAGAGTTAGGAGACAATGTTTCCGCAAACGATAAGACTTGGAACAACTCAATTCAAATAAGATTGGCACCCTCTCCAGGAGCCGAGACCTCACTCAGAGGGGAGACATGGATGCCTCATGGTTCATAGAAAGTATTATCAGTTATTTGACACGTACCAAGTTCAAACCGCCAGTGATGATGCCCAGGTATGATGGGCTTACCAATTGTAATACCCTGTATTTATGAGGATATAGGATTTAATTAATTTGGCGATATAGGATTTAATTTATTTGGTGAATTAAGATTTAATTAATTCAGGTTATTTTTAAATGTCAAATGTGTCGTAATTTAAGGTCGAGGTTGGAAGTTTAGTTAAGTAACTCGGATGATGATTTTGAGTGCACGGTTGATTCCGAATAAGTCGAGGTAGTCAGAAAAGAGTATTCGAGGTTAGTAATTGGGCATCGGGGAATTTTTGGGTATATCCGGGCTCACACGGGGGGTGTTTAGGTCGTTTGGAATTGGCTCACAGGCTTAATTTCGGTATTAGCAATATAAAACCTACATTAGGGAGTTTGTGTTAGACACAACTCAATAAGAAAATCCTAGTTTTGCAGAATAAAAAATAGGAAGAAATTGGGAGAGCTTTTGGGAGCCAAACCAAGAGAAGAGGGGTGTGTTCTTCGTCAAACCGTCGTCTACATTAAAGGAAATCATACCCTACGAATTTATTCAGACAAGTAGTTAAACTTGCTTTTAATTTAATTGCAGTACTCCGATTCATATCATAGTGAGTGTGATAAAGAAATTAGTTTTGGGGAGTGGGATATCAAATAAAATGAGTTTTCGTGATTAGAGCATATTGTGTAAATCAAATATCAAATTGATGATTGATTGGGATAAATCATCGTTTAAATTATGTTTTGATAAGAAATACAGATGCTAGGTTCGTTGGTTTGAGGATTACGTAGTTGAATCTAGGAAGCGGACTTAACAACCCGTACAAAATTCGAATCGTTGAATAAAAATATGATGAGATAAATTTGTGATGTTTAAAGGTTGAAATGATGATTATAACATGTTTAGATGCACGATAAACATGGTGATAATCTGGATTATGTTCTGATAAGAAACTATGAAGGTTTAAGGTTATCAATGGCAGACAGCGTAAGGAAGACGAAGGGGTTGAAAAGCGCGGGGGGTCGTTCGAGCGACACAATATCTCGCGCGAACGACAAAGGTATGTCACGCAAACAACTGGGGCGGTCATTCGAGCGATGGTAATGAATTTTTGAAATGCCGATTTTGCCCCGTTATCTTTTGGGATATTTTTAAGGAGTTAATTAATGTACAAAAAATTAAAAGGAGAAAATACTTAGGGCCTTGGGAGGTGAATTTTTAGATATATTTTATTTAGATAGAGTGCCAATATAAATAATTGGAATTCGGTGAAGTAAATTCAAAAGGTTAAAGTGCAGACCAAGTTAGGGAGTCCGGGCTTTATGGTTGAGTGACACCACTTAGATAAAATTAATTAAGGTGAGTAAATTAAATTAAGGGTCGGAGATATGACTCGAATATTTTTCAAGCTAGTGCGACGGGAGTTAGGCACGGGGTAGCCGATTTAATTTATTATAGATATATATATAATAATTTATCAAATATTAAATTTAACGAGTGAGTGTGGGGTGCAACAAATTTTAATGAGTGAATATACGGACCGAATGAGTGAGTCTGGGTATTATAGTTGGGTGACACTACTTAAATAAGAAAATAATTAATGTGTGATTAATTAAATTACAACTCGGGATATAGACTTGGGTATTTTGGGCTAGTATTACGGATGTTAGGCACGGGTTAGCCGGACTGTTATTAAATATATGTATACGGTTAGTGTGATAGTATATATATATTTGTGTTCATTATAGATATCGGTGTGAATGATATTTATAGGAATGCATACCCCTCTAGTGCTATCATAGGAGGTTGCGCGATGTGGGTGAATCCCCTGGCTTGAGGAGCAGGGAGAGTATAATCCACAGGTCATAGCGTTCAGTATTTATATGTTGTGATTCTTTTCGGGGTGAGATGTCTTGGGTATGATTCGGTCTCACAGTTGGGGAACTATGATCGCCTCCACTATGCTTATTATTATTTTTACCCAAGGTCAAGAGTGAGTCCGACTTGAGGTAGCCGGGTTAGTGAGCATACCTGGAACATGATAGCATTTTAGATAAAGCATCTGGTGAGTTATTACTCGAAAAAAAGATGATTATTATACGTGAGATGTGTGTGAATGTTGTAGTATACTAGTATGTATATAATACGAGTAGGTATTTATATACGGAATAAATACGTAAGTGTGAATGTATTTCTTATATAACTATTGTGAAAGTTATATGGTTTAAAAAGTGATTTCTTATATAACTAGTGTGAAAGTTATATGATTTAAAAGGGGATTTCTTACATAACTAGTGTGAATGTTATATCTTTTAATATAATGGAATCAATTAATAAGTTTATGGATAGATAACTTAATAATCAAAGTAAGAGTACTCGGGCTAGAGTGGTGTGGTAGAAAGAGGTATGATATGGCTAGTTAGGTGGGGTAGCTTAACTAGAAAGGTTAAAAGGCAAGATTTAGGTGTGCACATTAGATGATGGATGAGTTATACCTCAAGAAAGTGTGGCACTAGCTTAAATATGAAGAGTGTGCATGCATATTTAATTATTTCAATTTAACTGCTTGCCAAATATTTTTCAAAATTTTTACTTGGGCTCTTCCCGGGTCAAAATCTTTTTAAAAAACTTTTAGGTGTCCAATAACAGGGACGCATAATTTGAGGATTCAATCCAAGGATGTGCAGTTGCAACTCATATGGAAGTTACAGGACTTTGCTATAGACGCTTCGATCATTTATTCCTAGTGTAGGATCTCTACTTCAGTATTCATTTGGTCATGTCTCCTTCAGATTTAGTATTCGGCTGTTTATTTGACCTTGTGTATCCAAGTTATTGTTTCAGTTTACTGTTGTATTTTATTACTGAACCGATAGTTGTTTCTGTCATTTTTTATTCATAGTATTCATCTGTGTTGAATTCAGTTATCAGTTTGTGTGGATGGTTTAATTATTATTCATTTTTGCATGTTGTTAATTATTGCAAGTTAAAATTTGGCACCGATCTATTTAAATTACTAGGTGGTTAGTAATTTTAAAATATTTTTTACAGTGATGCTAAGAGTGAGACATATAAGACCAACGTTTTATTTTCATCATGGGCTGGCAACCTTGTATTTTAGTAGGAGGGTTATCACAGATGTTATTAGAGCATTGGGTTCTAGAGTCCTTAGGATCTGTGCAACTTATTACGTTTTAGCATAGCGTTCTTTGATATAGAGCCTTATTATAAGATTATTGTACTCCTTCACGTATGCGACTTACGTTCTCCTCCTATTAAGAAAAGTTTATGCGATTCATATATGAGTTCGGTTATGCTTCATACACCGAACAATTTTAGACGACCAGGGAGGGCCGTTGGAAGGACTGTAGGGGGAGAGGCTCAACAGAAGCCATGGAATATTCTAGGAATGGTGATCGCGATAAAAGTCGCCATAGTTATTGTTCAGGCAGATGGTGTTGGGATAATCACTAGGGCGCAGTAATTCTCCTAAGCATCGTCGTAGAAAATGGTGGTGCAAATTCACACTCACCCAATGTAGTAGGTAAAAAAGGGGGAGTCGGAGTAACTCTTCCGAAGAGCCATCCGTAAGGATTCTGGGAAGACAGGGAGTGTGATTGGTTAATGGAAGGAAACCCAAAAGTAATTGTGTAGGGTGGAGTGCAGTGGCACCCAGAATTAAATTTTGGTCGAAATTTTGGCTCAGGGGAGCGATGTTGTAGTGATGGGAGTCAGTCACCATAACTATGGAGAGATACCATGAATAATGAAGAAGTTGGGGTATGGTTTGACCATTGACCCTCTCACCAGCTGTTTAAATAGAAAGGCAAAGGAGATTTCAATACTTGTGTCATACAGTGGTCAATCATGAAGGAAAGTTGACGTGTCTAGTGAACTTCATACCCGACGAGGTGGATATGGAGAATCAAGAAGGACCGTAAGTTAATGATGGACTCATGGGTAGAATATACAAGCATGGATGGGGAAATCCATCTAGAACAATTGGTACCGTTGTCGTCAATGTCGTGCGTTTACAAATGGATATCAACGCTTTCATGAGAAGGGAGCCAAGAGCGCTGGAGAACACATTTTAATGGTGCTAGTAAGGCACCACAGGAGGGGATACTAAATATAGGACACATTTTAATGATTGAGATCAATAAAATTCCTACCAAGTGACGGTGTCCAGCAACGAGTCCCATAGGTCCAACGGAGCCAAAGGGACAATGGGAGTAATAATCGGGGTCAAGACTATTAGGTCCGTGAGAAGGAAAACTCCGACATGGCCAATGGGGCTAGAGAAAAGGAGAATGACACAAAGAGGTGTCTTGTGTGTAAAGAGTAGGAACACATGTGGGGGTCTTATCCAGAGCGAATTGGGGACAGGAACTAGATGCCTAGTAGGGGCAACGGTTATAAGAAGTTTTTAGTTTACTTGGAATGGGGGTGTTATGTCCAGGAACCATTTGAACCGCGAGTGCTATTGGCAATTGAAAGTATGAGTTTTATCTCGGGATGATTGGGATTTGTTTTGTGTGACACAAGCGAGTCACGGTAATTTATTAAAACTAGATTCGCATGAGAAACAGGTTTACTAGAGGTATCAGTAATATTACTATAGTTGTATATATGAATCGTTGAGTTAGTGGGGCTCTCTTTAGTTCCATCTGCATGGGAGAAGGTGTGGACACTGAGAGGATATATTTTATAAGAATAGCTCATTTTGATAGGTGATATTCATGGTATGGTTTTATACTAGTATAGACTGTTAAGCGATGGTGGGCAGTTATAGCAAGACTATCGTGTTCACTATTCCGTAAGAGGATGTATATTTTTGGAATGTCTCACTTGAAAGAGGTCGAGCTCATGGTGATATTTTTTATGAAGAAGACTTCAGAGATTACAATTGTCTAGTTATATTGGATCCCAGTGTGTGGGGACTTTTACTGATATGATTCACAGTATATCGAGTTTACCATTGAGCGGAGAGATTTAGCTCATTGTTGTTTACGTGCTGAGAACTTAGTGATTATGAGAGCATCGTATCGTATGACGCCTTGAGAAACATGGGCATAAACGATTTGATGTATGTGTTAGGAGACCAAATGTTTGATATCTTAGTTATGTACTTTGGGCCCACAGATTTCGATGACCGATAATGTTAAGGGATAGTGCAATTGGGAAAGTTCTTTTAAGCTTTGTTGTGGGATGTTACACGCATCGACCTTAATAAATATTTGGAGTAGTAAGACGTTGTTGGATGCTAGTGCATCGGTTTTAAAAGGTTAAAGTATTGAACGTGTATAGGAAACAGTTTAAGCTGAGAGCTAATATTATATATGGCCAGGGGAGCAGGGTAGTGTTGCGAAAGAACTACTGAGAAAACTTTTGTACCACAAGTTATTGGGTGGGGAAGTAGCGAGAAGAATTGAATTACAAATTGTAGGGTAATCGAGAATACCTGTATGATATAGCCACACTGAGAGTGCAAAGTTGAGCTTGAGATAAGTATGTTATGTACGAGACATTAGTGAAATTTATGCTCGGATGTTTGGTCTATAGTATATAGTATGGTGAGACTTTATGTTTGTTGTTCCAAGGTATGATTTACTTGTGCTAGTTATCACCTGAAAGAAGGTCTAGCCTATATATACGTGCATATATGTTATAGTGTGTTGAATAATAGACTTATAAGAAAGTGTCTATATTGTTATATTTAATCTCGGTGAGTGGGGACGTTTACTGATGGGATTTAGGGTGGATAAGGCTTATTATCGAGCAGGGAGATATAGCTCGTGATAATAAAGCGTCGTATTGTATGATGTCTTTTGTAATATAAGAGTGGACGAGTATATTTTTATGTCAGGAGGTGGGAATTTTGGGGTACATGCAATGGACTAGGGGCCTAACGGATCTCAACGACCGACACTATGAGGTAGTAGTGTATTGATGGGGCTCCTTGTTTGGATTTCGCTTTGCGAGACATCCCACGCATAAAACTTAGTGCAACGTTGGAAGTGGCGAGATGTGTGATCATTAGGGCATGAGCTTCGTACCTTGGTTAATGTATATATATGTAGTTATAACGGTGAGTTGAAAGTTATATTATGATTTAAGGCTAGTGGAGTTGGGTAACATTTGTATGGATACGCATGGGTACAGGGTGTATGGGCACCCTGGGTAATTAATTTAATTTTAATATAACTCGTGATTAGAAGGGGTAGAGTTATGTGTAGCGATCTTAGGGGCATGTGAATAGGGAAGTATTTGAGGCTTGGATTACTAGACTCATCTTAATTTAGAGGACGAAATTCCTTTATAAGGGGGGAAGTATGCAATACTCTATATTTATGAGGATATCGAATTTAATTAATTTGGCAATATAGGATTTAATTAATCTGGAGGATTTAATTAATTTGGTGAATTAAGATTTAATTAATTCGAATTATTTTTTAAAGTCACATGTGTCGTAATTTGAGGTCGAGGTTGGAATTTTAGTAAAGTAACTCGGATGATGATTTTGAATGCACGGTTGATTCTGAATAAGACGAGATATTCGAAAAAGAGTATCCAGGGATAGTAATTGGGTCTCAGGGCATTTTAAGGCATAACTGGACTCACATGGGGGTTTCCGGGTCATTTGGGATTGGACCATAGGCTTAATTTCGATATTAGAAATATAAAACCTACATTAGGGAGTTTGTGGCAGACACAATAAAAGAGGGAGAAATTCGGAGAGCTTTTGAGAGCCAAACCAAGAGAAGAGGTGTGTGTTCTTCGTCAAACCTTCATCTACATCAAAGGAAATCAGACCCTACGAATTTATTCAGGCAAGTAGTTAAACTTGCCTTCAAATTAATTGTAGTATTTCGATTCATGTCAAAGTGCGTGTGATAAATAAATTCGTTTTGGGGAGTGGGCTATCGTATGAAAGGGGTTTTGGTGATTTGAGCATATTGTGTAAATTAAAAATGAAATTGATGATTGATTAAGATAAATCATTGTTTAAATTATGTTTAGATGAGAAATAGAGATTCTAAGTTCGTCGGTTTGAGGATTATTTAGCTGAATATAGGAAGAGGGCTTAGCAAACAGTACGAAATCCGAATCATTGAATAAAAATATGATGAGATACATTCGTGATGTTTAAAGGTTAAAAGATGATTATAACATGTTTAGATGCTCGGTAAACGTGGTGAATATTTGAGTTGTGTTCTGATAAGAAACTATGAAGGTTTAAGGTTTTCAATGGCAGACAACGTGAGGAAGACAAGGGGCTTGAAAAGCACAGTGGGTCGTTCGAGCGACCCAAGATCTCGCGCAAACAACATAGGTATGTCATGCGAAAGACTGGGGCAGTCATTCGAGCGATAATAAGGAATTTTTGAAATGTCAATTTTCCCCCTCTTATCTTTTGGGATATTTTTAAGGATTTAATTAGTGTACAGAAAATTAAAAGAAGAAAATACTTAGGGCCTTGGGAGGTGGATTTTTAGATATATTTTAGGGTCATTTAGTATTTGGGGTACGTATGTTTATAATATTTTGTATTTGGGGCACATTAGTTTCCGTATTAGTTCGTTGGGTCCAAAACTAATGGAAACCGTCGGTTGACTAATTTGACCGTTAGTTGACATCTTTAACAATTGTCTCGCTCACATGATAAATGACTTCTTTGACCTTCAAATTAATTTTGCCCGTGAAATTAAAGCATAAAATGTTTTATATTTTAAAGGTTGTTCAATTAAAACTGTTTAATCAAAATTGTTTAATATTAATAAAAATTGCTTAATATTAATAAAAAAAATTGGTAAAAAAATAATTTTCGACAATTGTTAAAAACTGTTAAAACAATTGTAACATCTAAATATTTACGAAAAAACTGTTTATAATGTTTAAAAATAATGTTTAAAAATGTTAAAAAATTGTTTATAAGATATGTTTTATAATAATGTTTATAATGTTTAAAAGATATATGAAAATCTCAATACACTTTCTCATCCAAATAAAAAATAAAAATGCTAAAAATTTATTCAAAACAGTTAAAAATCATTTTAAAAAATGTAAAAAAACTGTTTAAAAATGATTTTTAGTTAAAAAAACTGTTTATAAAATGATTTTAAAAAAGGTTATAAAGGATTTTCAATTGAAAATATTATTTCCAAAAAAAAAAGTTTTTTACCAAGAAAATATATTCCCAAGAAAAAAAAAATAATTAGTTGGTTCTTCTACCAAGAAAAAAAAATTCAGGCTATGATAGATACATTCGCAATTTATAATCAGTTAAAAAAATTGTAAATTATAAATTTTTAACTCACCAGCTTTTCTTTATTTCCAAAAAAAGGTTTTCTGCCAAAAAAATGTATTCCCAAGAAAAAAAAATTATAAAATTTGTTCTAGAATTTTATTATGTTTTAAATAAAAATATTATATTTATTTATAAAATATGTTTTGTAATTTTTTTTAATGCTTCTATAACTTGTTTTAAATATTTTTTTTAAAAACATTTTAAAAATGATTAGAAAATGGTTTAAAAATAAAACTATTTCAAAATGATTTTCAAGAAGAAAAAAAAAAGAGATTTTCAACTAAAAAAATTACCTCTAAGCAAAAAAAAATGCAGGCCAAAAAAGATTTTCAGCGAAAAAATGTCCAGCTAAACGATTTTCAAAAAAAGAAAAAACATACACCAAAAAAATGATTTCCAACTTTAAAAAAAATTATCTCGAGCAAAAAAGTAGAAAACAAAACTTATTTGAGTTAAAAAAATTATTTCCAAGAAAAAAAACGTTTTCCATAAAAAATAGATTTTCTACAAAAGAAAAAAAATCCACTAAAAAAATGATTTCCAACTACAAAAAAAATCATTTCCAGCAAAAAATACAAAATAAAACTGATTTCAACAAAAGAAAGAATAAATTCCAGTATCCAAACCTTCGAACTCCGGCCAACAAATGATTCAAACCTCCAAACTCCAAACGATCAAAACCTCCGACCCAAAAATGATTTTTAAAAAAGGAAAACAATAATAAACCTCTTATCCGAACTCCAACCTCCAATCAAATGAACCCCCAATAATAAACAACAAATGATCCAAACCTTAGGCCAACAACATACCTCTGATTTGAACTCTAAATCCAAACGTTGGATTACTCTAGCTGTAAGAGGAGGTTTGGGGACAAACCTCTCGGGTGAGAGAGAGAGAGAGAGAGAGAGAGAGGGTTTGAGGGTTTAATTGGGATAAGGGTATAAGAGTATTTAGACATAAGGGCATTTTGGGTAGTTAATGAAAAAGTGTACAGTTGTTAGACGGATGTTAGTCAAACCATTAAAATAACACCCAACCAACTATAAGGAAAACTAACGTACCCCAAATACAAAATATTATAAACAAACGTACCCCAAATAACAAATTACCCTATATTTTATTTAGATAGAGTGTCAATCTAAATAACTGGAATTTGGTGAAGTAAATTCAAAAAGTTTAAAGTTCGGACCAAGTTAGGGAGTCCGGGCATTATGGTTGAGTGAGACCACTTAGATAAAACTAATTGAGGTGAGTTAATTAAATTAAAGGTCGGAGACTAGACTCAGATATTTTTCAGGCTAGTGTGACAGGAGTGTAACACCCCGACTAATTAAATACCGGGTAGCTACTCCTTTATGAAATTAATACAGAATACCAAGTTGGTTCAATCTTAGCATCACTGTCGAAAACATTTAATTGATTACTAGCCACCTAATATTTAAAAAGAGAGATGTCAAATTTTACTAATTAAGTTAACAATTAACCAAGTAATTAAATCATCATCCAACAATCGCATAAACAATTTCACATGAATAACCAACGAAATGAAATGAACTGAGTCTGGAGTAAACACTCCAAAAATAATACCAAATAAAAATACAATCCCAATACAAGAGTCTGAATAAATAAACCAACATCTGAAATAAAACTGAAAGTCTGATACTGCTATCTCTAAATGGAAATGGGCGACATGCCCCAACAGATGAGTAACCCTGAAAAGAATCAAGTGCAGAATGTGGAGGCATCTAATACCGAGATCCTGTAACTTCCACAGCATCTACAGCACGTCAATGTAATAGAACTCCTGTGCCTGGCATCCCTGTGGCTGGACACCTAAAAGGTTTTTACAAAAAAATAGATTTAGAAGCAAACGAGTCAGAGCCCGAGTTGAAAACAGTTTAAAAATATAGCAAGTATTTAATGGCATTAAACAGTAAATAGTATATACATGTTAGTTGCGTACTCTCACATGAGTTTCTCATCTCTCAACTAACGTGCACGCTTAATGTATACCCTTAAACCATACTAGTTATGTCACTATCTAACTAGTCCGTACTAACCCCTGCTATCACATTCTAATATAAGGTGTCTTCTCGTATTACACAAACAAGTTATAATTATATCTCACATTCACATTCATTAAATTACTTATCATAAGTGTTATTTAAATTCTCATATTCGTAGCCCATTCAAATATCTTAATTATACCCATCTACTAAGAAATAGTGGACCAGTCACAAGTATATATATAAATCACTCTCAATACATATATACATTTATGGCACCCCTACGCTAAGCTGCGGTGCACGCATAATCTGCTATCAAATCCACGTACATCATGTACGTAAGGATCACGCGTTCTGAATCACTAATGAACCGTCTTGATACAAATCACACATATTGGAGGCGAACATAGTTCACATAACCATGGGTCAAAGCACATACCTACGCTCCCATGCTCAGCTGACTTATCAACTCACAAATAAGTCATTCACAATCCTATGTCCTTAAGGTACCAATCTAAATCCCCCCCGTAGGCACACAAAGATCACATGGTCCTTTTTCGAAAGCTAACCTCCCGATGATAGCAAGTATGGTAGGTATGTCATACACATAAAAAAATCCATACACTAGGCATTCACACAACCCAAGTAATCATATATCAATATAGGTATTCACACGTTCCATCTTATAAGTCCCATACGTAGTAAGTTTACCCATAACATTCTACGTAATATATATATATATATATATATATACACACACACACACACACACACATATATATATATATATATATATATATATATATATGTAAAGCTTGATGACTCTCTCGTCGTATAAATTTGAATACCTAAACTTATCCCAAAAGTTTACAAGGTCTCCTATTACTTTCCAAGGTTATCCCAGTAACTTAAAGTCCCTCCGTTATTATTCCTATCCTTATAACATCATTCATTCCCATTATAGTCTCAAATCTAATGTTTTTAACCATACTTCACTCGGTAGACTCTCGTAAGTAATAACATTAAATTCCATAAGGTAAACCATTTTTTCGAGCATCAACTAAGACCCTACTGACCTTAACTAAGTCCCACAATACTATATTAATCACACTAAGAATAATTATAGGCTTAGGATTTATATTAAACCTTAACGGAAAAAACATTCAAAAATCAGGAGTGATCGATCGATCGAAGGCAAACGGTCGATCGATCGAAACAATCGATCGATCGACATTCTTGAGTCGATCGATCGATCAAGCAGGTGTTTGCCCAGAAATTCTTTAAACAGTTACGGGTTCTCCAAATTTACACCCCAAATCCTCCATTACAACGTCTCAAACTCCCAACCAAGTATACTACTCATTACACCAACATGTTTCCACAATTCCTAACGTTCTAGAATCATTAAACCATCATGAATTAAAAGTTTCTTGGATCAAAAGTCATAAATATTCCCCTAAACCTAGTTCTTCAAAATTTCTCCAAGAACATCAAATTTCTCAACATTAATTCATGAATTTGTACACATGGATTATGATTTCATTGCCTCTACATATCAGAAGTTCATCTACATGCACAACCTACCCATATTCAATGTTTAATTCTCCCAATTTATAAAATTCTCAATTTTCCAAGTCTAGTCTCCAATTCTAAACTACATGGATAATACAGCTATAACGTATTTCGGATTTTGGTAGACGGAGGCAGCTCGACCTACATATTAATGTTCGAGGATTATTTCAAGATCTTGAAGCTTAACAAGAAGATATTAGCCTCGTACCACCAGCGTCTGAATGGATTCAGCAACGAGAAAGTGCATCCTATAGGGATGATTGAGTTAGATGTCCTTATGGGGGACTGGCCAAGATGTTTGGCAGGAAAGGTAAACTTTTCTTTGATGGATGAGAATGTGTTCTCAACCAACAACAACATTCTAAGGAGGGTATCTCTTCAGGATCTTACACTCGTGCCTTTCAGTGTACATCAGACGATGAGATTCCCAACTCTCTTTGGAGTAGGGGAAGTCAATAGTGATCATGTGGAAGCATGCAAGTGTTATTTCACCTTGGCAAAGGAGAGAGAGAAGACCACAGCAGGAAAACCGCCTATTATAAAATTGATACCCTAGATCCTTGAAATGAGCATAAAATAAAATAACTATAAAGGAGATCTAGTGGAAGAGTAGAATCCATCGTTATTAATTAAGACGAATCAAAAAAATGTCTAGATAAGCTCATCCCTATAACCAGCTTTATAGACAGAACTAGTTGAACCGCTAAAGAAGAGGCATGGCATCTTTGCTTGGAGTAACAGTGACATGCTAAGGATTAACACCGATGTAATCAGTCACAAGATCTACCTCGATAAGAAAGAAAAGCCATTTAAGTAGAGGAGATGAACATTTGCTCGTGATAGATATGAAGTAATTCAAGAGAAAGTGAAAACGTTGCAAACAACAAACTTTATTAAAGAGGTCAAGTACCCATATTGGCTTTCAAATGTAGTCATAGAGCCGAAACAGAATGGGAAGTGGAGGATGTGCATAGACTTCACCGATCTCAATAGGGTATGCCCTAAAGACAGTTTCCTTTGCCCAAAATTGATCAAATGGTAGATGCCATTGCAGGCTCTGGCAGATTAACTGCAATTAAGGGTTGAGTTCTGGCAGATTTTGTCACAGAGTTCACTTGGGAATTAGCAGAAGAGAGTGAGGTGGAAAAGCAAGTGGAAAACTCAGAACAAGCAGAGAGCTCGGAGCAAGAAAAGGCCGAGAATGCGAAAGACAACACTACAATTGGATTCCTAGAACAAAATTTATTGTTAAAGAATGGTATCCTCAACGAAGGGACATTCTCATCTGAGATGCCCATTTAGAATCTATTTGTTGATGTATCATCCTATGCAGGTGGTAGTGGAGCAGGACTAATCTTATCGTCCTGAGATGAGATAAATATTGAATATGCACTAAGGTTTAATTTTAAGGCCTCCAATAACGAGATTGAGTATGAACCGTTATTGGCAGGACTTACACTTACCAATGCATTAGGTGCCTACCAGCTTCTTGCCCACCATGACTCTTAATTGGTGATTAATCAAGTATTGGGGGTATACAAAGCAAAGGATAACAAGATGGTTAAATACCTAAAGAGGGTGAAAAGTCTCACACAATACTCCAAGGGTAAAAATGAAAAGAATCTCGAGAAGTGAGAAGAGGAGGGCAGATGTCCTTACTAGACTAGTTTTGGCTACCAGAGCCAAGATACGGAGGATTGTACCTATAGAAGTCCTCCAGGAGTCGATCATTACCCGAGAAGAAGCCGAAAATCAAGAATGCTTTAACCTGAATCCGAAATCATCTTTAATACAAAGCAAAGGATAACCTGAATCCGAAACCATATTATTTAACCCTATGCTTTTGAGAATAATTATTTGGGGCCAAAGGATTGCTATAAATTGTGTTTTGCCCCATAAATTTCATAATAAGGATTTTCAACCCAAACTTTCATGATATTACAGCTTGGCTCTAGACTTGCCAAAATGTGTTATTTTGGCACTAAAATGTACTTTTTAAAATATTTAAAAATAGCCTCTGAACTTTGGAATAATTACAAAATAATCCAAATTTTTTAACTATTTCGAAACAACCTCAGGTTTTGGAAAATTATAAAAGTACCCAAAACTTGTGGTTTTTGAGAATTATCACCTAACATTTGAATGTTGACTTTGAATTTGTAAAGAAATTAAAAAAAATGGCACTTTAGAAACTATGAAATGAACCTTAAATGTTATGTTAAATGGATTCAACTCTAAAGAGGTTCAATAAGGACAAAGATGCATGTTCAAGTGTATATATATATATATCACTATTCTAAAAAACCCGCCTAGGCTTGAGGCTTGGAAAAAACGCCCCGCCTTAAGATTTTTACGCCTTATTCTTGGTAAAACCCTTAAGGCGCACTTTTTTCTAAAAACAACAATGCTTTAGTGAAACGATATTGCCTTTTAAAGAATTTTTTTACAAACCGAACCATTATCTCATCCAAAATAATCAAATAGTATTTCAATTTGCATATATTCAGATATATTTTTATGATATGTACAATTTTAATATTTTAATAGCCTTGTTATGGTTAAGAAGGCCTAAACGCCTTTTCACGCCTTTTTACGCCTAAGGCCCGCCTAGGCTTCTAAGGCTTAAGGCTTGGCCTCCACGCCTCGATCACCCCCGCGTTTTTTAGAACCTTGATATATATATATATATATATATATATATATATATATATATATATATATATATATATATATATATATATTATGTCTAAAGTATATTTGTGGTTGGGCTCATGGATCGGTTATAAATTGTTATATAAAGTAATAGGCCAGGTGTTTATATAAGCAATAAATATACCGATAAGTCAGATATCTTGTTAAAAGCGACGGTTGGGACGCAAAGGAATGAACTTAATGAAAAGTGATAGAGTTTTCACAAGGAGTTACCAAGGTAATTTTAAGAAGGATCCGGAGCCTTAGGGTAGGGCTTCGGCTTAGAGCCAAAATAACTGGTCAGTAAAATAATTAGCAGCGACATTTATGGCAGACGGTGCAAGCCCGTGAATATAAATGGGATTAAGTGAGCTCTAGAATAAATGGTAATTAATAAAATGAAATGGATCTAGTAAACTCCCGGAAAAGGGATAATAGATCAATATATGATTAAGGAGTTGATATTCCAAGTTTAAATAACTCAATCCTGAGTCATGAATAATTATGAAAACAAATAGAATTGATGATGAACTTCGAAATATGAAATAAAATGATAAATTTATCACTTGCAAATATAAAGAAATAAAAAAATCACATATGGGTGTGTGGGAAACCCCATGATGGGGACACAACCCAGGTTAGACACGAGTATGTGTGGATAATTTAATATAGTTCTGAAGAAATGGAAATGATGGAAACTGGGTATTTTAAATGATCTCGTGACGAGGCATAATTCCAGGTTTGATACAATTGTGTGTGCATGGACAATTTGATATAAAAAGATAATAATTGGATGTGTGAGAACCCCATGGTGGGACACAATCCCAAACTTGACACCTTTCTTTAGAGAAAATTATTTTCAAATACCGGGTGTGTGTATTGATATGCTACTTTTAAGAAACACCATATGTGTGTTAATTTGAAGTTAATTTGATATTAGTGAACAGAAAGTGGATACTTTAAAGATAGTCCAAGAATGGTTTTTTCGTAAATTAATCATTTGAGTTAATGGAATAAAGAATTATTTTTGTAATAGAATGACAATTTTGAGCATACTAGGGTTAATGATACTTAACCTAAATTAAGAATAATATTTTAAAGTAAACATGGCTAATGCTTTATAGTCCAGAAATTGCATTTAGAATTGGGGTAGAAGCATATTGTTTATAGTATTGTATTTTCTCCTTATGTCGTTCATTTTTATGTTGTATATTGTTGTGAAACCCTATTGGGCATTGGCTCACACTGTTCCCTTTGTTACAACATGTTAGTTGATGTTTCGTCTTTTGAGAATGTTTTATAGGTAAATATTTACCGACTCTTATGCTAGTAGCGCTAATTACTTTAACCTTAGGACATTATCTAATGGATTCCACACTTCTTATTATTATGCGTAAATATCTTGAAACAATTTTGCATGCTCATTTGGTATTTTTAATCAATTAAAATAGATTGAAAAACTTGTTTAGGTTACTTCACATCACTTCACACCTAACTTGTCAGACCGGACTAGGTTGACCCATGGATAAACCCTATATCTAGGTCGGGGTGTGACACCTGAAACTAAAAATCTGATCGGAGAAGAAAATCTAGCACGGAGCAATAAAAGATAAAAAAAGAACCATAATCCAAATTCAGAGGCACTGATGCTTATTGAACAAGTCAATAGCACACCTCCCAAAATGTAGAGTTTTGCGTGAGGAAATCGTGATGGAGGAAAAGAGGAACGGAGACCATCAAAAAGAAACCAAAAAAACATGTCCTATAAAGATGGGGTGGCAACAAGAACAAACAAATATGTTTATCTTAATGCAAATGCGAAGATATAGGGAGATGAAGTTCTAAAAGTCACTAGTGAGAAAAATGTAAGCCAAGATATTAATCTAAATACAAGACCATGGGAGGAAGATACCGAAATCCCAAAGTAAAAATAACAAAAAAATGAATAAGAAATCAACAACAAAAATTAAAAAATGGTTTGATGGTGAAATTGTTGGGTAAAAACTTTGGGTTTAAGGCCTATGCAACATAATCCCTCTCTTATGGAATCTAAAAGGGTATTATGAGGTTGTTGATTTGAATGATAGATTCTTTATTTTCAAATTCATGATGATGGAGGATTATCTTGACTGTTCGAAAATGGGAGCACTCTTTCAGACCCTCGTTAGCAAAAAGGGACCACCACAAATGTATTAATGACGCTGTCAAATTTTCCATTGGAGCTATATGCGGATAAATCAATATTTCAAGTGGAAAATTATATTGGAAAACCAATTAAGACATACTATAATTCAACAACTTCATCTAGAGGTAAATATGAAAGGGTTTGCTTAGAAATTGACCTCTTTAAACCTCTTTTATCCGCTTATTATATTGAAGGAGATAAAGAAAAATAAAATATTAAATATGGATTACTCTTTGTGTTTATATTTTGGAAGATTCGTCCATAGAGATGACTTCTACCCCATGAACTTTACTGTCAGAAACATCAGATCGAATGGAGGTAGAGCTTTGACGGAGTCTAATCTTCTACTGATAACGATAACATTTCGAAACACACCATTGGAAAGAATCCTATTGGGCATAATAAGGAACCAAATCCAAACAGTTTGGGAGAGGAGATGAAAATGATTGAGGACAATAGTTTTGGGTCGTGGATGATAGCTAAGTCCAAGTCCAAAACAAACCTTCAAAGTAACCAATTAGAACATCAACAAAATGCCCAAGAAAAAAATGAAAGTGGTTTAAATAGCTAGGGCAGGGTACATATCTAGAGTGAGCAACCCAAACCCAAAATAATTGATAAGGGTAAAATAAAGGTCTTTAGCTAGTGGGGGACCAAGAAAATTCAAACAAAGCCTAAGACGAAAAATCTAGTGCAAATTCACACGTGGTCAGATCCCACTGTGGGAGTCAGCAAATCGCAAAGGAATATAACGGTGGTAAATTCATGTTCAACTCGGGAAAATCGAACCAAGGTTCAAAGACGACTTTTCATCTGATAAAAACCAATTAGTCAAAACCAAAACCCTAGAAACCTTAAAGACTAAAAAAATGGAAACTTGTTTTATTTCATCCACCGAACATACACCCACATCTTCAATTAACCAATTAATCCCCATAACCTTATTTTCTACACCCCCACACCATTTATTTCTAAGTCTATCACAATGGTGTAATATAGTGACGAACAAAACAGAAATGGAATAACCCTTAGTGAACATGTCCACTCTACTACCGATGAAAACACTATCACGCAATGGTGGAGGACAAGCATGCGATCTTCGTGCATTGGCAAATACACAAAGTCGGATTTATGCTAAAACCAATGCTCTACCACTCGAAGCATCTATAATACCACTCGCTTCAGATAGCATTAAAAACTCAAGCATTGAAGAACAAGGAAAAGATCAAACAGGTACTGAATTGGAATCCTAATTCTCCATTGCCTAATTTACCTAAATTGTCATATATGTTGTTTCTTGTTTGAAATTGTCAAAAAGCTGACGACAATGATTTCAGATATAACATGAGTGAGCTTACAAGAGATCACAGTTCCCATGTGGTGGTAATTTGTAAACTAGAGTGTCTTTAAATCAGATGGGGAATTTCTTTCATGACTTTGGATTCTTTGAAGTCTTAATGTGGACCCTCATCGTATATTAGGGGATATGTGTTCTCTAGAATCCTAATATGGTTCATATCCGGTCATATGAAATGACCACCGAAGCCATCCACTTAATTGTTACCACTTAGAAATATGATGATTGAATCTTTTATTCTATTTATACGAGTCCTAACCCTAAAAATAGGGAGGCTTTATAGGGAATATCCAAAACATAGAGGATAACAATATTGGAGAATGAATGGTTGCCAGTGATTTTAATGATTTTGGATCTACCTATGAGAGAAGACGTTTGAGTAGGTCGAATTGCACGAGAAGGTGAAGATTGTTTAATGGGAGGATTAATGGGTGTAGACTCATTGACTTGGGTTGTATGGGGCCTCAATTAACCTGGATTAACAAGAGACAGGGATTTGATAATGTTTTGGAGAGGTTGGATCGTTCTCTTGCTAATGCTGACTGTAGAAACAAATACACTAGGGCCAACGTCACAAATTTTCCTCGCACTTATTCGGATCACTTCACTTTTCTTGTTGATAGAGGGGGGCAATCCAGGTATGAACACTAAGTCTACTAGATACAGGCCATTTAGACTTGAATTCATGTGGTTTAAGAAGTATTTCATAAAAATGAATTGGAACGTCATGGTTTAAATCTACGAGAACAATGAAATTTTTATCACCATTGTTAAAGTTGTTAAATATTAGAACCACAACACTTCTCGTGACATTTTTAAATCTAAGAAAATAATTTTGGCTCGTCTCAAGGGTATACAAACTGCCTAAGCTCGTGCCTACTCCAACAATCTAAATATTTTTTATAGAGATCTTCTCAAGCAATGTGCGAATATTTTAAGACATGTTGAGATACTTTGGCATAAAAAAATTCAAAGCCAAATGGTTAACGTGTGGGAACTGCAATTTTCGATGTTTCCCTATCACCACATTAATTATAAGGAAAAGAAATGATATTTCTAAGCTGAAAAATGCAAAAAACATTTCGAATGAGGACCCTAGAAAAGTATGCACTCACATTAATGAGCATTTTAAGGTAGTTTTTAGTGATGATAATGCCCACCTCTATGAGGGCCTACCAACTATTGAGGGCTAGTGCATCATTTCTAGAGGTCGTCAGAGATGTTTGAACTTCACTCCCTCCCTCGATGAGATTAGGAAAGCCCTTTTTGGTATGAAAACGCTTAAGGCTCCTAGGCCGAATGGGTTTTAAGTTATATATTTCCACAAAAAATTGGGATGTGGTATGGCATAATTTGGAAAAATTCGTCATTGGATGCTACATCAAAGGTACGTTTCCTATGAGTTGCAGTAACATCCTCATAACTCTCATTCCTAAGGTGGATAAACCATAGAGAATTACCCAATTTAGGCCCATAAGCATTTGCAACATGGCATATAAAACTCTCACGAAACTCCTATTTAATAGGTCGAGAGCCATCCTTAATGATTTTGTGAGACCGTTTCAAAGAAGTTTCATATCGGAAAGACAACACATTGATAATTTCATTGTGACCCAAGAGATTATGCATAACATGAAAAATATGAAGGAAAGCAGGGAGGCTTCATCCTTATTTTGGATCTTGAAAAGGCCTATGATCGCAATATATAGAATTTCCTTCATGATACCCCCGCTCACTTTAAGTTCCTCGACAGGTGGATTAGTATCAATATGAGTGTGATAGGGGTGCCTTTTCTCGTATCTATGGAATGAGGAGCCTTTTGATCTGATTAAGACTAATAGAGGTTTGACCACCCTATCTTTTCATCTGCTATATGGAAAGACTTCCTTATATGCTTTTGCAGATAGTTAAGGGTCGAGAGTGAAAAGGTATTAAGACTATTAGAAACGGCATAACCATTTCTCATTTCTTTTTTTATGGATGGTCTCATAATTTTCTCAAAAAGAGAGTTTAGAGGGTTGTGATGTCATCCTTGATATTTTGGAAGAGTTCTTTAAACTCTCGGGTTAAAATGATAACCCCAACATATCCAAGATTTTTGTTTCTAACAATGTTCCCCGCCATAATGTTTTAGCTATGAGTCAGAAGTGGGGAGTGTCCCTCATTAATAATATTGGTATTTATCTTGATGTCCCGCTCATTCATAGGAGAAAAATAAAAGGTCACTTTAATCATATTGTTGACAAAATTCAAAAGAGGTTGGTTGTTTAGGAAACTAAGATGTTGTCCTTTACTGGGAGAGTTGCCCTAAGGCAGTCGGTTAAAGCTACAATATCTAATTACAAAATGTAGGTGCATGTCCTCCCTCAAGACACTTGCAATGAAATTGATAAAATGAAACGTGACTTCCCTTGAGTGGAAGTCAAAAGATGGGGGAGTCTAGGATTGCATATATGTAGTGTGAATAACCTTGCCCTCGTATCCAATCTCGGGTGGAGAACTATCACAAACCATAACGTTCTTTGGATTAAGATCATTAAAGATATATACATTAAGAAGAATGGGGTTAATGCCTCCCATATTTGGAGAGGTATTATCAAGATCAACCCCATTATTAAAAGCGCCATCAAGTCAGTTGTTGGTAATGGTCATTTGATATCTCTTGATAAAGATTGGTGGTGTGGTTGCACTCTGCTGGAAGATAGGTGCCAACCTTCGGTTGTGTGACAACATGAAGGAGGAAACCCAATGGAATGAGGACAAGATAAAAATTCTCTTTGAGGGTGATGTTATGGAAAGTATCCTTAATACCCCCATACCATTGAAGACAACCTTCGTGAACACTCCTACTTAGATCCTTAACCCCAATGGTTTATTTTATACCAAATCAACTAATGGGGCATCTTTCACCTACTTTGCGATGGATATTAATTGTAGAGATTGAGTTTGGATTTGGGGTGTGAAAATTTTACAAAAACTTAAAGCATTTTTGTAGTTAGCTATCCAAGAGATACTCCGTACCAATAGTCTTTGGGTTAAGAGAAATATGGGAGAGGAAAATACTTACAAAAGTTGTTATATGAATAAGGAAACTACCGAACATTTCCTGAAATGGCGTGGTGAGGTTGTGGCACTTTGGGAGATGGTTAAGGGTAAGGATAATGTTGAGACTAAGGATTTTTTTTTTTTTTTAGAAAAGTGGCTTTATATCAACATTATTAAATCCAAAAATATCTTTGTTAATAATATTCCTTGGCCTGTTGTTTTCGTCTCCACTCTTAGGAAATTTTGGGGAAAAAACGTAACATGTATATCTTTGAAGGAATCATAGAGAACCCTCAGGTGGCAGCTATAAATGCTCTTATCTTTGCCAATGACATATGCAAAGCATTGAAGTTGGGTAAGTGTGGTATTATTACCGAAAATTCGAGACTAACTGGATGATGTTTTGCTCCTGCAAGTCACATCAAACTCAACACGGATGAAGTGAGAAAGGGAACCCGAGCAGAGCTGGATATGGTGGCATTATTAGGAAAGATATGGGAGTATGGATAATCAGTCACATGGGGAGAATGAAGAATACAACTTGTCTTCACGCGGAGTTGTGGGCCATTTTCAATGGGCTACAAATCATTAGAGATAAGAGTTAAAATGAAGTGATCATGGAAACTGATTATGAAGTCGCGGTTAGGTTACTCGCCAAGGATGTGGAGTCACACCAATAATGAGCAATCATTGAAGATTGAAAGATGTCAGCTCGATATGGCACACACTTTGCAAGGGCAATGCTTGTGCGGATTTTCTTGCCAACAAAGGAGTAAAGCAAGATGTTGGGCTCTTCATTCTGAATGAGCCTATAAAGGGCCTCGAAAACTTAATTGTTGTTGATGAAATGGGGACTTTGTTTGAGAGATTTTACTTTCTATTTTTTATTCCTCTATAGCAAAAACAAATAAATAATATAATATATATATATTCTCTAAGATAAATGAGAGTATGTGGGGCTATGCGAGAAAAGAAAAAAAAAAGTCAAGCCTTGGGTTGAAAATCTTTAAACAATTAGAAAGAAAAGTAATGATTTGAAAAGAATTGAACTATAATCGCATATAGTTGAATATTTGAGTTTAGAAATTGGGGTTTAAATTTTTTATTATATATGAAACACGATACATTTTTACGTACAAAGTAACTACTGTTATCATTATTTTTTAGGATTGTTTGAGTTTTGGCACCCGTCAATTAGGCCCTTTGGGGAATTAACAACACCCGACCCCAAAAATATTATGTATGATTGACCTCCAAAGTATATGGTTTTCGTTTGTTTACTTATTGTGGTCATTACTTATATGGTAAATTACCAAATTACCCTTAAATTTATGAATTAAATTATCAAAATACCCTAAACCCAACTCTAGTTGGTCCCCGTCGACGGTTGCCCCCACTCCATCTTTTCTTTTTTTTCCTCGTGGTTTTCATATATATATATATATATATATATATATATATATATATATATATATATATATATATATATATGTGTGTGTGTGTGTGTGTGTGTGTGTGATTTTGTATATTCTCTCATTTTTTTAATTTTTTTAATTTGCGTATCTAAAAATATATTTATGTATGTATATCAAAATTTACACATACACACACAGTCAATCCCTCCAATATACCTTATTAAATATACCTAAAGAATATACCATTTTTAAAAAAATATTATAATTTTGAATATTTCAACCAAACTTGGTACAAATGATCTCCATAGTGAGAAGATTGTCTACAGAAAAACCAATTAAAAAGTCATCGTAAAAGTGGGTGAGATGATCAAAAGATTGAACGGTCAAAAATGCACAAGTACACCCAATTTTTATTTTATCCACTTCCATAATGAATTTTTAGATGATTTCTTTTGTAAATGATCTCATCACTATGGAGATAATCAATGTCATATTTGGTTAAAAAAACTAAATTTTTTAATTATTTAAAAAAATGGTATGTTTTTAACGCATGTTTAATAAGGTATATTGGAAACTCTCACTATATATATATATATAGGGAGAGGTTCTCTAGTGGACCAAAATAATGGACTTTTTGATGGACCTTAACAAAAAACACATAATAACACATTAATTTTAATTCTTCTAGTGTAATTGGTCCGCGCTAGCGGCACCAAACACGCGTGTCGATCGACCCCAACCCCCCCAACCAACCACCCCACCCCCCACCCCTACCCCCACCCCCATGGCAGCCCTGCTGTCATAAGGGCTACTATGGTGATGGTGGGCGGGGAGGGGGGGGAGGGGGTAGTGGGGTCTCGAGTGTCGTTGGCGCGGAGCAATTACACTATAGAAATTAAAATTAATATATTATTATGTGTTTTTTGTTAAGGTCCATTAAAAAGTCCATTCTTTTGGTCCACTAGAGAACCTCTCCCTATATATATATATATATATATATATATATATATATATATAGAGAGAGAGAGAGAGAGAGAGAGAGAGGATCTCTGTTTGCATACTGCTGGCGCGGACCAATTTTGATAAAATAGTAAAAAAAAAATTTTTGAGCTAATTTTTTTTATATAGTTTTTAAACATTTCAGTAGGGCCATATAAAAAAAAATCAAGTCAAAATGATTTTTTTTACTATTTTAAAAAAATCGGTCAAACTTTGTCAGTTTTTAACAACTTAAAAACTGACAAAGTTTGATTGATTTTTAAAAATAGCAAAAAAAATCATTTTGAGCTGATTATTTTTTTATGGTCCTATTGAAATGTTTAAAAATCATAAAAAAAAAATCAACCCAAAAATATTTTTTTTACTATTTAAAAAAACGGTCCTCATTCGGGGTCCTCAAACTGGGACCTCACTTGATCATTTCCCTATATATATATATATATATATATATATAATTACAAATTTTCTAAGTTGCTTTCTTTTTCATTCATTTTGCATATTTTTCTTTATCTTCACATTTCAATTATTTATTTTATTTTTTACATTTTTTTATTTCAAAAGGCTTCAAACTTCTGCCATGGCATGCAGAGAGAGAGAGAGAGAGAGGTGTTAAGAGAAGGAAGGGTATATGGGTTCTTTTAGTAAAATAGAATGTTGACCAATGGTAAAATTGTCAACTAATGAACTTTGTTAAATTTTTCAAGTTAATCATACAATAGTGTTTTTTTTGGGTAGCGGATGGAGGCTAGGGGAGGTGTTAATAAACAAACGGGCATAACTAACTGGTGCCCAGATAACATTGGCATTTGCAGCGGATTCACGATATGTTTCATGTGTCGTTGAGAAGGTATCTCAAGGATGACATAGCTTATCGGCATATACCGCTGGAGGAGATTGACCTACAAGCGAATATTTCATATAACGAGAGACATGTTGCCATTTTGGGTCGTAGCGAGCGAAAACTTCAATCAAAGTGGTACCGTTAGTGCTTGTACAGTGGGGATACCACAATTTTGTCGAGTCGACCTGGGAGCGTGAGGATAACATGTGGGAAAAGTAATCTAAACTCTTCGTGGCAAGTACGTTCGAATTTCGTGGACGAAATTTCGTTATTTGGAGGGAATGTGATACCGAGTACTTTTAGTATTAATTAATTTTCGTGTGCTTAATTTTATTAATTTAATTAGAGAAATTAAATTGGGTTTCAATAAATATTAATTAGCAAGATAAATGATTAATATTTATTTTATTAATATTTACTTGTGTGTGATAAGTAAATAGATATGTGATTTATTACATGTCGCGTATGAGTGAAAGCGACAGTTAATTATTATATGTCGATAAAGTGTTACATCGGCGGGACGATATATTTTATGGGCGATGCGTACGGTACGCACGTGTCGGGTCCGATTAATGAGATGTTAATAAGGGTAGCAATTTAACCCGACTCGTAGGAGCCTCACCCCTAATGGGGCGGGTTTTAAAACCCGATTAATGAATTAGGAGCGGGTATGAGTTTTTAAAAAAAATCGTTTATTAAATGATGCGGGTTAGGAGTCAAGTTAAATAATACCGACCTGACCGTTTAACTTATGCCTACATAATTACGCTTTATATGTATGTTAATTACAATTAAACCATACACACGCACACATACACACACACTAAAAAAATCTATATTTATATGTTATTTTTGTAAAAGATCTATGTGAAAATATGGATTGATAATTGAGGAACTGTCCCACATATTGAAATATGAACCATTATAAGGCTCTAAGACTATAACTTAATAATTTTAATTTTACTATTTTTAAAACTAACCCATGTCGTAGGAGCCCCACCCCTCCCCGTTTATTAAATGGGGCGGATTAGGAGCTAATTTAAATACCCCCGGTTTATTAAATTGTGGGGGGGGGGGGGGGGGGAGGGGGGGGTAGGGTTTGCAAAACCCGCCCCGTTGCCATCCCTAGATGTTAACATATTCATAGTTGGGTGACTCGGTTGATCTTTTTTAGTGCATCGATGATCCGAGAAGGGTCGAAATAGTCCAGAATAGGTACTCGGGTGTTATGTTTGGGTTCCGGAGACTTTTTAGACACAACATGACCCATATAAGGGTGGGATGGTCTTTTTACACCTAGGGTTAAGTGGAAAAACGTGATTAGGGTAAATTAAAGAGGAACTTAAAGGTTGGGAATGTGAATGGCAGCGCAGCTTTGACATTCTGCACAATTGAGAGTTAGAGAGAGTTCAAAAGAAGAGAAAAGAGAAAGAAATGAACAGAAATGGCTTGGAGAAGAGAAGAGTGAGAGATCCGGATTCAACCCATCTCCAAACGTAGAGAACTTCGGATTAAATCCACAATGTCAAGTAGTTACTTGCTTTAAATTGAAATTATATGTAGTTAAATCACTTTCATAGTTAATGATAAAAATCTGGGATTTAATGTTATAAAGATTGAAACTTTTATTGATTGATGTAGAGGTATAAATGATAAGGGATCTCTGATTTGAATTGATTTGTAGTTGGTATTGATTATATAAGAATTTCGAAATTACTTCTGGAATTATAATGGTGAACATGTATAACTTAGATAGAAAGGTTGAATTAGTGAAAATAATATTGGGAAAAATTCTAAGTGGAATGGGATTTTTGTGTTATCTGTAATCCTAGGTTTTTTATAAAGGATTCATGGTTAATTATGAGTTATAATGCTTCTGGATCATTAGTATAATGATATATGAGGTCGGTATTATGTTTGGGATAGTTTGGGACCTCCATTAGGGGGTTTGAAGAAGAAAAATCCGAAGAAGAAGATAACAGGCAGCCTAGCAAACCAAACTAGTTCGTTGGGGGAGCGAATCGGTTCGTTTTGCTGACCTTCTTAGGTTTTGTTCGTGTGTTATTTTGACCCGTTGGGGATTGGAGAATGACTGTAGGGAGCGAACCAGTTCGGTTTGCTGGCCTTCTGAGTTTTTGTCCGTGTGTTATTTTACCCATTAGGGCTTGAGTAAAGGTCATAGGGGCTTCCGGGGTACTGTGGGATTAGTAAGGAATGCTTTACAGAATTTGGTATGGGTAATAGGCCAATGAATAGATGGTAGGAGAACCGAGAATGCAAGTGAGTAAACATTTAAATATTTAATCGGAAGTTGGGTCAAACTTCGGGATTGGGGGATTTGTGCACTCCAGGATATGCGTACGAACTCAATACTTTATTTATATATATATATATATATATATATGCTACTTGTTTAAATTGAATATACTTACTCGGTAGTGCTATCGTAAGAGGTTACGCGCAGTGGGCAGTCCACCCTGGCATTGATCAGCAGGTGTCGGATTGATTCTCCGGAGCATTGGACTGTTGCATGGCCACTACCATGTGTGAGGATATGTATTGGTTTGGACACCAGTTAGGTGCGATGTGGTATGGTTGCGATACCCGAACGTATGTCTATGGCCGCCTTCATTGTATGTGTTTACGTTTGGAATCGGTGGTGAGATTCCGACCCGATGGCTCAATGTAATTTGCAGTGTTCTAAAAGGCGTGCCTAGAGTCTGCCTAGGCTTGGAGCTTGAAAGAAACGCCCCCCTTAAGTCTTTCATGCCTTATTCTTGATAAAAGGCTTAAGGTGCACTTTTTTTTTAAAGCAAAAACGCTTTAGTGAAAAGATATCACATTATAAAGACTTTTTTAAAAAAACAAGACTAATATCTCATTCAAAACAATTAAAGGACAAATGGTGTCCCAAACCTTTCTGCCTCTCATACAAAATAACCCGTGTTTTTGTTTTCTTTTTTTCTTTTTTTTTGGTATTTAAAAAAGTAGTTCTTAGTTTGCATATATTCAGACATATTTTGAGGTATGTACGCTTTTAATATTTTTCTAGCCTTGTTATAGTTAAAGATGTTAAAATATATTAAAAACGGTCTAAACGCCTTTTCACATTTTTTAACGCCTAAGCCCCGCTTAGGCTTCTAAGATTTTAATGTTTGACCTCCACGCCTTGGTCACACCCCACGTTGTTTAGAACCTTGGTAATGCGTAATGCCTAGAGCCTGATAGCATACGACGGATGCATCTGCGAGATCCATGTTGTGGGGATACGATTATACGTATACAGCGAGTTATATATATATATACACACACACACACACACACACACACACACACACACACACACACACACATAGAGAGTTTACTGTAAGGACACCTTATGGTGCAGAGTCCAGTACATTCCATTTTTTTAAATAGTAAAAAAATAATTTTTTTTATGAAACTTCAATAATATGATCTCTACGGGGAGAAGATCTTCTCCAATTTTTATCATCAAAAAATTTAATAAAATTGATTGAATTTTTTGATGAAACGTCATGCAAATAATCTTTTTACTGTCGAGATCATATCCATGATGTTTCATAAAAAAAAAATCAATCAAAAAGTGGGTGAGATGATCGTCAAAATTTCAACGGTCGAAAATGCATATATACTCCATTTTTTTACATATTAACTCATCTTAACGGTTTTTTTATTCAATTTTTTGATGAAAAAAATTGTAGATTTTCTCACCGTGGAGATCATATCCATGAAGTTCCATCAAAAAAATTATTTTTTTACTATTTTAAAGAAATAGTATATACCGGTATCTGCACCATAAGGTATCCTTACAAAAAGGGGCCTATATATATATATATATATATATATATATATATATATATATATATATATATATATATATATATAATACTGCTCTTGTGCGAAGTGTCCTGCATTTTAACAGTGAAGATTGGACATGTGTCACCTGAAGGTGAGCCCAGAATTTATCGGCTAAATTATATGCACTCTCTTTTCTGGGCGCACCGCCAGGTGACACATGTCCAGTACAAACTGTTAAAATGCGGGGTAGTCCGCACAATAGCAGTATCGTATATATATAGGGAGAGGTTCAAAAGCGAACATTAAGAGCGAACATTTTAACAAACATTAAGGAAAAACACTAAAAACCCGTTTATTTTAACTCATATGTTGAAATTGGTCCGCGTCAGCGGCACCCGAGACCATTCCGGCCAGCACCCCTCTCCACCTCCACCACCACCATGGCAGCAGGTATGGCAGCCCTTATGGTGGTGGGGGAGGGGGTGGAGGGTGCTGGCCGGAATGGTTTCGGGTGCCGCTGTCGCGGACCAATTTCAACATAGGAGCGAACGTTAATGGATTTTTGGTGTTTTTCCTTAATGTTCGTTAAAATGTTCGCTTTTGAACCTCTCCCTATATATATATATAAGGTGTATATATTTACCTATAGCACGAGCTTAGCTATGTTTATTAATACGTGACTATTTACATATAGCAAGTGTGTCGCTACAATATAGTTTATGAACATATAGACTTGGTGAAGGTAGTTATACTTGGCTAATAGGGAGCATAAGCTGGGTTTGGGCTTGGATAGCAGTTACATGTCCCAGTTAGAGCATAGTCAGTTTAATTAGGATAATAAAATGAATACGTTAGGTGCGCACTGTAGTTGAGATGTGAGATTTTATCTCATATGAGTGCGACTGGTTAATTATGAAAATAATACACTACCAAATTTTAATCGATTTAAAACAATTAATTACTTGCAAAATATTTTCTACTTTTCAAACTTTGACCGGCGAGCAATTGTTTTTCCTTGTTTTTCTTTTAAAGCCACAGGTGTGCAACAGCAGCAACCAGGACCACATGAATAGATCCATTCCTATCGTTGCAGTAGTTGTTGATGCTACAGAACTTGACTTAGCCGCCCCAAATGTTTTATCTAGATAGGATCTTATTTCATTCCAGTTTTTAGTGGGGCGTGTTTCCCATGGATAGGATTTTACACTACTATTAGGATATTTTATTTCGGTACTCAATTTTTATTCGATTTTATTTAGTGGATGTTATTATTTGGTGACCAATGGTTTATTCGGTTCACTTTTATTGTGCATCTATGCACGAGGATTATTCTATTCATTTTGTTATATGATTTCATTCATATTATGTATATTACTTGTTTGGATAGTGATGCTGAGAATGAGACCACCTTAAGATTCCTATTTTATTTCGGTAGATGATTGGCCACCCAATATTAGAATAGGCAGGTTGTCACATAAAGCTATTTGCGACACTATTTTCTGACACTTTTAAATGCCCTTGATAGGTAGAAACATCAGGTGTGCCTGAGTGGAATAAAAAAATTTAAAAATCAAAAAATCAAAAGAAAAACCCAACCAGTAGACCCGTGGGTTCCCCGCGAACTCACAACATATGATTATGCACGAGCGCGGGTTGCCATGTGCAACTGAGACCCTCTTTAGGTGCGATCGCGGGTCTGCTCCGAGGGATATGTTAAACCACATTTTAAAACTATTTTAAGATGTATAATCACACAAATATCCACAACTCTTCACTGCTTATCTTCAAAAACCTATTTAAGAGAGGTTTCGTGACCTCAATTTTACTTTCTGAGAACTTTAGTGAGCTATGTAACACCAAAAGCTCCCAAACCTTCTACTTGGTATATGTGTTATCTTTCGATGTTTTAGAAACACTTTTGCATATTTAAATCAATATCTTAATGGTATTTATTAAAACATAAGTTTCTCACATATTATTATCAATCTATGAAGCTTTGGCTTTGATTACGATCAAAGCTTGTTAAGGTTGAGGAGTTTAGTGAGTCGATTGTCAAGGGTTGAGATTCTAGATACGTTTGTGAAACTGATGAGCCAGGAATCGAAGTTGTGGTGGAGATTCAAGTAGACACATCCATTTCATAGATCGGTAGATACCGAAGCTCGAGGGTTGTAGTTAAGTCAAAACTATAGCGAAGATTGACAAATCAAGTACTGCAGAGTCATCAAAGGTTCAGTGTGGCAATGATTTGTCGCTGCAGTTAAATTTGGATTGTAAGTCGCATCTGCTCTTAGGTAAATCCTGCAAAACATTCTATACTAGTGAACTTAAGTTTGGGGTAGGGGTGTAATTTTTCCCGAAAGAATTTCCACGTTAAATGATCGTGTCCTTATTATTTGCCGTTGCTTTTATTTTTCGACATTGTTAATAGCTTCACCTCAGAAGGAATTTGAACGCAATTAATTAATTCTGTAAATTTTGACTTAATTAATTTAATTGGGAATATTAAACCGATTATTTTATTTCTACCATAATTATTTTATTTTAATTATTTTATATCAAATTAATAATTGACCTAAACTAAATTATTAATCGAAATTAAAAAATTATAATAATTAATTTTAATATTAATTTAATTTATTGAGACCCATAAAAAGACCATTGTTTTTCACTACAGGAGGGTGAAAGCCCTGGCACTAGGCTAGTCCTAGTTGATTGTCAAAATTAGACTTTGGTGTTATCATAATTGTTAATTTAGATCTTGATACATTTATTTTAAAAAACATAAAAAGTGTATGACGTAAACTATAGGTCAAAAAGCTTTTAAAAATATCTAAACACGTTTTTAAATAGAGAAATACTCTTTTCTATTCCAAAGTCAAGTTCCCCCTCATATGAAACTTATATGGGGGTATTTAAAGGGAAGGGGTAGCTTAGACTCTAAGTTAAGGCCTTACTTACAAAAATGCAATTACTGCTCCTTACCTCTAAATAGTATAGTAAAATAAATGAAACTACGGTAACAAAATAAAAAGAAATAACAAAAGAATAAAATGACTAATAAAACCCTAAAATGAGGTCCCCTCTTAAAATCAAGCTCGTCCTCGAGCGTTCAAAAAAAATTGGGACACGTGAAGAAATGCCGAAGCAATGTATAAAGCACAAGTTGAAACACGTGAAATCAAAGGGGATTACTTGAATGCTACTACGGGCACATGCGAAGAATTGATGAAAAGAGTTGTATTTGCCAGAGAATTCGGAGTTCCTATTGTAGTGCACAACTACTTAACAGGGGATTCACTGCAAATACTAGTTTGGCTCCTCAAAATAATTCAGCAGACCTCTGTTCCCCTTTTTGCCTGTTTAATAGTTTAAGACAACTACAATGAGGATCAGAACCGGACAACCCCCTTTAGTCAAGCCCAGTTAAAATGTCAGTCGAGAAGGCTCTCGGAAGGTTAGGAAGGCTTTTCTTCATTAAGTCGAACATCCTTTCCCTTTGCTTTCAATCTATCTTGTGTCACTCCAGCTTTCACTCGAGCCATTATTTGAACATAAGAGGGGCGACCTTTACTTTCCAAAAAGTGTGCCAAAAACTAATGGGGGCCAAAAATTAATTTCTAAAAAATGAGTGTACATCCCACAAATCTTTATCTTCATTTCTTCTTCTTTCTTTCTTCACCCAAAGCAGCCCTAAAAACTTCCACCCGAGTCAAAAACCATGGTTTTGGAGCGGTTAGAAAGGTTTGGAGTTGGGTAAGGCAGCCCAGGTGGGTTCCAAACAGACCTAGGGAAAAACCCTAGACTTTCAAGGACGATTTGGGGTTCAGAGGGCGGCGCGACCACCTAGGTTGGTCGACGGTCATGATGCGATCGGGTTTAGGTTCGAATGGAGTCTTTTTTGGGTCGGAGGGACTAGGGTTTGGGTTGCGGCCAGCAAGGGAGGATTTGGGGTGGTCGGCAGGGCCTAGTGGTTGGTCGCCTAGGTGGGGAAGGTAGCGGCAAAGGTTGGGTTTTGGTTTTGGAGCCTGCTGGCAGACGGGTAGGGATGGTCGACTAGGGTTTGAGGCGGGGGGGGGGGGGGGGGGGGGGCAGAAGGGTTAGGGAAGATGGTACTAGGGTTTGGGGAAGCAATGGAAGGGATGAGATTTAGGGTTTTGGGTGGGCTAGGGTTAGGGTTTAGGCCTAGGTCAGAAAAGAATTGGGCCACTTGTTGCTTCAACTCAAAAATTTGTTGTTTCAATTCTCGATCAATCTCCTCTTGTTGTCGTTAGAAAATTCTTGGAGCCATTGAAAAGTAGTGTATAATTTTGATAAAAATACAGCGATACACCAACATCAATATGCAGCGACACCCGCTCTGATACCAATTTGACGTAAACTACACGTCAAAAAGCTCCTAAAAATATCTAAACACTCTTTTAGAGAGAGATACTCTTTTCTATTCCAAATTCAAATACCCCCTCAAATGAGACTTACATTTGGGTATTTAAAGGGAACGAGTAGCTTAGGCCCTAAGCTAAGGCCCTAATTACAAAAATATCATTACTATTCCTTACCTCTAAATACTATAGTAAAACAAATGAAAATACAATAACAAAAGAAAATAAAATAATAAAATAAAATAAAATGACTAATAAAACCCTAAAATGGGGCTCATTTCCATCAATTTGTCACTGAGAGCATCCACAATGATGGAGAAAACGAGCACTTAAATTTGTAAACGTACAAACTGAGAGGTCTGCAATGGTGTAATGAAACGAACAAATTTTGTAGGAGAAAAGGCATTGAATTTGTAACTTCGCTGAATGGTTACGGAATTTGCAAATGTTCCTACGAACTTTATTTGTTCGTAGGAATTGATACGGACAAATAAAGTTCGTTGCAACATCAAATAACAAATTTATATTATAAATTTTAGTTCCTACAAACTATATTAGTTCGTAGGAATTTCCTACGAACTATATTAAGTCGTAAGAATTCCTACGAACTAATATAGTTCGTAAGAATCATATACCTCCAAAACTTACTTATATCACCATTGTAAGCAGTGTGACTAACGAAAGGTATTCTGACAGTTTTGAATTTGTAAACTTACGGAATAGAGCATCCACCATTGTGGATGCTCTGAAAGCGACATTTAGCGTCAAACCAATACTAAAATCTAAAAAATAATTATGGTAGTACTAAAATCCAATTTTGACCATAAAGCCAGAATCACCCTACATCTATCAGCAGAATTTCCCTTCTGCGTGGCTGAAACTTTCTTTATGGTTCATTCATTGAAATGTTCAGTTTAGTCTCAACTTGTCTCTGGTTATGAGTTTTGTTGCCTTTTTGGAATTCTAAAATACTAAATTCACATGTGAAGTTTAAGTTGGAGGAAATAGATGACATCTTGTTTTTTACACTCTTGCCTTGGCATTTGAGATTGTGTATCAATTTAACCATTTTAGATTACAAGAAAGCACAAAAACTTAAATCAAACGAGCAATGATTTTTGTTCTCCTGGCTACACTAAAGCGTGAACGGGCTTGGTGTCTTAGCGAGGATTGTTATAATTAAACTTTTGCGGGGGTATAATATTTGAAATTAATACAGCCACACTCACAGGAATGCTTGAAAAGAACGAAAAAAAGGAAATTCAGACAAGATGTGTGGGAATAAGAACAAAAATTCATTCCAAAAAACAAGCAAAGCTGTAGTTGACAACAAAAGTTGGCAGGAACGTGGCAATGAAATTGTTCACATGGACCAATAAGTACTTTGGAAAACTAATTTCACCAAAATATAAACAGCTTGGGAGCCAAGAAACAAGAAACAAGAAAAAGAAAGGGATAGCCACTTTGTTTTCTATTTGGAGAAAAAAAATGCGCACAATATCAAGTTCCTGCTAAAATATAATACAAAAAGGAAGTGTGAGAGATGAGAGGCTGCTTACCATTTAACTTTATTCTACTTTTGATCACTTCTCCCAAGCATCTTTGAGAACCAAGACAAACCCAGAGAGAGTAGTTGGTATATATTTGTTTGTTTAAAAGAAATGAAGCTGTTTCTATTTGGCACACCATTCTCTACCTCGACTTATTTCTGCCTCCGCAAGGCAAATACAAAAAATGTGTAAAACACGGTTGAAGCCACAAAGCATACCCCTAAGCTGACGCAAGCAGTTGTAGCACAAACATAGAGGTACCTGCCGAAATGACGCACCATTAATTTTTCTGTGAAACAAGCATTAATTCTCATTATTTAGTCATTTTGATTTTAGCCCCTATTTATGTGGGCTTACCTAGCCTAACACCCACGGTTTCACTTCTCAACCTTAAGCCCCCAAAATGACTGTTGACACAATTTGTAATTAGGATTTTTTAAGCTTATTTGAATTTGGCACCCATTTAATTGGTTATACCCAGTGTGACGCCCCGAGTTTTCATTTCTTGACCTTTGGCCCATGAAATGACTTTTTGATGTGTCAAAAAACATTTTACAAAGTGTTGCAAAAATTCATTTCAGGGGGTAAATGCCAAAAAGTGAAAACTTCCAGGGACCAAACTAGATGTGCTCAATTAAATGGGGGATAAAGTTGAAATTAACCCTTTTTCATAAGAATAATTAGGAGTTATTGTCAAGATATCCTCTACAATACAGCCTTGGGAGAATGGAGATGTTAAATTAATCTGAGTTCTAAAGGAAGAACAATTAGACTTACTTTGGAGAAAAGACGCTCCAAACAAACAAATGATTCCTCATTAGCAGTAGAACGATGGTGTATGCATTCAAAAGAATGGAATTCAAGCCCAATGGAACCAGACAAGGGAAGCCCAGAGTGCTCTTGAGAAGATGACCTAAATCCATATCCTGGGGATTCCTTAAAGAGACGGTGCTCTTAACAGAGATATACATCACCATGCTAAGAAGAGCTAACATGGGAGATGCATAAGTGATGATGAACATTAAGATGCCAGAAAGTAATGTTGAGTGGCTCGAGACACCCTGTCAATGATAACACAAATATTGTGAAAACTAAATAAATGTATATTATTGCAATATAAAGTATAATTAATCAATTAATTATGCCAAGTGAGGAGGAAGTACAATGAAAGCGCCAGCAACATCAATCGTAGCTAGTGTGTTGGTGTTACCAAGACCGAAATGGCCTTCCATTCCCAAAAAATAGAGAGCAGCAATCTGGAGAAGGTTGAATATAATATATAATTAGCAACTGCAGTTCAAAGGGATTAATCAAACCTTTGATAACCTAAACAGTGTTCAAAGGTATGAATATAATATATTATAGTTTAGATAACTAGTGTTCAAAGCATCAATAGAATACAGTGTAAGTTACAGTTTCATTATCTAAACTGTTGTGGGTCTCACATGAATACACCCTAAACTGTGAAATGTGTTGAACTGTTATCTACCCTGAAGTTTTAGGACAGTTAATCTGACTGACAATCTTAACCGCAGGTGGCTGTTAGAGAATTTCCCTTTAGATTTTAATAGTTTTTGTATCGTTTGTGTGCGTCTTATACAAACATGGATACTTATTCCAAATCAAGTATTATCAACCACCAGTACACTCCACAATGAACACATTCGACATATATTTTTTTTTCTTTTTTCTTCTCTATCTTCCTCACCCATACAATTTCCTGGCCCATTAAATCAAAATATTCACATGTTATATGTAAGATCGACAATATGGGAAGCACAGAACTTCTGAGGAGCATGTCCATGTCAACTCTAATACTTCATAGACACTCAGACATGAGTTCATTATTTCTTTATTAATATCTTGGGGTATCCAGGCCTTTTTGAGAACATGGTTAATCCCCAATTGTACATTTAAACCCTCTAATTCGCACACACCAAGACACACTATGGGAGGTCGCCCCAAAAGGATTTGAATTCTGGACATCCAGATTGTGAGGTAAGAGTCCTAGCCACTACACTATCTCCATGGGGTTACGAGTTCATTACTCTTTCAACATGTCCATAAATTAAAAATCAAATTCTTCATTGAAGACATGACCGATACTTCTGGAACACTCACCAAAAGAGTAATTGTATAATAAAGTATAGGTGAACAAAAATTGAAGACAATACTATAATTGATCTTTATGCTCGTAGATTTAGGCTCCATTTGGTTCACAAAGTAAAATATTTTTCACCTACTCGGGAGTTAGATTGTGTTCATTATTTTGTCAAAATCACATAATCATAGCATGTACACTATTTATAATTTTAGACAAACAGAATTTTAACTCTGAATAGATGGAAATATTTTTCACAATTTTACTTTTTACCCAGGGGAAAAGTACTTCAGCCCAATAATGTTATTTCTCTTCCTCTTTCTCCCTTCCATATTCTATCATCACTTTCTTTTTATCCACTCTTGACATTCCAAACATTCTGATATAAACCCAGAGGAAATTAACATACAAAAAAATCATTATGGAGCTCATTATTTCATATCATCTCTCTACACCTCTAAACAAAGTGGCGTGCGGCACAAAGAGTCCCCCTCGTGGGGGATTCTCTTTTTTTCAGCACGTCTATTTAATTTTTAGTACCTTGATGCGATGGCAAGTGTAACACCCTGTATTTTTTAGTATTTATTATTTAATTAATTTGGATAATTTTAAATTAGAAGTGTATCGTAATCTAATTGAATTAATTATTATGTGTTGATTAAAATATTCATCGGGAGCGTTCATGGTTAATATTTATGAAAAATAATTACTAAGTGAATAGTAAGATATTAATTTTACGTCCTAGCGAGCAAATAGTGACGTGGCGGTATTTTATCTCAACCGGGAGTCGGTATAGACTAATTGGGGACAAGATAGGACATTGTTGTAGGGTGACTCGGATGGTGATTTCGAGGTCACGATTGATTTCGGATGAGTCGAGATAGTTGGAGTAGAGTACCCGGGAGTAGTAATTGGGTCTCGAAGCATTTTTCGACATAACCTCGTCCTCATTTGGGCTTGGCGCATAAGCCTAATTTCGGGATTAACAATATTAAAACTAAATTATGGAGTTAGTGGCAGTCATAACTCAATTAGAAAACCCTAAATCTGTAGAGAAGAAAAGAGGGAGAAAGTGAGAAACTATTGGGAGCCAAAATTGAAGAGGAAATTGAGGTGCTTGTGTCATATTCATCTTCTACCTACACAAAAGGAATCAGACTCTACGAATCTAATCAGGCAAGTGGCTAAACTTGCTTTCAATCTAAATTGCAGTATTTCAATTCATATCATAGTGGGGGTGAGTGAGAATTCGCTTTGGGTGGGTTTTACACGAAAAAAGGGTTTTGGATGATTTAATCATGTTGTGTAGATTAAAGACTATATTGATGATGAAATGAAATTTCTTAATATAGGAAGCTGAACTATGTGAAAATCCCAATAGTCGTTGATAAATTTCGGGTTTTAGAATCGGATTTGAAAAGACAATAGAATGAGAATCGTGAAAACCCATTTCGGGAATTTATAACTGTTAATGTTAATCAATGATATTTAAGGGAACAATTTGTGATTAGAACTTGTTTAAGAGAGGGGTTGTATGTTGGGCATGGTTGAATTAAGTTTTGGGTTGAAGATGTAGAACTCGAGGGAATAACAATGGCAGAACAGAGCCGGAGTAAAAGACCTATTCGCATAGAATCGATTCGGTCCCGATGCCGAATCGACTCGGTCCCCAAGCCGAATCGATTCGGTTGCCCAGTTTTTGGGAAATTTTCCGTTTATGCCCTTAATTCACGATTAATTGTTGGGGAAAACTTTTGCGGTGTTTTAAAATATGAGGAAGGACATATTTAATTCAAGTTGGCTATAGTAAGGTAGTGGGTTAGCCAATTTGAGAGAAATTGAAGGCTAGGACTTTATGGACTTATTATGAAATTGAGAGAATTTCTGATATCGGGATGGAATTTTCGGGCAGAGTAAATAAACCCAAATTGTGAATCAGTATGATAAAGAAAAATTTGAGTCGGGAAGATAGACTCGGTTATTATAGGCTAGTGCCAGGAACGTTAGGCACGGGTTAGCCGGATTTAATTAATTTTAATTATATATATATACGGATAGTGTGATAGTATATATATATATATATATATATATATATATATATATATATATATGTTGGTGTGCTTATTATAAATATCGGTGTAGGCCTGTCAATGGGTGGGAGCCGGGTCGGGTTTATATATATGCAAATCCGTTTAATTGGGTCGTCATCGGGTCCGGGTCCAAGTCCGGGTCTTCATCGGGTCTATAATATTGGATCCAAATGTGGATCCGTTCGGGTCTTTGGGTCTCGGGTTCGGGTCCGGGTCTGGCCAAATATATACATTTATTTTATATTATCCCCCTTCTTTATTTTTTAATCTTAAATTAAAATATTTTGTAATGTATTATAGAATATTATTAGTATAAATAAAACATATATTATTTATATTTATTATATACATAAAGATTTATTTTTACATATATTACTTACATGTTATATTGATAAGATATATTTATAAATATATATAAATTTATAGTATATGTATATATATTTAAAAAATAATAATGCACACTCCGGGTCGGGTCTTCGGGTCCGGATCTTGTATAAGATCCAGACCCTACCTGTTTAATAAACGGGTCTTCGGGTCCAAAAAAATATGCTCAGACCCTATTATACGGATCAGGTCCGGGTCGGGTCCGGGCCAGAGCCGACCCATTGACATGCCTATATCGGTGTGAATGATATTTATAGGAATGCATACCCCTCTAGTGCTATCATAGTAGGTTGCGTAATGTGGGTGAATCCGCTGACTAGTGAATACAGGGAGGAGGGTCTAGTCCCCACGTCATATCGTCCGGTATTTTATTGTGTGATTTATCTTCAAGGTGAGACGTTTTGGGTATAATTCGGTCTCTCTCGAGGAAATATGACCACCTCCACTACGTTTGTGATATTTTTACCCAAGCTCGTGAGTGAGTCCGACTTGAGGTGACCGGGTTAGAGTGAGCATACCTGGAATATGATAGCATTTTAGAGAAAGGATCCGGTGAGTTATGACTCGGGAATGTGGATGTATTACTCGGGTTAGAGTGAGCATACCTGGAATATGATAGCATTTTAGAGAAAGCATACGCGACATGTGCGTGAATGTGGTAGTATACTAGTATGTATATAAATGAGTAGATAATTATATACGGGATTTATACAACAGTGTGGATGTATTTCTTACATAACTAGTGTGAAAGTTATACGATTAAAAAAAAGGTTTCCTATATAACTAGTGTGAACGTTATATGACTTGATATAGTTAAACTGATTAATAAGTTAATGAGTAGATAACTTAACAATCAAAGTAAGAATACTTGGGTTAGAGTAGTGCGATAGAAAGAAGTGTAACAAAACTAGTTAGGTGGGTAGCGTAACTAGTGAGGTTGAAGGCAAGCGTTAAGTGTGCACATTAGATGAGAGGTGATTTATACCTCAAGAGAGTGCGACACTAACTTAAATATGAAAAGAGTGCAGGCATATTTAATTAATTGCTAAATATTTTCAAAATGTTTTACTTGGGCGCTCACCCGTGTCAAAATCTTTTCCAAAATATTTTAGGTGTCCAGCCATAATGACGACCAGATTGAGAATTCTATCCTGAGATGCGTAGCTACAGCTCGTGTGGAAGTTACAGGACTTTGCTATAGACGCCTCGTTCATTTATTACTAGCGTAAGGACTTTATTTCAGTACTCTTTTGGGCATGTCGCCCTCGGAATTAGTATTCAGTTTATTTATTGAACTTTGTGTATCCAGTTTATTTCAATTATTGTTAAACCGATAGTTAATTCGGTCTTCTTTATTCATATTATTTATCTGTGTTGGATTCAGTTATCAGTTTGTGTGAATGGTTTAATTATTATTTATTTTCGCATGTTAATTAATGTAAGATAATATTTGGCACCGGTCTATTTAACTACTAGGTGGTTAGTAACTTTAAAAATGTTTTCGACAGTGATGCTAAGAATGAGCCATATGAGACTTAAAGTCTTATTTTGATAAAGGATTGGCCACCCGGTATTTTAATAGGCGGGGTTTCATAGCAAGTGCCTCGCTCAAGCTACGGTTGGTCTCGGGTTCAAGACATGGGAGCAGCCTCTCCATATATGGGGATAAGGCAAACCGATATCCGCCTCTCCAAGACCTTGCAGTTTAAGCGGGAGCCTTGAGCACTAAGTACGACCTTTTGTTTTACGACCTTTATCTTTTAGTTGGTCATTTAAGTGGGAAAGACTCCCAGCTTAACTAGGATACTTGCCCATCAAGTTTTAGGTAGTCTATAACATAGTTGTCAAATCGCGAATCGTATTGTGAATCGTTTACCCCCGAATCGTGAATCGAATCGGTCGAATCAGAATCAAATGATAAAAACGTAGTAAAACATATGTAAAGAGGATTTAACACTATAGAATTGGTAATTAAGCGTAATATGACAAAAAACTAATCGTAACACATGATAATATACCAAAATATATCACAAAAATGAACCGTAGCACATGTTCTCATTCAGTTTAAGCTTAAAAATGTAAAAAACAAAAATATATCATAAAACAACCTACATATTAATTTAAAACATTCTACATATTAATTTAGAACAATAAAATAAATACTAAGGTTAATTCAAAACAGTAAAACTGTAAAACAAATAATTCCAAAAATTTTAAACAGCCTACTTACTAAGATTAACAATATTAATTTAGAACAACCTACAAAATTACAACAAAATTAATTTAAAATAGTAAATCATATTAATTTAAAACAATAAAACAAATACTAAGATTAACTTTAAAACAATATTAATTTAAAATAATCTTCATATTAATTTAAAGCAACAAAAAAATATACCTTCAAAGATTTATAACAAATACAAAAGTTTTATAACAAAAAAAAAAGCAAAAGATAGAAGACACTCAGCCAAGAGAATAGACAAGAAAAGTCAGCTGATAATAACCGAGCCAAGAGAACATGTTTTTCTCCAAAACTCAGTATCTTAACGGTATTCTTTGTTGTTTGCTTCTTTTTTTATTTGTTTTATTAAAACACATGTATGGTTAAAAGGTTAAAAAATAAAAATAAAAAAAGTGAATCGAACCCGAATCGGAAGATTCGAATCGCGAATCGCCGATTCGATCCGATTCTTTAGACAATTGCGATTCTCAACTCGATTCGAATCGTTTTATGTGTGAATCAAATCGAATCGTACGATTCGAATCGCGAATCGTATAATTTTGACAACTATGCTCAATAAATAAAGCTCCAGGGCTCCCCCTTGCATTCACTTTTGCTATTAATGATATTTAGAATTCTCTGAGAATTGGAGTGATTTCTTATTTGGGTTAATCCATTGCGTTTCGCATCAAATTAGTATCAGAGTCAGGTTTGCTCTTGATAATCAAACCCTAATGTGTGTATTACACGTGTGTGTAAACCAAAACGCAAAAATGCATCCCAAAGCGACGAAACAATCCAAGGCCCAAGAATCTGCCATAAATTCTTTCTGACATGATAGCTTGAGTCGAAAGTATCCATCAACAGCAAAGTCACATCAATGAAAAATTCGAAAGAACGGGGTGATCCCGTGGCCCACACCATCACATCGAAGCAGCAAACAGCAAGGGGGGTGTTAGTCGAGGCGGAAGAAGGCAGTGGCGGCCTCCACGCGCCACATGGAGCCCCCACAAGGATGACAGCAGGTCGTGGGTGTCCGAACAAAGCGGCAGCCCCTCGGCGGCCACTCTGAGGCCTAACAGGCTGGTGGTGCGACTCAGCCCCATGGATCCACTGGGGGAATTTTTGATGAAATTTTTTAAAAAGCTCGGAAAGTTTTTGCAGGAAAATCGGTCTAAACAGCCCACGGAGACTTTCGAAACGACGTAAAGGAATCCGTTGATGTGTTTGATGCAAAAATGAGGACTTGGGAACGAGCCAGAGTGGAAAAGGCCTTGGGTAAACAACCGATGCACTCGGAGAAGGAGGTGATCCTTATTGAGGGCTTGCCCCCTCAAAACTTTGACAAACATCAGGAAAAGCGAGTTATATTCATTCAGCCCCGCAATCGGTGCCGTAAGGTTACAAAAAGTCTAAAGGACGTGTCACAACGAGTCTAAACAATTCAGCGTGGTCCGTTAAAATTGAGGGTAGACGGGGAGGAGACTGATGGAGAGGATGGTATTTTACTCACCCGTCGCTCGTGTACCCTGATGAGAGACCAATCAAAAGAATGGAGACTTACCGTGATGATTTACACCACGGTGTGAGGTATGGAGGTCAATCCCTCTACATTCCACCTCACGAACATGTGTCATGGGTGCGGGAACAAAGGGCATATGAATAACAATTGACTTTTAAAATGGCATTGGGTAACCCTAAGGAGATCAGACAGGACATGATGAGAACCCTGAAGATGTATTACGCGATGGGGGATTAACGGAGGACAGCCTTTAACACCTTGATTAGGTTGTTTGGCAAGGCCATGCACCATGGTTCAAAGTCAAGGCCGATACGACCGAGTTGACTAGGTATCGATGCCCATCGGTTCGATTTCGAGTTACGAGTTGAGTTTTCAATTATTGATGTGAATCGACCCTATATCGGTAATTTCTCGGTAGTATCGGTGATATAGCAGTATAATCGGCCCATATCGACGATATTGCAGTAGAATCGGCCCATATCGGTGATATCTCAATGGAATCGGCCCATATCGGCGATATCGTAATTGAATCGGCCCATATCGGCGATATCACAATAGTATCGGCCCATATCGGTGATATATCGACCGAGATGGTATAAGTTACTAAGAATCAATCTCTCTCTCTCTCTCTCATGTTGTGTTGGTAAGCGTGGTTCGAAATGCTAATTGTTTTTTTAATTTAGTGTGTTGTGTGGGGGGGTTATTTGGTCATCGTGTGGGTTTAATTTAGTGCGTTGTATATGTGCCAGTTTTTTTTTTTAAAGAACGCAAATGATCCAAATGTTATTTGTTATTATTTTTTATAATAATGTTCCCAATGTTATATTTTAATATGTTAGTATTTATAAAAAAAAAATGTAAATGTTATTCTTTTACAAATAAATATACAACTGTAATTATTGTAAAAATAATATTTGTATCCTCTTAACATTTGTAAAAATAATATTTGCATCATTCATGTAAAAATAACATTTGCAACACAAGTAAAAAAAAATATTTGCATCCTCTTCGTAAAAAAATAGCATTTCCATCAATTTAAAAAAAACATTTACAACCCAACAACAAAAAAAAAATAACATTTACATTCCTTTTATAAAAAAATAACATTTGCATCATTTTTTGTAAGAAAATAACATTTGCATCCTTTTTGTAAAAAACGATTGTAAAAAAATGTAGTGTTTTGTCCAAATCACTATTTGTATCATCTTTGTAAAAAAATAACAATACTAAAAAAGAAACATTTCTATCCTTTTTAGAAAAATATAACATACTTAAAAAACACATTTATATCCTCTTACTAAAAATAATACTAAGAATATAATAGTTGTATCCTCTTTGTAAAAAAAAAATATCCTCCTAATAAAAAAGTAACATTTGTTTTTCTTTGTAAAAACATAATATTTGTTATCCTCTGTGAAAAATAACATTGATTTATTATGAAATATTGAATCTGGCAAGTTCGCAGCACGTCAATATAATCAAATTGTACAATATTATGCATATTAAAGGATAGATTTAAACTTATCTGATTGGTCCACATTGTTAATCGTATTTTTTTTTAAATTTCTAGATTTTTTTCGAAATTTTTTGCGCTCACTAAATAGTGTATCTTTGCGTATCGCCCGATACCGCGACCGAATTGAAAATCGAGTGGCCAATACTGGGACCGATACCGAGACTTTGAACCATGCCATGCACGGTGATGTTCGAATAGATGTGAGTATGTTTGATGGAAAGATGGATCCCAACGCATTTATGGATTGGTTAAAGCGCGTGAAGTATTTCTTTAACTTAAAGGAATGGACTGTAGATGTGTAAGTAAGTAGCTGCTAAATTAGAGTGTTATGCCTTAGGGTGGTGGGATCAGTAGGTACATAATAGGACCACTGGTGACATGGACCCGATTACTTTATGGGAATACAAGACTTATGAGAGAGACATGTTTGCACGTGTTCAAGGACTCGAGCAGGGTAACATGTCCGTGAAACAATATTCAGAACAGTTCCAGTTACTTTGCAATTGGGCTAGATTGAAGGAGAAGACGGAAGAGCAAATCAGGTATTACATTCAGGAACTCTAGCTTAAATATCAGACTAGCTTAAATATCAAACAGGGCTAGGGCTACATCAAATTACTTCTTTAAGCCAAGCTATCGAGTATGCATGGAAGGTGGCGAACTACTTCAAAGTAGGAGCAACTATGGCGAGGGGTGGGACAGCTAGCAAACCACTTGATACAGAGACTGCAGCACCTGCTACACCACTTCAGTTACTAGTACTCCGAGAGTCCACTTCAAGTGCTATAATTGTGGAGTATCAGGGTATCGAGCTTCAGACGGTCCCAACAAGAAGAAGTCAACGTTGATTTTAAAATGTGAGGAAGAGATAAAGCCACCACCAGAGCATGCACGCAGAGGTTCTCACAGCACATATCCATGTACCACCGGAGAAGAACCGCATACCAATTTAGCACTCGGGTCGAGCTTTTCAAAGCAGGGGAGTGGCATGCCGCACAAAGAGTTCCCCTCGTGGGGGATTCTCCTTTTTTTCCCGGCACATATATATTTAAATTTTAGTAATTATCTTTTGGTTGGTCTGTTAAGTTGGAAAGACTCCTACTTTAACTAGGATACTTGCCCAACAAGTCTTAAGTAGTCTATAAATAAATCTCCAGGGCTCCCCCTTGTATTCACTTTTACTATTAATGATATTCGGAGTTTTCTGAGAATTAGAGTAATGTAAACTACACGTCAAAAAGCTCCTAAAAATATCTAATACACACTATAGAAAGAGAAATACTCTTTTCAATTTCAAAATTCAAGTTTATTTTTTAGAGAGGGATACTCTTTTCTAATTCAAAATTCAAGTTTACCCCAAATGAAGATTACAAGTGGGTATTTAAAGGGAAAGAGTAGCTTAGGCTCTAAGCCAAGGCCCTAATTACAAAAATTCCATTACTACTCCTTACCTCTAAATACAAAATGAAAAAAAATACAATAACAAAATAGAAGAAAATACAAAAGAAAATAAAATGACTAATAAAACCCTAAAATATGGCCCATTTCCATCACTCTTCCCCTCTTAAGACCAAGCTCGTCCTCGAGCGTCCAAAAAATTGGGGATTTGTGAGGAAATCCCAAAAATTGTGCCAAAAAATTGTGAGGGCCAAAACTTAATTCTCTGAAAATTGTGGGGTGCCGATCCCACAATCTTTCTTCTTTTCTTCTCTTCTTTACTTTTTTTCACCCAAACCAACCCTAAAAACTTCCACCCGGGTCAAAAACCATGGTTTTGGAGCAGTTAGATGGGTTTAGGGTTAGGTTGGGGAGCCCAGGTGGGTTCCGCACAGAGCTAGGGCAAAACCCTAGTTTTCCAAGGTCAATTAGGGGTCCAAAGGGCCGTGCGACCACCTGGGGTGGTCGAGGGGCAGGATGCGATCGAGTTTGGGTCGGGTTGGATTCAAATGGGGTTTTTTGGGGGTTGAGTCTACTAGGGTGTGGGTCGGGGGCAGAGGGGGGACTATTAGGGTGGTCGGCAGGTGGTTTCAAGCTGTTGGGGTGGTCGGCAGGGGTCATTTTTTGGGTAAGGGCAGAAGGTGGGGGGGGTTAGGGTTTCGGGATGGGAATGGAAGGTTAGGAGTAGGGCGACAAGGGTGGGGGTGACTTAGGGCAGCGGGGTGGCTGCTAGGGTGGGGAAGGGTGGTGGGAGGAAGACAAGAGTTAGGTCTTTGAATGGGTAGGCTAGGGTTTTGGATTTTGGAGGAGATGAGTTGGAAGAGAAGGTCAAATTTCTCGTTTAACTCTTGCCTCAACTCCTGAATCTCTTCAATTTGTGGCTTGGATTTTTTTGGAGCCATCGAAAGTAGCGTACGATTTTTTTGATAAAAAATAAACACCGATACACCAACATCAATGTGGAGCGAAACCCACTCTGATACCAATTTGAAGTAAACTACACATCAAAAGGCTCCTAAAAATATCTAACACACTTTAGAGAGAGACTCTTTTCTAGTTCAAAATTCAAGTTTTTTTTAGAGAAATATTCTTTTTTATTTTAAAATTCAAGTTTACCCAAATGAGGCTTACAAGTAGGTATTTAAAGGGAAGGAGTAGCTTAGATCATAAGGTAAGGCCCTAATTATAAAAATGCCATTACTACTCCTTACCTGTAAATACAAAAGGAAAATAATAATACAATAATAAAATAGAAGAAAATACAAAAGAAAATAAAATGACTAATAAAACCCTAAAATAGTACCCATTTCCATCATAAAGTGATTTATTATTTGTGTTATTCCACTGCGTTTCACATCACAAAGTGCAATGTCCTCCCAAATGCGAGAGTCACTCAATATTTAGGGTATACGGGAATAATGGGGAAGGTTCTAGATTAAGATGATGTCATAGGTGATGTCACGGAAGACATGACATCAGATTAATCTAGAACCCGCAAAAAATATCTATGAAGATATTTATGAAGAAAAGTACAATATTGTCCCTCATTCCTCATGCTCCCGCACTATGAAGCACAAGCACTCTCCCGGAAGCCACGAGTCAGCTTTGACACGAGTCCGACACGTTGCCGACACACCGGGACATGTTGAGACATGTTTGGATACGTTGCTGACACGCTGGGACACGTAAAAGAACACTTTTTTATTTTTAAATTTCTTTTCTTATGTGATTATGATTCTGCCTTATTTATGATTTTTAATGTTAAAAGTGTGTTTGAATTTTGTTTTATATGGTCCATTTTCATAATTTCATGTTAAGAAAGCTCTAATAATGTATTTTATGGAAAAAAAAATCTGTTTTATTTTATTAATATATATATTTAAATATATATTATATATTTTAACATATATTATATATTATACGTATCCTAGCGTGTCGTATCCTAGTTTTCGAAAAAATCACGTGTCGCGTGTCGTGTCGAAACGCGTATTACATGTCGAGTCCGTAATTCATAGCTCCCGCATCAATAAACTAACTACAAGTACATTAAATATCTTACTCTGAGGAACGTATCGATCCAATTTTCTTATTAGAGCAAGAAGTTGTTACAACTAACCTCAACCCACTGCTTAACATGTGGACCACTATTGAAAGAACACCACATGCTAGCCAGAATTTGGACTAGAAACAATAACACAGGCATTGAATTTATGGGTTGTTGCAGCAACAGCTGTAGAAGACACCAACAGAATATGTATCCCCATCCAATCACATAGGTAGAATCTCCTATCCCCACGTGCAGATTCTTGCTTTGAACAGTCATAACCCATGGTAATGTAATAACAGTCCCCGCAATAAAAATACCAAGAAATGCATAAATTATCTGTGCCACTAGAGTAGCACCATATCCAGATGCTGCAAAATCACTGTCGTGATATTGAATGATATGTTGCAGAACCAACAATCCCGGAAACAAAAAGATAAACCCAACCACCATGATGAAATTCCTCTTTGACCTTAACAGAGAAAGAGTATATAAGCTAAAACTGATAACAATGAGCAAAGAGACCAGCTGGACTGATTTTATACGAGCACTTCCTCCCTTTTCAAGCCACTTTGAAATGTCAGGAAGATGAGTCCAGTTAACACCACCTTGATGCCAGCCTCTCAAAATCCTTCCAGAAATGAGAATAACAATAATAGAACACATCTGAATATAACTTTGTGAAATTTGTATGGTCCCCCCAGTAATGGACTGAAGTGCTTTACGCAGTAACACAAAATAAAACGATGATGTCAGAAAATGCCATATATATTGTTCTTCTTCGACCAGAGAACTGGATCCCATACTCAAAACAAGGATTAAGATAATAGCCAGAATAAAAGTTTCATCAAAATGCCACTTGTTTATGTTGTTTACGTCATCCTGGTGGTGTAGTTCCTGGCTCAATCGGAAAAGAAGGCCCAAAAATATCAAACATGACAGAAGCATCATTGTAACTCCGGAAGCAAGTAGAGGGAAAGGTTTCTGCAATATAATAAAATAGTAATTAATAGGGAAAAGAAAGGAACATAAAAAATTATTCGAGGACAAACAATTTATACCTTGTTTTGTTATCCATTTTGCAGGAAGAACAAAAGAAACTATGTTGGAAATTAATTATTAAGTCCGAAATTAATTTTTAATTTCAATTTTATTAAATTCCGAAATTATGAATTTCCCAATTATGTGGTCTTGATAATTATCAAATAATTAATTAGGCACGTGATAAATACAAATGATAATGGATTGGGTTAATCTTATCCGTTAGTCACATGATTGTTGGTGGCATTAGTGGAAGACATGAAAAAGAGTCCCACCTTGACTAGGATTTTGGCCCTCTTCCCCTTATAAATAGAGAAGTCCTACACCATCTAGGATCATCTCATAACACACCATCTCAAAGGTGGCAGAGAAAATCCAAAATTCCCCTTATTCGTATTTTCTCATAAAAATTATGGGCATACAAGAAGACAATTTATAGGTTGTTATTCAAGGGACTCAAATGAGCTTTTAATAGGAGCATTCGAGTCACTTTATTCCAATCAACTGCAATATACAAAGATTTGTTCTTCAATCATAGTTATACAGAACAATTAATTTTCTGAAAACATGAAGATCCAAGATCTTTTTATTAAGAACAATTGTATGAAGAACAATTGTATGTTAAAGTTTAATTATATTAATGTATTCATGATTAATATTAAGGTGTTCTTAAGAATGATTTTATATGTGGTATCTGAGCGTATTGTTTAAGATCTCATGATTTTCCTTATTGATGTTTGTCTATAATGCCTGAGACTTTCTGCAACGTTTTAATTTATGTCATTGAATCTGCTCTTAAAGTATGTCTGAAACTTTCTGTAACATTTTTTTCCTGTCGCCAATACTCACTCGTTAGAATGAAATGTCAAAACTTACTCGAAATTTTACGAAACTGACATGGTCGACTGGAAACGTCGAAATAAACAAAACCCATTATATACAATGAACACCACCTTACTTTTGCGTTTCGACGTCGTTAAGGCCCTTAAAATTGCGTTTTTGCCATTTTTGGTAATAATGTTGACGTCAATATCTCACTCCAGAAAATTGATTTTTAAATTCCGCAAATTGTTTTGAGATCCTGGAGTAATTATCTACATCCCTGTGGTGCTAACTTGAATTTTCTATTTTTGACAAAAATTACGATTTTCCCAAATACTATGTATTTTTTTCATCACGAGGGTTGTTTTTTATGTTCATGGTTGTTCTAATATTCATGTTATGTATTATTTGGTATTGATGAAAGGGTTCAATATAAAATTTTGAATATTGGATGTATGATTATGTGTTTGACAATAACATTTCGATAAATTAGGTTATTGTGCATAATCTTTATTTGGTAGCCCAAAGGTCCTAATGTAATTATGAATTGATGTTTCGACAATAATATTTATATGATGTTGGATGGGGAAGACATGAAAGTGTCTTAATCTATAATTGTAAATATTAGATTATTGTTTATGCATCTATATTTGGACCATTAATTATACATTAAGTTTTGAGTATAATATTTTTAGGGGCATTGATTTTACATAAATAATGTTTACGACTTCCAGAAAAAAAAATTTGAATTCCGTCGAATGTATTGAGATCCTGGAGTAATTTTCTACAATTTCATGATGCTAACTCATTTTTTTGAAAAATTTAGGTTTCCCCATATTTCATGTATGTTTTATCTAGAACTCTGATAAAACCTTGTTCTAATGATTCTATTTTAGTTGAATATTCGTGCCAAACACAGGCCAACATATTTCATATGGTAGGATATTAGACTTGCGTTATTGTTAATATTCATATTTTGATGAGTCTCGTACCATACACAGGCCAATGATTCATACAGTTGAATATCATGATATTCGTGTTCTAATGAGTCACGTAGGGCTGGCAATTTTTGACACGATAACCCGTTTATGGTAATAACCCGAAATGACTCGAACATGACACGATTAGCTTGTATAGATTTAAGAGTACCCAAAACTTATACTGAAATTAAAATCAACGCGACCCGAAAATGACACGACTAACCCGAATTGCCACCCCTAGAGTCACGTGCCAAACACAGGCCAACGATTCATGTGGTTGAAAATCTTGAGACTCATAAATAGGTATTCATTCAGTTTAATCAAATGCCAAATACAGGCCAAGATTACTTGTGAAGTAACTCCTAGTCATTTCAGATTATCCTAATGTTTGTTATAAGGTTAAATTGAAGCGCAACACATGCTGAAATTTGAATCAAATAAACATTGGAATTTTTGTAAATATTAAATAATTGACATCAATGTTATATAGTCATATTTACATATGCCACTAGTATCATAATTGTGATTATAACTGTATTGTGCATTAGTATGACCATTAATGATTTGGGTCAATATTTTTGATTTGTTACTCATACATAAGTGATGAAGCGAAAGTAAATGATTCATGTTTTTCATTTACTATTATTTATGTAATATCTCATGCAAACTCTTTGTCTATTTGATTTTCACATTACGTCTAGTTTTTCGTGAATTTCAAATTAAGGAATAGACAATGACATAATTTATTCATGTATTACGGGTATTTTAAACATATATGTGTATCTCTAATATTTATATAATATAAGGTTTGGTGTTCATTAAAGTGCCCTATTCCAAAAGATATAAATATTGGACTAATGCATTAATATCATGCATATTTTGGTTGCCTACGAGTCCATGTATGATATTGAATGCTAGGATGATGACACTTTATGATGTTGCATACATATTAATGTTTATTCAATCGTTGTGATTCGGAAGCCTACAAGTCCAATTACAATAATTGAACAAAATGTAAGTGGTGATATATATTTTGGAAAGGTAATAATGGTCGTCAAACGCAGATGCCACAGTTTCTTTCATCATGATATCACCAATTAAGTTTATGAAAAACATAAACATGAATAATTTAGTTTATTACTCATGCGATATTTAATGAACACAAGTGAAAAACTTATTGACTTGTGTATGTAAGTCATTACTTAATGTAATATTCATATTATGAAATATTTGGTAGTCACCACAGTGACCCGACTAGAATGGCAATGAATATTAAATGTAAAGTTATTAATGATGCTTATAAAGATATTAATGGGGTATATTGAGTTCATTTCTTCAAGCAAGGTTATTCCTTACCGGGAATCGATTTTTAGTGATTGAATGAACATCATAGATCACATACATTATTATAGTATGTGAAAATAAGTTGTCCACAAATATCGTGTACATCTAGTGAAATAACATTATACCCAATCTAGAAGCATCATATAATCGATATTTCACGGTTACTACTGAAGAAAACTCACGGTTATGCACTCAATTTATTATGATGTTATTGATGGGTGTGTTGTTAAATTAAAGCATTAATGAAGTGAGCAATTTATCTCATTATCTTATCATATTATTGTATCCCATTTTGTTTCTCTAAAAATTTCATATATTTTTTGGTTAAACAAATTAAGTTGTTTACATGTTGCACACTCAGACTAATAATGATAGAGATAATATGTATCTTTTATGATTTGAAACGAGTTTTCATCTTAGTAGAAATTGCAAGTTATACTTACTGTGTTATAGAAAGTAGTTACTTTTGATACAAGGATTTCTTACAAAACAAACTAGAAATGCTAATAAGATTCTTTTCTTTTGTTCTTGGGAAATCAAATCGCCATTTATTTTTTATATAAATTCTCAAATTTTAATTTTCTTGCAAAATGCTTGTCTACACTTGATCGTGAGGGATATGTTCTAAAGAATCTTTTGATGTATATTTTTCAAAGGTTTTGGTATTACTTTTTATGTTTTGTATAAAATACAGTTTGGACAGATTTCTTTTAAAGATTGTTTTGATCATGCATCATAATAGTAAACTTATTGATTAAACTCATTAATCTTGTACAAAATTAAATCTAGACTCCCTTTAATAATTTTCGTGGACAAGATTTTTGTAATATCTCTTATAAATCTTGATAGTCGAGTTGTGCTCTTAAGGTATTACGATGTCTAATATAAGGATGACCTATGTGGCCCAAGTGGGAGATTATGAGAAACTTTTCTTAAAGTGAACCTACATGGATCATATAATTGTCATTGACACGTATTTATTGCATTAAAGAAAATCAAAATGTCAAATTCATTATGAATGGTGAAATTAGTGGTAGTAGAAAATCATGAAAATGGTTATAAAGGAAGGTATGATACTTATCCCATTGCCGATAACTTTCTTGAATACTTGTTCTTTTAGTTGTTAGATTGTCTAAACAACAAAGAACAAATAAATTATCAACCACTAAATGATAGTATTGTCACTGTGAGAGAAATGTAGATAAAATCATAAGGAATAGTATTAAGAATATCCTAAAAGATCTACTATCCTGAATGATTATGTGGTGTATCTGCATGAACATGATTTTGAAGTAGGGATAAATAATGAACTGGTTTTATTTTTCACAAGTCATAAGTAGTGAAACTAATGGACTACAACTAACTTTAGAATCTTGTTGAATTACATAATTGATGCACTAAAGTCGGGTATGAGGGGGTCGTCAAGACCAAACGCGACACTTACGGTAATTAAACGAGATAAAGTTGAATTGTGGTAAAATATTTCACCATTAACGAAGAAAAGGTTATAAATAAACCTTCTCAATTATATGAAAGGACATGGAATTCTTATTGACATTAGTAGCTCATTACGATTGACAGTTACAATAAGTAGATGTGAAAATTACTTTTGGAGTTGAATAAACTATGTGTATATGTTTAAGAGATCATTGTATAAACGTAAGTTTCCCGCATGACGTATTTTAAGAAATAATATCATTTTTTTTATCGTTGTACATTTGTATATACCTTAAGATCAGTGGGAGTAAGTTTATATATTTTCTCCATATACAAGCACGGATTAGAAAGTAGAGAATCAAAATAACTTTATATGGGTTTAAGAGTAGTGTATGAAGCAATGAGATACTTAAAAGACTATATGCACACATTTATGATGTATGTGTACATTTAAATATGAACAATTATTGTGACTCAGATTTACTAGTTGTACGGATGGTATGAAGTTCACTCTTGCTCAAGTATATTTGTTTTGGTTTATCAACCAATATAATGAAGGAGTACAACACAATTCATCCATTAACTATTGTGAAAGTTGAGTTTGTAGCATGCTTGATGCTATAGCTTCTGTATTTTGGCAGCGTGACATCATTTCGGGACTTGGAGTTGTCGACACTATTATCAAGCCGCTGAAATATTATAATATTATCGCTGCAATCTTCTTTATGAAAAAATGTTAGGTATTCCTAAAGTAACTAAGCACATTGAATGAAATACCTATTAGTGAAAGAAGAAATTCAGAAACAAAGAGTGTCAATTGATCACAATAGTACGAGTAATAACATAGCAGATCCTCTTACGAAAGGACCATCTCCAAAGACCTTATGGAACGTGTCAAAAAGATGGGTCTCGATTAGTAAGATTATGATTGCTATTTGGCTTAGTTGTTTGACACTATTACTTGAATTCAATAAAAATGTTTCTGATTTCAATTATTTATGTCTTTTGTGAATGCATGCATATGATTATGAATTATTGTTGACAGAAAGTCCTCATTCAAAAGGACATTATGTGGCCATTATGATACCCAATATTAAAGGCTTAATTAAATGAATCGTTAGTGTTGTGGTGCATTGAAGGAACCATGCTCTTGAATAGCATGGAACCGCCATGACTCGCATCCGTGAATTGATTGATTTAAGCAAACTATATTTATCAGTTATTGTACACCTTATGGTATCTAATAATTATGAGGATTATTAAGACCAAGTGGGAGACTGTTGGAAATTAATAATTAAGTTCGAAATTAATTTTTAATTTCAATTTTATTAAATTATGAAATTATGAATTTTCCAATTATGTGGTCTTGATAAATATCTGATAATTAATTATGCATGTGATAAATACAAATAATAAAGGATTGGGTTAATCTTCTCCGTTAGTCACATGATGGTTAGTGACATTAGTGGGAGACTTGAAAAAGAGTCCCACCTTGACTCGGATTTCAGACCTCTTCCCCTTATAAATAGAGAAGTCCTACGCCATCTAGGATCATCTCATAACACACTATTTCTAAGGTGGGAGAGAAAATCCGAAATTCCTCTTATTCGTATTTTCTCATAAAAATTCTGGGAATACAAGAAGACAATTTATGGGTAGTTATTCAAGGGATTCAAATGAGCTTTTAATAGGAGCGTTCGAGTCACTTTATTCCAATCAACTGCAATGGACAAAGGTTTGTTCTTCAATCATAGTTATATAGAACAATTAATTTTGTGAAAACATGAAGATCCAAGATCCTTTTATTAAGAACAATTGTATGTTAAAGTTTAATCATATTAATGTATTCCCAGTTAATATGTTCTTAAGAATGATTTTATAAACTACTCTAGTCATCATTTCATGGAAAATAATCAAACTAGTAACTAGTGCAACAAAGATACACTTACATCAGTTGCTCTGTGTGATAACCACTCGCTCGTGATTCTTAGAAACTCATGGTATGCTGAAACAGTGCTGCTATATTCATCTCTAGTGTTAGACCTATTGGCATAATTTAAGAAGACAGCAACACAAGGATTCAGCTTTTTTTTCTCTTGGTGAACATGTTTCAATTTTTAAAATTGAATAGAATCATGTATGAAGTACCTGGAGACTTTCTTAGACTTCCAGGATTGGTGAAGCGATGCAGCCTTTAAATATAAGCAACAAAACATCTCCACACTACCGTCGCATTTAACAGTCCCAGATCCGAGATCATTATTAATCTCACCACATGAGAAAATTTCACATGATAAATCAGGTAACTGTGCTTGAAGTAGCCTAAGTAACTGCCAGGAATTCAACTCCAATGCTCTTAGCTGTTGGTCATCTATAATACACAAGCAGAATGAGAAGAAGCTGGAAAAAACTATGAAGCGTCATATAGCATAAACAAGATTAAAAGGTGCTATCGACATTTTGCATGCGGGTTTTTGTTATGATACATTATTAACTAATCGATCCTATGGTAATTAAGTTGTAAGATCTTGCAGCAATGAAATTATTACCTATCCTTTGGATTGTTTGGTTGGAAAGAAACAACAAAATATTTTAGGACAAGATGAAGTGAAGCCTTTGTGGGAAAGAGTCAAATACTTTGCTTCTTTATATCAAAATACCATTTTTTTTAAGACTTTCAAACTGGATGAGAGTTGTGAGTTTATGGTGATTAAGATCTTTTATTTTTCTCTCGAGGCAAAGTTAGTCCCCCACGTTCTATGTATCATGCCTTTTATTTTAATTTAAAAAATATTTTTCTATTCCATAATAAAGGCAAATGAAACCTTGCTTCCTCATATGTAATAGGAATATACTATATATAGCCACAATGTTACGAGTTCGCGGCGACAATTATTATTAGTTTTTTAATATGAGTATAAGTTTGTGGTTCATTAAACATATTAGCTTAATATGGGAACCATTGGACTCCTCTAACTCATATCAATAGGTATAATCTAATGCAACTATATGTAAATGTTTGTTTAAGCCTTACAACCACAACTTCCATTAGATCATAAATGACCGGTTCTAATTTCATCAATAGACTCGTGTCACATCCCTTTTGGTCTTCCTCGTACCCTTGTAGTGGGTTAAACTTATGCAACACTACTTCTCTTGTAAATACATAAATGAGTTTGTATAGAACATGAGTATACCATCTCAAACAACTCTCTTTATGTCCTAATGCACCTCTATCGTCTCATTGAGATATTCAATTCTTGTTCTATCTTATCTTGCCATTCATTTGTCTCTTATAGTTGCATCATAGAATTCTCCACCATCAATAGTCTATGGTGTGAGCCAGTAAGACAAACTTTAGAAGCAATATGGTGTATAAGAGCATCTCGAAAGGAGCATGCATAATGCCAAAAAGGAATTATACATGCTGAAACCAACAAAATAAGGGCTCTCGCCGCTAAGGCATTATGTCAAAATGAAATCATTTTTGGCAAATGTTCTGCCAAAATGGATACCCATTTGCCTGTTAGCCTTGCACAAAACTAGTAGACGCGAGGCACCTGGTGCCGCGAGAGGACTTCTGCCAATTATTTTTGTTATTTTTCCAATCCACGCGGAACTTGAAGTGCCCCAGGGGCTCTCTCGCGGCATTTCAAGTGGCGCGCCACTGACATAATTTACCTTTACGTCTGGAGCATTTCTTGTTTTTGCTCATTGGCATTCTATCAAAATGCAAATTTGATCAATGTGTCAAGGCTTATACCCGTCACGGCTTGAAATGATCTAACTAACCCTATAGTCTCTATCTCATCCTCTCTCTCACTCTAGTCCATACCCAATCATCAATATTATAACACTTGCAATAAATAACAGTATGTGAAAGCAAACACGGGCATAAGATAAAATCATAACAATAAGAGAGGAACCCTCCTCAAAATTAATGATCGATCTCATATAATAAACTAAATAAATTTACCACAAGTATTTTTTTACAAATATGTAATGAGGCATGCAGCTTGAAACCTGCACCTCCCACTTTAGGGAGGATAGCAGACATTACTGTCACTCAGTAAGCAACTGGCGATATAGAATATTCAAATTGAAAAGCTTTGATTAGATGAGATGATGTGTAGTGGGTAGTGGAAGCGTATTAATTACACTACATAACAACAATAATGATAAAATAGAGCAATCTCTCACTCTAATTCTAAAAATCAAGTTCCCAATACAAATGAGGGTCAAAGGCCTTATTTGTAGGGTGAGGTCAGCTTGCTAGACAAGCTCACCCTAAAAGCTAAAAGACTAAAAATGACAAAATAAACAAAAGACAAAAATAACCCTTAGCTATACTTGGAGACCGAGTAAAGACCCTAAAATGACTAAATTACTAAAATACCCTAATAACCTAGAATATTAGAAAGGAATATTCATATATTTTACTAATAAAAATAAAATAAAATACAATTAAAAATTAAAATTTCTTTTGGTTTCATCTCCTTGCGCCATGTGTCATCAATATACATCACTCTCCCCTCCTTCGAAAAAGCTCATCCTTGAGCGTGAGGGGGAAAGTGTCAACGCCCGTTCCAAACAAACAAATACTTTGAAAATATTTTTTTTAACTTTTATTGAGGTTGAAAAAGAAATTTTCTGAAATATTTGGGGCTCAAATAAAATATTTTTCAACATTTTAAAAATTAGGGCTGCCCAAATTTTTCCGCACCAATAAAATCAATTTTTGGAACATTACCCTCCAATCCAAGTAGTTTGTCTCTTAAAAATAGGCCACGATCATTATCAAACAATGACCACTTGGGCCGCCCAAACTCCTCAATAGTGTCATAGCCACATCTTGTACTTATAAGGCCCAACTCAACAAAGGAAACTCTAGCTCTCTCTTTCTTTTCACAAACCCTAGCAGTCACCCCACCCTACCCAATCACTTTAGAAGCTGTCGGAGGTTGGTTGGCCACCTTTTATGGCCGGAGGTCATCACCTGAGCTCGAGAAGAGGGTCGTCGAAAGGGCTACTCACGGTCCTACAGTGAGGGAATCCACCGGCCGAGCACTGCTGTTGTGGTTGGAGGCGTCGGATCTTGAACGGAGAGGCCTTGACTGGGTGCGCAAGGCTCCGGCAACACCAAGTTTGGACCGGCGACCTCAACGGCTCATCGGAAGCTTGATTGGAGTGGCTCCCGGTAGCTTGGGTTGCAGGGGTTTGTGGCCGTGTGGAGGCAAGCTCAAATCTGACCCGAGGTGGGTCGTTTGAAGGTGTAAAGGGGTCCGAAGGGATTATGGTCGTCGGCTGAAGGTTTTCGGTGGCGGAACTGGCAGGGGGACATAAGATCAGCTCCGGCAAGGGTGAACAAAGGTTTTTTGTTGATTGGTGTTTTTTTTCTTTTTTTCTTTTTTTTTTTTTTTGGGGGGGGGGGGGGGGGGGGGGGGGTGTGGTACATCTGAGTACGGGGGTTAGTTGTAGTCATTCTTTCACTTTTTGCTTGTAATCTTGTATTGTAGTACAAAAATTTGGAAACAAGGGGCTGTGACCCGGTAGTGCTCCTCCATAGCGACTTCTCGCCCTTTGAGTTGAGGAAATCCATTCGTCATAACAATTCTTCATCGAATAGTTGATCAATTTTTGGAGTTTCAATCAAAAATTCGGCTGCCATAGGAACATTTATTAGCCAAAACACCCTCTTAGCCGAACGGTTGTTCCGAGTCGAAACCATAACTCGGACTTCGTACGCAACTTAATACACGAACACACCAGGAGCGAATATGGCTCTAATACCAATTTGATGTGTAGTGGATAGCGGAAGCCTATTAATTACTCTATACAATAATAATGATAAAATATAGGAAACTCTCACTCTAATTCTTCAGATAAAAAGGATTTCGGTTATAGTTTTCCGTGCGATGGCCAGGGACGAGGCGGGTACTTGTGATATTTCGGCTTGGGACGCATTTTATTTGGCAGTTTTTTGGATGTTAAATACTATCGGATGGGTTACTTTTTATTGGCATTGGAAGCATATCACATTATGGCAGGGTAACGTTTCGCAGTTTAATTAATCTTCCACTTATTTGATGGGTTGGTTAAGAGATTATTTATGGTTAAACTCTTCACAACTTATCAATGGATATAACCCTTTTGGTAGGAATAGTTTATCAAGGCTTGTTCTTCATTTCTAACAGTCAAGCTCTCAATACAAATGAGAGTCAAAGGCCTTATTTATAGAGTGAGGTTTGCTTGCTAAACAAGCTAACTCTAAAAGCTAGAAGACCTAAAAAAAATAAAAAGACAAAATAAACAAAAGACAAAAATAACCCTTGGCTATACTTGGAAACCAAGTAAAGACCCTAAAATGACTAAATTACTAAAATACCCTAACTTAGAATATTCCAAAGGAATATTCATTTATTTTACTAATAGAAATAAAATAAAATACAATTAGAAATTAAAATTTCTTTCGATTCCACCTCCTTGCACCACGTGTCATCAATATACATCATGAGGCATGAGTAATTTAAATTCAAATTACTATTTCACAAGGTGTATATATATATATATGTTTCGATCTCGTTGCATGAAATAGATCAACACATCCATATGAAAGACTCTACTCAAAAGTCTTAGAGGGGTAATAAAAATAAGTCTAAATAGTTGCCTTTCTTAATGATTATTTGCTGTGTTTTTCTACACAATTCATGAGAATTCTTCATTTCCTCTCTGCTGCCTTTCATCCTATTATCATATAATTACAAGATAAAAACTCAACTCAACAACTCAACAAAGCCTTTTTCCAATTATTTGGGGTCGACTACAATTACAAGATAAAAACTAAACAACAAATCAAACCTGTCAAAGAGTTGAATGTTTCTGTGATAAGGATGCCGGCATTATTTTTAGGAACTGGCACACCAAAAAGAAGAGCTAACGTTGGAGCAATGTCAACCTGGATCATCAGAATAAGAGGCAAGTGACAATAAGACAACCACCTCAATTCCCACATAAAATTCTCTGCTGGCAGGTCAAAGGTATGCTAGAAAGACTAGTATGCAACTAAAAAGATTTGACGGAAATTCTTGAAGAGACAATAGAAACATAATGAACATAAACGACAGATGCATAACCTTGAATTGATTTCATGACATGGCTGCTAGCCTGCCACACACAGCTTAGTCTCTGATATAACCCAAAAAAGTATAATGTCCATGATATAATACTAGTACTCGTTGGTACTACATTTTCATCATCAATAAAGAAAACTTTTTCTGCTGAGGATTTTGTGGTTAATTCGATAGTTATACAATAGTTGCACATAACTAGTTTCGATCATTTCTTCCACATATATTCTCAAATTAATTAAATAATTAATTAGGGTATTTCGACCCCATACTAATTAATATATTCATATTTAGTATTTCTACAATGTAGTGTAGGTAAACTGATTATTGTAGGTGATTGTCCCTAGTGGTTTAGAGGCAGTTCTGTTGCTACCAGCTTCTTTGTTTGTAATCTATTGTACATAAAAATGAAATTTATGTCTATTTAATTTGTAGTACATAACACAATTTATATCAGTGTTCTAAAAGGCTAGGCTTGAGGCTTGGGAGAAAACCCCGCCTTAAGCCTTTTACGCCTTATTCTTGGTAAAGGGCTTAAGGCGCACTTTTTTTTAAAACAAAAACGCTTTAGTGAAACGATATCACCCTTTAAAGACTTTTTTTTAAAAATCGGACTAATATCTCATTCAAAACAATCAAAAGACAAATGATATCCCAAACCTCTCATCCAAAAAAACGGGCGTTTTTTATTTTTGTTTTTTTTCTTAGTATTACTGTTCTAAAAAACCCGCCTAGGGTTGATGCTTGGGAGAAACACACCGCCTTAAGCCTTTTACGCCTTATTCTTGGTAAAACCCTTAAGGCTCACTTTTTTCTAAAAACAACGCTTTAGTGAAACGATATCACCTTTTAACGATTTTTTTTACTAACCGGACCATTATCTCATCCAAAATAATCAAATAGTATTTTAATTTGCCTATATTCAGACATATTTTTATGATATGTACAATTTTAGTATTTTAATAGCCTTGTTATTGTTAAAAAATATTAAAATATATTAAGAAGGCTTAAACGCCTTTTCATGCCTAAGGCCCGCCTAGGTTTCTAAGGCTTAAGGTTTGGCCTCCACGCCTCAATCACCCCCCGCGTTTTTTAGAACCTTGAAAAAAATAGTATTTTAGTTTGCATATATTCAGACATATTTTAAGGGATGTACCATTTTAGTATTTTTAATAGTTTTGTTATAGTTAAAAATGTAAAAATATATTAAATAATGCCTAAATGCCTTTTCACGCCTTTTTACGCCTAAGGCCCGCCTAAGCTTCTAAGGCTTGGCCTCGACGCCTCGGACACGCCCCGCGTTTTTTAGAACATTGATTTATATAGACACTACGATAATATTTTCAAGCTTATTGTACTGAAAGTGTTTGTGGATCTAACTCCATCCTCGTACCTCCATATAGATTATAAAAATCCTCAATTCAAAACAATGTTCTATCAAATGCTTACAGAAAAGCTACTAAATTGGATCAATGGTGAAAAAATATGAAGTATGAAGTGAGTTCAATAAAAACCACTTGTGCGTCCTTGTGGGAAAACCGGCTGCAATTGTGCTATAATTGTATACGATGGCAAGTAGCATCTGCCTGGTATGTGTAGCTGCAGTCAAAATATGGTTTGCCAGAAACCCAATGGGTCGTCTGCTGCTTTGAATTTTTCTATTTTTCAGTAGCAGCTTTCTTTTTACGTAGTTTTTATAATTGTGTGGACTTCTAGTCTACTTAATCTTTTAGTTTAATACAACTCTTCATTAATAAAAATATATAGTTTCTGATCAAAAAATAAAGGGTCAATTTAGACTTGACCGCAGTTTGCTAAGCCGTATTTAGAATTAACCCCAATTTTTTTATTTATTTAGCCCCCATCCCAAAATCAGTTATTCCGAGGGCTGTAAAATTTAGCCATGTTCTTCCCAAAATACCCTCGCAACTCTCTGTCGCATGTCACAAAATTTAAGAAAATTAATTTTAAAATCGGAAAATTTAAGAAAATATATTTAAAAAATCTGGACAACAAATAAAATATATTTATGAAAAATTTACAGAATAGTTATTTATAGAACAATTTACAAAAAATGTAAAAAATATATTTATAAATTGTTTTATAAACAGTTTAAAACTGTTTTATGAGTTGTTTTATATATTTATAAATTCTTTTATAAGCTGTTCTATATAAACTGTTTTATATATTTAAAAATGTCACAAAAACGGTATTATAAACTGTTTTATAAATTATTTTATATATTTATAAATTGTTTTAATTTAAAATTTTATTTTACTGTTTAATATATTAACAAAAGTTATTTATAAAGAGATGCTTTTTATAAAAAAATAATTAAAAAAAAATTATGTCATTTAAAAAAGGTAAATAAGACCTTAATTTAATTATTTCATTTATTCAGGTAGCTACGTAAATAAAATAAAATAAAATAATAACTCTTTCCTTACTTCGCAAATTCCAAGACATATTTTCCTCCTTACCATAGAAACCCTAATAATTGGCCCTAGCTCAGGCAAAACGCAAGCTTAGTTTATATATCAATACTTTCAATTGTTCTTTTTGCTTAATAGAAAATTTTATGTAAAACTTACAACATGTTTACTTGCCTAAGGTTACCAAGCTCCGCTGGGATGCACCCATAGAATGCATTGTGCGCAACTAATGTGTCAAAACAAACACAATAGAAGTCATCCATGTGACTCCGCATTATATTCCAAAACAAACTGAATGTAGCCCAACATAAGTAACATTACCTCTGTTTGGGATTGGTTGTTTATACAGGATTATTAATTAAGGAAAAAGCACTGTTCTAAAAAACCCGCCTAGGCTTAAGGCTTAGGCTTTTCACGCCTTATTCTTGGTAAAACCCTTACGGTGCACTTTTTTCTAAAAACAACAATGCCTTAGTGAAACGATATCGCCTTTTAAAGAATTTGTTTACAAACCGGACCATTATCTTATCCAAAATAATCAGATAGTATTTTAATTTGCATATATTCAAACATATTTTTATGATACGTGCAATTTTCGTATTTTAATAGCCTTGTTATGGTTAAAAAATATTAAAATATATTAAGAAGGCCTAAACGCCTTTTCACACCTTTTTACGCCTAGGCCCGCCTAGGCTTCTAAGGCTTAAGGCTTGGCCTCCACGCCTCAATCACGCCCCGCGTTTTTTAGAACCTTGGGAAAAAGTCTTTCATTTATAAAAAAGATTATTAAACATACATTAATATTTAATATAGGTTATTCAATATATGGAAAGTACGTTATTATCTAATTTTTTATTACTGAAAAATATTTTTACAATATGGAAAACAGTTTTTTAAAACAATTTATAAATATATAAAGAATTTATAAAAACAGTTTTTAACTTTTATTGTAAACTGTAAACAGTTTATAAAACAATTTATAAATATTTTCTGTAATTTCCAGATTTTTTAAATATATGTCAGTAATTTTTAGATTTTAAAATATATTTTCTGAAATTTTGTGACATGAAAGAGAGAGAGAGAGAGAGAGAGAGAGAGAGAGAGAGAGAGAGAGAGCTGTGAGGGTATTTTGGGAAGAACATGGATAAAGTTAACAGCCATCTAACGGAGTAAATGATTTTGGGGTGCAGACTTAATTAGTAACAAAATCGGTATTATGTCTAAACACGACTTAGCAGACTGGGGTTATGCCTTAATGACCCAAAAATAAAACAAATAGGTGCTATGTTGTCTTCAAGAAGCAAAGGTGCCCAACAAAAAGCTTCCAAAATAATCCCATCTTTATTCTACTTTTTCGTTCTCATTCATTACATATTTCCAGTGTGGAGCTCTCTCCTCTTCCATATATCCTTTACTAGCAATGAAAATGGACACAGATACAGCATGTATTGCACGACCTATGTAGGATATTCACGTATATCATAGATGTAAATCCTGTTATCATCCATGACAAGACATGCACAAAGCTACCTGGTTAATATGATGGAATGCAACCACATGAATAAGGTGGGCAAGTGGGAAGATGTTGACTGTAGAATAAACAGTTTGTGACTGCAGATTGAATAATCATAAAATTACGTAGTTGAAATACCTGGTAAACCGTGTTATGTGTGGCTGTTGCATTCTCGTAGTTTCTCAAACCAATAAAAAGCAATAAGGAGTCAGTCTCCTCATATGAAGACCCCCCATGATTCCCAGATTCAGTCATGCCATGATCACTGACAATCATCTAGAAATGAAATTTATAACAAAAACAGATCAGTTAGTATGATTAAATTCTTAAATGGGTGCCAGAACATATGTAACCTCTTAATAATATGGTATAATGCATTTCAACAAGCATATAGCAAAGGGTTTACACAAATTTCAACTATGATCAAGAGAACAAAAAGATGAAACTGCCTTCAGTTGGCAGAGGAATCTTACGAAAATTGAAAATCAGATCTAGTGACGTATTGTGCACCAAAATAATGCTATCTCAATAGGATAAAGTTTGAAATTAACACAATAAAGAAGGGAAATAAAAAAAATTAAAGAAAGTCGAGCATAAAAAATAAAAAATAAATAAAAACAGATTCACCATTCAAAAGGAATAAAAATTGTGTGGGGAACGTAGATTGCATTCTTCTACATTGCAGTTTTCCCAGATTCGTGTGGTGTTGTGTTTAGGGAGCTTGATTTTATTAGGGCCCTTCCACGTTCTTGGTATGACTCAATTGGATTGGGTATGGAGGGGAAAAAAAGGAAGTGCTTGTGGGGGATGCGCAGTGGTGGCTTTGGAGTGATGTATATGGTTAGAAAAGAATTAGTAAAATTTCTGAGGACAGGGAGGTGAGGGTAATGTAATTAGGGATTAAAGTTCATTTTATGGCATGATGGCATCCCCATGAGACTCTACTTCAGAAGCTTTGAAGAATTGGGATGTCCTTTGAAGCTTTCAAGGGGAGGGAAGTGCTATCGTTGTATTACGGGTTTAATTTGGTCTTTATAAAATGATTTTAGTATGTTTATATTCGCATTTCTTCTTGTGATGGTATTGTGTGGACAGCTAGTTCACTAGCTCTTTGTATATCTTATTTGTATGAATAAAAGTTTTTCTAGTCTGATCAGAAAAAAATGTCATAAAGCATGACATGAAAGGAATTACACAAAAGCATATTGGTGTTATATTATAGTTGTATCATATTGTAGGAGGGTAGTTAGTTTGGGCGCAGTGATTGTGGCTTGTGTAACTCGAGGACCAAGACTTAACCTGTTTTGGAGAAGCTTTTAACCAGAGATCATATGAGAGACAGATATAAAAGGGATAAATATACACACGACACAAATATTTACATGGTTAGAGACAAAGCCCACATCCACGATGTTGTTTCGGAGTACTCATTTATATATGTTGTTGTGAGACAAAGGCTATTACAAGAGAGGAGAGGTGTGGAGTTTAGTAGAGGATGATACAAAGATGATAATAATGATTAATTTTTGTACGTGTGTTTCTAGACATACTCTCATCTCTCTTATGTTTCTCTCGCTACCTCCGAGGAGCTCTCTTTCTTTGGTTACCTTATTCACCCCTTTTGTTGTTGTGAGTAATGTTTTAAAAAGCATGAGGCGGGATCGAGGCGTTTTGTGCTCGGGAGGCAAGGTGTAAACCTCAATTTGAAAAACAAAATCACCAAATTTTATCAAAATATACTAATAAAATTGAAAACTATGTATCATGGCTGACATCACAAAAAAATAACTAAATATTATCAAAAAAATACTAATAAAATTGAAAATTATGTATCAAGGCTATCATCACAAAGAGAAGATTCATAATCACTGTCCATAATTCATGTCAACCACACAATAGATAATGTATCATCACATGATCACACAAGTAATCCATCATTAGATTATACTATAATAGACTAAACCAATAAATTTAACATAATTATAACATTATAACATATTATCTATCTGAAGTAAAAACAGTAAAACTATTCTGATAATATATAAACTAATAACAAAGTATATGAAAAATTATAATTAAATACAACATTCTAATTCTAATAAAGCATGATAATAATAAAACATATTATATATAAAATTAAACATACTATAACATAAAGATGGCATTATAACAAATTATAGCATAACAATAACATTATAGCATATTATAACACAACAATAACATTATAGCATATTATAAAATAGGGTTAATTGCAAATTTAACCCTGATGTTTGCGGCGATTTTGAACTTTAGACCACTTCTTTCAATATTTGCAATGATAACCCTGACATTTCAAATTTAAACAAATTTCGACAACCGTCAACCACCCTGTCAGTGATTACCAACAAATTATATATTGACATGTGTTTCAACCAATTAAATAATTGAAAAAAAAACTCTTCAAAAGAAATAAAGACAAAGACATAAAAAATATAGAAAAAATAAAACATTAAAAAAAAAATTAAAAACATTTTTTTATTCATAAAAATACTGTATTTTAATAATTTTAAAAATAAATAAAGAAAAAAACATACGAAAAAAAGGACACTGTATTTTTTTACAAAAAACGTATTTTCATCGTATTAAATAAATGAATAAGAAAAACTCTTTAAAAGAAATAAAGAAAAAAATATAAAAATATAGGGGGAAAAAACGGTTTTTCTTTTAAGAAAAATATTTTTTTTAAACAGCATATAAAACTGTATTTTTTATTAAAAAATGTATTTTTTTCTAAAAATCGGGATTTTATAAATAAATAAAAATACAGTTTCATAAAAACTGTTTTTGTTAAAATCGTATTTTTATTTTAAAAAAAGTATTTTTTCAATAAAAAACGGATTTTTATACAGTTTTATAAAAACATAAAAAACAGTTTTTTTTAAAACGTATTTTTATTAAAATAAACTAATATAACTGCATTTGTTTTATAAAAATCCGGTTTTTATATATATATTTTTTTTATTAAAAAATAATATTTTTTTTAAAAAACTGCATTAAAATACAGTTTTTTTAATAATACAGTTTTATAAAAAAATATATACAGTTTTATATTTTTTTTAAAAAACGAAAAAAACAGTTTTTTTCTATATTTTTTATGTTTTGTTCTTTATTTATTTTGAAGAGTTTTTGTTTTTTCATTTATTTAAAAGGTTGAAAATACGGTTTTCATAAAAAAAAATACAGTTTTTATGTTTTTCCTTTTTTTTTCTATATCTTTTATGTTTTCTTTGCTTCTTTTTAAAAATCCAGTTTTTTAATAAAAATAAGGTCTTTATAAAAAAAAATACAATTTTTTAAATAAAAATACAGTTTTTCGAAAAAACGTTTTTTTCTATATTTTTTATGTTTTTTTCTTTATTTCTTTTCGAGAATTTTTGTTTTTCAATTATTTAATAGGTTGAAAAACACATCAAGGTATAATTGGTTGGTAATCAGTCAAAGGATTGACCCTGAGTGCCATGTAACAGAAATCCTCTAACGGATGGATAACAACTGTCCAAATTTGTTTAAAATTAAAACCACTAGGTTAACATTGCAAAAATTGAAAGAAATGGTCTAAAGTTCAAAATCGCCGCAAACATCAAAGTTATATTTGCAATTAACCCTATAAAATAATAATATTATATATAATATGTTATAATATTATATATACAAACTAAAACTAGTAAAATATAGTGGGAAATAAGGCTTGAACACCTCAATGAACGCCTTGAGGCGCACGCCTCAATTTTGGAAGCCAAGGAAGTTTTTCACCGCCTCACATCGGGCAGCGCCTCACATCGATTTTTAAAACATTGGTTGTGGGGGAGTCCTTATATAAAGGTCTTGGTAGAGGAGGGGACTGCAGGAACCCACTCTTTAAACTGATTATAGTATGTTTATATTTGCGTTTCTTCATGTGATGGTATTGGGCGGACAGCTTGTCCACTGTTAGCTCTTTCCGTATGTTATCTGTATCAATAAAATGTCATACGCATGAACATGAAAGGAATTATACAACAGCATATTGATTATATTATGTTATCTGTATCAATAAAAGCTTTTCTCCACTGATTGGAAAAAGTGTCATAAGCATGAACATGAAAGGAATTACACAAGCATATTGATTATATTACAGATATATCTTATCCTCAAAAATATTATAGCTGTCAGTGTGGTAATTACTCGTAGGTGTAGATTACTTTAGTTCAGACTCCAAATATGGGAGGAAGCTAATTCAAACTTCTATGCTTTCCCCATATGGGTTGCAGTAGAATGCAGGCAATAAACCATGATACTTTTTTGAGTTAACTCAACATAGCATTGTCCCAACAAATTGGGGCCATATGATGAATCTCTTTTCACCACTCTACTTTGTCAATGGCAATATGCTATGTTAATACACCACCTCATCCTTATTCATTCTTCATCATAAATCCACATAAATTCTGATATTCTTCTTCCTTAATCATTATCATTGATAGGGACCACATCACTATTCAGCATCTATTGACCTTTACTGCACATGTCCAAACTATCTTAGACGGCCTCCTCGCAATTTGTCCCCAACTAATGGTAATACTGCCGTCTCCTTGATGTGTTCATTTCCAATTATAGATTTATCGTCCTACCTCATCAATTTTATCATCCGCTTTTTTATCATGCTAAACTTATTTTTTGAAGTATATATACTACAATAGTTAATAAAATGAAGATATTTTTAATAAGAAAAAATGAGATAAATTGGTTTAATAAAATAAAACAGATTACGTCTTATTGGAGGAGAAGAAATCTATCCTTACAATTATCCAATAAAGGAAAAAAAGGAAAGAAAGATGCATCATTACATTACCACCTTCCTCCAATTGACAAGAATAAAAGAAAAGGCAATTTACAGGAAGGTTTTATGTAGATACCCAAAAAAAATATAAACTTCACCCTTTCCCATATTAATTTCTTCTCCACCACCTATTCATTCAAATCTTCCGTCAATCCCTTCAAACCATGAAATAAACGCACATAATTAAATATAAATAAACATCAATTTTTTCCTTGTGCCGAAGTCCCATAGCCTCATTCTCAACATGGAAGCACAATCCTTGTGCAATACACCCTCCATATCAAACTGCTTCACAATCCTTATGAAGATCGAAAATGGAAAAGAAAACCAGTCCCGTCAAAGCACCAAATAATGATTTACAAGTGAAACTTGTTTCGTTCAGTAGCCAAGATCTCCTATCCAAGACCTCAACTGAAGATAATAACCCGGCAAAGTCATCAATGGAAGATACAACGAACCCACTAGTGTTAGCCCAGTGACCAGGGCCATCCTGAAAGTTCGATTCCCCCTCCTCCCACCCCACCCCACACCCCCAAAAAGAAAAGGAAAAACAGAGACCAACCAAAGGTCTGTTCATCATCAAATCTAGTCCCCTATTTTTCATAGATCTAGACACCAAATCCCAACTCAGCAAATGACATCTAAACCTTTACCCCCTTGTTTTGCCATTGAAAATAAATAAAATAATCTCTTGAGAAAACTGGAGGTCGGGCTTGGTGCGATGGCAAGTGCTTGCCCGCCCAAAGTGATATGTTGCGAGTTCGAGTCTTGGAAGCAGTCTCTCCAAAAAAAATGGAGGTAAGGCTTGCCTACATCTACCTCTCCCAGAAAGGTCGAGTGCGGGAGCCTTGTGCACTGGGTACAACCTTTTTAATCTCTTAATAAAACTAGCCACTTTCTTTAGAAGCCGAAAAATAGACATAATATAATTGGAAAGACTACACAAAATTGCCCTAACTAACGCGAATCTACCCCAACAGCCTTCTCATCCTTCACCCATCATTTCCACTACCAGTTTCCAAAATTCAACAGGAGTTTAACTTCCCGCCTAAAGACAACAAAAAATAACTCAAAGATCACTCCCCACTCTCAAGAAGAACCTTCCTCACATTAATCCCTACAACCACATTCTTATTAACTATCAAGGAGGGAAACATGGCAAGCTCTCAAGCCTGTGAGATTTTGGCTTTAAAATCCAATCTGAGGCATTCTTCGTTGTTGGTTAGCTGCCCACGTAGATTTAGTGGGTGCTTTGCTGGCTCGGTCGCTGCCCGCGCAAATTGGGCAGAACTTTGGGATTTCTTGAAATCGGATGTGGGCGGTCAGCAAAGATTCTCTTCATTGCAGCGAAGCTTGGTTGGCGCCAGAAGATTTGCTTCGCTGCAGAGACAGTTTGTGGCTCCAGCTATGAGGTTGCGGTCGTGGCAACAAATGGGACATACCAAGTGCTTACCGAAACTCCATTTTTTTTTTTGCATTTTTTCCCCTTTCTGATTTGCCAAGTTTAGTCTGTCTAATTGCGTGCTTTGCATATTACAAGTTCTGTCATACATTATGCTTATGATGCTTGTCAAGTGCATAACCCCTTCCCGTTCCATAAATTATCCCTAAAACTGAGGAATATAGGTTTCGCATATATTAATGGTTTGCTATGGAGTTAATTGTTATTTTTTTGTATCTTTGGCTTCTACTTGAAAACACATCTTTGAATTATATTTGTCATAGTGGTTACATCCATTCCCTTAAAGTTGGATGTCGACTCCTAGTTTGGTATTTTCCAAGGATTCTGAGAGGCCCTAGTTTAACAATCTCCCATTTATCAGGTATTAAAGATCAAATCACTACTTTTTATAGGAAACAAAAAATCAAATCACGCATATTCATGTTTGCTAAGTAATAAGGATTTATGTACTTATATGCAATACATTAATTAGATACCAGCAATACCAGATAGCTAACAGAGCAGCACAAACCAAAAGTGTCCGTCCTTGATCTTTTCCTTGAGTCTGGATAGATCTCAAGTGAATCATCTTAATCACTTCATCCATCTCCTTAAGTTTGGAGCCCATAAGGACACTGCAAAACAAATAATAATAATAATAATAATAATAATAATAATAATAATAATAATAATAATAATAAAATAACATCCAAAAGAATGAAATCTAATATTTTTCAGAGCACGGGGCAATTGGATATAGGTATTACCTATTGCGCCCACCAATATGCCCAACGTGATCCAAGCCAAGATAATGAAGAATCTGTAAGGGCAGCTTCAGTAAACCTTAAGTGACGGCAGAATGAAATGTCTCGAAGACGAAAATGATTTACCATTCAAAATACAATTGACGCATGAGACATCATTTGAAATTTAAACTAGCGATTATGACCAAAGCAATGTAGAGTTGATGAAAGTTAGTTTGATGATAGCATTAGCCTAATGCAAATATATATATATATATAAAACAGGGATAACATGACAAATACTAATTTCAATAAAAATAGAACTTATGAAATAATTTTTTTCCGCAAGAAGAATTAATTGATAGAAACAGAAGAGAGATAAATGTAGGCTGGCAAATGGTCCTCTTGATATAATGAACAAACAAATGAATAAAAACAGCCCAAAATTAAGGCAATCACACACACAGCTTTGCTGAAAAATGAAAAAAAAAAAAAAAAAATTGGAATTTTAACAGTGCCTGCAACCAAAAGACCAAAGAACACCCTCAGAAATGCACTACAAATTTCCAAATATACTAATATTACTTTCCATCACATACCTCAAACAATTGCAAAGATACAAACATCTCCATTGAAATATCAGCTTTTCCCACAACAAAAACCACTAAATTTTTTAAGCTTAAATGTGTACTTTTGCATATCAAGCCTTCTAAAAATAAAATCCGAAGGGAATGAAAGTTCAGATTGGAATTCACGTACAAAAATAAAGTGATTACAAAGGGGTGTCAAATATTGTATTATTGACATGAAATAAACTCAAAATGTGCCAAACATTTTATATCAGTCAGCCTTCTAAAAATGAAGCTTGCGCGCAATGGCACTCTTGCCCTACCTCCTAACATCCTCTTCCACTTTTTATTTCTATAAGTAAAAAAATGTCGTCCTTAGAAAGAAAGGGTAGATGAGATTTGGGGGGCAAGGAAGGAGTCAGCCAAAAGTCGAAAATAGAAGTAATAGCCAAATTCAAAAAAGCATAAGACATAAACAAAAAAATATTCAAAAAAAATTATGACAAAAAAGTCATAATATGATCTCCCTCCAATGATGAGCCATGCGAGAAACCCAAAAACTGTTAAAATACATGCACATTTCCGCAATTTATATCCCACTCCAGATGCAAATCCAAAACTACCAAAATAGATAGCCTATATCCTTCACTTCAATGTCTAGTGAATGTCCCCAATATTTATATATATATATATATATATCGTCCTGAGTGATGTTATTTAATACCCATACACAAGAGTCCGCCACCTTTGAGGTATCAACATCCTTGTGCATTGGGGCTAATAGGCCTTGATTATAATTCCTCAGAGAAAGAATATGAGGATGAACAGCTAGTAAGAGTGGACGAGGACCAAAAAAATTTGTTTAGGGTCTTTTATTTGCTTGAAAAAGCATTGGCAATGATATACGTGTAGGTGTCCCGAGTTTTGATAGAAAGATGGTCACTAAGCATTTATAGATCGCCATTGACTTGGTAGAAAAGGTTTTTGAGTGCCAAGGAATAAAAGGGGGCAAGTGTGCAATTATTGGCACTAGACCTCAAGTATACGCAAAGGCATTGTGGAATGATCTAGTTAAGCACAGGGAAATTGAGGGAGAAGCTTCAATATAGACTTGGAAGAAGATGAAGAAGAATTTGAAGTGCTCATTAATACCAAAGAACTAAGAACAAGACCACTTTACAAGGGTGCAAGAGTGAAAGCCCTCGAACCGAATATGATATCGATAACAAGGTATACAAAACAATTCCATTTCATATATACACGGACCTCTTTACACGAATTGGAGAAAGCAACAAATATGATTCAAAATATCGGCCAATACCGAGATGACTCGGTTTCGTGGCCTACCGTTCAGATATCGTGACAAAGTTGAGTAATAGGCATTCTTGGCGATGGTTCATATCGGCGCGATCTAGGTCAAATCGAATGATAGCGGCGCGATCTCGATCGACTCGGATAATATTGGCGAGATCTCGATCATCTCAACAACTCATTATAATTTCTATTTTAATTATAAAGGACAGTAAAATTGTAACACTTCTACCAAATTCGTGATGATATTTACGGTTAGATTATATCCTTGCCATACGAGCGATAATGTATTTATATCTATTTATTAAAATGTATTAAATATCTATCATTGTATTTAAAACACTTTTTTATTTACTTAAAATTTATTTTTTTTAAAGTATCATTAGTTACTTGATATGTATTAAAATATACTGTTACTTACTCAATATGTATTGATATATATCATTATTATCTCTCATTAAAATGATGTGTTTGGCGATCCGTAGCAACACGTGGCATGTGGTTGTGCTCCCAGGAGAAGACCATCTTTTATTTTGCATTTTTAGTTTAGGGTATTATTGTCATTTTCTTTTATTTTTAGTGTTTAAGTGGTCTCCAAGTATGTTTGGGGCTAATTAGCCATTTTAAGTTATCAGTTGTCCTTTTTGTCTTTTTGGGTATTAGCTTGGCTAGCAAATTAACATGTCCTATAAATACGCCCTCATTTGTAAACACACTTGAATATTGAGAAAAGTGAATAGAAAAAAGAAAAAACCCTTTTCTTTAGTTTAGATTTATTTGTTGTTGTGTAGTGTAACAACAATGCTTCCGCATTCTTAGATTTACATCAAATTGGTATCAGAGTTGCATTTGTTCTTCGTGTTCGTGGTGATGTGTGAAGTGGGTATCAAATTGTGGTTCCAACTCGGGCAACCCTTTACTCGGTAGATTTATAAATGTCCAAATAGGAATTGGGTGGATGGAAACCCTAAATTCCATCACCGCTAAAAGGGGGGATACCAATCCTTTTAGCCCCCTCCACCCTCCATCACCACCTTCCTCCACCTCCACCTCCTACCGCCACACAACCGCCCTTTATTCTATGGCCCCACCATCTCTTCCCCACTCAAAACCCTTGCAGCCCCCACCCCCACCCTTCCCCTCAACCACCGCCAACCACCCCAGCAACCCGCCCACCCACCGCTGACCATCCCAACAACTCCCCCACCGTCGACCACTAGGGATGGCAATTTTTCCCGAAATTTCGGGTCCCTGCGGTTACCCGAAGAAAAATCCCCAAAAATTCGGGGATCGGATCGGGGAGTAAAAAAAATCCCCGAAAAATTTCGGGTCGGTTTCGAGTATACCCTCGGTCTCCACGGGGATACCCGATTTATTAATATATAATAAAATATATATATATTTATATTAGTATTAGTATATAAACATCTAAAAAAATAAACCCTAAAACGGGGATCCCCGAACCCGTTATAACGGGGAATGGTTTTTCTAACGGGGACGAGGATAGGGAGTTAAAACCCGACCCCGAACCAACCCGTTGCCATCCCTACCGACCACCCTTCTACCCAAACCCTCCACTCACCCCCCTTCTGACCAAGCCCTCGCCCCTCGACGACCCCCTTCTCCACTGCCGACAGCCGTCGACCACTCCTTAGCCTCCGATCCACCCCCGAGCTCTCCGACCACACCCTAGCTCCCTCGTTTGACCTCCACACCCCTTTCCGGCGCTGCCTCACCTCCCTTACCCCCGATCTGCCCTCCGCCACCCTCAACAGCCCCGGCCAACTAGGGTTTTGCCCTAGAGGTGGTCTGCAGCCACCAGGGACAAACCCTAGAGCCGACGACCCCTTTCCCCCCCCCCCCCCCGGCCAAGTCCAGAACCTCCTCCCAGCCTCCGATCCAGCCCCCTACCCCCGATCTGCCCCAGCACCCTCCCAAACCCATTTTTCCAACCAGGACAACCTTCCCCTTCCCCCCGGGCAGCTCACTCTTAGGATTTGTCCTCCCAACCCTATTTTCCCCCTTTCCCCACTCACTCACCTATGCCCAACCACAATCAAAACCGATAAAAATGGGCTTCCCTACTCCGATCCGATCCAATCCCCTACCCCCTATTTGACTTCAAATCCGGTCATAATTGGTCTTAGGGCCTATTTGTGACACAACATATGACTTCTATGAAAAATACGTTCCACTTGGGATCCATTTTTCAACTATTTGCCATTTTGGGTCCGGCTTTCCGGAATGTCGTCGTCTTCAGTCCGCTTTTTTCGCCATAGTACTCACAAAGGTGCGGTCACCGGAGTTCCCGTCCGGTCAGATTCAAGGATCCACCACATCAAGTTGCAACCATGTACTTATGGTGTCGAGAAGACGTGTGTGGTCGTCAGTTTTGGGATGCTCGGATTTCATTGAGGGACATCGCCGGGATTTGGGTTTATTAGGCCCATTATTGATGAGGTTTATACACATGGGACTAATTCTAGTTTGGGCAACCCACTTTCTGTTGATTTTGATTGGGATCCGAAACTTTTTCGAGGTTTATATCATGTGGCATTGATGAGTCACCCCTCTAAGCTCGAGGACAAGCTTTTTCAAAGACGGGGAGAATGATGTGTTGGTGATCCGTAGCGACACATGGCTTATGGTTGTGCTCCCGAGAGAAGGTTATCTTTTATTTTGCATTTTTAGTTTAGGGTATTATTGTCATTTTCTTCTATTTTTAGTGTTTTGGTCTCCAAGCATGTTTGGGGCTAATTAGCCATTTTAAGTTATCAGTTGTCCTTCTTTGTCTTTTTGGGTATTAGCTTGGCTAGCAAGCTAACATCTCCTATAAATACGCTTTGCCCCTCATTTGTAGACACACTTAAATATTGAGAAAAGAGAATAGAAAGAGAGAGAACCCATTTCTATAGTTCAGATTTATTTGTTGTTGTTTTTGTTGTTGTGTAGTTAATAGTTGTTGTGTAGTGTATCAATAACGCTTCCGCATTCTTAGATTTACATCATAAAATGTACCTCTATTTACTCAAAATACATTTAAAACTGTATTATGGAAAGTATAATGAAGTATAATTATATATTTAATTAATAATAAATTTTTACAATATTTTTAAAAAATGATGAAATCAATGTAATTAACTTCTATTTACTTTTTTCTAATAACATTTTGTATCTAATTAGATTTTTTTGCTTACTTTTAATAAAATTATTCTAGAATATTGTAGCTAATAAGTGCGACGCGCATCTATAAGCAATTACACAATGCTATGCATACTAAATGTTGCTTTTTGTAGTAATTTAATCAATCAATTATATTAGTCTTACTTTTCTGAAAATTTATATGTTTCTTTTATTTTTGAAAAATTCTATTGGGACCGAATTTTAGACAAACTTTTTCTAGACACACTGACGTGGCGGCTTGCTATTGATTGGTTTTTGGGGTCCACGCCAGTGGGACCTACAAACCAACCAATAACAAGCCGCCACGTCAGTGTGTCTAGAAAAATTCGGTCAAAAATTCGGTTACAGTAGAATTACTCTTTATTTTTTTCCTGGGGGTGGGGGGGACTATAAATTGCGCATCGTTGTGTATTTCCCAAAACCATGATTGAGTTAAAAATTGGGGATCCGAGTCATAGACCAATACGGCAACTTTGAACCATGGCAACAAATTGGCCACTACCTAAGTACGTGCTTAAATTTGCGCGCATTTCGAGGATGGAGAGGAGGTACAATATGTGCTCAAGTTAGAGGAATTATTCAAGCTTACGGGTACAGGATGTGCTGACTAAACCATTATATCACCGTTCCAAGCCACAGCCATCAAAGCAACTCCGATTGCATTCAAACGCTTTGATTGAAGCTCTTGGTCACTGGGCAGCAGAGTGGCTGAAGAAGAAAAAACAGAGTCTATGACGGCGGAGAAGCAAAAACGTTTGGGTGGGGCAGGCACAATGAAAATACTAGTCATGAGATGGTTTGACAAGTTTCTTGGGACAAAGATGTGTCACACCCCCTAAAGCTAGAGGCCAAGATTATCAAAGAGCAAAGGGGGAGAGTGATGCTGCTGCATGTGGGTCCCATGCGGTCTGCTGAAATTAAGGAGTACTTGCATATTGATTTTTCATTCAATTTAGGATGTATTTTATTTAATTAGCGTGTTATCTCTTTTCTACATTAAGGCTCAATTTGATAGAAAAGCCTGATAAAGCAAAGCCTCATTCCTAACGCCCGCCCACACACGCAGAGCGAGAGAACTTAGACATGTGACTTAAATTACAGAGTAAATGATGATTCATCGCAAGAAACAAATAGTTGATGCACACAGATGTGTGATCAACACTATTATGCATATATATGTTGCATATAAACATAGCTATTCACATTATCAGAGTATATGCACCAAAAGTATAAATACTGGAGATTAGTGAGAACTGAAAAAAAAAAGAACACAAAAAAATAAACTACCAGAAGATTCCAGTCAGTCCGGCTGAGCTCATTACTCAAATGTCGAGAAACATTGTGATCTACTTGCACAGTATCTTTAACCTGTTGCAAGAATTAATTGCACATTGCTGCGATGAACACACAGTATAATCAACACATAAAGAGCATAGAGCAAGCAAGTTAACTTATTACCATTATATCTGAAGCAATCACAACCCCAACCCCCCAAAAAAGGCAATATTATCCAATAGCAAATTTTAAGAAGCACTGACAATAGAAAATCTAAGCAAGTTTGTTAAATCTTTGAACTGGTAAGTAAATTTAACCTGGGAACTAGTTCCGTATTTTATCTACCTCTTCAGTGAGAAAAGCATAGATATTTTCCAAAATAAAGAAGTGGCAAAAACTACCAACTCCATCATGCCTTGGGAACATCTAGAACATGGATGAATGAAATTATGAGTAGTCAGAAGACTTACAAAAAAACTACTAACTCCATCATGCCTTGTGAACGATCCTGGAAACAACTTAAGCCATGTTTCATCACCAAGCATCACCATCTTCCAGCCAATCCTAAGAAGCTGTCCTGTAAACAACGGAGTGAGTTAGTAATATATTTATCGTCAAAATCAAAAAGACCGTTTGCAGAATAAGATGGCCCAAACATGATTGTACCAACTGACCAATAAGATTATCATCTAAAAGAGCTTGCGTGTTAAAATTGAATGCAACATCCAAGAATCCACCAACTGATCCAGACACTATGGCCTGCTAATACAAAACCACGTGATGAGGGGAAAGTGGTACTTCAACTGAAATTATAAATTCACATATTCAGCATAATGATAAATTCAATTACCTTCAAGCGAGGCATAGTAACAGTTGGAGGTGCAGCCTTTGCGTGGTACCCAATTGCCATTTTCTGAGACAACAATGACTGAGTATATGGCATAGCATCTTTTAAAGCTTTCGGTGGAGGCTGACCATCCTTTCCAAGAAGAAATTCTGCTGGAAGACCATCAATAACCTAAACTGACAGGGTCATAATGACAAAGTGAAGCTTATCCTCTAAATGTAACAATGAAATTCAATGTGAAATATTGGTTCCAAAAATGTATGTCAAATTAATTTGACAGACCAGATGATCAAAATACATACCATTAATATCAACCGGTCATATGAAGGAGGGATCCCGGAAAGTTCCTGCATTATGGATTTTCCATCAGAATTATGATATAATGTTTAAGCTAACAAGTAACTAACTCAAGCATCAATGTAACTTTATATAACAGTTTACTATTTAAGAAAAAAAGTTGGGTATTTAGAATTGCTTTACAAGAAGAATTCCCCAGTCAATAATCAATGTACATCAAGAAAAACGATAGAGAATTTGTCTAGATACCTCGAATGAGATTGTTTTAGTGTGTGGCTCTGAGACCTTCAATTGTTAAGTTTGTAGTCCCTCATTTTGTTGTATAACAATAAATGACTCTCTTTAATAGTTATATTATATCATAAGATGACTCTCTTGCATTGTAATATAGAGCTACGCTATACATACCAAGTACTTATAGTAAAAGTACAACACTTTAATGCACTTGAGACAAACACTTGGTACGCACAGCATTTTACATTGTTATATTCGGTAAATTGAGTGACAATATAACTGTATTTAATAGTATTTTCATAATATAAAAACCTCACATTTTTATATTCTATTGTGTGAGTTAGTTCTTTTAAAAACTACAGAGTAATAGCTCAAGGCCCCAAAAAACAACCATGTAAAAAACATAACTCCATCCATTATCTTTACTACCATTATACCCTTAAAGTTGTACATTGTTCAACCCATTATAAATTGATAAAATGGAATGTATAATCTCAGGTCAGCGGCTAATTAATCACATTCAAATATCTAGTCGCAATGCGATTTCATACCTCATCAATTCAATTCCAGCTAATATAACATCTATATAGTAAAACGAGGAAGTTGTTGAATTGTACGAGCACAATAAGGGTTGAAATTTTGATCTTCCAACTTAATTTCAAAATTCAAACTAAGAATTTGATGTTTTCTGGTTTCTAGTATAGGTTTTATGTTTATTTCAGATCGAACCCTGATGAGGGAAGCTCCTATGATTTACACTCTCACACGCAGGAATTCGAATACAAAATTATTTTATTATCCTGTAATTTTTTTTGTACTCAAAAGTCATGTCTTTTCATCTACAGATGTTGTCTTCTATATTACTCTCTAGCTTTTTTTATATATGTGAGAGAGTAGCTCTTTGGCTCTGATGTTCCATTTTGTACATTCATAATGAACCTTTATATGTTTCTTCTCTTTGATTTTGCAGAGGTGACTCTGTTCAATTACCTCACTGGCAATATTTGGATTGTTCTAAATGCGACAAGATTTCTCTGCTTCCACATCAAATGTGTAATATTACTAATATCCTTTTTTCTTTTCACCAATTTCTTTCTTTAACCAAGGGTTTCTACGTGACTACAAATATGCTGCTTTTGTTTTCACCTCGTACATTTCCGATTCTTATGTGCTTAATATATTAAAAGATTCTATAATAATTGATGACAATCAAAAAAAGCTTTTAACCTCTTTGGTGCTATAATCCATTTGCTTCCAAATGATATTTGATATGTTGGTGCTGATTGGTGTTGATGTTAATCAAAGCAGCATTTAATCCCTTTCGGGATGAATGATTAAAACAACTGTCACTGACCTCTTCCTATTGTAAGTTCCTTATTTTATTTTTAGAATGTGTTTAACAAAACACGATATTCGACTATTTGGATTTCAAATTCTACTCGGTAATTGATATGTGAGTGTGCGTTTAGTTGTGTATTCATCAATGTTTAAAAACGTGAACGAGACGTACACCTCGAGGCTTAAGCCTCAGGGTTGAATTTGAGGCTTACGCCTTGATGCGCCTCACGCCTTGTTGTTGAGGCGCGAAAAAAAAAACTTCTTTCATCACAAAGTCTGTTTTTTTAAAGGTTAAAGTTCTTCATTTTTCTAAAATTGTACTTTAACTTAGAAAAATGTTGTTTTAATCTACTAACTCTATTCTTTTTTTATTTTATTTTATTTTAAATTGCACTTAATTTTGTTTTTCTTTACTAATTTGTTTGAAATAAGTGTATAAATTTGTTTGAAACTATATTTTTGTTATGAATATATAGCTTGTTTGAAATAAATGTACTAAATTAACTTCAATATGACTTTTTTTTATAAGGTTTCTGTTTTTTTTAAAAGGTTTCTGTTTTTTGGTTTTCAACTTAGATTAATATGTTTTCTTTAACTTAGACTAATATATTTTAAAGGTTGCTGTTTTTTTTAATAAACTTAGGTTGATATGTTTTATTATTTTTTTTAATAAAGTTTTTGTTTTTTTAATCTTAGATGGAAAATCAATGTTTTTTTAATAAATTTGCTTGTTAAGTTGCATTGATTAATTTATTGTCATATTATAAAATAACCAATATGTGAATGAAGCTAAATAAATGATTTTGCCAATACGATTTTGCATTGATTAATTTATTGTCATATAGTAAAATAACCAATATGTTAAAATTGATTTTCTCATATTACTTTTTTTTTTAAAGTTATCTCGGGGGAACAAAAAATGTCAAACTATGTGAGAAAGCCCTCAAGGATGTTTTTTTTGTAGTTTTATTTATATTTCTTTGTTATTTTATTTTTATGGTTTTATTAGTATTTTTTAATATTATTTTGCTCTTTTTTTATCTTTTCGGTGAGGCTTACGCCTCAAACGCCTCGAGGCTTACGCCTCGCCTCGCTTTCGCCTTTTTAAACATTGGTATTCATTCATTATTGTCTTTGTTTTTGTGTTCGTCCATTTGTACTGTCTTTAACTTTTGACCAATTATTGGATCAGAACCTGTATATAATAAAAATTGTGTGCACTGCTTCAGTATTGAGAATTGGGATTCAATTCCGTGAGGCAGAATTTCAAATTTTCCATCTTTTACCCCTGTTTAGCAACTCTCATCACATGAGTGTTTTTCTTTAAATCTCATTGGCCCTTATTGAGTTCAACTGGATATTGTTGAGGTAGCTTCCCTTCCAACGTCCAGCGTTGAAATCATGTTGTGTTTGAAGAATCAATATATCTTATTTCATTAATTTGTATATATAGTCATTCATAGTTTGGCCTTTAGTATGAATTTTCAGCAAACGGAGAAAAATGCATTTAAGACCATCTCCAAGGCCGTCAGCAAATATAGCAAAACCTATATATGCTGACCCATTTTGTGTTTTTGTGTCTCCATGACCATCGGCAAATATAGAAATATTGATTCGGGGGCAAATTTAATTGCGCTTTGCTACTAATTCTGCCCAATGAGCAAACATGGAATTGCATTGCCGTGGGAGTGGTAAGCGCGGCAGTTGACTTGTCGGTGCACCAATGGTCATATTGACATTCCCCCCTATTTGATTGGTTATAACCTCCTTTGGTGATAATCTCCTTAAAAATATACGTATTCAATTTATAATCTCCTTAAAATAAACATATTCAATTTGTGCAATGGCTGATTCGAGGATGAGTGTTTCGGAATTTTACGTTGTATACAAGGGGAGTTCGGCCCTGTATTTATACAAATGTAACTTGGCAATGGTTTTACGTATTGGCACATCCGAAAATTTAAGATATACGATGAAGCGTCATCCACGTATGTCAGATTCGCCGATCAGTGGAAGCATCCTAGCGCTGAATTGAACCCTGAATACTATTACTACTTTGACAAGGAGGATAAGACAGTTCCCTCATCGTCAGTCGATCCAACGGTTGAACCGCTTTAAGTTTTGGAGTCGGAGGCAGAGACTTCCTTCCTAGTAAAAGAATTATGAACCAATGTTATCAGGTTCGCATTGGTATGCGGTACGGGTACATGGTACGCTACCCTGGCCAGTATGTGGTACGCTAGGGGTATACTTATCTGGAACGTTGTTCTAGATCGTAATTCGTGTGAAATTTATGTTCAGATTGTAGTTTGTACTTAATGTGTAGTGTGTAGTACACAGTTCATATATTGGGGAGTGGAATACAACATTGTGAAATATATTTAATATATAAAAATTCATGTATATAAGTTATAACTAATACCCAACATATCTCGTAAATTTAAGTTTGAGAAGAGGTAGTGTGTCATTGTAGTATGTGAGTTTTCAATAAGAAATGATAATGGTAGAGAAAGTAATTATTGATGAAAAATAAAATGTTAAAATTAAATATTCTACTAATGAACAAATTAAGAGTGCCTAAGTTTTTATTTTGTATGTGAATTGAAATCAAATTAAAATATTACAAGGTCCATTAATTTCACTTTGAATTTGGATTAATATAATTTTATTTTCAAAGAGAAACTATTGTTAACCGAATTTTAATTGAGAAGACACAATTAAATTTATTTATTATTATTTTTTCTATGAAGAGTGCAGTAGTTTTTAGTCTTCACATTAAACTCCAAGAGAGAAAATTTATTGAAAGAAACAACAGTGGATTCTTTTGTTGCATTGGGAAATCCCATCCACACAGTAGGTTTCGTTTGTCTTGGAAAGTCCGTACATTTTACTACTTATTACTTTTCATATATTTTATTTCTCACATTATACAGCATAATGCCATACCTATTACTTTAGTACATTTTTAGACTTTTTTTTAAGACTGGTACTATTCCTTTTTACTTTTTGGTACATTGCATCAGACTTTATCTGCCAAAATTTTGCATAGAAGCAGTGTTCTAAAAGGCGCGCCTAAGCTTGAGACTTGGGAGAAACATCCCGCCTTAAGCCTTTTACGCCTTATTCTTGGTAAAAGGTTTAAGGCGCACTTTTTTTAAAAACAAAAACGCTTTAGTGAAACGATATCACATTTTAAAGACTTTTTAAAAAAAAAACGGACCAATATCTCATTCAAAACAATCAAAAGACAGATGGAAGACTTTTTTCACATTTTAAAGACTTTTTTCTTTTTTTCTTTTTTCCATAGTATTTAAAAAAAATAGTATTTCAGTTTGCATATGTTCAAGTATATTTTAAGGTATGTACCATTTTAGTATTTTTAATAGCCTTGTAAAAATGGTAAAATATATTATGACGTAAACTACATGTCAATGGCCAAGAAAATAAACCAAACCCTAACTTTAGAAAGAGAATCAAATGATTTCTTATATTTCAAAATGGAAGAGTGTACCAAATGAGGAATACAGGGGATCTATTTATAAGTGGGGAAGGGGAGCACTAAATGATTCTCTAACCAATGTGGGAATCCCACTTTATAAATAATCATAAACCCATTTGTGCTCACCTATGTCCAAACTTACAAATAAACAACAAAATAAAATGACATAACAAATAAAAGAAAATTACAAAAGAAAATAAAAATGACAAAAATAACCCTAGAGTAGGGCCCATTTCCATCACTCTCCCCCTCTTAAGACCAAGCTCGTCCATGAGCACTAAAAAAAATCGGGAATTGTGAGAAAATTCCAAAAATAGGTGCCCAGGCGAGCTCATAGTGGGAAACCCACGGAGTCGCCTTCCAAAACAGTAATTCGGGCATGCTGGGGAAGTTCCTCGGGTGGATCACCCAATGCCAATAGGGCACAACGTCGTGGAAGGGAGCAGTTAGAAGCTCGGTGACCCATAATGCCACAATTGTAGCACTTGAACGTAGGAGGACCCAGTGGAGGTGGTACTGTAGTGGTGGTAGTGGGGACTGAAGCTGATACTGGAGGAGCAGGAGCGGAGACCGGGATGAGTGGGGTTCGAGAGGTCGGAGGAGCTGTTGAAGTCGTGTGGTAGGCTTCAACCTTAGTCGCGTACTCGACCGCCTTCAAAAAGGTCGGTATTTCCCTCAACCCGAGGTCGTGCTGGATGTGGGGCATCAGTCCCAGGATGTAGCGGTTGATCCGCTGGTCCTCGGTCTCAGGAAGGCGAGCTCGGGTGCAGAGGAGCTGGAACTGCTCTGTGTAATCCACTACAGTAGATGAACCCTGTCGGAGTGACTGGACGCGGGCAAAAAGGTCACGCTCATAGGTCGATAGTATGAATGTCGCCTAAAGGGTGGCCTTTAGGTCGGGCCAAGTCTGAATGGGAGGTAGCCCCGCCGCTGCTCGGCGATAGCACAGATCATTCCACCAAACGTGGGTGAATCCCTGAAATTTGGTGGCTGCTAGGAGAACGCATGAGCGACCCTGAACCCGCTTGTAATCAAAAACTATCTCCATCGACGCTAACCAATCCACCATAGCGTCTGGGGAAAATCTTCCATCAAACATGAGGACGTCGACCCGTATATCTCCATGAAGACTCCGAGAGAGTAACTGTAGTGTCGTCAACAGCCCTCCTGACGAACCTCGAAGGCCCATCGCATCACCTGGTGCAGGTGCAGCAAAACTCGCAGGGATCGATGGCAGCTGAACAGGTGGTGGATGAGGGGGGTAAGGATGTGGAACTATGGGAGGCGCAGGGGGCCGCGATGGGGGCACGTGTCATTCAGGTGGCTGTACTCGCCACAATAAAAGCATTGGCGGTCCCGAAGCGGGGAGGATCTGGTGGGGGGGAGGGATCCACTCGAGAATGCTGCTGTGGGTATCCCTGGTGTCGGTAGATGAAGACGCATCCGTGTAGGGCAGGGCGAGATCACAGTGGGAAGGGGCATGGTGGGATAGTGGGATACCAGGGGAAGGTGGGTATGGGTCGTGGGTCGCCATATGATGGGTAGTAACTCCGAGGTATGTAGGAAATTCGGGGAGAATAGGATAGGCAGGCAGGCATACGATGGGTCGGTGCCACAGAGTGTTGGGGGCGTCAAAAAAATTAATCGGGACGGGGTATGGCGCTGGCCCGTGACTCGAGGAGTTAGGGCGGCTAAATTTTGGGTCGGTTTGGAGCGGGTAAGGTAAAACAAAGGGTCGGATGGGGTCGAGAGCGGGGTGGGGAAGATATGAAGTGGACAGTCCCAAAAATGGGGGTGGGTTTAGCTTCGTATAGTGGGGTTGGGAGTCAAGTTGGGGGTTCAAATCGATCGGGGGCCATTTTTGAGAATTGGTTTGGGGGCGGGTTAGGGTTTCGACACCTAGGGAGTGAGGCAGAGGGCTGGAGGGAATCTGTCGGCAGGGGGAGGGGTCAGAAGAGGTTCGATGAGGCGGGTGGTACGCAGCGGAGGAATGGAGAGGGGAAGGGGCTGACCCGGGTCGGGTCGATGGGTTAAGGTGTCTTTCGACAGGTTAGGAGCTGCTGCATAGGGGCAGCAGGGGTGTGTAGCGGCGGGGGAAAGGCTGGTGGCCTCGACCGGCGCCTGGGTAGTGGCGGCAAGTACGGCAGGGCATGGGTTTGGTTGTTGGGTTGCTGTTAGGGCAACAGCAGGGCTTGGGAGGGTGGTGGCTAGGGTTTGGGGCTGTTTTTTAGTTGGGACAGCAGGGGTAAGGGGGTTAGGGTTTAGGCCACTTGGGTGGGAGGCGGTGGGGGTCGTTTGGGCTGCAAGTAGTTGAGCCACTTGTTCCAATCTCGCCATTTATTGCCTCAATTCGAAATTCTCATATGTTGTTTGGATCTCTTGGGAGCCATTGATTTAGTGTACAATTTTGATATTACACACCAATACACCAATCGGGAAGCGACATCTCGCTTTGATACCAATTTGACGTAAGCTACACGTCAGTGGCCAAGAAAATAAACCAAACCCTAACTTTAGAGAGAGAATCAAATGATTTCTTATATTTCAAAATGCAGGAGTGTCCCAAATGAGGAATACAAGGGGTCTATTTATAAGTGGGGAAGGGGAACACTAAATGGTTCTCTAACCAATGTGGGACTCCCACTTTACAAATAATCCTAATACCCATTTGTGCTCACCTATGTCCAAACTTACAAATAAACAACAAAATAAAATGACATAACAAATAGAAGAAAATAGAAATGACAAAAATAACCCTAGAGTAGGGTCCATTTCCATCATATTAAAAAAGGCCTAAACGTCTTTTCACGCCTAAAGCAGTCCGCCTAGGCTTTTAATGCTTAAGGCTTAGCCTCGACGCCTCGGTCACCCCCCTCGTTTTTTAGATTCTTGCATAGAAGTACAAGTTACAAGGACAAGCATTAAATTATTTATTCACTACCTACCCATAAGTAACTGTTATATGCGTATACGGGAAAACCGATAAGATAATAAATTGGAACGACTTATCTGGATGCTGAGGTGTGTGTTAGACACACAGTCCTGAGACAGAAATATCTCCCGCATTTTAACCAGTGATGTCTCGACCTCAGATAACTGTCCCCAGGATTCAACAGCATAGTTCATTCGATTGAAGAACTCAATGGATGACTTTAGAACCACACAAATGTTGCCCAGAAATTAGAGTTTAAAGGAAGACATTTGTTTAGAGAGAGAGAGAATTAAATTATGAAACTAATCTGCAAACCCCTTACTTAAAGGGATGCAGAAACCACCCACTCCCCCAAAAGTGGTTGACCACTTCTTCCACTAAACCACTCTCAACGGCTATAAACAAAACGGGTTTTAATTTTAATTATAAAACGATTTTTAATTAATTAAATAAAACAAGTTTTAATACTAATTAAAATCGAATTAAATAAAATTAATTAAAGACGAATTTAAAAATTAACCGATTTAGAACCCAAGCCCAAGTCTCAAGTCCTAAGTCTTGATATATAATATAATATTTTATATATCTATTTAGGTATAATTACCCCAAATCCTCCTAAATGCCCTTAGTGGGACTTGAACCCATAACCTTAAACAAGGGAGACTCAAAAGTTACCACTAGGCTACATGTATTTGTTGTGAGTATATCATTCACACCAATAAATATACACAAACACACAACAGTAACTTCGTTCGCAATTTAAAAAAACCCAGCAGTCGCTTCACTTTACACCAACAACATTTTACATTTCCTTTCACCTTCATACGACTCTGTTTCTTCCTCTCTTCCAACAGTCCAACCCACTAATCAAAGAAAAACGTTACCATTGCCATCACCAACCAACCGGTGACAAAGATGGTGTTAAAACTAGTGTAGCCCGTGGCGAAGCATATCAAACAATTGTCGATTGTGACGAAACCATTGCTGATTTTTTCTTTCAAAAACTAAGATCAAATACGGTTCAACTTATTGGCAATTTGGACCGCGAACGCACTCAGTTTGGGGTCGAGCGCTCCAATTTGTGGGACGGATGGGAGAGAAGCGAATTAGGTAACATTGTTCCGAACCGGAGACTTCTAAGCCAGAACCTGCTCCAAAACTCAAGTTCCGTTGGACTGTTCCTCCCGAGTCCGTTCATCGCAATTACCACAACACACTGAGGAAGCCTTCGAAGAGGGACAAATATTGTAGGTTGCATCTGATTTATACGTTCAACGTAATTGGTGTTAATGTTTTTGTTAGTGTAATCGTTCTTTTAATTTAATGCATTTATATAATTCTTGATTTTAATTAATGTGTTACGTAATTGTTTAAATAATAACGCAAACTTAGATTGCTACAACTGATTAAATCAATAACAATGTGAACACAAACTAATACAATATTAACACTTTTATCAAAGATTAAATATAAATCTCATCCAAGGGCGATCTCGAAATTCTGTTGATGCGCACGCCTCGCCTCCTTGACGTTGAGGATGGTTGTTTTTCTCTTCTCCCAGTACGCGAGGTCCAAGTGCAAATAATGTTTATTGACTATATCTTCTTTCGCCTTTCTTTGCACCGTTTCTCTTTTTTCAAGGCAATTCTCACATTCGCATCCAACAGGGCTTGCTTCCTGCTGGTATCGAATAAATTTCTCTGAGCAATCAAGTGCAAGCATGCATTTAAATCCCCTCCGGATTACTTCCTGTGGCGGAATTGTTGTCGGCTTTCCTCCGTTCCTTCGCGGCATCTCTGTTGATGGGTCGATGCACTCTCAGTTGAGTGAACGTCAGGAGGGCACCATCTTGAAATGACATATCCTCCATCGAAGGAACGTACGGTTCATCGTCGGCGCATAGGATTGTCTAGGCTCGGAATTAGATTGCACACTCCCACCTGATGTGGAATTGTTCATAGCCCTCTCTTTGTTCCATTTTGAAATGCCTTTCAGAATGAGGTAGCACTTCATGAACTTGAAAAAGCCCCGTCTCCAACTTGTATGCTTGAGCGGCAAGGGGAATCACATCATGGTTGGTGCAGCCGTTGGTTAAGCATTGCTCAACCCGGCCAACAAATGCACAAAATTTATTCAAAGCACGATTAATTGAGCCGAACTTTGCCTTAAGTGAACCCGCAAAGCGGTGTTGGGTGTATTTATTCTCTTATCGAATTCGTAGGCCACATTTTCCCACAACCCCTTTTTTTATTGGCGCCATATATGGAGTTCTCGGATGTATCCAACCAACCTTGGCAAAGTAGGGCGTCCTCATCCTCCAAAAGTAATTTTCTTGTGGCTTCCTTCGAAATTTTGGGTTTCGGGAGTTTCTTGAAACTCAGTCTCTTGAGTTGGCTCAGTAGGAAAGTTTTCCATCAAAATTTTAGAAGATTTTCTATGAATATCCAGAGTCGCTGAGGCGTCTTTGGTTTGGGCATAGCTCTGTTTTGATGAGGGCAAGGGGAGCTCTTCGGAAATTTAGATAAACAATCAAATTTCAACATTTTAGACGTACTCTTTAGTTGATAGTTATAAATGGAGAGCCATGTAGTATGTTGGATAGTTGATGTATCTCTATTATTACCACAACTGCACAACATTTTATACTCAAATATCAAATGTGTATTTAATAAAAAAATCATAGGGGTATAAAATGAATTGGGGTCCAAAGGGAGAGAAAACTAACCCGATATAACGATTTGATCTGATGGGGAGGAAGAGTTGTTATGTTAGGAGGATTGGGTGAGGGAGACGTTGGAGAAATGAAACTCTCGGGACCACTGACATATATAAGATTAAGAGAGAAAAAATGAAATGAGATTGGAATAAATGAAAGAAAGAAAGAAAGAAAGGGGGAGAATGTGAATAGGTACCTGACACCTGAGAGGGCTGGTTTGACGGGGAAGAAACCTAAAACGAAGACTGCCAGACCGATAGTTTGAATGACAAGTGCAGCTAGGGTCAACAGCGTTACTGAACAACACATTTTTTATACACAACATCAAAATCGTCCAAAATGACGAACACAGAGACGCTCTTTGAGCTGGATTGGGAACAAACAACAAACAATTCGCAATTTAATCGACTAATTCTTGCAAGAGCAAAGCTATGCCGACACAGAGGTCGACACAGTCCCAGCGACACACTAACGTGTTAATCTCTTATTGGATAAAAAAATATTTTTCTTTACTTGTATATTTCTTTTATAAAACAGTTATTTTATCATCAAAATAAATAAAAAAATATATATATATTTTTAGTATCGTTGATGCGGAGCCACATCTCTTAATGAATATGAGTCCGCACCAGCGGCACTAGCCAATTATGATACAAAGCGACACTGAAAAAATATTTTTATATTTAAATCCTGAATTTTTCGAAATTATTATTTTTTGATTTTTTTATCATCTAATATTTTTGAATTTTTTACTGTTTTGGTTCATTTGTGATTTTTAAAAAAAATGATTTTATATATAAAAAAACTATCAAAATTATTTTTAAAACGACAGTATTTTTTTATGATAAAATAACTATTTTATAAAAGAAATGTACAATTGAAAAAAAAACATTTTTTTATCCAATAAGAGGTTAACACCTCACAGTGTCGCTGGGACTATGTCGACATAGCGTTGCTCTTCTTGCAACCACATTAACTTAAAGACTTGTGAAACCGCTTCTTTTCTTTTGGGGTTCCAGTAATTCAACCGAAAAAATAGCTATACAACAACTTTTTTTACAAAACACCGAATAAAAAATCGAACACCACATAATTTTTTATTATATATAAATAAATAAATAAATTAAATCTCACTTTTTTTTTCTCTATCTCTAACTTCCTCCCAAAACATTTCTCTCAACTTTATACTACTTACTCTCATTTTCTCTCAAATATTTCTATCAAGCTAATGACTCTACCTCAAGATCAATTTTGGGTATGTTACTTTTATACCCATTATTATATTATATTGTCTGAATCTATACTCATTTCGAGCATGAAACCCTAGCATGCAAACCCTAATATGAACCCATTTAACAACTTTAATATGAACATAATGATGTATTTTACAAAAAAAGAAATAGACAGCTTTGGGGTTTTAAAATACACAAAAAAAAACTAGTGAAACCCTGAACCTACGGTTACCCGTCACAGTAGGTGGGAATCACCTTCATTGCCCTACGACCATCCCATTTGTTATGACGGTGAGGAGTGACCGTATAAGTTATTTGATCAACCTCGTGGCATCAACATGTCGTAAGTTTATTTGTTTCGATTTATTCCAATCGTAGGCTAATAACTTCGGTGTTAAGACCCCATACGTGTGGATATCGTTGTTATGTCCAACCGTCTATCTTCTTTATTCGGCTGTATCTCACCTTGTTATTCCCCTTACCGTTGTATCTCACCGTGTGTCTTCTTTATTTGTTTGTATCTCATCGTATGTATTCTTTATTTGTTAGTATAATATTATCCTATAATTGTTTCTTTATGCATTAGTATAAATATATAAGTTGAGTTATATGGTCATATGATGTAGCATTGATTTGATGTTCATTTGTTACTATCAATTTGTTAATTTGTTAGTATAAATTTGGGCTGTGGTTGAACAATTTGTATGTAATATTGTCATGTGTAATCTTATTTGTGATTTGGTATGCATTAATTTGTATTTAACCTTATCTGTGATCTGGTATGCACACCGTTTTGAATGTAATCTTGTTTGGGATTCGGTATGCACAAATTAATTGTGACACCCCGCCCGATTAAATATCGGGTGATCAGTCCTTTATAAAATTTATAACAGACTGTTCTTGGTTCATTCTTAGCATCACTGTCGAAAACTTAAATCCAATTAATTACCTAACACTTAACTAAGCTAGTGTCAAAATATTTTCCAATTAAACTTGAAACCAATTAATTCATTTAATTTCTAAACATTTAATTAAAAACCATACACAAGAGATGAATACTGACTAAATCAAATACTGAATAATTAATACTGGATAAAATCTTCCAGTTCGAAGTCACAAACCAAACCATAATAAATACTCAATCCAACTGAAAAGAACTACAAAGGAAACTGAGTACAACCCCGCTAATGAGAATGGGCGACACATGCCCAAACTGAAATATCTTAACTAAGAACTTAATGAAATGAGAGAAGCGTCTAATCTCAATGACCCGCAACTTCCACAACAGCTGCAGCTCGACAAACCATCCAAGTATCAAGAACCGGTGTCCCTGTGGCTGGGCACCTGTACTAATATATATATATATATATATATATATATATATATATATATATATATATATATATATATATATATATATATATATAGCGAAAGAGAAAAGAGATGCAAGAACGGGTCAGAGCCCGATGTGTAAAAATATTTGTTTTAGCAAGTATTTAAAATTTGCAATAAAGTAAGTATCAAGTGCATGTTAGTTCAAACTCTCACGTGAGATTCTCACCTCTCAGCTAATGTACACGCCTAACGTACAACTAATCCATCCTATCCATCTGTAACATTTATAACTAGGTAATGACCTACTCCTCGTGGTAGTAACCCGTGAATCCCAACTTTTCACATTATTAATTTCATCGATTATAAATTCGGTTAAGTGTTATCACACTAAGTTAAGTATTCCCAGTTGACGTACTTTAAGATTATACTATCTTAATAACCTACAGTTATCTCACAGTAGGAATAACACAAGTATACATACATATATATATATATATATATATATATATATATATATATATATATATATATATATATATTCACCACTATAATATATATATACTAGTTTAGCACCCCAAGGCTAAACCCGTAGTGCATTACATACTCTGCTATCATGTCCCGGTACATCTCGTACTCAAATAAGGACTATCGGCTCGGAAATCTCCCACGAACCATATACACAAAACACACTTAGTGACGGCGAACATAGTTCACATACCTATGGGTCACACACATACTTACGCTCCCATAGTCAGCTGACTTATCAACTCACAAATAAGTCTTCACAGTCCTATGCTCTGAGATACAAGTCAAATATCCCCCCGAGGGTCACCCAGGATAAGACTATCTCTGCACACACACCTTCGATAGCAAGCAGCTAGGTATGTCACACACATAATATTAATCATGTAATAGGTATACACACAATCCATTAAATCAAACGGTATACATACAAACCAAATGTCATATTCCATACGTAATATTACCATCACTAAATACTATCAACGTATTTTTAAATTACGATATTCCCTCTCTCGTAATATATATAAGGATAATTTGTCACTCGAAAATCCTTAATATATAATCATAAGAAGTCCCAAACGTAACTACTAATTTTCATTCTTATAAGTTCTATATCGTTAGAACTAATATCGTAAGTATTTATCACTTAATACTCTCGACGCATTTACAATTACGATTATCTCTCTCTCGTAATCTTCAAGTTAAACTCACCATCTTAATGTTTAAATTATTACACTTAAACAACTCTAAATAATTCTGCACTATTCTGGGTTCATCGGACACTGGTTTTCCTCACTCAAATTGACTGTTTACTCAAATAGGTGCAAAAATAGGAAATTCTAAAAAAAAAAATAGAAATCTCGCTCGAACCAAAAGAAGATCTTGCTCGAACGACATACACGTGTCGCTCGATCCAGCTTTGCACGACAACTCTATCTCTCGAACGACTTCACCCGAGATACGGGTCTCGCTCGAACGACTCCCTTCGCGCGACTTCGCGCGATATCTCGCGACTTGGGCTGTTTCGTCCCCTACCCCCAGATTCAGCGTTTTCCCACCATTTTTACTCCTAAAACCTCTAAAGATCAAGCCCAAACTTCGAACAATCAATACTAAACATTATTCTAACATATATATGTGATTTCCCATAACCTAACATCATTAAATCATCACCAATCATCCATATAATTCGAAATCCCCAATTTATTATCAAGAACCCTAGTTCTGAAATTGATATCCATAACTTCTAAATTAAACCCATATTTATTCATAGAAATCATCATAATTTCTTAGGCATCATCTTATCTATATAGGGGATTCAAATTCTCATCAAATCAACCCTAGTTTATGATATAGTTCTCCAATTTCACCCAAATTAACTTTCATAACAATGGTTTATTATCCTAGACTAACATGAACACGATTATCGCTAAAGAAAGCAAGCAATAAACACTTGCCTCGATTTCGAAGGTCTGATCCGTTGGTGTTGTTGGTATGGATGCGCTGCTCGCGTTCCGATCTACACGATGGTGGTGGTGGTTGTGCAAGGTGGTGTAAATTGACTCTCCTCCTTTGGAATTTGCTCTCCCTCACCCACTGTGGCTCTCTCTTGATTTTGGTATATTATAACCCTAATTGTCCCCAATTAGATGATATAATATTTCTCCAATTTTCGTCCATTTAATTTCTCTAAAAATCCAAATTACAAAACTAGGTGCCGGCTTGGTCTAAAAATATCCCGGAGTCCATATAAAATACCCGGGTAGAGTTTTCTAACTATTTCGACCCCTTCGGACTCAAAGGCGCACTCGAAATGATTATACGAGTTACTTAAAATAATTTACCTTTTTATTCCACTTAATTAGTCCTGACACGACTCACACGCGCGTCCCGACTTAATATACCAAACTGTCATATTTCTCTCTCATGACAAGTTATATAAAATCGTCATTCCATATTACTTATTCTCACAGTAATATTAATAATTACTAACTTCTCGTAAAGATAGTAATATTCAATTTTAATCCGAATTAATAATTAGTGCTCACATTTTAATTTAATTAATCCAACAATAATAATAAATCACAATTAATCCAACAATAATAATAAACCACATAATTATTTAAATCTTCGAAAATACGGGGTGTTACATTAGTATCTAATCTTATTTGTGAATTGGAATATATTTAACCCTAGGTCATATGATATAACACTGATTTTATGTTCATTTTTTAGTATAAATTTGTTAATTTGCTAGTTGTATAACTACTTTTAGTTTCTATAATAGTTGTATGTTTTTTTTTAATTAGTATGCTTTTGTCTCTTTATATTGTAAGTATATAGGTTAAGTTTTTGTGGTTATATTTAACTCTGTTGTTATTGCAGTTGTAGGTTATATAAATGGGAAGAAGTAGAAATCCTCCTACTGCATCAGAGCGAAAGAGGGAGTTAGAGGCGGTAAGAGGAGTTGAACAACCCTCATCGTTTAGCGGTAGTGACAGTGGAGATAGCAAAGGGTATTCTCCTTCGCGTCAGTCATTGGATAACATTTTGACTAGGTCATTGGTGAAGTACGAGGGGTTGGGGAATGGGATGCGATCAATGTGGAGGAGATTCCAAAGGAAAAAGGGGTTGATAGTGAAGAGGAGGTTAAGAGTGAAGAGGTAGGACAACAAGTAGAAGAGAAAGAAGGAGACAAAGAATGAGAGAAAAAATGAGAGGAAGGAGATGAAGAAGGAAAGAAGTCCAAAGATGATACAAACAACGAGTCTTCCTCTTCGGAAGATGAAACGCAACCGTTAACATCTTCTAAAGCGTACGAGAAGAAACAATGAAAAAAAATCCGCCACTTAGATTCACAACCACTCGAGGGGTCTACATCAAATGATCTCGAGTTGCTCAAAAATTTTCACAACTATATCTCTTATTGGATATAGAACTATGACGAGGAGAGGGACGTGATGAAGTGCGTGTACCGGACATAGAGAAGGAAGACGAGCGGATGATTGAGTTGGTTAAGAACTTGGGTCTCTGGGGCTTGGTTAAATACTCAAACTGGTAAATCAACTGTGTATCGGTGTTGGCGTTCATCAAACGATGCAAGCCAGAGACGAATTCATTTCATATAATGTTCGGTGAGATGGCCTTCACCCTTAACGATGTGTACCATCTCCTTAATATCCCAGTAGTTGGTAAACCGGTGTATGGTACCGTGGTTAAGAAAGCTGAGGAGAAGGCTACATAATGGCTTACCACATACACTATTTGTAGTGTAATACCCGCACTTTTAAATTATGCTTGCACGATTATCCTCTTATTTAGCGACATTCTGTTTATGAGATTTTTACATTGCATGTACTCACATGAGTTATAATTTGCGTCCGTATAGTTATTTTAAACACCTTGGTTAAGTTTTGTGCGATTTCGATAAGCAATGATCGCTACGCAAGCATATGTACTAATTGTATTACAGTGCATGACACCGCGAAAGTCCTGTCGTGCACGAATTGTTTAGGGCAATTGGTAAGTCAAAAAAATATTCCGACCATATATTTAGACCCATAAAAATATAAGGAATATTACCATGCGAAGAAAAATCGAAAAAAAAATATGTTTTGCGCAGTGGTCCCGTTTCTTACGCGTATTGTTTAGGAGGCCTCGTAAGTCAAAAAATATTGTGAACATGTTTTTTGACTCATAAAAATATAAGGAATATTACCATGTAAAGAAAAATCGAAAAAAAATATTTTTTTTGTGGAGGTCCCGTTTCTTGCGCGTATTGTTTAAGAGGTCTCGGAAGGTCAAAAATATATGTGAATATGTTTTTTGACTCATAAGAATATAAGGAATATTATTATGAAGAGAAAAATTGAAAAAAATTGCTTTTGTACGGAGGTCCAGATTCTTGGGCGCCTTGTATAGGACAATCCAGGACGCCAAACGACTACTGTAAATATGATTTTTTATCTAAAACAATGCAAGGAGTATGAGTCTCAAATTAAAAATTTCAAAAAAAAATGGGCAAGAGAGAGAAAGTGATGTAAATGCACCTCAGTGGTGTCAATTTTTTGTCAAAATTTATTAGGCATAGTCGGGTAAGTTGATAAGTGCAGTTTTGTTTTTGGCCATCGATCCTTGCCACATGTCGACTCCTTGTGGATCCTAGGCAAGATGGTACATCCAGTAGGGTTGTTCCCTGGTATATAAGGTTAAGTGTGGGATACTAGGGCAAGGGAATTTCATCCCTTTATGCAGTCGTTCTCTTTCTCTCTCTCTCTCTCTCTCTCTCTAAAGTTCAACTCCCATGAAAACACACCTGATCAGAACTTGGTTGGGCTACAACCACTCTCTCACACCATGATACACACAATATAAATCACCATTAGAAAGCCATAAATCTCCTTATCTCACCCTAGTAAAACCTAGACAAATTTTTGGATTGAAGAAGATAGGATTTATTTTAGTTGTTGGCTATTTGAAGAGGGTATTTTGAGGATGAAGTTTAAAGGAGGTTCATTAGAGGTTGAAGAGAGCTTACATGAAGTTGGTGAATAGATTCATGGAGACAAGCTTTAGTGGGATTTTAGAGACCTCCTTGAGGTCAATTTTGGAGGTGGGAGGGGGGGGGGGGGGTCCTCCATCTTCTCCAACATGTACACCATTTTTAGAGCTCTTGAGGTGGGATTCACTAACCTTGGTTTAAGGTTTATGTTGTGTATGCATTTCAGATTTATTATTTACATATTTTAGAGTTAAAATATGCAGTATTTGTGATAGTTGCATCCATGAAATTTATTAGTAGATTTCTATGATCTCATGAACAAATGGGTCTCAAATAAAGGTTTTAAAGTGGGTTTGAATTAGACAAAAAATACAGATTACTATTCTCCACCATTTTAGTGTAAAAGTGAATTGAAAAATGATTATAATGTATTATTGGGTTTATTAAGTACACACTTGATGTTCTAAAGAAAACTGGGCATTTAAAAGAAGGTTTAGATGAGTTTTTTTTAAAGTGTTACAAAATTCAAAATACCATTCATAGACATTTTTATGAAATAAAAATGTTAAAAAGTGTCGTTTGGTGTATTTCTAGTAAAAATGAATAATGGACATTTTTATGAGATAAAAATGTAAGAAAGTAGTATTTGTGTATATTCCTAGTAAAAAGATATGATGAACATTTTTCGGGATAAAAATGTGGAGAAATGATATATTGGGCATTTCAAGTAAAGGGAAACAATGGACATTTTTTTGAAATAAAAATGTGGAAAGTGATTAATGTTGTCAAATATTTATGAAATATTTTTAAGTTTGTTTGTAAAACAGAGTACTTTATGAATAAATGGTCATTTTCGAGTTTAAGGAAGTTAAGAATGTCTTACTTGCTTGAAACGCATGTTTGTTATGAATAGTATAAAATTCTAGAAAGAAATGCATGTTTAATCCATTCTATAGGATGTTAACATTTATAGTACATTTTCTTTGGATATAAACTCGTAGTATTTTGTGAATAAATATGTGAGCAAGTTTATAAGGGGTCTTATTGGGTTTAAATATGAAGTAAGACAAAAATATTATTTCAAGTAATGAAATTATTGAATTGACAAGTATGAAACTTGAGGAAAAGCGTGATGTTAAACAAAGTGTTAAAACAGCTAAAGCATTAAAATGTTAAGTTGGAAACTTAATGTTTGTTTTTGAGAAATGACACTGGTTAAGGAGTTGAACAACAAGTTTTGCTAAGTAAATGGTAAATTGATAATTTACCTAAAGTGGAACATTTTTGTGAAATAAAAATGTTAATGAATGTTTTATAGTAGTGTGGGTGAAATTGAGTAAAGTCCTAAAATGTGAATGATTTTTTGTATAAAATCAACATGTGTGTAAATAAATGGCTTAAAGAGAAAGTAATAATTTTTCAAGTATAATGAAAAAATGGACGCTTATGCCCAAGGCTTTGGTTCGGCCCGAAAATGCAAATTAAAGTAAACATTATGAAAATGTTGAATAAATTGGCAAGATAATGATATTGAATGATGCCGGGTTAAATAATTAAGTAGGGTTATGCTGTCCCTAGTGGTGAAAGACCTCAAACCAACTGCAGTTTACTGGCGCTCAATGCCGGACGGTGAAATTTCATGAAACCGTGGGTGTGCGTGTGTTGTGATGTGTGTGTGAGTGTGTTGGCGGAATCCCTAAAGATAATACTAAGTAATGAATTGAATATTCATGAAAGGGGCATAAATGAATGGCATTAATTCATTGATTTACTAATGCAAGAATAACGCATTAAATGTTTAATATCCACGTGGCAACATGGGATGGTTTAATAAGATAATATAATGATGTTTAAACTACCTAATGAGGTTTGAATCATTATAAACACAAGCGTGTGTTATATAAAGCTTTCAAAGGAAAAGAGTATTTTCTAAACACGGTGTGTGTGTGAGCATTGAAAGAAAGTCCTAAATAACGATTAATAACTCGACGTGAGTTAATGGACGTTGAGTGATAAACATTTAAAAGAGAATGAAAGGTTGTTTCCCAACAATTGTAAATTGTTTAACTGGGTGAGTTAACGAGAAGAATATGCTAGTTCTAAGCTTAAAATACAAAAATTACTATTTTGTAAAGACACGGAGGATAAAAGACACCAGATAACATTTTTGAAATAAAATGGTTTGATACATTGGATCATGTATTTTTCAATAGTATATATGTAGATATATACATATTTTCACATGCATGTGATAGTAGCGTGTGAGTTCTTTTCTGCCGTTCGTTTCTATACTGCATTTGTATATAATTCCACTAAGCATTCGGCTCACATCCCTCATTTTGTTACCGCAAGTTGCATGATATTCCTTACTTTGAGAGCGTTATACAAGTAAGTAGATACTTATTTTTACGATTAGTAGCTCTGTTTACTTGGCCTTAGGGGCTCTTACCTTGGGCCATATCACATAGTGACTGTAAATTGAACTCGCATACTAACAAGAGTAACATTAAATAATAATAAAACTGGACTAGAAATATTATTTAGGTTGTTTCGTTGCACTTCACAATTAACGTACGAACCAGATCGGGTTAATCCTTTATTAATCCTTAAATCCGGGTTGGGGCATTACATGTACTGAGGAATAGGCATTAAAAGAATGCAAGTCGGTGTGTGCTGTACGTTTTAATTAGATAATGAATCTCTGTAAGGGTATGGTGAAGAAGTTGGGGGAAAATGTTACAAAGAAGGAGATTGAGCAAGCGACAAGGTGGTATTTGTTGTTCGTGCTCGGGTGCTTGTTTTTCCATGATAAATAAGGGAACGAAGTTTCGATTTACTACCTGTAGACATTGCAAAAAGTTGGAAAGTGCAACAAACTCACTTGAGGGATGGGTGTATTGGTACATTTGTATTGGCAGCTTAGGGTTGCATCTCGGGTAGACGTGCAGCAGGTGGTCGGATATCTCCCTCTTTTAGTGGTAAATATTTTAAAGTTGTCATGTGTTTCGATATATATAAATTTATCGATTAATTTATCAATTTGATGTAGGCGTGGATATGCGACCACTTTAACGTGACGAGGGGTGTAAAAAGTCTGGAGTATTATCCATCTGAGCTGCATCTATGCAAATGGAGGGCACAGACGGTGTCAGGTGATGCCTTTGCACAAATGCTGGAGGTAAGTGAAACCTTGGACGATCTAAAAGCTTTTGACGTGAGTAGTATTTATTTTAAACACAATATGTTAGCATTTGTTGCTATGTTTTATATGTTAACATTTGGAATTATGTGTAGGTTGTCTGGTATCCCCATGCTGAAAATCCTGAGGCCTACCCATTCCAAGAGGTCTCATGTTACAACGACCTCCTGATTTGCTATGATGTTGGTGAACCCTATTATTTAGAGAGGGTCCTTCGCTAGTCTAGCCGTGTACACATAATCCTGAGACTCCCAATGTGCCCATTATCGGAGGAGAGGGAAATACCCAGGCCTGCTAAAAAGTTAAGTTTGATATCGAGAAATGGTATTAACTTAACTGGATGGATAATGTTCTATTCGATGCTAGACGTTCGAATGTGGTAACGAATATGCCCTGGGAATGTATGGATAGGTATATGTCCTAGTACCTATAAAGATCCTATCCATAGGTTTAAAATCCCGATCACCATATTTGGAAGCCAAAATTAAATCACTCTGATAAGATGGTAAGTCACGAAAATTCATAAATTAATTTATTATTTTCACTTATTTTTCTAACACGGTGGATGGTAATACATATACAAGTTCATAGGACTGACGTAGCCATCAGTCTTCTCTGGGAGACTATTGATGCCGACTCGGACTAAGATATTTCAGATGTCCTTGATATTGCACGTGTAGCGCTTGATGCTCTGCTTGAGGCTAAGGGAACGCAATCTCATAAAGGAAAGAGAAAGGCTCCCACACGTCAAGAAACTAAGTTAAAGGCATATCACGATCCAATCCCGCAGAAAGGCCCATAAGTAAAAAGCCCCCTATAAAAGCGCTCAAAGAGGAGGTAGAAACAATTTGTTGAAACAAATTCAGGTTGACAAGCGAGGGAAGCGTTGTGACACGTGAAGCACGACAAGACTATGCGGGATTAGATGAAAGAGTTCATGTCAGTGATGTTGTATGTTAAGGGAATTTCCGAAGTAAGATAAGATCTTTAATTTCGTTTCCAATCTTCAGCCTTGGGCGCATGCTGAATTGAGGAGACAAAGTATGTGTGATTTTCAGCAAGCAGTAGTAAAAATGGATAACTTAGTAGATCTCAAACTTGACCGGTCAGATGCTGTTTCATATAAGTCCAAAGGTAAAGACAAGGTTACTTCAGAATCGAGCAAAGATGGGGAAATAAAAAATGACAAGGGAAAGCGGGTTGATGGACAACCAAACAAAGGCAAATATAATATTGTTGTGTGTGATGTACAATGATGTATTGTAAATTTGGTAGGCATAATTTTGAATGAGGATAATTTTGAATGTAATCTTTTTTGTGATATGGTATACACAGATTTGTATTTAATCTTGTTTGTGATTTGGTATGCACATATTTGTATTGAATCTTCTTTATGATTTGGAATATATTTACCCCTCTATCATGTCTAAAATACACGATCAAGGCTAACGGTGTCGATAACACATACGGTCAAGCACCATCATGCAATTAAGCTATACGGTGTTAAATAACCGTGTGGTGGAGTTACACAACCTCAAGTGACCGTAGTATATGTGTTGAGTTTCACTCAAGCTCACTATATAATATTCACGGTGTGAACCCACTGTATTAATATCCTACACAGTCACTTTAGACCGTATATGTTACATGGACGATCAAGTAGAATCTTGGTGAAAGTTGTGATTTTTACACAAAATCACTGCACAAATTCCACTGGGTGAAACCACCGTGTAAGTATTGAACACGGTTAAGTCCAACCGTGTAATTGAGTGACAGGACCTCGGGTGACCATGGTATATGTGTTGAATTTCACTCAAACTCACTTTATAATATCCCCGATGTGAACCCACCATATCAGTGTTCCCCATGGTCACTTAAGACCGTATGTGTTAGCTAAACGGTCAAGTGGAACCGTGGGGAAAGTTGTGATTTTTACCCCAAATCACTGCAGAATTGACACGGTGTGACACAACCATGTAGATGTTAGACACAGTTAAGTCCAACCATGTGCTTGAGATATACGGTGTGGTGTTACTGTTGGTAACCGCGTTATGTTGTGGTGTCATACTAGACGGATTAAAGCAACTGTGTGTTGTGTAGTTTAGCTAACTTCCTTACATCATGTTGGGCAATTGATAATTTAATTTAATGTAATATCATATTTAATATTTGATATTTAATGTATGATTTTATCATGTTATAATATGTTAATTTTATCAATGTTATAATATAATATTTGATAATTTTATTAATGTTATAATTTTATCAATGTTACAATCAAGGCTTGAAAGAAATTACTATAACCAAATTGATAGAATAATTACTATAACTAAATTACAGTCAAGTTCTCATCTTCATCCGATGAAATAATTTCTATAATTAAATTACATATTTGCACAAAAAGTTACAAAAAATTACAATCAATGCTATCACCAAATTACACGATTCAAAAAAATATTACCAAAAGTTGAATTCAAGGCATAGTCAACTCCTCATCTTCATCCTACGAAATCAAGCATGGTTCATCTTGTCGCAATGTCTTTCGAACATATACTTTGAAAAGTCTGTAAGTGGGCACTACACTAAAATAGGCGATTTGAAAGTGTTTTAAACACTTGCAAATGGCATTTGCATGTGTTTAAAACACTTGAAAATTGCCGCGTTGCAAAAAATGTGCAAGTGTTCAAAACTGTTGTAAATGTCATTTGCAAGTGTTTATTGGGAACACATGTCCGTTTTGGATAACCGTTACAAAAAAAATTGCAAATTTTTAGAACACTTGCAAAATTCGGCAAGCATTTTTTATTTGCAACAGTTATAAACACTTGCAAATAATAATATGTAAAAAAAATATTCCTTTTGTAAGTGTTATGAACTGTTGCATAAATTAAAATTTTGAAAAAATATAAATTATCCACTATAAGCTACACCACCCTCATATTTAAAACCATCACAATAAAAAAAGTTCATAACAAAATAGCAGAGATAGTCACACTAAGATGTACTAAACAAATTTACTTGGAAATAATCATTCGATCTCACACTTATTTATTGGGGCTGTGCAAATTACCAATTGGTCAAAATCATACAATGTATAGCATGTGGCGTCGGATACTCTAAAATCAATAGAAACTACACATTAAAGTCATGCCCACGCTGTCCACAAACATTACATGTGATACTTTATGTTAATAACACCACTTGGGCTGACAGAAATCCAGGCGCCTGCGTTACCTTCCTCGAACCCATGCTCTCTGCAAAATCTGCATTTCCATTAAAAAGTTTAGTATACAATGAAATAAATTTTAATAAAGATTGAGTTTGCAATATCACAATAAACTAGAGTAGATCAAATGGGAAAATAAACCTAAGTTATAAATGATGCAGGCTTTGGAAGAAACTCCCCTGAATTATTTAATGCAAAACCCCATCCTGAACTGTGCAATCTATTTTTATTTTTTTTCAAAGTCCCCTTTCAGGGGACTTTTAAGGAAAATTTATTGTGAAATAGGTCTTTTAAACAAAATGCAAAAGCTAGGGGGTTTGTTACAAAAACAACATAATAAATTTTTTTTTTGCACAGTCTTATATGGCAAAAAAGTTAATATACACAATCTTCTCCTATGCATATGTCTATACATTATCTACTTTCATGTGTGAAAAATCATAAGACAATCTTACAGTTACATTGAAAAAGTATTTTTTTAGGCTAAATAGTCTACTTCACAATGTTTACCCATTTTTCCCACATCAGAATCATAGTCGCCAACCATAATTGCATTATAGAGGAATTTAACTCATTATGATGTCAATATTCGTCAACAACTTTGTGTCTAAGAGGAACTTATGAAAGTTCAGTATGAGAAATATCAAACTCCACATGAGTGCAGGAACGATCAGATTCAGGGGTATAAAGCTCCTTTTTCACAGCCATATTATCCCTATAGGAAAACAAAAGCGCATGTCTTAGTTATTTTATATGAGACAAATTGTAATTCTAGATAAAACAAAAAAAGGTTCAAAAAATCATACCTGCATGGATGTTGAGCATCATGAACAACATGACCATTTGATATAATCAAGTTCTGATCGAGCGCAGATGCATTTATTCTATCATGATATACACCCCGATATTCCAAAACAACAACGGTGTAGGGAGTAGCAGCAGATGATTTATTCTCAACCCGAAGATACTAATCCAACTCAGGCCACACTAACTCTCGCCTATATCATCAATAATTAACAAGGAAAAAGAAATTAAGGCTTCCATTGTTAATCATCTAAGGAATAAAATCCACATGATGTTTTGGAAAAAGAGGTCAATTTTGCGGACCTAAAGGGATGAGGATGATCGATTCAGAGGGTCGAGGTCAATTCTGAGGATTTAAGGTAATGCTAGGGATAGTCGATTCTGAGGACCGATGTTAATTCGGAGGACCTAAGATGGGAGCGACCAATTCTGAGGAACTAAGATGGGAGCGACCAATTCTGAGGGTCGAGGTCAATTCTGAGGACCTTAAGTGGGAGCGACCAATTTTGACGGTCGAGGTCAATTCTGAGGACCTTAAATGGGAGCGACCAATTATGAGGGTTGAGGCTAATTCGGAGGACCTTAAGTGGGAGCGACCTATTATGAGGGTCGATATCATATCTAAGGACCTTAAGTAGGAGCGACCAATTCTGAGGGTCAAGGTCAATTCTGAGGACCTTAAGTGGGGAGCGACCAATTCTGAGGGTTGAGGTCAATTTTGAGGACCTTAAGTGGAGAGCGACCAATTCTAAGGGTTGAGGTCAATTCTGAGGACCTTAAATAGGAGTGACCAATTCTGAGGGTCGAGGTCAATTCTTAAGACCTTAAGTGGGAGCGACCAATTCTGAGGGTCAAGTTCAATTCTGAGGACCTTAAGTGGGAGCGACCAATTATGAGGACCTTAGATGGAGCGGTCGATTTTGAGGGTCGAGGTCAATTTTGAGGACCTTAAGTGGGAGAGATCGATTTTGAGGGTTGAGTTTAACTCGGAGGACCTTCAATGGGAGCGACCGATTCTGAGGGTCAAGGTTAATTCTGAGGACCTTTAGTGGGATCGACAGATTATGAGGATCGAGGTCAATTCTGAGGACCTTAAGTGGGAGCGATCGATTCTGGAACGACCAATTCTGCTGGTCAAGGCAAATTCTGAGGACCTTAAGTAGGAGAGATCAATTTTTGGGGTCGAGGTCAATTCTAAGGACCTTAAGTTCGGAGCATGGGGAATAGTTTTCCTGGGGAACTTTATATTTTCCATTTTCGTAGACTTTACTCGGGAAGAGATATCGGTCTATAGATTATATCCTTTAAAAAGAGATGGAATTCTTTGTCTGGATGTTCCACTTACTTGGGAATATATTGCGGGGGAGAGATGTCCGTTTAGGGATTCTAGCTCTGTTTGGGGGAAATTTGAATTTTCCAGGGAAAAAGTTTAATTTGGAAATTCCTGTTGGAAAATGGGTAGCTTTACTGAGGAAACATATAATTTTTGCTGAGGATGAAGTGTTTTTAGATTCCGTTGGGGAGTTGTAGTGGGATTTACGTGCGTGCTGATTTTTTGGGTTTAAGCCAGGGATAAAATGTGGTATTAATCCAGCTGAGGATTTGGGAGCTTGATAAATGAATTTTTGGGTGAAGAAATTTTCCAATATTTATTTAGCAATTTTAGGAATTTTTCGGCATTTTCTTGGGTTTTTTGTATGAAATTTCAGGGGGTTACTGACCGACATGTTGCAGGGGTTTCCAACCGACAGTGGCACGATCTTTTGGACTGACTTGGTAAGAGGAAGGGACAGTGTCGATCGGTGGGTGTCAGGGGACTACCAATTGGCATGCCCCTTAGCCTCCTATAAAAGGGGCGAATTCTCTTCATTTTTCACACGTTCTAACTTTCTTGTCTTCTTCTTCTCTCTTTTGCAATATGTTATTATGTTCTTTCTTCCTCTAAGACTAAAAAATTACGGATTTCTTAAGTAGCGAGGACCACATAGCATGGCTAGGCATTGGCGATTAGGCGAATCTGGAGTAGCGGACCAGGGTGCCCTTAGCGTTGGGCAACGAGAACACTTTTTATTTTTTTGAGCCTATTGTCATCAAGCAAACTCTTTTGTGTGAGCCTTCGTACCATCGGTCTTTTAGGTTGATGAACCCAATTAGTTATGTAAGTGCCGCATAACTTTTGGAATTCTTTTTCTTTTTTTACATTTTCTTATTTCTTTGAATTCTGACAAAGGATCTCTCTTCTGTTTTGATAGACAAACATTATTGCCACGAGTTTCTTCTCTCGAGGGATGATGGTATTCAGGGATGTATGGGATCATCTTCCCATGGTGGTGCATTGGGTGGTATTTTTTTTTACAGGTTTTGGTTGTTTTCCGTCTGCATTGGATGAGAAGCCATGTTCTAGGACAGTTTTATGCGCTCTGTGGGAGAGGTGGTGGGATACTACCCATACCATACACTTGAGTTTTGGGGAGATGATGGTAACTCCTATTGATGTCCAGTGGCTGCTGGGGATAGAGTGTGAGGGGATGCAGAAACAGGTTGACCAATCCCTAATGGTGACACCGACGGTAGTGAATGCGGCCCTAGGCGACATGGGGCGAATAGTCTCGAGGGACTCGATCTATATATCTCTTTTTCAAGAAGTTTGCTAAGTCAATAGATCAAAGAGACTGACAGGATGCAGGTACGACAGATGGTTCATTTATTCATTCTTCTGTTGTTGGGAGGGTTTTTGGTGGCGTCGAGCGGTGACGTCGCTCACCTAAGATTTTTACCATATTTGAGGATATTTTCGAGTATCCCTCTCTTTGATTGGGGGAGCCTGATTTTGATGACCCTTTATTCTTCTATGGATGCTTTCAATTGGTGTTGCCGACAGACTTTTACTGGAACCACGTACCTTTTGGAGGTAATTTTTCTTTTTGGATTTATCCTTTATACATTTTATTTTATTTCCTTTTTGATTTCTTATGATTGCTTACTCTTGTCCTTTTGCAGACGTGGTTCTATGAGGTGATCGGGTTCAATGCTCGTTTCATTGGTTTGTGTGATGAGTCGATGGGGAAGTTATATCGGATGTATTAATGGCGGAAGTCCAATCGAAAGTCGAAGCAGTATCTCTTCTTGGCAGCGATACGTCAGGACTTGAATGTCCTGACGAGTGACCAAGTTATTTCTTTTTTTTTTTCTCTTTTGAATCCTTTTCTATTGCATTCTCTTTACTTGTGCAAGTATTTACTTTATCTTGGAAAAACTATAGGTGACCTTCTGTCTTGGGGGTTTGTCATCCAGCACACGAGGGGTAATCGGGATATATGCGCAGATGCGCTGACTACAGGAGCATGAATTTGGATACTCCTAGTATCTGGGAAAGAGAGTATTTTAGCTGTTCATAGAGGATGATGTGGCGGTCCTATCGGCTATGCCCCCGAGATATATGAAGCGGGTTCGAGAGATATCGGAGGAAGTTAGGATGGCGACAAGGATTGCTAAGCCCTATTCATCGTATATAGACACGACAATGACTTATGACTACCTTGATTTCATGATGAGCTGGATGATTCCATCATGTATCTATGAAGTGGTGAATATTCCTCTGCCTTTTATGAGTTCTGGCAGGGGCACGATTCGGCCAGACGGGTCTGCCCACAACACTGGTGGTGCGTCGAGGTCAACAGCGGCATCGACGTCAAAGGTTTCATTTATCTGGATTGCTCCTCCTTCTTATAATATCCGGATGCTTGGAGGTAGATCAATGAGTATGCAGCATCTCCCTAATGTGATGGACCCGACAGTGTTGGGACTGATAGAGGACGTCTTTTAGCCAGAGGTATATATTTTCATTTCTTTGTCCTTTATCTTTCTAATTTCTCTTTTTACTTCAAACTGATTGATTTGCCTTTTTATTTTTCTTATAGCATGTCCAGGTGTCGACTACCTGACTGAGGGACATCTGAGACTGGGTGGCTTCTGTGACGGCTCATATCCGAGGTTTGATTTCGATTTATTCCATTCTTGTACCAACTATTTCTTCTGAGGAGGGATCTGGTTCGGGTAGCGGAGGTTCCTCAGCTCATCCCCGGATGAAGCGCACATCGTAGGGATAGGGGATCGTAGAAAAAGAGAGAGAGAGAGAGAGTTTAGGGTATCGGGCTGAGTCCCATTGTTTTTCTTCTTTTTTCTGCAAAATATGTAATGACAGAAACATATATATGAAATGAATAGGGTTTTATTTATTTATCTTTGCTTCAAATGACTTAATCCACATGCACTTTTTACTCTGCTTATTAAGACCATAAAAAGGATTAGGATCACTCTAGACAAAATTTATTATACGACAAGACGAGTAAAAATATAGGAAGGAAAATTCCGAATTTCTTTGAAATAAAGATTATTTATTTTTGAGTTTTTTTTTCTTTTTTGATTTGATTTTGACAAAAAAGGAAAGATGGAATTTTCTGAAAATGGGGGGATGTCGATCGGCATGCCCCTTGTCCTTCCTTTCGATAGGTTAGTCCCATCAAATCACCTCAAAGTTTTGATTGCGCTTTCTTCAACTACTTAGTACTTGATAGGGTAGTCTTCCATTTGGATTTTGCAGGTTTTTTATTTTTAGCCCAATTTATCTAGTATAAAAGCGGTAAGGTGGGGAGGTGGCACCCATTCACATTTTTTTATTTCTTTTTTCTTGTCTTGTGTCATGTTATGTCCAAATATCCCTTCCCATAAGTGAGGAATTTGCCTCTTATCTCGAGAGTTTAGAGGCGATGTGTTCGTACAATGCAGACTTTGACGCCTTTAACTTGCGTTGGGTCTCTTTGTAGTGTAATCGGCCTATTGACTGGAACATGCTGATGGCGGTAACACAATTCTACTACCCTGAGGATCATGTTTTTCGTTTGGCTGAGACGAGGTCTACCCGACCTAAGAGGAGTTTTCTGCTATGTTGGAGTAAACCCTAGTGTGGCCGGGACCATTCCTGAATTCTCTCGGTCTCTTCGGGAGCTATTAGTTGGACTTCTCCACATCTCTCCTTCGATGGCTCGACCATTAATCACTGGAGGAATGGCCTTCCTCCCAGTTGTTCCGTACTCTGTACATCTGCGGGATGTTAATGACGCGGGCCATGCCAGAGTTGTTGCCCTTAGATTAACTTCGAAGCTACTGCTTATGACCGAGGACTGCTAGTGGACCCACAACATGCTTCCATTACTGTGTGAATATTATATCATCGCAATCCTGTGACGGTGATACTGGTAGAGACCCTGAACGGTCTAGACGCTTGGCAGGAAGGCCGTTATGATTTTTTGAGTGGAAGTTCTGTCATGCTGTACATGTGGCTGTCTGAGATATTTCGTTTGGTGATCCCCTGAATATCCTTTGGCAGTTATGCCATATTTCTTCACCCTCTATTTGATCAGCTTTGGCCCAAAAATTGAGAACTGGGTAAACTGATTGTGAATCACGGGGCTCGATGTCTGCACTGGTCAGTGCCCCGGTGGGGGGAGTTGTAGTCTATTATGGAACTAGGGGAATACCAGTATGTTCTGTTAGTTGCACTTTAGGAGACCTCCTTCTATATTCCCTAGCGGCTCCTACGTCAAGTCGGATGGGAGAAGATTGTGCTGTCCCATACCGTGGACTTCTTTCTTATAGAGGATTTAACGAAAGACATGGGCATGCGACTGGGCTCGTTGTGGGAGAATCATCGACCGTTAACCCATCCTTCCCAATCTGTTGGTAGGGTTTGACATGTGTCCGGAGACTATATGAAATGGTTATGGAAAAGGGTAGTGGATAAAAGTTTGGTCGAGGAGACTGGGCAGAGATGATTTGCTATGTTTGACACTATGGAGGGGGTGTAGTGATTTTCTCTAAGATGGTTTGGTCTTACCGTTCATGGAGCGTCTTCGGTATACTATCCAAGTAGGGGAAATTTGGGGCCCTTAAGATGTAGATGATAATGGGGCTGGATCTTTTGGTAGTTTTGGGTAGGGTCTTTTGTGAAGCTGGTGACATTTGTGAAGCTTTTATGTGTTTGGTTATGCATTTTGTTATTTTTATTTTTATTAATCTGGGAAGTTTTTTTTTTTTTTAGGACAATTAGGTTGGTGGGGGTAGTTGTCTAACTCCCTACGCTGATATTTCCTATAATCGTGCCGAATTTTTCCAAAATGGAATTAAAAAAGGATTTTAATTATATTTTTATGCCTCTTGATGAGTTTTACATTTGAATTATCTATACTAATCGCTAAGGCATACATAATCCCTTTGTTCATGTAAACGATAAAATTAATTGTCGTTCTCGGATGTAAAAAAAGAATAGATTTTTGTGAAAAAGAAGGGGATCAGGCCCATGTAAAGTGTATGAGTTGCCTACGTACCTCTGGGTTTTAGAAAATTTTATGGGTTTCATACAATATTTTCTTAGAGGATCAGGCCCCACGTAGTTCCGAGTGGAAGGAAATGAAGAATTTTTTTCTTTTTTTTAGAATAGAAGGGTGATGAGAGGATTCGTAATGCGCAGAGATTTTGGACCAGGGGTAGAATTTCTTGAGGCAGTCTAGGTTGACTGGATGGCCCATCTCTTCTTCGTCAAGGTCGGTGAGCATAGCGGGGCTACCAGACAGGATCTTCTTCACGATGTAAGGTCCATTTCAATTTAGCTTGAATTTCCCTCTGGGGTCCCAAACGGGTTCTATGATTTTTTTGAGGGCTAAATATCCTTCCCAAACACCTCGGTCCTTGAATATTCGGTTGAAAGATCACACTACCCGATGATGGTACCCTTGTATATGATATAGAGCTTGTGGGGGCAATAAATATACCTACCTAAATAACAGGACACCTGTCGAGCACACTGGTCAAGATGGCGACCAGCATGGGCTCCCACATGATAAGGACGACCAAGAGTCCTTGATAAAGTAGAAGACTAAGGAACAATATTTGATTGTAACTTAAACTCTACGAAGAGGGGGCTCATCCAAATGTAACCCTAATGTAACCCCTAATTCTATATAAAGGGAACACCCCCCATAGTGAGAGGGGGCTCAGAAGGCTAGAAAAACACTCTTATGTAAACTCTCTCATTATCATAATGGAACACAACAACAGCCCCGTGGACGTAGGCCATTCATGGTCGAACCACGCAAATCTTTATCTCTCTTTTATTTATTATTGTACATGCATTGTCGTGAATTGACAGCCCCCGCGGGTGAGTTTTTTTACTACTACAATTGGCGCCGTCGGTGGGAAACGATACAAAACGTCTTTCCTTCTTATTGACGAGACGAAAATTTACGTTGCGATGCAATGACTTACAGGCACGAAACCCCATCAAGAGCTAAATTTTTATTTCTCTGCGTACAAATAAATTATCTGTTCCGCGCATCTTTCTGTTCAACTGATTCTCATATGTTTATATTTATAAACCTTGTGTTGAATTTTCATTTACGAATCTGCATAACAGTCAGTTTCATAATCACGAGTTTTATGAGTCCTTAAAGATGTGGACGTTCTCGAGATTTTTCTGGGCAAACAAGGCTATCATCATAATCTTGATTCCTATATCCCAGATTCTTCGGCAGGGATAAATGTCTAAAATATTTCTCTCTCATCAAGAGGCATGTCGAACACATCTTTACGAAACAGCTTTAAGATTATTTTTTCAAGAAAGATGTTTTGAAGAAGATGTACAGATTTCGGTCTCCACTTGCGACCTGTGGGCTACTTTCGGCCAGAACCCAACAGAGTTTCTCCGATCTTACCGACTAGTGACCCAAAGCCAGATTTGCCTCTCCATCCCTTCAAGATGGATCCTCAGAACCGTTATCACACATCTTTTTTCGACGAGAGGTTTTCATCTCCTCAGATTTCCTCCATTGTGGAGTCTCGTCTACCTTAAGACGACACCACAAGTAGTGGATCTGTGTTGACTTCTTGATTAAAGAGAAAAGTGATACCCACTCCAATTATGAACCTTTCAGACGATGGATCACCAATTTATGGCGGCAAGGGAGATTTCAGGATGTATTTGTGGAATCAAGTAAGGACCCGGTCGTAGGAATATCTCGATGGTCGGAAACCACCATAGAGAGGGTTCCGCACATCAACGACGAAGCCTGACCACCCTTCTTGGTTGGTGACCACCGCTGTGCTACAGTGACGAGCCAGGTAGGGAAATCTCTTTAAATTGCGACCACCGGACCTCCATTTGGTTAGCGCCAGCCAACCAACCTCAGTGGGTATGGGCGATCTATATCTCACCGCCAGTGATTCTCGACCTGCGACTTATGGGTCATCTTACAGCCGACTAAAACAGCTTGCATGACCCATCAACCAACAAATATGGAGTCCAAACAGTTTGCGACTTACCTGAGACCAACAAAGACGGATTCCAAGCATTTCATGGCTGGAACTAACGAAATTTTCCCTCCGGCCTTATCTTCGGCCATACCGATCAACTCTCTTTCCTCCACCTCTACAATCCAGTTTTACAATGATGGACGGACCAAGAATCCAGATCCACAATATCATGGATGGAACCAATGGGACACGCATATTTTACTGTGCATTTTTCACTTATCTATCTCACAGTTTGTTTTTGTTTATTAATAATTGTGTTTGTGCTCATAATTTTCTGTTGCAAATTGGTCACAGCTAGGTGCTCACAAGTGACACCTACTCATACTTTATACTTCACATCTTTATGTGGGAATTAATTTTGGAAAACAACTCATAACTCATTATTTGGTTGGGCTTCTAATAATTTTCGCAAAAATTCTGAATCTAATCCTATGTCCCAAATCTGGAATATATTTGATCAATTTTTGCACTGCTTGGTTCTCTCTGAAAATTTTTTGAGGGACCATGTGACTTTGTTACAATTATTACATAGATTTAAGATGACATTTTTTATGCGATTTTGTTACAATTATTTTGTTCACATAAATAGTGGGGCGCACTTGTAGAGCACTCATGTCATTTATTTGATCCTTGAATTTTCAATATTGTCATCTAGCTACAGCAATGTAATCTTGTTAGGGGGAGATTATTGGTTATTTAGCACAGCGTCAACGGATGCACAGGCATGGTCATCTTCGTGAGATTTTATTACAAAAATTATTGGATCATTCATTACATACTATGAATTGCTTCCTCGGGTCATGGTCGAGCAGATTGATATCATATATTCCTTTATTGAATAAATGAATCGCATGATTACTTCTATTTGATTTAGCCTCGACAGATGGTCGAGCAACTTATTAACTTCCACAAGTATAAGATTCAGTCCCGACGAATGCTCGGCCACAATCTTAAGCTCTTGGAAATTTTATTAATGCTCTGATAGATGCTTGATCATGGATCGCTCTCTATATCTACTCGATACTGTACAACTTTGCCTCAACGGACTATTCAGGCACTATTTATCCTGTTATCACTCCGACAGATGATCGAGCACGCTACAACACTATTAAGCCCCGACAAATGGTTGGGCAAGATTAAATGTTATAATTGACGGATGCTTGGGTGTTGATATTTCTTCAACATTCAGTATTGATTGTCTGGCTCTATAGACGGTCACACATATTCGAGATTCATTTCGGCAGATGATCGATAAAATATTTCTATATTTTTAGTCCCGAAGATATCTATCGCATAAGTTTCATTTTATCCCCAATGGATAGTTGGTCAGGATAATTCTTATATTTAGCAAATCCCCAATTGATGGATACGCAAATCTATTTGTGCATTGTTCGTTTTTGTCTCATAATATTTTATTTGCTCACAAATTATGCTCACAATTTTATCACCATAAATTTGTTAGCAGGGGGCTATCTATACTTTATACTTCACAATTGTCACTACACTATTTTGTGTGGAAACAAAATTTTGAAACTATGAATTTTTCCTCAGCACGTGGTCGAGCAATTTATTAACTTCCATAGGTGCAAGATTCGGTCCCAACGAGTGCCCGACCACAATCTTAAGCTCTTGGAAATCTTATTAAGGCTCCGATAAATACTCAAGCACAAATCATTTGCTGTATTTACTCAGTACTTTACAGCTTAGTTCTGACAGACTAGCCACTATTGATCATCTGACTCTATGATTCTTAACCTGAAGGACGATCAATCATAGTCAAGGTTCATTCCGGCAAATGATCGGCAAAATATTTCTATATATTTAGTCCCGAAGATATTTTTCACACATGTCGTATTTTATCCCCAATAAATGGTTGGTCAGGATAATTCTTATATTCAGTCCCGACAGATGGTTGTCACATTCGATTAATGATTGACATTACATTTATTATTGTTATTCAACCCTAATAAATGGTTTGGAATTTTAGTTTTCACTAACACTGCAAGATCGTTCATAATATTTGCTCGATCCTTTTTGCCTTGACGGATGCTCGAGCATGGATCACTCGTAATATCTACCAGATCCTCTACAATTTTCACCCTGACAGGCATTCAGGCATCATTTATTTAATTTGGAAATCTACTTTTCACTAACATTGTAGGATCGTTAGTAATATCTGCTCGGTCCTTAATAATCTTACCTCGACGGATGCTCATGCATCATTTATCTTATCAATGCTCCGACAGATGCTCGATCATGGATCGTTTGCAACATGTACTAGATCCTTTGCAATTTTGCCTCGACGGACCCTCAACTTTGATGGATAGTCGACATTATGTGATCATGTCTCAAGTTCCAATGGACAGTTGGGCAATGCAATTCTTATTCAATTCAACCTTGGTGAATGGGAAGTTGGGTAACCTGTATAACAAAGGTCCAATAACACATAAAGTAGTATGGTGTGCAACGATCAACTATATATATCAATAAGAACGAATCCAGTATGTAGGAAGTCACATATCCAATAAGGTCACAATTAACCGTGGTTCCTAAGGATTGAAACTGAGCATCACCGGACGTCTCTTTGTCCACTCCAACCAATGATCTCATGGTTTATGGAAGACTCACGTCTCAACTCCACCAACTCGCTTCGTGGTCTACTGACTTAAGAATTTTTGGCCCACTGACCTGTGAACTGGGGCTGTCACAACCAAGCGCCCAAACATTATTTCTAATCTTATATCCAATCATCATCGACCCGCGTCCTGGTCGACGTTCTTTCACGTGCGATGAATATAATGTGTTGGTATTAACACTAGATCACCCTAAATGTATCAGCAACATCCCCAGATAACCCATGGTGATCGTCGATCACTGGGCAATGAAATTTCTCTTGTCGACATCGAAAGGGCTTCATCAGCACTAAGATATCTACTCTAGAGAAACAATGTTTCTTGAACGCCATATCAAATTAACGTATTTCTGCACGAAGATGCTTTGAACTCATATCAATTTTTTCAGATGCACGAGCTGTATGAAGTTTTCCACAGCATCCAGGAACCACCATGCATGGTCGGCGAGCAAGTGCGCCTCGAGGAATGATACATTACATGGAGCTATATGGGCAAGATAATCGTTGATTATATCCAGCTCAATGAACGATCGATGCGATATTATTCGACACAACAAATCCCCAAGGAACGGTCGGGCACACTTATCATCTCGGTTATTTAGATCCAATACTCGATGGACGGTCGGGGGTTATCTTTAGTCAGTCTCCTCTTCACAGCCCGACTGGGGGCTCCATGGCAACGATGACAACACTTAAAAGAAAATAGAAAAGGCCAGCTTAGGATGGATGCCAACATGGTTAACACTGGCATTAGTCTTTCAAATGACGACCAGGACTAAGCTTGATTTATTTACAACAACTATCTTACTTGTTTTAATTAAATTAAGAAAGTCCTCGGGTCTTTGTCATCTCCAAACACGACAACAAGAAAAGCCTTACGGGGGATTCCTAGGCAAAAAGCCAACTCAGGTTGGTCGCCAACTATGTTGGTCGATTAAAATCTTGAACAGGTGGATGACCCTTAAACCAGGTGCATTTTTGCCATCGTCTTTTAGGCCTAAGGATGTGTGACGACACAACCTAAAACGTAAAAGAGACATATATTTACATGCAAGGCATTAAGAAATGGAAAAATGCCAACAAAATTGGTATTACATTGACTTGTGGGAAAGGCCTAAGTACAATAAGCGTACTGATTACATATCAAATATTAAATACCTAATGCAGGGTCTTAACCCTACTAGGTATATGCTCGAGCAAGGCTCGACACATAGGCCTGTGGTCAACCTCTCCAATTGGACCATATGAAAAACCTAATGCAAGGTCTTACCTCGACTAGGTATATGCTCGAGCAAGGCTCGACACATAGGCCTGTGGTCTGCCTCTCTAATTGGACCATATGAAAAACCTAATACAAGGTCTTACCCCGATTGGGTATATGCTCGAGCATGGCTCGACACATAGGCCTGTGGTCGGCCTCTCCAATTGGACCATATGAAAAACTTAATGCAGGGTCTTACCCGGATTAGGTACATGCTCGAGCAAGGCTCAACTTATAGGCTTGTGGTCGGCCTCACTAATTGGACCATATAAGATCAAAATACAGGGAGATGCCCTAAACTTGATGCACACTCAAGAAAGCCTTGGCAAATGAATTCTCAACAGGCCTATGGTCGGCCTCACGAATTGGGCCATGCAATAAAACAGAATAATGAACTACGTTTGACCTGATCCCATGAGGTTATGTAGGCAGCTTGACACTCTCAAGTCCGGTTCTCATATCGATTGAACGTATATCAACTCAAAGAATTCATCTAAAACCTTTCAAAGGCAAGCAGATCAATGGAACAAGGCTTAAAAGTTGAACGACAACTCAAAGAATGACAATCCAGTTCACATCAACAACTACACACGTTTGAAGAGAATACGCACCAGCTCCCAGCTCATCTCAAAATCAACTCAGCTGAACTGCGACCTGTGGGTCTATTGTGGGGGAAATCAATATACCTACCTAAATAGCAGGACACGTGGCGAGCACACCAGTCAAAATGGCGACCAGCATGGGCTCCCACACGATAAGGACGATCGAGAGTCCTTGATAAAGTAGAAGACTGAGGAATAGTATTTGATTGTAACTTAAATTCTACGAAGAGGGGACTCATCCAAATGTAACCCCTAACTCTATATAAAGGGGACACCCCCCATTGTGAAAGGGGGCTTAGAAGGCTAGAGAAACACTCTCATGTAAACTCCCTCATTATCATAATAGAACACAATAACAACCCCGTGGATGTAGGCTATTCATGGTCGAACAACGTAAATCTTTGTCTCTCTTTTATTTATTATTGTACATGCATCGTGGTGAATTGGCACTCCCTGTGGGTGAGTTTTTTTTGCTACCACAGAGCCTTTAGCCTCCTTTCATCCAAGAGTGACAACTCATCAAGATGTCTCTGATTCCAATCTTCTTTGTTGACTTTGCTTTCAAGCATGATGCGTAATGAATGTATTTATAGTCCAAATGGTAGGACTACTTCCATGCTGTATACCATAGAGTAAGCCCAATGGATGCTCGAACTCAAGTGTGGTAGCCCTAGAAGGCGTAAGGGATCTGATCGGCCCAATCTCGATAACTCTCAGTCATCATACTGATGATTACTTTGAGGTTCTTTTTAGCAGCTTCAACTGAACCGTTGGTTTGTGGTCAGTAGGGAGAAGATTTGTGTCTTTGAATCTCGTACTCGCCGACCAATTATGTGATTTCTGACTCAAAATGTAACACGTTATCTGACACTAGCTCGTGCAGAACCCCACATCGGCAGATAATTTTCTTTCGAATGAACTTGGATACCTTTTTGGTATTTTGCACTGCATAAGCCTCGGCTTCAACCCATTTGGTGAGGTAATTAATGGCAACTAGGACGAGCTCATGCCCATTGGAGGCTTTGGGTGTAATTTTCCCTATGATATTGATGATACATATGTGGAACATCCATCGAGAAGTCATGTTGTATAATTCTCGCGGAGGTAAGTGATAGAGATGGAAAACTGTTGGCATTTAAGGCATCTCTGAACATAGGCAGTGCAATCTTGAAACATGGTAGTCCAATAGTAACCCTGTCGAATAATCTTCTTGGTGAGCATATGGCCATTCATGTGGGGTCCACATTCCCTTTTGTGGATCTTCTACATCATTTCTTTAATATCAGCCCTAGAGATGCAGTGTAAGTGGGCTCCATAGAAGTTTATCTTAAACAGTGCTTTATCAAAGACAATGTATTAGGTAGCCAACTTGCGGAGGGTTGCTCGATCTTTCTTGTTGGAATTTTTTGGGTACCTATCGTGCTTAAGTAGGAACCAAATATCGTAATACCAGGACTCAATTATATCGAATTCCTCTTCTGTGATGAGTTCTATGTGGTAACAGTGAGTTGGTTTATCTTGATTTTGGACAAGGAAATGGGCCATCTCTATTCCCTTGGGCATGTCGACCATGAAGTCTAAGGTAGCAAGGGCATCGACCAAGTTGTTCCTTGCTCGGGGCAAGTAGTGGAGGGTGATATCTCGAAACTGGGAGGCCAACTCCTCTAGGTGGTCATAGAAGGGTAAGAGCTTTTCGTCCTTGACTTTCCATCTTCGGAGGACCTGGCCGATGATAAAGGTTAAATCTCCGTAGACATCTAAGCATTGGATTCCTTTTTTGAGAGAGACTTTGAGGCCTACGGTGCATGCCTCGTATTTAGTCATGTTATTGGTGCAGGGAAAATCTAGCTTGGTGACAATGGGAGTGTGAGAATCATTAGGGGCGATCAGGAGTATCCCAATGCCATATCATTTCTTGTTAGAAGCGCCGTCAAAGACCATTTTCCACTGGAGGTCTTCCTGAGAGGTGCAAAGGATATCTCCATCCGGAATTTTAGAAATCAGAACGTCAGCTTCCTCCATGGGTAATCAGCAAGATAGTCAGAGATGACTCTTCCTTTCTTGGATTTCTGCGTCATATATACAATATTGAACTCGGCTAGTAGCATTAACCATTTATACATTCAGTTAGACATAGTAGGTTTTTTGAGAAGGTATTTAATAGGATCCATTCGGGATACAACTCTACTGGGAAAAGTGATAATGTAGTGCCATAATTTTTGAGTGACCCAGACAAGGGAGACACATGCTTTCTTCAAGTCAGTGTAATTGATTTCGCACCCAACCAACTTGCAACTAGCATAGTAGATGGACCTTTCTCCGCGGGCATCTTCAATGTATTGGTCTAGCAAAGCCCCAGAAGATGCGGTGTCTGTTATGATAAAGTATAGGAGTAGAGGGAGACCAGCCTGTGGCGTCATGAGTACCGGAGGTTGGGTTAGATATTGCTTGATTCGACCAAAGGCTTCTTGACAAGCTTCATTCCATACTTTGGTAGAATCTTTTCGGAGGAGTTTGAAGATGAGTTCACAAATAGAAGTCAATTGACTGATGAAGTGACTGATATACTATAATTTTTCCAAGAATCCTCTGACTAAGGGTGTTTAGTAGCGCGTGTCAAACGCCGATCGTTGTTTTTTGTTCATCGCCTTAATATAAAAACCTAAACTTATGACTACACTAAAAAAGGGAGCATAGCGGCCAAGTCCAGGTATCGAAAATCCACAAATTTGAGTTGCTAGAATTTAATTGATTTATTACTTCTAAAATAAAAGTGTAAAAGATAATTGCTAACAAAATAAAAGATAAATAAAGGAAAAGATTAAACTAAATTAATAAAGAGAATAAAAACTATAGGTTGCGTCGAATATCCCTCACCATGAGTTAATTAGTATAAAATGGTTACATGGGCTCAAGAGTTATTAAGATTGCATCTCGTTTCGACAGTTAATTAAACCCAGGGTTGTCACACCCCTAAATTCATATAAAAGTCTAATAAGATTTTGGTGTCAACAAATACCCCGAAAATTATGCACTCAAGGTCGTAAATACGGAGCATACATGATATACCCTGTTAAATCTTCTAGGCGTAATAACTAGGACAACCCACTTGAAATAAACACGTAAACTCCATCATCAAAGCAAAGCAACTAATCAACCCTTAGGTGAGTTATCCAACACAACCTAGATTAAACTAGCTGCCACACATAATAAACAACTAATTAAATTAACACTACAAATTAAACTAGACTTGGAAATAAATGGAAAAAATGGAAATCTAGGGCACAAAGCTTAAAGTAGGCAAAAGAGACAATAAATAGTATCCACTTACATTAATGGGTGTCAAACCACCAAGAAAATGGAGGAGATGGGGTTATCTCCAACAAAACCCCTAAAATGCACTAACCTTAGGAGAGAGAAGCTCTAAAAAATAAACCTAAAAACTAACTAAAAATGATATGTCTTACAAATAAAACAAGGTCTCATATTTATACTAAGTTGAAATAAACAAAAGAAAGAAAAAGAAATAAGAAAATAAAAAAGGACTTAAGTTACAATTACACAATAAAAAGAAAAGGAAAAAGAAAATAGAAAATAGGAAAGGAAAGTGGAGCAGCAAATCTCGAGCAAAACACAGAATACCGGTCGATCCGGGGGGGGGGGGGGGGGGAGGGGTGGCCGATCGACCTCGAAAAGGGGCAAGGGCACACTGCTAAACATCGAAGGCAAAATCCATCGACCGACGACATCAGTTGCATCCCACGAAATCCCCATTGTAAATCGAGACCATATGTGCGCTGCCATGTATGACTGAGACCTTGCTGCGATGTAGATTAGCATAACCCGAGACCAAATTGCATAACCACGAGACCCATACAAGATCCACCATATTAAGTCGAGAACACCCATTTCGTGAGAAACTAAGAACCACCTTTGTTGGCTACTGCTTGGAAATGGCCAAAATGGGTATTCCAAAAATCCAAGAACTCGAGTCAATTGACCCGCAACTATATCCACACGCGACCCAAGCTCTAATTTCGGACAAAAGTCCCAAATTTGTGATGAACCCAAAACCCGAGCTTGGCAAAAATCGCCCATGGCTATCAAATGTTTGCTGCAAAAGTGAAAGATAAAAGGACATTGAGGGTATTATTAGAATTGTTAGTATATTAAATAAAATAATAATAAAAAGTTTTCTTATATTTCTTTCCCGATTAAAGGCCCGTGTTTCCTTTGTTCGGACTTCGATTCGAGCACCGTTTGCGATCACACGAAGCTTGACCCGATAGATACAATTTTTGTGAACACTTCGGGAAAAAATCCAAAAGTGTGAAATTACCGAAATGCCCTGAACGTGCGAATCGCGACGGAACTTAACCGGAATGCGCTCAAACTTCACACTTATCACCGTACCACCTATAAAAGCTCAATAATACCTCAAATAACATATTAGCACATAAAACGAAGGTTGTCTGATTAACGTGCATAATTATAGACATTAAAGTACATGAGGTGGCTAAAATGCCTAAGTTCGAGATTAATGAGTGCTATGATTTGGGACGAAGCACACCCCCCAACTTACACATTGCTAGTCCCTAGTGATGAAATTCAATGCAAGAAGAACTATAAGAAAAACATAAAACGGGAGATATATACAAAAGCGATAAAAGGGATAAAGCCACTTTCGCGGGCGAATGATTGCATTTAGCGTATGCAATAAGCCGTTAAACTCCTGGGTTACCCTAGTGGACGAGTGTTCTCTCGTGAGGGTTTTCAGGGATGAAATCCACAAACATCATATGATTTCCTCAAAATATGCCCAATCAATATGCGACAAGCCCAACAATCCGAAAAAGATTTCAACATGTTATTAGAAAGTGAATGAATTCACATACAAGTCCGTATTAATAACATTATAGAATGTTGTTAAATTGAAACCTTAAAAAGTGGGAGGGGAGTGAGCACATGAAAAGTGTGATTTGGCAAAAACTTAAATAAATCGGATAAACATAAAGTGTGTATATAATCCGATGCTCATGGGCATTATACTCAACAAATGAAATCACTCGGAACGGGAGGTGATACACGGGACATGCGGGCATAAAGAGTAAATGTAAATGTAAATGGAAACTAGACCGCGCACATGTCACAAATGAAGAACGCTATACAGAAAATGAAAAACTGTAATCTGAATGAAAGATACCTCACATTAAAGGAGGTGAAATGTATTTTCACAGATTATCAAAACTATTATGACTTTTAAATTAAATTCACCCTAAGATCACATAGGACTTGTATACGGTCGTAAAGTAGGTTAGGCTAGGGTACGAAACGAAAGATATATGTACGGATTCGAAGTGTTTGGAATGAAAACTTGGAATAATGGGAAGAATGAGGGAAATATAAAAAATGGAAAGCAAGTTCCACAAAAAGCATTAAATATGAATTGTAGAGTAACAAGGATTATTCGACCACTATACACAACATATACAACTTTCTCTTTTTTTTTCTCATGTTTTCTTTTCTTTTCTTTTGCTTTTTGCTTTTTTTTTTTCTTTTTCACTACACTTTCTTCTTTTCTCACTCTTTTCATGCTCAAATTGTAACCACATTACACAATCAACATCATTCAATCCCAAGCAAGATTCCAAACAAAGGCATGGAAGGTAATATGTATGGTTTATAACTCCAATATGGAGTTGGTTATGGGATTTTGGGTAATGAAATGAAAGGATAATATTTAGGCTCAAAGGGGTTTACTAGGGAAACATATAAGGTGAGGTAAAGGCTAATATAGGTGATATAACAAAGATGGCCTATGATCATTTCATAAAGTTTACACAATTTTTGAGTCAAAATAATATATGAAAATCATGCTCAAGTAATACATTTCAAGATATAAACTCTGTTAATGAAGGATCAATGAAAGAATAGTGAGATTACCAATGACTGTAACGTTTTCAAAGAGAAAAGAATAGTGTATAACACTCACAAACGACGAAAGGTACAAAGCTTACTCGGTGTAAGTATATACAGTGCAACAAAACATTACCGAGTTATAAAAATCTTAAACCAAATCAATAAAATAAGAAAAATGCATATGCTCATGGGATTAAAGTTTAATTCATGAAGTTATTCATAATATCAATAATTAAGGACTAAAGTCTAATACCTTTTAAAATCGAGAACGTGCATCATTGAGTTGTCTAATGGACTGGGCACTTATTAAAATTTATCATTGGAAACAAAGGAAAAATGTCCAATAAAGGAGAAAAAAGAAAGAAAATCTTTTTGAACTTTTTATTTTTTACACAAAAAGCATGCTTGGAAATAACATGTAATCAAATCATGGAAACTACCAATGAATGGATAGAATATCCCACACCCCCTAACTTAAAACCCGACATTGTCCTCATTGTAAATTAATAACCAAGTTCAAGAGAGGAAAATAACGATATTACCCAAAAATGAACGATCTCGTGAAAGTATAAGTCCAATGATTCTACAAAATATGTTAGTACCAAAGCATAACAAAAAGAAAGAATAAATTTTTTAACTAATTACACTAGACTATAAGTAAGAATAAAGAAGAAAAATAAAGAAAGTAACAACTAACTATTTACAACCTACAATTTTAACTTCTAATTAACTATACACTAGAAGTTGAAATTTTTGAGGGTCTACCCAAAATACTATTTGGCTTTGAAAGATCCACGATGGGCCCTCCCTCTTATGCACGCCTCCCGAAAAATAGGAATTTCGTTTGAACAAGGAAAGGTATGAGTAAGGCGTAAGAAATGAACCATCCCCAATTAAAATTTTTGGCAGGAGGATGGGGGATTTGGATAAGACGGTTGACAAATACACATGGGGGGCCAATAAAAATAGAACAATCTCCCAAAGATTTAGCAAGTGGAATGGGAGGTGGCGCACATGGTGGTAAAGATGACTTCATGGAGAGCAACTCAAGCAAGTACTCCTCGTCGGTGAAAGAGTTAAACGTTTTAAAGTGTGGCACCGATTCATCGGGTACTTGTGACGGTGCGATAACGAAAAATGAAAAGGGGGAGACAAGAAATTCAAACTCAAGAGATGAGTCATCATCATTTGAAGATTGAGTTCCAAAGGAAATAATATCATTTTCAATGGAATATTCTTCTTTGGGGGCCAAAGAAAAAATCATTTCATTGCAAATGGATACTATGCCCATTTCATCCTCACTTTCATTCTCAATTAAAATATGGGTGAAGTCAAGAATGGTTTGTTCCAAAGTAGGCACATAGTCTTCATTTGGTTAAAAACATTCCTCAATTTCAAAAATCTCGGAAGAGAAATCGTCGTCGAATTCGAATAATAAATCCAACTCTTGCTCCCAACAACGATTTTCTTCTTAATAACGGTTTTCATATTTCTCATTTTCAAGCATGAGCAAGCCCTCACCGAATGTCATAGGTCGAGGCGCAGATTCTTGCAAATGAGAGGTTTGGAAACTATAATCGGAACTATACTCAAACTTATTATTATAAGAATTTTGAAAACTATTGCAATTTGTTTAAAAATTCCTATTATAAGGAATTAGAGGCCCAAAATCATTATCATCATCCTCAAAATACTCGCACTCCAAAGCTTGACTTTTGTAATACTCCCCCAAAGTCATTTTTGAATTTGCAATTTTTTGGGACTCTAAGTATTGACCAAAAGTCACAAGTTTGCGGGGATTTTGAGAATTATCATAATGATTACCGAAAGGATTAGAATAAGACATGCTTACCCCAAAGATGGCACGAAGTGGAGAAATCCACAAAGATAGGCGCGGTAAAAAAATTCAAGGAGTTCTTAGCGCTCAAATGTAGAACTCCTGCAAAAATATTAGCAAAAAAAATACAAATAGAAAGAAAATACTATGAAATACTAAATTAAATAAATTCTAAAACATCAAGTCCCCGGCAACGGCGGCATTTTGACTAAGGGTGTTTAATAGCGCGTGTCAAACGCCGATCGATATTTTCTATTCACTGCCTTAATACAAAAACCTAAAACTTATGACTACACTAAAAAAGGGAGTATAGCAGCCAAGTCCGGGTATCGAAAATTCACAGAGACGAGTTGTTAAAATTTAATTGATTTATTACTTCTAAAATAAAAGTGTAAAATATAATTGCTAACAAAATAAAAGATATATAAAGGAAAATGTAAGGCCCTAAAACATGATTAGGAAGGTTAATTACATGATTAATTATAACTTAGGAGTTATAAGTTATAGATTGGTTATGTGTGTTAAACATGTTAATTATCATGTTTAGGGGATGCATGCTCATGTGATATATGTGTTGTTTACATTAGGTGTTAATTGAGCTTATGATCGGGGATACCATGTTTAGAACATATGATTAGTTATGTGGTTAAATGCACCATAAATTATATTTCTAATGCATGATTATGTTTATAAAAGTAAATAAGGGTGTTGATACGAAATTGACAATGTTTGGTCGCCAAATGTGAAAGTTTTGAGATTTTTGGTAAATTGCTACTTTCCTGTTCGATGCCCAAATTAGGCGTATTAGTTTATGATTTTGGGAAAACATATATTAAGAAAGTTGTATATATATGAATTAATATTATAACACAACAAACGGTGGGTTAAACGGAGGCTCGTACAAGAAGTTGTACCGAAAGTACGAAACAAGGGCAAATATGTCCATCCCTTAAGTGACAATTGTCTTATTAGCACACCATGTGCTATTTTTTGATTGGTTAAAGGGTGGGTGATGGTTTGGCCGACTTAAACTGTATAAAACAACTCCTTTGTTCAGAAAATGCAGCCATGAACAAGAGTTTTGTCTAAAAAGAGAGAAATAGAAGAAAGTTAAGGAATAAATCTTTGGAAAATTTCCATAAATCAAGGAATCCTCGTAAGGTAATTACATCTTTATTAAAGTTGGTCACAATGATGAGTTATATACTTATCATGTTTTTATTTTTGATTTGGATATATATTTTAATGATACCCATATTGCTGAATTGTGTTGGAACAAGGATGGGTTAAGAACATAAGTTAAAACTCGAGCTAGGATCGTAAATGCATACTTTAAAGTCCTAAATTTACATAATCTTTTCGTAAAGCATTTTGATTTAGAAAATTCATGATTATGATGTATATTTCTGCTAAAACATTTTTATTATATGTTTCCATGAATTATACTCAATGTCAAGGTTATGTATGCTTAAAATTGTTAAGTTATGCCTTAATGTTGTATTTCGACCTAGTTATACTAAAAATGGTCTAAATCATGGAATACTTATTGGAATTAAGTGATTCAAGTTGGAGAGTAAAATATACTCGTGCATGTATAACATATCCAAAAATTGTGTAAAAATACCAAGGAATGAACCCTTGGTGATAGTTTGAAGTCTTGGTTTAAAATCTGCCCTAAAGGAGCAAGAATGCATACCAGGTGTTTGACGTTTTGCTCGACATAGAAAATGAACCCTAAAAAATTATGAAACATTAAATTTGTATTATTAAATGTGTTTAATGATATTGGGTGGAATATCATGGAAAGTTATGTTGTACAAAAATTATGAGAATTTCATGAAGTTGAAGTTGTGTTGTTGTTTTTCTTGAGAAATGATTTGGAAAAGGCTGTAATAAAATGGGCATAACTTTGTCTAGCAAATTCGTAATTTAATTCTGTAAATTATGTTAGAACCCTAATTAATTCGATGTTATAGATATGTGAAGTGTCATATTTAATTACTCCTTAGTTATTTCTGATTGACCAAATGATGTGATGTATTATCGGGTTTGATGTTAATCGGTGTATTCAAATACTAATGACATTGACTTGCTAGGTGGGGAAGCAGCTAATACTACCATACCAAGGAAGTAGTTGGTATTAATCTTAGCACTAAATCCAAGGTGATTGACCTTAATTATGAAATAGAAATACTTATAATTTCATATCGAAATATGTAGTTAAACACATGGGTTAAAATGTTTATGGGAGTGATGTTGTATTTATGAAACATATGCATATGATTAAAAATGTTAAGCGATGTTATATGATGATATGGACTAGTGAGTCCTTTATCTAATGTTAAGGATTGTGGTGGGTCCTACGGGATGTGATGGTCCTGTTAATCCAACTTAAAGGTTTGTGTACTCGGGCCTAATAAAGGGATGTGGTGGTCCCTAATAACTGTGGTTGGTTAATTGGACTGTGGCGGGTCCAGGCTTGCGAGAGTTTCACAATTCCTGTTGGGTTATAGCATTAGAACAAAATAAAAATGGTTATTCAAATTGTTTATATGTGTGGTATGTGGTCATTCACTAAGCCTTTATAGTTTACACTCATGTAATGTTTTGTTTCAGGTATGCTTATAATTTGGAGTTCACTGCTAAGTTAGGACCTTAAAACGGGGGAGTGACGGATATTTAGTATGGTTTGAATATCAGGATTTCTTTTGTGTAATTATTAAACTAAGGATCTTGGTTATGTAAAGTTATGTAGTACTTATTAGTTATAAGTAAAGGCAGTTATGTTTTCATCTACACATACCTTTGGGAATAAAAAAAATTCTTATGCTATTTTTCCTTAGAGATTTAAATTAAAGCCTTGTTTAAGCCTGTTTATCTCTAATTAAAAGGATGAGTTTAACAAAATTAAGTTGGGGCGCGACAACTTGGTATCAGAGCGTGGTTATTTGGTTCTGGATTGGGTGTGAGGGTCTAGATTGGCAGTGGACACTAGAACGTGAGTTTTCTATGTGTTTGGATTTTGACTAACAATGTTAATATTAAACTGCTACTATTGTATTTTGTTTAAGTTAATTATATTGCAGTGAGTGATGGATCCACGCGAGCCGCATGATGGAGCAGAGGGTGAGGCATCTTATGTTCCTAATAGTCAACAAGGACATAGACATGTTCAAGTGGAGGAACCAGAGGTGTAACAACAACCTATTGATGACATGGGAAGAATATTACGTGTTGTGGCACAACTTATGGAACAAGTAAGAGGTGGAGAACATGGTGGGGATAGGGACAAATTTCATGAGAGGTTCATGAAGTTAAATCCGCCAGCATTTACTGGGACTACTGATCCGTTAGTGGCAGAGGGGTGGATTAGAAAGATGGAAACAATATTCAAGGTGATGGAAGTGCGAGATGAACAAAAGGTTTTGTTAGCAACCTTTAGGTTAGAGGATGATGCAAAGTTATGGTGGGACGCAACAGAAAGATTACTTACTACAATGGGGGGAGTGGTGCCAATAAATCCTCTACAAATTACATGGGAGAGGTTTGTAAAGGTGTTCTTTGAAAAATATTTTCCAAGGCTTTATAGGAAAGAGAAAGAGGAAGAATTTATCATGTTGAAGCAGGGGAATCGAACAGTGGCAGAGTATGAAGCTTTATTTATATCCTTATCTAGATTTTCACCTGACTTGGTGAGGACGGAAGAAAGTAAATGTGATCGGTTTCAAACCGGGCTGAGTGTAGATATAAAAAGCATGGTTGCTAATATGAAGATCACGGATTATGTGGACTTGGTGGATAGGGCCATGGTGTCAGAAAAGTCAATAAAAGAAATGCAAGTTGAAAACTCGAAGAAATCTAGACATGATAGTATTAGATCATATGGATGGGAGGCGGGAACCTCAACTCAGAGTGTAGCATGGGGAGTGCTTAAGGGCCAAGAATTTAAAAATAATAAAAATGCACATGAAAGATTTCAAGCTCGAGGTGGAAGGACTGGGATAAATCGGTCCGAAAATGCATCTGTGATGGGATCGAGGGCCATATTTTGTTATAGATGTGGTGGTCAAGGGCACATGTCTCGGGAGTGTACAATAGCTGAGACGACACCTTTATGTTTCCATTGACATCAACCGGGGCACTTACGGAAGAATTGTCCAGCGATGAGAGTTACAACTTCAGTTGGGAGTGTGACAGTAGGAGATAGGATTTCTACACCGAAAGTACACATGGGAGGTAGAGGAGGCGTGTCTCAAAACCAAGGCCAAGGCAGAGTGTTTGCACTGACGCAACAAGATGCACAAGCTATGCCTAATGTATTGACAGGTACACTTCCTATTGGTGATAAAGATGCTTATGTGTTGATAGATCCTGGTTCTACACATTCTTTTGTGTCTTTGCTTTATCTGTTGCACCTTAATAAACCATTATCATCATTAGATTCTGGTTTAGCTATTGTTACTCCAGTGGGGGGGTTGGTTTTTATTGAGAGGGTATATAGGGAGTGTGTGGTACGAGTGGGTGAAAAAGAATTACTAGTTGACTTATTACCTCTCGATATGCGTGACTTTGATGTGATACTGGGTATGGATTGGTTAGCCTCATATCATGTATGTTTAGATTGATTTAAAAAGGAGGTAGTATTTCGATTACCAGGTGAACCTGAATTTAAATTTACTGGGGAACGAAGTATCACTCCAACATGTTTGATTTCTGCTACAAAATGTTATGAACTTCTAAAAAAAGGATGTGAGGGTTATTTTGCTCATGTGGTGGACGCACGACAAGAGGCTGGAAAACTATCAGATATACCAGTAGTTAATGAGTTTGCAGATGTCTTCCCAGAAGAACTCCCAGGGTTAGCACCAGACCGTGAGGTGGAATTTTCGATTGAGTTGGTACCAGGAACTGCACCAATATCTATTGCACCATATCGTATGGCACCTGCAGAATTAAAAGAGCTAAAGATACAATTGCAAGATTTGTTAGATCGTGGTTTTATAAGGCCTAGTGTATCACCGTGGGGAGCCCCAGTATTGTTTGTGAAGAAGAAAGATGGAACCATGAGGTTGTGCATCGATTATCGTCAATTGAATAAGGTGACTATCCGTAACAAATACCCACTACCCCGAATTGATGACTTGTTTGATCAGTTACAAGGAGCTAAGGTGTTTTCCAAGATCGATCTCAGATCCGGATATCATCAATTGAAAGTAAGAGACTGTGATATTTTTAAAATTGCTTTTCGTTCCAGGTATGGACATTATGAATTCCTTGTCATGCCATTTGGGTTGACAAATGCACCAGCTGTATTCATGGATTTGATGAACCGTATATTTCACCCATACGTGGATTCTTTTGTTATTGTCTTTATTGATGATATTTTGATATATTCTCGTACGAGGGATGAGCATGAACACCACCTGCGTGTTATTTTACAGATCCTGCGAGAAAAGCAGTTGTATGTTAAATTTTCTAAATGTGAATTTTGGCTAGACAGGGTAGTATTTTTGGGGGATGTTATTTCTGCGGATGGTATTTGTGTTTATCCCAAGAAGGTAGAAGCAATAATGAATTGGGAAAGGCCAACTAGTGTGACAAATGTACGTAGCTTTTTGGGATTGGCGGGATATTACAGAAGGTTTATACCGGGGTTTTCATCTATTGCATTGGCATTGACTAAACTTACCAGAAAGGAGAACAAGTTTGTGTGGAGTGATGATTGTGATAAAAGCTTTGAAAATTTAAAGGGTAGGTTGACATCAGCTCCAGTATTAACTATCCCAACAGGTATAGAAGGTTTAGTTATATATAGTGATGCTTCGTATCAAGGACTTGGATGTGTATTAATGCAGCATGGATAGGTAATTGCTTTTGCTTCACGACAGTTAAAGATACATGAACGTAACTACCCTACTCATGATCTCGAGTTAGCTGCAGTAGTTTTTGCATTAAAGATATGGAGACATTACTTATATGGTGTTAGTTGTGAAATTTTTACTGACCATCAAAGCTTAAAATACTTGTTTACTCAAAACGACTTGAACTTGAGGCAAAGAAGGTGGATGGAACTTATAAAAGATTATGATTGCACGATACATCACCATCCGGGTAAAGCTAATGTTGTTGCCGATGCTTTGAGCAGAAAATCTCGAGGCATAGTATCTTGTATTCATTGTATTCGAGTTGACCTGCTGAGAGAGTTAGCTTTAATGGGGGTGGAATTAACTTTGAATGAGTCTTACGGAATAGTAGCACATTTAAATGTTAGACCCACGTTGATTGACTGGATTAAACAAGCACAGACAGGAGATGTAGAATTGAAGAAAGTTAGAGATAATATGAAAAAGGGTAAAGCAAATGAATTTTCTACTCGGGATGATGACATTGTTATGTACGGTAACCGTTTGTGTGTACCTAATGTGCCTGATTTAAGAAGAACGATTTTAGAGGAAGCACACTGTTCTTTATATGCTATGCATCCAGGGAGCACGAAACTGTATAGAGATTTGAAACAATGTTATTGGTGGTCGGGAATGAAACACGACATTGCAAATTTTGTTGCTAGATGTTTAGTTTGCCAACAGGTGAAGGCAAAGCATCAAAAGCCAAGTGGTTTACTACAACCATTGCCTATTCCTGAGTGGAAATGGGAACATGTTACTACAGATTTTGTTGTAGGTTTACCAAAATCATCCCGAGGGTTTGATTCTATTTAGGTTGTCGTTGATAGGTTGACTAAGTCTTCACATTTTCTTCCTGTTAAAGCTACTTACTCCATGGATAGATATGCAAAAATATATGTGGATGAGATTATTAGATTTCATGGTGCACCAGTTTCTATTATTTCTGATCGAGATCCTAAGTTTACTTCTCACTTTTGGCCTAATTTACAACAAGCTTTGGGCACTAAATTGAAATTTAGTACAACTTTTCATCCTCAAACTGATGGGCAGTCAGAAAGAACGATCCAAACACTTGAAGACATGTTACGAATCTGTGTGTTGGAGTTCAAGGGGAGTTGGGATGAACAATTGCCACTAATAGAGTTTGCTTATAATAATAGCTATCATTCGAGTATTGATATGGATCCTTATGAAGCTTTGTATGGGAGAAAATGCAGAACTCTAGTGTGTTGGACTGAAGTAGGAGAACGAAAACTTCTTGGGCCAGAAATTGTACAACATACTGCTGAAAAGATCAATGTTATCCATAATCATTTAAAGGTGGCACAAAGTAGACGGAAAAATTATGCAGACAACCGAAGGAAAGAATTGAAATTTGAGGAAGGTGATCGAGTATTCCTACGTGTTTCTCCTTAGAGAGGGGTTATGAGATTCGGGAAGAAGGGAAAGTTAAGTCCCAGGTACATTGGCCCTTATGAGATAGTTAAACGGGTTGGAGCTGTAGCTTATAAATTGGCGTTACCACCAGAATTATCTTGGATACACGAAGTTTTTCATATATCCATGTTACGTAAGTATGTGCCCGATCCTTCACATGTGTTTATCTCACAACCGATAGAGCTTCAAGATGACTTAACCTATGTGGAGAAACCAATTTCTATTGTAGATCGAAAGGAGCAAGTGTTACGTAGTAAAACCATTTCACTAGTTAAAGTGATGTGGAGAAATTGGAATGTGGAGTATGGCACTTGGGAAAGGGAGGATAACATGAAGAAGCAATATCCTCATCTATTTGGTAAGTTTCTTATGCGTTAAATTTCGAGGACGAAATTTTTATAAGAGGGGTAGAATTGTAAGGCCCTAAAACATGATTAGGAAGGTTAATTACATGATTAATTATAACTTAGGAGTTATAAGTTATAGATTGGTTATGTGTGTTAAACATTTTAATTATCATGTTTAGGGGATGCATGCTCATGTGATATATGTGTTGTTTACATTAGGTGTTAATTGAGCTTATGATCGGGGATACCATGTTTAGAATATATGATTAGTTATGTGGTTAAATGCACCATAAATTATGTTTTTAATGCATGATTATGTTTATAAAAGTAAATAAGGGTGTTGATACAAAATTGGCAATGTTTGGTCGCCAAATGTGAAAGTTTTGAGATTTTCGGTAAATTGCTACTTTCCTGTTCGATGCCCAAATTAGGCGTATTAGTTTATGATTTTGGGAAAATATAAATTATGAAAGTTATATATATATGAATTAATATTATAACACAACAAACGGTGGGTTAAACGGAGGCTCGTACAAGAAGTTATATCGAAAGTACGAAACAAGGGCAAATATGTCCATCCTTTAAGTGATAATTGTCTTATTAGCACACCATGTGCTATTTTTTGATTGGTTAAAGGGTGGGTGATGGTTTGGACGACTTAAACTGTATAAAACAACTCCTTTGTTCAGCAAATGCAGCCATGAACAAGAGTTTTGCCTAAAGAGAGAGAAAGAGAAGAAAGTTAAGGAATAAATCTTTGGAAATTTTCCATAAATCAAGGAATCCTCGTAAGGTAATTACATCTTTATTAAAGTTGGTCATATGGACGAGTTATATACTTATCATGTTTTTATTTTTGATTTGTATATATATTTTAATGATATCCATATTGCTGAATTGTGTTGGAACAAGGATGGGTTAAGAACATAAGTTAAAACTGGAGCTAGGATCGTAAATGCATACTTTAAAGTCCTAAATTTACATCATCTTTTCGTAAAGAATTTTGATTTAGAAAATTCATGATTATGATGTATATTTCTGATAAAAACATGTTTATTATATGTTTCCATGAATTATACTCAAGGTCAAGGTTATGTATGCTTAAAAATGTTAAGTTATGCCTTAATGTTGTATTTTGACCTAGTTATACTAAAAATGGCATAAATCATGGAATACTTATTGGAATTAAGTGATTCAAGTTGGAGAGTAAAATATACTCATACATTTATAACATATCCGAAAATTGTGTAAAAATACCAAGGAATGAACCCTTGGTGATAGTTTGAAGTCTTGGTTTAAAATCTGCCCTAAAGGAGCAAGAATGCATACCAGGTGTTTGACGTTTTGCTCGACATAGAAAATGAGCCCTAAAAAATTATGAAACATTAAATTTGTATTATTCAATGTGTTTACTGATATTGGGTGGAATATCATGGAAAGTTATGTTGTATAAAAATTATGAGAATTCCATGAAGTTGAAGTTGTGTTGTTGTTTTTCTTGAGAAATGATTTGGAAAAGGCTGTAATAAAATGGGCATAACTTTGTCTAGCAAATTCATAATTTAATTATGTAAATTGTGTTAGAACCCTAATTAATTCGATATTATAGATATGTGAAGTGTCATATTTAATTACTCCTTAGTTATTTATGATTGACCAAATGATGTGATGTATTATCGGGTTTGATGTTAATCGGTGTATTCAAATACTAATGACATTGACTTGTTAGGTGGGGAAGCAACTAATACTACCATACCAAGGAAGTAGTTGGTATTAATCTTTGCACTAAATCCAAGGTGAGTGACCTTACTTATGAAATAGAAATACTTATAATTTCATATCGAAATGTGTAGTTAAACACATGGGTTAAAATGTTTATGGGAGTGATGTTGTATTTATGAAACATATGCATATGATTAAAAATGTTATGCGATGTTATATGATGATATGGACTAGTGAGTCCTTTATCTAATGTTAAAGACTGTGGTGGGTCCTACGGGATGTGGTGGTCCTGTTAATCCAACTTAAAGGTTTGTGTACTCGGGCCTAATAAAGGGATGTGGTGGTCCCTAATAACTGTGATTGGTTAATTGGACTGTGGCGGGTCCAGGCTTGCGAGAGTTTCACAATTCCTGTTGGGTTATAGCATTAGAACAAAATAAAAATGGTTATTCAAATTGTTTATATGTGTGGTATGTGGTCATTCACTAAGCCTTTATAGCTTACACTCCTGTAATGTTTTGTTGCAGGTATGCTTATAATTTGGAGTTCACTGCCAAGTTAGGACCTTAAAACGGGGGAGTGACGGATATTTAGTATGGTTTGAATATCAGGATTTGTTTTGTGTAATTATTAAACTAAGGATCTTGGTTATGTAAAGTTATGTAGTACTTATTAGTTATAAGTAAAGGCAGTTATGTTTTCATCTACACATACCTTTGGGAAAAAAAAAATTCTTATGCTATTTTTCCTTAGAGATTTAAATAAAAGCATTGTTTAAGCCAGTTTATCTCTAATTAAAAGGATGAGTTTAACAAAATTAAGTCGGGGCGCGACAAAAAAGATTATATTAGGCGAGAGTGTATTTAAACTAAATTAATAAAGAGAATAAAAGCTATAGGTTGCGTCGATTATCCTTCACCCCGAGTTAATTAGTATTAAATGGTTACATGGGCTCACGAGTTATTAAGATTGCGTCTCGTTTCGACAGGTAATTAAGCCCAGAGTTGTCACAACCCAAAATTCGCATAAAAGTCTAATAAGATTTTGGCGTCAACAAATACCCCGAAAATTATGCACGCAAGGTCCTAAATACGCAGCTTACATGATATACCCCGTTAAATCTCCTAGCGTAATAACTAGGACAATCCACTCAAAATAAACATGTAAAACTCCGTCACCAAAGCAAAGCAACCAATCAAACCTTAGGTGAGTTCAATCCAACGCAACCTAGATTAAACTAGTCGCTACACATAATAAACAACGAATTAAATTAATACTACAAATTAAACTAGACTTTGAATAAATGGAAAACATGAAAATCTAGGGCACAAAGCTTAAAGTAGGCAAAAAAGACAATAAATAGTATACACTTACATTAATGGGTGTAAAACCACCAAGAAAATAGAGGAGATGGGGTTATCTCCAACAAAACCCCTAAAATGCACTAACCCTAGGAGAGAGAAGCTCTAAAAAGCAAACCTAAAAACCAACTAAAAATGATATGTCTTACAAATAAAACAAGGTCTCCTATTTATACTAAGTTTGAATAAACAAAAGAAAGAAAAAGAAATAAGAAAAGAAAAAAGGAATTAAGTTACAATTACACAATAAAAAGAAAAGGAAAAAGAAAATATAAAATAAGAAAGGAAAGTGGAGCAGAAAATCTCGGGCAAAATACAAAGTACCGGTCGATCGGCAAGGGCACACTGCCAAACATCGAAGGCAAAATCCCAAACACCGGTCAATCGCTGGGTATCTTCCGATCGACCGACGGCATGAGTTGCAACCCATAAAATCCCCACTGTAAATCGAGACCATATGTGCACTGCCATGCATGGCCGATATCTTGTTGCGATGTAGACTAGCATAACCCGAGACCAAACTGCATAACCACGAGACCCAGACAAGCTCCACCATATTAAGCCGAGAACACCCATTTCATGAGAAATCAAGAGCCACCATTGTTGGCCATTGCTTGGAAATGGCCAAAATGGGTATTCCAAAAATCCAAGAACTCGAGTCAATTGACCCGCAACTATATCCACAAGCGATCCAAGCTCCAATTTCGAATAAAAGTCCTTAATTTGGGACGAACCCAAAACCCGATCACAAACACGAGCTTGGAAAAGATCGCCCATGGATGTCAAATGTTTGGTGCAAAAGTGAAAGAGAAAAGGACATGGAGGGTACTATTAGAATTGCTAGTATATTAAATAATATAATAATAAAAAGTATTCTTATATTTCTTCCCCGATTAAAGTTCCATGTTTCCTTTGTTCGGACTCCGATTCGAGCACCGTTTATGGCCACGCGGATCTTGGACTGAGAGCTGCAACTTCCATGAATGCTTCGAGAAAAAATATCAAAGTATGAAATTACCAAAATGCCCCTGAACGTGCGAATCATAGCGGAACTTAACCGGAATACGCTCAAACTTCACACTTAGCACCGTAACATCTATAAAAGCTCAACAATATCGCAAATAACATATTATCACATAAAACGGAGGTTGTATGATTAACGAGCATACTTATAGACATTAAAGTACCCGAGGGGGCTAAAATGCCTAAGTTCAAGGGTAATGAGTGCTATGATTCGTGACGAATCATCCTCAGACTTTCTTCTCCGTTCGAGGTGGTGGAATTTCAAGTATGGCTTTGAGTTTGGCAAGATCAAATTCAATCCCCTTCTCGCTTACCATGAATCCTAAAAGTTTTCCTTTGTTAATACCAAAAACACATTTATGTGGGTTAAGTCACATCTGATATCGTCGTAGTCATTCAAAAAACTTTCAGAGAGCGAGAACAGGACCATCCCTAGTCTGAGACTTGATGATCAAATCATCCACGTAGACCTTGATTTCTTTGTGTATTAGATCATGCAAGATGGTGGTGGCAACTCTTTAGTATGCAGCCCCTGCATTTTTTAGACTGAATGGCATAATTGTGTTAGAGAAGGTTCCTCAAGGGGTGATAAATGTAGTTTTTTCTTGATGATCAGGGTGCATCTTAATCTAATTGTATTCGATAAATCCATCAATGAACGACTTGGAAGCGTGATTGACTATGTTGTCCACGATCAAGTCGATATTAGGTAGTAGGTAATCGTCCTTCAGAGAGGCCTTGTTCAAATATCGATAATCAATGCACATGCGATCCTTTCCTCTTGATTTTGGCATGGGTACAAAGTTGAATAACCATATCGGATATTTGATCACCAGGATCAAGCCTACGTTCAACTATTTAAGCCCCTCTTTTTTTACCTTGAAGACCATTCGGTGTGGAGCTTTCACAGTTTCTATTTGATTGACTTACATTCTAGGGAAGTTAAAATCTGGGGCTGAGCTATATTGGGATCAATGACGGGAATGTCGTTGTAGGACCATGCGAAGATGTCCATAAATTCCTTCAGCAGTTCTTCAAGTTGTGCGCGCTCAAGATCGTCAAGGGTGGACCCTATCCTAATCTCGCGCAGTTGGCTATTAGAATTGATAACTACAATTTCATCCTCATTAATTTAAACGCGGTTATATTATTTGTTATTAACCTTATTAAGATTAATTAAGAATTATTCATTTAAAAAATCATCATCATCAAGAGTTTAATTAGAATTAAGACAATTAATGTAAGGACGACAAGATACTCAAAATCTTCATTTATTTGATTATTGGGAAAAACAACATTGAGAAACTCATTAAAGGAGGTCTTGATTACACTGTGATCAGAATAAGGAACAACAAAAGAAGAATAAATAGGATAAATATCTAGCTTGGGTTCTATCTCAGCAAGTGGAACTGGTATAGCATTCCAGTTAAGGAGGGGTGCATCACTAGTCTTAACCAGGATGGACAGATCCGACGAGATAGCACTTGGGTGGAGTATGTAGTGTGTCAGCCTTGGTGTCTGCAAATTGAATGAGTCCTCGGAGTCACTTCCCTCAGAATCGAGTGAATCGGGGTATTGTAGTTGGGTGATACCAATTAACCAAATTAGAGGATTTCTTATGTATGTACATATAACCCTTTTCATGTTAGTTGATTACTTATATATATACATATAAACCTTATTGAAAAGGCATCAAGAAGCAAATAATTATTAATAATCTGGAATGAATGAAATTTGAGTCAAGAGGACAACATGATAAGATTATTAAATGTATGGGTAAGGTTAATTGGGAATGCCTATACCTATAGTGTTTTGGGCAAGGTTAGTTTGGGAATAACTATACCTATAATGTTTTGGAAAGGTTAGTTTGGGAATAATAATACCTATATATTTAAAGGGAAATTAATGAGGAAGTAAATGTGATTTTAAGTAAGAAAGGCAATGTATGAGACATAATATTTAATCTGGTTGTATAACTATAGTTTCCATCAGATTTAACATCGTATATCTCTTCTATAAATGATTGGTAGAAGTTGGGAATGTGCTTAATATAAATCTTCTTTTCCCTAGACCATGTCTGTGATTTCACTCCTATTAATGGGGTCCGATTTGCAAATGTTTTTATCAGCTCGATTTTGGATGGTACATCCTCCTCCTAAGCACACGGGATTCTTTTGATAGATATATCAATAGACATCTTTCCCTTAGGGGCCTATCATTTTGACGAATTTTCACGGGCTCAATCAAAGGCGTGCAAGAGGGTTGAGAAATTTCTAATAACTTACTTAACATGATCTTTCAGACCGCTTCACCCACCTCAATCCATCGTTTCTTAAACAATATCATATATGGCGTATATTCAATCTCATGAAATCAAGGTATGTTCGGGACAATCGTAAGTTTCTTCCAATGATCATTTAACGCCTATTAGGGAATTGTTGGGCATAGCTTCTCCCATTAGGTCAAATCGTGAACACATGGAAGTCCGTAGATCAAAGAAATTTGTGTGAGCATCGTAACTCCGTATACTGGGTGTTAGCGACAGATTAGCTCAACACCAATCTCATCCATTCGATCTCCATAATAATTAAGTCTAAGTTATAATGCGATGCCTACCACGAATATCATGCAACAATGAGTCGTTGTGGTCATGCTTGGTTGATTAGAGAGATTTTTGAAACTCTATTCGTATTTAAGTTCCTTGACGGCCAAGCATTGCATCCATTCCCTTCCACATGGTAGCAAAAGAGCTAATGTTATTTTTTAGGTGTTTTTTAAGCTAACCTGGGCACTATTTGCTCTGTTATTTGTGCGATTGCCACGGTGAGGTTCCTAGTTTGTCCAAGCATGTGTGAACTGATACCGTAGAGGCATCCAATTCTTCTATATATAACTAATCATATTAGGGTAGTTATGCCAACTTTGATGGAAATCCGCCCACGAATTCTCAAAATCAATCGCCATCTTGAACTTCACCATCCCAATCTAACCCTACACAAATAGCTTCGTATCTTGGTCTGTGATGTTGTGTTTCAATCATGCACTATCAATGTTTTTTGAACATGGAACATACATAATAGATGGGTGGAAAGTGGAAACACCTTTTGCATTGCATTTGGACAAGACCGTCATTTATCAGAAATAATAACTCATGGCAAAGCTTCTGGTTCCTTTAGTGATAAAAAATATTGCAATGCCCAAATAAAATTCTCCTCCTTCTCATTCTTCAAAAAAGCAAATGCAATGCAAAATGATTTTTCACTCACCGTGACTCCAATCATCTCGAATAATGACATATTATACCAATTGGTCTTATAGGTGCAATCGATCACCAGTACGGTCGGGAAGAACTTCAGTAATAAACAAGATGTAGGATGTGCAAAAATATATCCTCTATAACATTTATCTGCTCATTCCTTTTATGGTGGTGAATATAGCTTTTATCCTTTAGCAAATGCATCAACTGTTACATTGATGTGCGCCCTAGTATCTCAATATTTTCCATCTTGTGCTTTGCATTATAAATTATTTTAATGGATGAACAATTATATTTTGACAATTGTTTCAATATGTGGATTAATTCCTTTGGCCCCACCCCATTGTTAATCATCTCGCTTGAAATGTTCCACTCTTCTTGTGAATATCAAACGACATAAATGTGTCCAACGAGTGCTTTAGATACCTCATAATTGTGTATCCTATAAACAACTTCCACCCTCTAATGGCCATACTCTAGCGGAAGTTGCCTTTCGATCGAAAGGGACAATCACATTTTCTTGTTCTTAAACATCGCTTCATCTTCTTGTCCACCCTATCATATTTTTTATTTCTTTGAAGATCATTGCACTCACAACCCAGTACGACCCTTCCCTTTCTGACTAAATTAGCCTTGTCAAATTTTAAGATGACGACAACAACATGAAGTTTGTGACCAATTTATTGACACCAATCAATCATCTTGTCATGGTCATCGAAAATCTGAACAAACATAACATTGTTAATTGAAATTAATCGTATATGAAAATTATAACTATACATGAAAAATCATGTTCATGTCACATATAAAGAAACTAAACATGCTTCATCATAAGTGAATTTGACTGTATGGTTTTGCGTATTTGCATTAAATCCTTCATCTAATCCTACATCCTGTCAATGTATATAATAAAATGTTAGTGCCATCCAATTACGTTATACATTAGAAACTGAATTAATGAAATTATTTTTTATCGTAGTCAAGGTCAAGTTTGGGAACAAATCGTGCAAACATTTCCCCAATGTTAATGCCATTGGTTCCTCAACCGTCAATTATTCACACATATTCAATTTCTCGGGTGAAGTAAATTTAGTAAAAACACTCGGTACGATAATGTTTTCTATATGTTGCCAAAAATAAATCATCAAGACCGAGTCATTTATCTGAAATACAAAAAGAATTGATAATACAATAACAAATACAATATGAATTGAGAATACAATAAAAATTAAGACATGGTTATAGCAAACCATAAATGATAAACCCACGTTTGGACTTCACCGTAGGAGTGAAACTGTGGTTATAAGCAACCATATGTGGTGAATAGAAGGTTGGAAGAAACCATAATGAACAACCCACGGTGTAATACAACCGTGAACTCCTCACACGTGGTATCATCCAACCATATAAAATTAGGTTACGATTACATTAAACCGTGAGTTAATGCTAAATTACCAGTAACACACGGTTAGTTATGATCGAATGTACTCATCACTTAAGGTTACGGGAGCCCATAAGTATAGTGTTTTTGCTTTTCTCTTTGCTTCATTTTTCAAATATTTTTGCACATTAAAGACTATGTAGAGGTATTTTAATACCTTAAAATCATCAAGGGAGCACTGGATGTTCAACTTTTAGGAAGCTTCAATATTTCTTTCTTTTCCTCACCCATTATAATGTAACCTCTTTAAACCTTGGTTTTCACCACAACACCAAAGCAACACAAAGGAACAACGAAAATGGATCTTTAGGGATAAATGACTAAGGCGGAAATTGCTAGGTTAAACCGTATGAGGGTTTATTTCGGTGGGATGTAAAGATTATGAAATGTGAGAAAATCTGGTGTTTTGGAGTGTGTTGTTGTTTGTGCTGTCTAAATATGTGTAATTTTTAAATTATTTAGGGGTATTTTAGACATTTTGATCAAATAAAAAGGTAAAATACTTTTGGGTGTTGTTAGTAAAGTGTATATTTAATTTTTATGTGGTGTTTTGGAGCTATTTTTTGGGTGCAATTATCAGGACCCTTTTTGTTTTAACATTAACCTAGGTATTGTTTGTTTTTACAAGCTGAATCATTCAGAGTTAAGAGGTACCAAATAATGTTTATTTTCTAAATGGTTAAGAGGTTAACGCCTATTTTTGCCTCTGAATGATTAAGAGGTAAATGTACCTCCGAATTCTGAATCGCTTTAAATACATTCATTCATAGGTTCGTTTAGACATAAAAATAATTATATTTCTCAGATTCATATTTTAGACTTCAGATTTCAGATTCAGACTTCAAATTAAGATGAAAAAATAATCGCGATAATTTGAACAAAAAAATACATTTATTTACTTTTATTTTTAAAAAGATTACCCGACTAACCCCTTATCTATCTACAAATGCCAACCCTACTTGCAAACCTACCTCTTCGATGATCCCGTACCCCCACCCATTCACACCTCCTCATCAAAAACCATCCCCCACCGCACACCACCAGCAAATCTCCACACACCACCTAATAAAATCCCACCTTTATCCGCATGGTTTGTTTGGATCGGTTTCCACAACATATTCTAGTGTTATTCTAAATCTCATTTGCTATTTTTTTAAATTGGGTTTGTTTTGCTATTTCGATTTTGTTTTTGGTTTGTCAAAGTGTGCATTTTGATCTCTTTGTCAGACGAGGATGGGGCGTTTATAGGTGGTGGTGGGTAAGGGAAGATCTAGTACTGGGCCCACCGGGGCTGCATCCCAGTCTATTTTGTTTTAATTACTATTAGCCCAAACTATTTATACAAGTGTAGTCAAGCGATAGTCCACTCCAACACACACACATGTTTACATGTGTTAAAAGAAACCAAAAAATAAGATATGTACAACTGTAACTATTTTGATAAATATAATTTGCCTAGTGTTGCCCCCTTACACCGAACAAGGGTATATTTTTCTATCTTTACCCAATTCAATTCACATCATAATTACTAATTTGGTTAACAACCCTATTCGCATTACCCCACTCCAATCTCAATCAACTAGCCGACCCTGCAATAGCAGATTGCTGACGACAACTTCTCCCTCCGACGACAGTATGTGTGAAGTTTAAAGCTAAAGGAAATGATGAACTTTCAAGTATAATTTTAACTAATGCTCCAGGTAATGTCATGTACACTTCTCAATTTATTCAGACGGATATTCTAAATAACTTAGTTAATGGTATGATAAAAATGATATGTGATGAAAAATGGAGAAAGTTTTATATTCTTATAGATGAATCTCAAGATGAGTCCAAAAGAGGAGAATGGACCTTGTGTTGAGATACGTTAAGAAATATGGTTGGATAGTTGAACGATTTTTTGACATTATGGGGATTAAAAACACATCAGTGCCAAAACTTAAAAAATAGATTTCAGATATGCTTGTTTGTTACAATCTCCCTATTGAGAACTTACGAGGTTAAGGGTACAACAGTTATAGAAATATACGTGGTCAATGAAATGGATTGCAATTATTATTTCTTAAGAATTGTTCATATGCATATTATGTTCAATGCTTTTCTCATCAACTTCAACTAGCCTTCGTTGCAGCAGTAAAATAAGAGTTCAGTGTTTGGCATTTTTTCTCTCATTTGACTTATATTGTAAATCTTAGTTCTTCTTCCCCAAAAAGTCTGTCGAAGCTAAAATCTACACACGAGAATGACATCGAACGTATGTTGGCCAGTGGTGAACGATAATCTGGTAAAGGGGATAATTAGATTGGTACTTTGCATTGACCTGGAGCTACTAATTGGAGCTCACATTATGATTCAGTGAGGGACATAATAGATATTTATGATGCAACTTGCATAGTTGTTGAGGCTCTTAAAAATAGTGGAGCAAGTCCAAAAATACGCGGGCAAGATCGCGGGGTGTTTTCAAAGCTATGAGGGAGTTTGAATTCATATTTATTATGTTATTAATATACAAAATAAGGGGAATTACTGGCATGCCCTGTCAATCCTTACAATAGAAAGCTCAAGACATTTTAAATACTATGAAGCTAGTCTTTACAATAAAAGATCTTATTCAAAAATTGAGATGGGATGGTTAGGGATCTTTTATTGAGACCATGACATCATTTTGTATTCAACATTTGATTCCTATACTGGATATGAGTTTTCATTTTAACAAGGGTAAAAGTCGTGAATGTTAGCAGCAAGATCACATCACAGTTAAACATTATTATCACTATGATGTTTTTAATGCCACAATAGATTTTCAGTTGACAGAGTTAGAACATCAATTTTTTTTACGCAGGGGGGGGGGGGGGATTGTAACTTCTTACTCTTAGCTCGGCTTTGGATCCTAGTGATTCTTAATATTGAGGATATTTCCAAGCTTATAGGAAAAAAATTATCATGAGGATTTTGACGGACAAGATATCCATCGCTTGCAATTTTAATTGATGCATTATCATCTTGATGTAGTTTGAGATTCTGAGTTTTAAAAAGTTTCTGCCTTGAGTGAGATATGTAGATAACTGTATATAAGAAGAAAGATTGATGACTATTATTTGGTTGATAGATTAATTCATCTCTTCCTCACTCTTAATGTTTCCACGGTGACTACTGAAAGGGCTTTTTCTGGTAAGAAACATGTTAAAACATCAGTGCGCAACTCAATGGGGGATGGATTTCTTACCGATTTCTTGTCTCTCTTCCGTAAATGGGACCTCACTTTAAGTATTGATTTAGAATCTGCGATTGACGAATTTGTATTGTTAAAGACTCATCGGGAAAAATTTCGATAGAGTTTTTTTGTAACGAATGAATGTGGATATTTAAAGACTAGGGGGAACAATTTTGGTAAAACTTATTTATATAATTTTGAATGAATATTATTATTAAACTAAGTTTTATCATGATTGTTTTTTTGTTTTTTATGGACTTTGACTTGTTGTTAGCCCACCCCTTTGAGTAATCTCGACTTCACCCTCAGTGGGGGGAGATGGAGGATGGAGCGGGGATGGAGTTCGCAAGATGGGGGTGGGGCGTTGATGTATAAACAAAAACTTGCATTTATGATGTGCAAAAGTTTGCAAACCTAATTAGTCGTTCATGTAAATTTGTGCGTGCATAAATTCACAAGATGAGGTGGAGGTGGGGTGTACCTGTAAAACTTTACAGGCAAGAAAATGGGCATTTACAGAAAATGAGATTAAAAAAAAATTAACTCCTTACAAGATGGGGATGAAGTTTGCAAGATGGAATAGAGGCATTTATAGTTGGTTGTAAGGATGATGTTGTGCATGATATTGCTAGTGGCGGTGAGGCAATGATGGTATTGGTGATGGTTGGGGTTGGGGTTGGGGTTGGTGGTTGGAGGTGAGAATTTGTTTTTCTTTTTTTATCAGATCTCGTTTTGGTTGGACAGAGCAAAGAGAGAAAATGGGCCATTTGGCTGAGTTTGTTTGTTTGGGTGAGGATTACATTTTTTCCCTTTAAAAGAGTCATGTGCATCACACGTGATTATTTTTCATTATATTTAAATATGAAAACTAATGAAAGGGCCTTGTTAAATATGTTACCATTATTTGTGGGCTTAATTGACAATTTTGATAGTTCATGGGCCATTTTGAAACAACCGTGATAATGTAGGAGCCAAATGAGTACTTTACTCTTAACTTAGTAAGATAAAGATTTTTTTAACTTAACCTCCTGCGATGATGTCATATTTTGACATAACCCTTGAAAGATGAACAATTAGACATAACCTTCCAAAAGCATGACAAGTGTCTCTTACCTTTTGAAAAAACTCATTAGTGTGTATTTTGACTTACCACTGAAATTTTTGGACAAAATGCAATTTTTCTTCTCATTTTCATCTTCTTTCTTATGCTGACAATGGCACTGACACTGATTCTTAAAACTAAACAATTAAACCCTAACGTCATTGATGTAATCCATTTCTTAGTAAAAATAAAATTGATTTTAAATTGTGTAAACCCAATCTCCACAATCACCAACTGACTAATTTCATCCCTGAATCCATAGAACCATTTAAAGAAATAATCCCACGTGATCGTCTGAATCACCAATATGAAGAATTAAACTCTCAATTAAGTCTCTCTCTCTCTCTCTCTCTAGATAGCTAGCTGGCAAGATTTTTATCTATCTATAATGTATTTAATACGGGTTAATTGTTTCATTGATTATCTCTCTAGATTAAACTTGTTACTGAGAGAAAAGCATAAACCTTGTGGTGGTGAGAGCATAAACCTATAAATTTAACTTATAAAGCCCCTCTACCAAAACCCTCTAACTGCTCTTCATTTCTGAGTTAAGCAAATACATAACTTCCAAAGGGCTTCAAGATGCTTTCTCAAACTTTAGTCAAGTGCTTTATGATAGAGCGATGATCAATCATATATATGGGTTTCAAAGGGGATTGGTGGTGAGGAACGAATTGGGGCCGGTGGTTATTTAAACGGGGTAGGTATTTCAACCCATCTCTCCATTTAGGAGGAAATGAGAAAAATAATAATGAAATTAGATGGGAACTTATACTTTCTCAATTCAACTTTCACCAATTTTGTGCCAACGTGCTATACATTTGAAAATTTGGGGTTTTAAAATTAGAGTTCTTGATTTGGGGTTTGAGAAGAAGATGAGGGTATTTTCCTCCAAAAACATCAGGGGTAAAGTTAAAATGCACATTAAATGGATTTTTTTAAAGGAGACTAACGCCCGTCAGCGATTAGGGGTTATGTCTAGTAATGGAATTAATATATGTGGCTATGTCTAATTGTTCATATTCCAGGTTTAATGTCAAAATATGGCATTATTTCAAGGGGTTAAGTAAAGAAGTGTAAGAACAGGGAATTTTCAAACCCTAATATAACCTACGATCTCAATTTAAACCCCCATAAGATGAGAAAAATCAGAAATCTCTTAAGAATAAACGACCTATGTTTAAAATCCTACAACTTCACTTATTAACTTCAACCCCTTGAAGTTTTAGTTAATTACAAAAGAGTCCCTGAAACTTTCAAAATGAGATATCCTAAGATATATTGATCCCCTAAACGTCAACTCTATATCAAATTAAACCTTTGGACCTCAACTATTATAAAATTATAATTTAAACCCTAAGAACTTTCTTAAATTACCAACATGACCCTAAACTATATAAATATGTACTTTTATGAGCATAAATGCAATTACACCAAAGATTAAAGGCTCAAAACAAAACCTTAGTTTTACCCCAATCCACACACACCCACATCAGCAAAGAGGTGAAAAATCACATGGTATCACATGGTAAACCTTAGGAACCCATGTGCACCCATTTGAAACAAACTCAAAAGTCACCCTAACTGAATTCAGAGCCACCTCCTTTTTACTTCAATCAACTCTCCACTCAAAGTAGTATAAAAACCATACTATCTAAGTAGTAGAAACTCATCCTACAGTTCACTTCAAAAGTTTGAATTTTCTCTCAATTCAAGTAACTTATCATTTTATGCTTTAATTCAATTCTAGTATTTTTCTTCATAGTTAGAACATTAATAATATGCAAGCTTCTACGTGTAGAAATGCCTAGGATAGAGGAAAACAGTAGGAACACCATTAAAGCTTGATATTTAATGGTGAAATCCATTACGGTAACCAAACCTCTGATTTAAAGACATGAATAAACTCATTATAACCTCAAGATGTTAAGTGTAATGGTGAAAAGCCATGAATGTTCATACATAAGGCTGATCGATCGAAAGTGTTTTCAAAACTAAAAATCTGTAAATCCAAAACTCGACGTACAGTCCGTCAAAATCCTTAAAATCAAAACCAATTTACTCCTATATATAGCAAAAACCAAACCCAATTCATAAGATATCTTTCCATATTCTATATATCCACGAATGCTAGGTCAAAATTTCATGAAAACACACAGTTATGAAACTTGAGTTATACTCAGATTCAAACCATGAAACTTATATACCTGAAATCCTTATGAAAAATTAGGTTAAATTGGATAAGAAATCATCTCAAATGGTATAACAAAGGAGAAAACCTTAGTAAAAGTTTTAAACCCTAGAATGTCAAAATCAAAAGGTCAGATAAAGACTTTGGCCAGGAAGTTTGACCCCGCGCGTGAGGGAGCATGACCAATAAGAAAATTCTGATTTTTTTCTCAAAAATTTTATTTAATTTTTCTAATCAAAATGGTATATGATACGACCATGTTTGGTTATTACTAGCTCAAGTTATGTAAAAATGAGGTTTTTATTTAAAGAATTTTTCTTAAAATTACAAATTAACCCCTAGCAATTTTTCCAACTTTGAATTTTGCTCCCCAAACTTTTCCCCTACATACATCAAACTATTTTAAGACAAAAACTCTCTTGCACTTAAGTTCAAAAATGAACTTAAGATCCTTATTTTAAAGTCCCAAAATAATTACACAAAACCCCCCGAAACTTTTAAGTATAAAACTGACTGATTAAACCCTAATACTCCTATGTAACACATTGTATAACAGAAAATCAAGTCTCAAATCTTCTGAATACTTCAGTGTGACCGCAATTCAACAGAATACCAAGCAATTAGGTTTTTCCTACCTTTTCAGTATTATACTTTGTGTATTTGAAATACTACTGTTGATATTACTCAGTGATAGCCACATTGACTCTGAGTATATGCATGTTATTATACTTCCATACTACGTATTTTGTTAACCATCATTAGTATTTGAATTATCACCAGTATTTAAGTTAGAATCAATTTTAACCCTTCTCAACTAATAACTGAGATCATGTACCATATTGATTCAGATTGCCTTTGCACTTTTATACTATATTTTACTACAAGCATCAACATTAACTAGGAAGTATACTGGCGTGTTATCCACGAAACTTTCTACTTAGCTTATTAGTCTCAGATGATTGAGAGCCCAGATTATTACTATATACGTATGAGTGCAACTTTAATTATGAGCATAATAGATTACTTTTTCCCAAAGGTTTTGGAATTGTTTATGATAAAGTTACACCAATGGCTTAATTATCTCTATACCCCTTAGTGAACTGGTAAGCATGGGATTATTAGTTCAAATTCCTTGACTTTCTTCAAACATGATTATAATTAAACTGGTAATGTGTCGTATTTTCTTAAACGAACTAATCACTATGAAATTATGAATTTCTAATATTGTAAGTCATAATATGATAAACGTAGCATTATTAGCTTATTATTACCATTCGTTTTATACATTGATTTTGTACACACTCCAATTCTCATTTATATCTATATCATTGTTATAAAACTGGTAGAACCTGCTTAACATATTTTTACTAATTCCTTCCTTCTTTAAATGCGCTAGGAGAAAGGAAATAGTATCTCTTTCCTACTAGAGATAGATACTGGTCACTTGTTCGCGTATGTGATTGTGTGAGCGAAAATAAACTCAGATGAGAGCACGGAGTGAAGCTTTTTAATTTTTTATATTGTCGTGTGTACTAGAAACGTGTAATTCACCCCTGTGGTGGTTCCACTTTATGTAACATATTAATAATGAATAAAATGTTATGTTATTCTGCCTTAACTTTAATTTATTGCTTTATGTGTATTTCTTGTTCATTCATACCAAAAAGCATTGCGTGACAAGTTGGTATCAAAGTGATGTTTAAAAATTAAAATATATCGTCGGGTTAGCATTTTATGCGGGAAATAGATAAGATATTAGTTATTTGATTTTTATAACTTCTTTTATTACTATTATTATATGGTAATCCATTTTGCAGTATGGATGCATGGGATACATTTTTGTTTAATCTAGATATTGATGTAGATAATCTTTGGGAAACAAGGGTAAGTGAAGAGGCCTTAGCTAGGCTTAAAGAAATGATCCGAGGAGTGGAAGAAGGTTGGACAGGTTCGAGCAATGAGGTTAAGAGGGTAGTATTGACTAACAGGGCACTAGGCGAGATGAAAGTGATGAGAAAGGTGGATGACTTTGGAAAAGATCCAGTCATACTACAAGAAGCCATCAATTTAACATTTGTCGATGATCTACCTGCTCCATCGATGTATCCATAAGCAACAGAAAATGGCGACATACATAGAGGATATTCCCTAGCACTACAGATGAATCGACAGATGATGTAGATCCATGAGATTATTTAGTCAGCCCCGAGTCTATAACTAGTGATAACGCGACTGTTCACTTAGAGAAAGTAATCTATCGTTAACCGTTGTTTACATACTGCATAATATAAATGTTATTCACACTGTGATAAATAGTGATGTATAATGATATGGTACACTTAAACCATTATAAAATAGGATTGTTTCTTTATTTATTGTTATAATTTTTGCTATTTAAATTATGCTATTTTAGGATGGTTAGTACTCGAACTCCCTCTGCTGGAACTCAACCGAAATCGACTCAGACTGAAGGAATCATGCGATGTCTCCAGGAACTTACTACGTTATCTAGACAACAACAGACTACTCGTGCTACTCTTGAAGATGTGTCCGAGGAACTTCGTAGAATAAATGCTCTTAAGGAATTTCTATGACAACGACCTCTATCTTTTCTCGAAAAGCGAGGGGATAATGAATCTGAGAAACAGATGCGCCAGATTGTGAAAATCCTGAACGGAGTAGGTATAGATACTAATCTTCGAATCACTTTAGCTGCATACATGTTTGCAGGTGAAGAAAATTTCTAGTGGCAAGGCATGTCACGTAACCAGAATGTTGCTAATTTTACTTGGGATAAATTTGAAGAGACTTTTTTAAAAAGTATTTTCCCGATACTGAGCGAGAACAACTAACAGTTGATTTTTTAAAATTTCAACAAGCCACCCTTTTAGTAGTTTAATACAAGGCTAAGTTTACTGAACTATCTTGTTATGCCCTGGAATACGTAGATACCGAGGTGGAGAGATGTAAGCAGTTTGAAAGAGGACTACACCCGATAATTAAAAATTCCATCGCTTCATTACAAATTCGTGAGTATTCCTAGTTGATTGATGTTGCAGCCATTATGGAAATCATTTCTTCAACATTGATCCGATCTCCACCTCCAGTTGTTAGGAACAACCATATCATCAGAACCCCATTTCATTCTAAACCCCATCCGTATACAAACTTCAGTGGGAAAGCTTATTCCTAAATCCAACACAATACAACTAGTTTTGAAATCCGTCGTCATGAATGTCATGAGATAGGACATATTCGACCCTCATGTCCGACCCCTATGTCTTTAGCATAGTCGGACACTCAAAAGCCTTGTTCCCTTTGCCCTCGCACTTATAACACCTTATATATTCCTCTTTTTCACCGTTATCCTTGATCTTATCTTTCTTTTTATTTTTCTCAAAATTCTTTTTATTAGAAGAATTATCTTTGGAAAGTTTGAGATTTTTTTAAAAAATATTTCGCAAATAAGGCAAAGTTATCTAAATTAACCTCACCATTAGAATCAGACTTACAAACTCTCTATTTTTTCTTTTATTTAACCCGAGTCTTTACAACCATCCTTCTATCTTTAGGCTTAATGGTTTTGGGAAACATGTCATTTTCATAAGTTTGAAGGTCTCCTACGAGTTCTCTTAACTTAAGAGAGTCTAAAACCCCTAAAGAGTTAAGCACGCTGACCTTAGGAATAGATCGGGATGGGAGTGACCTCAAAATATTTTTTACGACTCTCGAATCATCAATTTTCTCACCTAAATTAAAACTCGTGTTTATAATGTTTGACAAACTAGCATTAAACTCATCAAAAAACTCGAACTCTAACATAGTGATAGTCTCAAATTAGATAGTGAAATTTTGAAACTTATACACTTTTACAACGGTACCCTCATGATTGACCTGAAGGTAATCCCATGCCTCTTTAGACGTAGTGTGCATCATGATGTATCGAAACTCGTCGGGGGTGACGGCTCCAAAAATTGCATTAAGTCCACGGGAGTTGTAAGTACTCCACTTAAACTCATCATCAGTCCAATCAGACACGGGTTTGAGATTAATGACGTTATTAACAGTGACATTGGGAGGAGTCCACCCTCTTTCACAAATGAGCCAAACTATTTCATCAATAACTTTTAAACAAGAGCTCATGCGGGCTTTCTAATATATGTAATTTGTGCCATCAAAGACGGGCATCCGATTTTATAAGTTATCCATCAGAATAATTACGATTTTTTAAATCAATTTTTCAAAAAGGTTTGATATCATAAAAAAATTATGAAAAAATGATCTCACGGTAATTTGGTGAAACTTACTTAGATACTAATTTGTGAAAGGGTAAAAATAAGCTAAAAGCTATGATACTAATTTGTAGAGTGAGGGATTCTCCTAAAGATTGAACTTATTTAATTTTATGTCAATCTTTAAACAAATTTCAATTTTAATTAAACCCTAAACATGTCTCTATGTGATTGAATAAATAAAGCAATAAAGCATTCAATCATAAATTTAGGAAAATCCCCACAGGGCAAAACCTTTATTTCATTAAAGTTTGGAAATCGCAACTTACAACACTTAAGAGAAATACTACAATAAATTTTTGTAAGAACCCACAAAGACCACAACCTTCAATCAGTAATGACTCCCTCGAGAATCACAAGAACCACAGTCCTACTCCTTCAATAATGAATACCCTCTAGTATCCCCAAAATCAGTAGTAGAGACAGCTCTCCACCACAATAACTTCGTTATAAAAATGTTTGGGTTCCAAGGATGATTCCCAAAATTAATTGGAATTGTTTGTGTGAATCAAAAATAAGTTTTAGCCCTAAAAAGTGAAGATTATTTTGCAATTATTTTGCAGTTTGCGTAAATGAAAAGTCTTAATATAAAATCTTCACGAAACAGGTTTTTATAGGCAAATAAAATATTTGAGGCGACAGAGAGTCATTTGAACGATATCTTCAGGTACTTTGAATGAGATTGAGATTTCGTCAGAAGTGGTTTCGAACGACCCAATCAAACGACCTTTAAAAAACAAAACAGTACACCATATGAGAACCCAGGTATCAAACGAGCTACCAAACGACATGCTAATGTCGTTTGAATGTAATAGCAGTGTCGTTTGAATGGCTAAAATGATTTTTTAAAGCTCCGTCTATAAGTAACTCAGAAAATATTTTTAAGTTTGAAAATGCCTCGTTTTGATAAAACCAGTTTAGAAAACGTATCCCAATACTTAGTAAAAAAATCTAAGTAATACAAAAATAAATTCATACCAAAATTACGTCTGAGCGTAAAATTTTGTTGACGAAGCATAGTATTCGGATCCATCTTCTTGAACATGTGAGCGTGAATGCCTTGACGGTTGGAGCGGGATATGCCATACACAATGTAAATTAGGTACTAAGGACATGATTAAAAATATGTCCTTACACTTCTATAGCCAACATAAGTGTTTATATGTTTACTAAGACCTTAACCCTAATTTCACATCTTTAGCAAACATTAATTTATTAAAATTAAAGTAGTAATTGATTAGTGATACCTTAACCCTTATTTATTAAAATATAAGTATTTTTAGTTGGACCTTAACCTTTATTAATTAAAGTTTGTGAATGTTTTGTTTTCAATTGTTTTTGGGTTTAGTATTTCAACTAAAACCAAAATACCACATATTAAAGCACATTTGATGATTTGCCACCACATGAAGTACTTACATCTTTACTTGCCACAACATGAACCAATTACTTATTTACCTAATATGACACGACCTATATACACGTGTACTTAATATTTGACATGAATTTGTTCTAATACGACACAATCCACACAAGAGGGGTTTGTACATTTCAAATGTACACATATTTAATTAGGTTATGGACATTTTGATATAATTAATTATGGTTATTTACTTAATTTTTAACAGTTTTTTCTTATCATTCCATGTGCGTTTTCTTTCTTTAATCGGGTGATTTTACTTATCTATACTTTTATGCAAAATAGTCTTATATACATTTATAACTTATTGGTTAACTCTTGTGGCCATGTTCACCCCTTCCTTAACCGGTTGATATTTGGGTGAACAGAAATTAGTGAAAGGGCTTTGTTATTGGTGGGCACGTAGTAATTCTAGGATTATTTGAATTAAACTTGGACTTATTGTGTTTGATTGATTAATTAACAAACATGAATTATTCGACGTTGATATTGTGCAGATAAAGGATATCTTCACTTGAAGAATGATCCTTCATTTCATTGAGACTTCGTGTATTATTTTATTTTTATTAGTGTGTATATCTTCTTAGTTAGCTGTTGTATTCGTGTTCACCCCTTTCTTAAGTGATTGATATTTGGGTGAACACAAATAGGTGGAAAGAATTTTTAAAGTGGTGGACATATTGTAATTCTAGGATTAATTAAATTAAGATTGTACTAAAATAGGACTTGTTGTGTTTGATGGATTAATCGATAAATATTAATTACTTGGCGGACTCATAATAATTTTAGGATTACTTGAATTAACCCTTCTGGTATTTATGTGTTGTCCCACATGTACCTTGTATACCTTTTTTGTCTTCCCATTCATGTTTTAAAATACTGGTCATGTTCACACACTTCTTTTTATACGTCTTCTTAGGAAAAAATGAGTTATGATGATAATTACTTTCGATGAAAAATCGAGTGGTTACAGTTCGCCCGCAGAAAAATGCTTTTAATAGTGCGTTCTATATAGAGGGGACAATTATTTACTAATATAGGATTAAAGAAATTAATCAGTCTAATTACCTTATAAATCGTGGACTTGATGTTTCGCAATCACACGTATTCGATCGTATACTATTTTTCCTTGCCACAATTTTGGGATGAAGCAATAGAGAATATATTTCACATTGATAATCCCGAGAGTGCATTGTCCTTAGTGACACTATTAGAGAAGGAATAAAAAATATCCACAATAGAATTCCGTAAACAAATAATTTACCCCAAATTGCGATGTTTCCAAACATATGTACAATAAAGTGGAGCTTGCCAAAAATAGAAGAAAAAAAGAGTTCGAGTTCTTATTATGGGCATTTATAAGGTAATCATAGATACACTTTTGCCCAGTGACCAATTAAATATTTCCACCGATACTAAAAAATAATCCTACGTGGATGGAAATCAGACACATTGAGCGTGTATTAGAAGCTCTTACATAACACGACACCATATATCGCCAATGGTCATAATTTTGACCCATGACCATCACTATGGGCGGCGATCTAAACTCGTGAAAATATTAAGCGTGACAAAATTAGGGGTCACGGTCGTTACTTATGACCTATAGGGGAGAACCTGGGTCACGGTCCACACCTATGACAACAATACCACGGGGCTCACGGTCCAAGTCCATGACCTAGAGTATAGAATGTGGGTCACGATCCAAAGCCGTGACCATAATACCACGGGGGTCACGGTCCAAAATCGTGATCCTAATTTTTTTCATTTAAAAGAATATATATGGTCATGGTTTTGGATCATGACCAATGATTTTTTAAAAAAATTTTAAATTATTTTTGCGCATCCTACAAAAAACCTGTACATTTTTTATACCTGTTTACATTTCCAAAAATAAATATATCACCAATATATAATAAAAGTTAAATAATGCATGCTTATGTGAATATAATAATACAATACAAGTTAACTAACGCATGCTTGCGTGAATTTGTTATAATACAACACAACTTAACGAGCGCATGTTTGCTTGAATATGTAACAAAAAATAACGCATGCTTGCATGAATATGTACAACACAAAAATAAATACAACGCATGTTTGCGTGAAAATGTACAACATAAATAAAAATAGAACGAATGCTTGCGGAAATATGTTCCAAATGTCTCTTCTCCATTAAGGCCACCAAGCAAAACTTCAAAATGTCCGAAGTGGTAACTAACAAAGGTCTTAAATCCCAAAAATTACTTTGGAACGCCTACGTAGCCAAAAATGGCATCAAAGTCTATGTAGTTCGTAAAATGAACAAGGTTGGGGACTAACCCATAATTCGAATATAGGGTGTCTATTTTAATTTATGAAAATTTATGTAAGACGTGTTAAAAGTTTAGAAAATTATGAGAACACTCTAGATTGAGAATTGTTAACCCCCTTTTTATTTACGAAAAAATATATGAATGCAGAATTGTGAGAACTCTCCAGATTGGGCTATATTGCGTTTTCTCCCTTGAACGACACGTTTTCAAGCCTAAATGTAACTATTTGTAAGTTTTGATCCTGTTCTCGAATCGTGAGTTACGTGACTACGTGGCCAGTTGCTACGTGTTACGTTAGTATTTTGAAAGGTGTTTGTGGCTCATGTGGGGCCGTTTGGAGGACTATTTTGCATTTTTACCTTTTAATGCTATGTTTTCAAGCCTAACTATAACTATTTTCAAGTTTTGGTCATGTTCTCAAATCGATCATTCAGTGACTATGCGATCAATTACTAGATGTTATGTTGGTCCCATATGAGGTGTTCGTGCCTTTTGCAGGGCCGTTTGGGGATTATTTTGCATTTTCTCCCTTCAACGGCATGTTTTCAAGCCTAAGTCTAACTATTTGCAAGTTTTGGTCATGTTCTCAAACTGGGATACCCGTGACTATGCGATCAGTTGCTACATTGGTCCCATGCTCGGTGTTCGTGCCTTTTGCGGGGCTATTTTGTATTTTTTCCCTCCAACGACATGTTTTCAATCCTAAGTCTAGGTATTTGAAAGCTTTGGTCATGTTTTCGAACCGAGCATCCTGTGACTATGCAATCGGTTGTTACATTTTATGTTGGTCCTGTACGAGGTGTTTTTGACTCTTGTCGGGCCATTTGAGAGTTGTTTTGTGTTTTCACCCTTCAAGGGTATGTTTTGAAGCATAAGTCCTAACTATTTTCAAGTTTTGATCATATTCTTGCATCGGGAATCCCGCGAATGCGTGGTCAGTTGCTACGTGTTATGTCGGTACTGTGCGAGGTGTTCGTTCCTCTGCAGGGCGGTTTGGGGGTTGTTTTGCATTTTCGCCCTTCAACCACATGTTTTCAAGCCTAAGTCTAACTATTTACAAGTTTTGGTCATGTTCTCAAACTGGGCATCCCGTGACTATATAGTCAGTTGTTACGTGTTACGTTGGTCCTGTGTGAGGTGTTCGTGCCTTTTGCGAGGCCATTTGGGGGTTATTTTATATTTTTGCCCTCTAATGACATGTTTTTAAGCCTAAGTATAACTATTTGCAAGTTTTGGTCATAATCCCGTGACTATGCGATCAGTTTCTACGTCTTACGTTCTTCCCATGCGAGGTGTTAGTGCCTTTTGTGGGGCCGTTTAGGTTTTTTTCTCTCCCTTCAATGGCATGTTTTCAATCCTAAGCCTAACAACTTGCAAGTTTTGGTCATGTTCTCGAACCATGAGTCCTGTGACTATTCAGTCAGATGCTACGTGTTACGTTGGTCCCGTGCGAGGTGTTCGTGCCTCTTGCGGGGATGTTTGGGGACTGTTTTGCCTTTTTTCTCTCCAACGATTTGTTTTTAATCCTAAGTTTAACTATTTGTATTTTTTGATCATGTTCTCGAACGGGCGTCCCGTGACTACGCGGTTAGTATCAAGTTTTGGTCATGTTCTCTAACTGCTTTGATTTTTCCCCAAATGAGTACTTAATTAGCCATTATATAGGAACAAAACATTTAAAAAATTATGCATATCAAGTAAATAAGCATGTGAGTTAAAGTAAAGAATACCTGGTTCATGCAATTGTTTTGGCATGCTTTAACTCCACAATATTGTCTTTTTCTGGGAGGCCATTGTATTTCTCTTGAGCCCTATTTTCTCGAACGAGGTACAATTTAAGGTCCTCATTAACGCGAGTGATTTTCTCTCTAAGGTGCTTGACCTTTAACTTGCATTTTTTTGAATCAACTTCCATTGTGAGCTTTTCCAATAAAATATTCCAGTGTTCCTTTTCCATGGCGTCATCTTTGGTTTTCATGATTGACTATCAATTCATCAATCTTTTTTGACATTGTTAAACTTGGACTTGAGAAAAGATGATCAGACTGAAGAAATGAGCTCCAGGATAATGCTCATCGAGGTGGCTGTCCGATTAGCCTTTCGCATGTCCGAGTTCGACAATGTCGGAAAAATTTCGGCGAATCAAAAATCAATCATGAAAACCAAATACGATGCCATGGAAAAGAAACACGGGTAAATTGTGCTGGAAAATTTCAAGATAGAAGTTAATTTGAAAAAGTGCAAGTTAGAGGCCAAACACCTTGGGAACAATCAACCTGCATTAACATGGACAACCAACTATACCTCGTATGTGAAAATAAAGCTAAAGATAAATACATCCAAAAGTCATTAATTAAATTTGAACAACTACCAATATATATAATTTCATACCTTGAATTTCATACCAACAACCACGTACAATATATAATTTCCCAAAAATCATGAATCTTTATTAATGACACATATATACACACACACACAATGAAACATGCACACACAAGCTGAAACACACACACATAGAGGGAATCCTATTTGCATACACATTGAACACATATACACACACGCACAAATACACACACACACACACACACACACACTCTGAATCGTACACACACATACACACACACACACACACACTAAACATACACAAACACAAATGAAACAAATGGAGAGAGAGGCCATAAATGTACTATGAGAGAGCGGGGGGGAAAAATTAATAGAAATGGAGAGGGAGAGGGCTCACCGAGAGAGAGAAAGAGCAAGTAAGGGTAAGGGTGAAATGAAATAGAAATGGTTTGTTTTGATTTATACCTAAAATGGGGTCACGGTCTGAAATCTTGACCCGATCTATGAATCATTAATGGCTTAAACATGATCACAACTTTGGACCATGACCCATGTACCGTGACCAATTTGAAATGGATTTGAGGTAAAGTTTATAAATCATTACTAGTGTTCAACTCCATAGTGGGTCCCGACATGGGGAGTCACGATTTTAGACCGTGGCCCTGTGGTCATGGCTTCTGACCGTGACCCTTAATCCTGGTCACTGTATATGGTCATGGGTGTGTCATGGTTGTTGACCACAGCCATCAGTGTGACAAAACAAGCGAGAAATTTGGCACCATAATGGGTCACGGAGGAGTCATGGATTTGTACCGTGACCCCAATGAGGCCACCCACCACCCGGTCACTTATTTGGCTACAGTAAATAGTTAGGGGTCACAATTTTAGACAGTGATTCGCTAGACATCGTCCAAAATCGTGACCCATTTACTGTGACTATTTTTATTTTTGGTGTAGTGTAAGTATATATATAGACCTGTCAAAATGACACACGACACGTTAACACGACCCGACACAAAATTATAAGTTAATGGGTTTATGCTTAATGGGGTTGGGTCAATAATGGGTTGACACGATAGACCCGTTCTATTAGAGGTTTGGGTTTGGAAATTTACATATACCCATTTTCACCCGTTAATGCCCATTAGTATTAATGGGTGTTATTAGTTTACTCAACCTAACCTAACCCATATCCAATAAAACTAACTATTAAGAGATCCCACTTGTCAATTAAAGAGCCCACTTGTCTCAATAGATTTCATCTTGACCCTTCATTGTTTACCAAACCAAGTCCTAAAACTAAAAAATATCGTCAACCTCAACAACAACACTTCATTTCATTTCCTTTCTGAGCTGCACAACTCCTCCTTTCCCCCTCTACACAATAAGTTTCTCTTCACCGAGCACACCTCAAGCGCTCCACACCGCAAGTGCACACACAGTTGCTCCACCACCACTCCAAGCACACACAAGGGTAAGTTTCTCTTCTCTTCTCTTTCCTCTCCCCCTCTCTCACGCAATTTGTTCTCTCTTTGTTCCATTATAGATCTGATTTTTTAGATCTATTGTGTTGATTAGCTGTAGGTGTTGATTTGATAACTGTAGCTGAGAGCTGTAGGTGTAGGTGTTGATTTATATATTTGAGAGTTGTAGGTGTTGGTTTATATATCTGAGATCTTTATTCCATTTCAATTCATAGAGATATAGGTGTTGATTTGATAATATATCTGAGATTTTTTATTTTCCTAACTGTGAGTGTATTAACTGAGTATATCTTTGTATATTAACTATTAGTATGTCTTTGTAATCTTTGTTCCATTAACTGTGAGTATAACTTTATATGTGAGTATTTATTAATTTTATCTATTAACTGAGTATCTATTAATCTATTAATTGAGTATATTAACTTTATATATGAGATTTATCTATCAAATGAGTATATTTATACATATTTATTCTTTGTTGGATTTTTTTCAGCTTGTATTGTATGAAGGAAATGGATACCATCAATTCAATTGATTTAGATATGGATGTGGATTTAGATGTCTCGAAAGAAGCTGTTGAACAAGATGATAAAGCTTCTGAATCCAGTCAACAAAACACTTCAAATGCAAAGAAGAAATATGGTATTTCTAGAGCTCGTGAAAAAAGATCCCGTTGTTGGACATTAATTAAAGAATTACCCTTAGCCGAGGATAAAAAAGAAGGGTTAAATGTCGAAAATGTGGAATAATTTATCTTTGTGATGCAGCTTATGGAACTGGAAATATGTTGACCCATATGGATAATTGTGTTAGAAATAACACAACTGACATTGGTCAACTTATTCTATCTTGAACTGAAGGGTCTTTGTCGTTGGTTAATTCTTTAATGACTTACTATATGAGGCTATTATTAAGCATAATCTGCCTTTTAAATTTGTCGAGTATGAGGGTATAAGGGCTATTTTCAAATATATTTTCGAGGATGTCAAGTTTCCCTCTAGGAATACCGCTAAGGCTGGAGTGTTGAAAATTTTTAAAAGGGAGAAAATAAAACTTCAATCTATATTAAATTCAATTTCAGGGAGAATTTGTTTAACTTTCGATTTGTGGACAACCGTGGCTACTGATGGGCACCTCACCCTTACGGCCCACTTTGTTGATAATGATTGGAAGTTGAATAAAAGAATACTGAATTTTTGTCTAATGCCCCCTCCACACACCGGCGTGGAATTATCAGGAAAAATCTACACTTCATTGAATGAATGGGAAATTGATAAGAAGTTATTTTCTGCCACACTAGATAATGCTTCAAGTAACAGTGCATTTATTGAGATTCTACAGAATCAACTAAATTTAAAAGGTGCACTTGTAATGAACGGTGAATTCTTTCACATACGTTGTTGTGCACATGTTTTGAATCTTATAGTCCAAGATGGACTCAAGGAAATTGATGAAGCAACGGTTAAATTTAGGGAGAGTATGAAATAAATTAAAAGATCGGCTAAAAGAAAATATAAATTCTATGATTGCGTTTCTCAAGTTTCTTTGGAGTGTAAAAGAGGGTTACGACAAGATATTCCGACTAGATGGAACTCAACATATTTAATGCTTGATAATGCATTCTATCGGCGTGCTTTCATCCATTTACAATTGTGTGATTCCAACTACAAACATTGTCCAACCCAAGAAGAGTGGGAAAGGGTAACAAAACAGTCTAAGTTTTTGAGTTTATTTTATGAAGTAACTTGCTTGTTTTTCGGAACAAAATATCCCATGACCAACCTCTTATTCCCTTTAGTTGCTATCATCCAAATTAAGTTTAAATATGCAATGGAATGGTCCGATAGTTTTATATGTAGAATGGGGGGGGGGGGGGGGGGGGGGGGCATGAACTTAAAATTTGAAACATATTGGTCTGAATATAGTGTTATTCTTGCTATTGGTGTCTCGTTGGATCCGCGGTTCAAACTTCAGTTTGTAGAGTGGGAATATACAAGGTTACACAGTAGTGATTCGTATGAGTATAAACGTGTAAGTGACACCGTATATGATATTTTTGATGTGTATAGCCTAAATTACTCTCATCTTGTTAAGTCAAATGGATTGGTTTCTGATACTTCTGATCCGACAAATGAGTGTGGGGATTCTGTATTTCAGGTATGTACTTATTATTTTAATTGCTGATTTTAATTGTTGATTTTAATTGCCTAACTTTGTCTTTAAAAATTATAGGATTTTGACAATTGTTATAAAAAAGTCTCTGCCTCTGATAAAAAGAATGAATTGTGCAATTATTTTGATGAAGAAAACTTAAATAGGAAACAAGACTTAGATATTTTTGCATGGTGGAAGGGAGACCAAGTTCGTTATCCTATACTTTCTCTTATGGCTCGTGATATATTATCAATTCCCATCTCGATTTTTGCTTCTGAATCCGCGTTTAATATTGGAGGTAGAGTTCTCGATCAATATCGTAGCTCTCTTTTGTCGAAAACTGTCCAAGCACTGCTTTGTACTCGAGATTGGATTTTTGGCAAAAGTGGTATTTGCTAAGATCATTTAGATTATTTTTTTCTCCTCACATATCATTTCTAAAATAATAAACGCTTATTTAACTTTTCTTATCCAGCTATTAGTAAAGAGGAAGACGCTGATGTGAATGACCTTACGGAGGATATTTTCAACTTGCACATAAGTCACACTCCTAAATCAAGCCAATCCTCCAACACTATAGTTGTTGAAGAGTAGCTTTACTAGTAAGCTCAATCAGTACCTGTTTTTATGTAATTTATTATATGTAGTTCATCTATACTAATTATATTTATATATTGTTTTGTACACTACATAGGTATCATTAGCAACAAGTCACCACTTTTTGTACACATGCAAGCCAATCCTTCAACACTATAGTTGTTGAAGAGTAGCTTTACTAGTAAGCTCTATCAGTCTGTTTTTATATAATTTATTATTTGTAGTTCATTTATACTAATTATATTTATATATTCTTTTGTACACTACACAGGTATCATTAGCAGCAAGTCACTACTTTTTGTACACATGCAAGCTAATCCTCCAACACTATAGTTGTTGAAGAGTAGATTTACTAGTAAGCTCTATCAGTGCCTGTTTTTGTATAATTTATTATTTGTAGTTCATCTCTACTAATTATATTCATATATTGTTTTGTACACTACACAGGTATCATTAGCAGCAAGTCACCACTTTTCGTACACATGCAATGCAACGACATTAGCAGCAACGTTTTGTAAACATGCAATGCAATATTGGCACATATCAGTTATATATTTTTCAGCAAGAGTTTTGACACATATCAGTTGTATAGTTTGCAGCAGCAAGCCACTAAAGTTTTGTAATATTGACACTTTCAATTGTATATATTTTCTTTTTGGCTATTTCATTTGGAATCTCAGTTGCATATCATTTGTATAATGCAAACTTTTATCATTATGCATCTAATGCAGATTTTTTAATATAATGCAGATTTTTTAGAATGCAGATTTTTTATGCATAATATAATACATAACATAATGCGGATTTTTTTTAAATATAATGCATATATTTAATGCATAATATAATACATCTAATGCAGATTAGGCAAGTGTGTAACGGTTGGATAATGGGTCAGTCGTTGAGCGGGTGCTAATGGTTTAGGTCGTGTACCCGTTAATGTTAACGGGTTGGGTTTAGGTATTACCTTTAGACCCATTAAGACTAACGGTTCGTGTATGGGTTAATGGTGTTTTGACAAGAACCCGTTATCACCCGACCCGTACACGACCCATTGACAGGTCTCTCTCTATATATATTAAACATGATTGTCATACATTCTTCACTAAATTTATTTATTTTATTTATTTGTAAGAAATGTTTAAGAGTAACAAAGATACTCCACCACCTTAATTCTCGACTCCTATGGGTTCTCAATTATCTACTCTGCCTTAGGTTAATTGTACTGTATCTATACAATCTCTGACTTATCAAACTTCTCAAAGCCCCGTTGAGCCAATTCATCCAACTCCTGTTACTAATGAATCCCAACAAAAGACAAGAAGAAAATTGGGTTCACCGCTAATGTGAATCTTATCGGTAAAAAAATACTCTCCTAAATTTTAAAGCTCGTTGTTTGAAGCTTGAAAACACTAGTGTGGGCATCGAGAAGCAGACAACTAGAAGAATATTAATTGTGCCCTAAAGGATAACCTATGGGAACATCTCTATAAATAATTTACATTCCTGATGGGTTCCAGACAGTTATTCTTTCTCAAATAGGGGAACAACTGAAAGCCTATTGAAGAACCTACGGAAGTAACACTTCCTGGAAAAGACATTAAGTTTCGATAAATTGGCATTGAAAGACAAAATTCTGACAAAACTACCTGTCAACTAATAGAACAACTTCTTATAGAAAGAAGCCAAGGAGGAAAAACTTAAACAGGGGGAGCAAAATAGAGAGAACAGGGCAAAGAAAGTCGATGTTTGCAACCTTAAGTCCAAATCATATGATAATTTGAAGGATGAATGGGATGAGAGGACTAAGGTGAATCCAAACGTTGATTACAACAAGACTACATATGCTTTGGGAATACCAAAGAATGCTTTAAGGATTTTAATTTTATTAGGTTTGGATTCATGTAAATAATTTAATTACTCGATAATTTTAAAATTATTGCTTTTAGATTTATGTAATACTTGAAAATCTCTTACTAAAGCCGTTTATTAAAAATAAACTATTTAAGTAACTCCGAACAGTTTTTTGAAGAAACTCTTTTCTTAAAAACCAAAACTATTTGAACACAAGATGTGTTTAATAAAACAGTATGTACGAGATCTATTCAAGATTTGACTAACAGGTTTATAAAACAGTTTAAACAAACTTTAAACTTAGCACAACCAAGAATGAGATGAGAAGATGTAAGAAGATTAAGTTCACGATTTTTTACGTGGTAAAACCTCACCAACTGAGGAAATATCCACGACTCCCTCTACGGAGTAAAATAAAAAATCCACTAAAACAAATTTACCAGTTACAAACTATATAACTAACATGCATACAACTCAGACCTATATAAGTTTAGGAATGTACCCTCTGGTGTCCTTATAACTTCTCTGCAGTTCTGATTGTTGATGTTGTACTCCCAGTTTGTTAAAAACTGATTTGTTCTAGCACTTTACGTCGACTCTTGTTCACAAGATCTTATTACCAACACTTTTCGTGTGGTAGGGTGAAAGTGCTCTCTAACACATGCATGCACACACACACACACACACACACACACTTATTAAGTACAAATAGTCCTAAAAAATTACATATAAGGCTATATGCAGTGATTTTTCTTTTTCTCTCTTCTCACAAAACTTTAACCCTTTTTGACCTTTAAATCAATCCCAGAATCCACGGATATCTTGCTCAGAAGACGTATCAAGATCTTAATCAATCTCAGAGTTTTGAAAAGATTTTTGAGATTGAAAACCTCCAAGTGTGATTCCAAACTAGGTCAAAGGTTTAGTTTTAAGAGAACTAGAAACAAAAAACATTTATTATTGATTTCAAAGTTAAAAAATGATTTTCAGAAAAGAATCAACAATATATTTCGCAAGATGAGAAATAAAGCATGCAAATCTAAGTGTGATGTAACATACAGAACATAGATCTGAAATTTCTATGAAGAAGAAAATAGATCTAAGTAAACAGTTCAAGTTGGGAACAAGATCTAACGAACAGGAGGTTACAGCAACACAACCAACAACACAAATATCTCTAAAAAACTCAAGAACACTCAGGGTAGTGTTTTAGATATGAAGGAGTTTTAGAGGAGTGTTTGGTTTAAAAGAGGCTTGACAAACAAGGATTAGGGTTAGGGTTTCTAACTCTCTCTCTTCCTGGTTTCTCTCTTCTCTCTCTTTTCTCTCTCTTCTCTCTAGTTTCTCTCTTCTCTCTCTTTTTTACTCTAAAAAAATGTACTGGCCAAAAGTCTTAGACGATTAAGAGGAGGGTTCCTTTTATAGGACAAAGAGAAGGATCGAGAAGATGGTTCAAAAACAAGGGTCAGGATTGAGTCAAAATGGATTGACTTTGATCCAAGGGATCACAGTACGCGGTGATTAAAATTCACCTGATTGGTTCAAGAGGGATACACGGGGATTACCAAAGAAAGCATGTAGATCGCTGATAAGGATTGATCCAACAGTTGTAAGCATACGCGATTATATACTCAGTAAAGAAACACAAAATGCACCAATCAGCAAACAACAAGTGTTGATCAATTAGGCGATATAAAACGCGCGTCATAAAATAATTACAACCATACCCTGAATTCTCTGGCGCTTTTGGTTTCTACCCAAAGCAACTTTAAGCCAATAAACCCATTAAACCATAATTGTAGATTGAACCCACAAACTTTTAAAACTAAGTTTTAATTAATAAAACCTTTATTAAAAAAATGTTTATAAAATCCCAAAAAATATTTAAAAATCAAATTTAGGGATTTAAACATACTCAACGTATGTACACACATTAATATGCAATATGACATGTATATGATGCATTCTACTGTGTGTGAGTGTTGGTAATTTGGTCTAGATCACTACAAGATTGATGAATGAAATAGCAAACCAATCTCTGAGGTTCTTTGGTTTCTAGGATAGACATAATTTTGTCATAATTTCCAAACTAAATGAACACTTAGACAATATAGACTCAAGTGAGTCAAGAGTATTTTGGCTTCAATCTCCCCCTTTGGAAATATGAGACAAAATCTCCTTTGAGTCATCTAAAACTCGTAGGGTAACAAAAATAAGAAAAACCTATTCCTATAAAGATTCTATCTACCCAAATCCCAGAAAACAAAAGTACGTAACTCAACTATGTACAATTGAATACCCTATTACATCAGTTGAGAATAAATGTACAAAAACCTGCAATGAATCACTAAGATCAAGCTGTTTAGCATATATACAAATATTCATAGAGACTCAAATTTCTCCCCCATTTTGTCTCAAATGGACAAAGGGAAAAAACTTGGATAAACAGTAAAGATATTACTCAACACAAACCATACCACTAGATTTACGCAAGGAAATGAATCTATTATAATCTAGAGGTTTGGTAAACATATCTGCGAGTTGCAAATCAGTAGGAAGATAATTGATTTCTAACTCCTTAGTTTCAACCTATTCGCGTATAAAGTGATGTCTTATTTTTATGTGCTTTGTTCGCGAGTGTTGAACAGGGTTTTTGGAAATATTAATCGCACTTTGATTATCACAATAGAGACGTAATTGGTTTTCTTGAATACCATAATCACTTAGCATTTGTTTAAGCCACAGTAATTGAGCACAATAACTTCCAGCGGCTATGTATTCAGATTCAGCTGTTGAGAGCGATGTGCAGTTTTGTTTCTTACTACTCCATCCTACAAAGTTATTACCTATATAATAACATGCTCCTGATGTGCTTTTACTATCATCAGTACACCCAGCCTAGTCAGCATCAGTGTACCCAATTATAGTGCTTGGTGTGTCATTAGTGTACCAAAGTCCTAGATTCAGAGTGCCTTTTACATATTTAATGATACGTTTAACAGAATTCAGATGGCTCTCTTTAGGATTATTTTGATAACGAGCACATACACACACATCATACATAATATCAGGACGCGAGGCAGTAAGATATAGTAAGATTCCTATCATACTACGATATAAAGTAGGATCTACGGATTTTCCAGTTTCGTCTTTAGAAAGTTTTATCGTAGTACTCATGGGTGTTCTAGCATCTTTAGCACTCTCAAGGCCAAATTTCTTTACTATCTCTAAAGCGTACTTAGATTGCGAGACAAATAATCCTTCTGAATTTTGTTTGACTTGAAGACCTAAGAAGAATTACAACTCCCCCGTAAGAGACATTTGAAATTCCTTATGCATAATTTCAGAGAAGGATTTTACTTCTGTAGGAGAAGTTGATCCAAAGATAATGTCTTCAACATAAACTTGAGCAATAATGATGTGTTTGTCAAAATGTTTGACAAAAAGGGTTTGATCATTTCCACCTCTTTTGAAACCTTTATCTAAGAGGAAACTGGAAAGACGCTCATACCAAGCTCTAGGAGCTTGTTTAAGGCCATACAAAGCCTTTTTAAGACGAAATACATGATTTGGATATTGAGGGTCAATGAACCCTTTAGGTTGTTCTACAAAGGTCTCTTCAGTCAATATTCCATTAAGGAATGCAGATTTGACATCCATTTGGTAAAGTGTAAAATTCATGTGGCAAGCTATAGCAAAGAGCAGACGAACAGATTCTAAACGAGTAACTGGAGCAAAAGTCTCGTTAAATCTATTCCTTCAATTTGAGAGTATCCTTGAGCAACTAATCTAGCTTTGTTTCTAATGATTATCCCATTTTCATCAGACTTATTTTTAAAAATCCAACGTGTGCCAATAACCTTTTTGTGATCAGGCCTAGGTACAAGATACCAGACATCATGAATGACAAATTGAAGAAGTTCTTCCTGCATAGAAGAAATCCAGTGAGAGTCATTCAATGCCTCATTTACATTCTTTGGTTCCACTAGGGAAACAAAACATGCATAATGTGTGTTGATAGCAATTTTAGTCTACTGACATGGCACAATGAAGTGGAGACACGTGTCAATCTACATGACACTAACAAACACTTTTGAACAAGACCTTAACTCCGAGGAACTCAATTTCCCCGACCAGCTCAGATACTCCGAGCAGTAGATGCTCACCGAGGAACTTTACTGCACCGAGCAACTCATGGAGACCGAGATACTTAGGCGGTCCGAGCAGCTTAGGCAGTCCGAGCTGCACCTCGATCAGAGCATTTATTATCAGATAATTAAGAGGATTAAATGCGCATTAAATACTAATTATTATCATACGGATGTATACGCTTGTTGAACATCTATGTATTACCCATTCACATGTACAGCCTCAAGGCTATAAATACATTGTATCATCCTCATTGGGGGGACTGGAATTTCTTGAGGATAACCATACTTTGAGAATTCCTAAACAGTCAATAAAAACACAAACAGTGGACGTAGGCCATTCATTCAAGGCCGAACCACTTTAAAATCTCTTGTCTCATATTTATTTTTTATCTGTGATTAAATAATTAGAGATAGTTTAATTTTTTACATCAACAGATTGGCGCCGTCTGTGGAAAACGACTGTAATTTACGTTTTTCACCAAAAACAGTTCATCACCAATGGCTGACAACCCTGAATCCAGCAATCGAAATGCTGGAAACCCCCCAAGTCCATCCGCTCCTCCAAATATCCAAGATCTGGTTGCAATAATGGTCAGTTTGGCTCTAGGCCAGACAGCCATGCAAGAAACAATGCGACAACTCATGCAAACCATCCAAGGTGGAGCATCATCCTATTCAGGACAACAAAGTGGTCAAAGAAATACTCATTTACTTTCTTCACACATTAGGCAAAGCGATTCATATCGCACTGATAGATCTGAAGATTTTTCTTATCAATCGGGTCAAACTTCGTTAGTACGAGCCACAGATACTGAACAACATATCACTCTCTCCCCGGAAAGGACCAGTGCACTGGAAAGATTGAGTAGGGTCTCTCCTTTTGATCGATTGGACCCTAAGAAGAATAAAAGTCCTCCTAAGGCTATGTCGAGAAAATTTCGACGACCATTTGATCTAAGAGAGGGTTCTGCCCAATCACAACCAGCTGCTCGACAAGATAGGTCCCAGGAAGCTACTTCAATACGATCAATTGCTCGAACCGGTAAGCCCAAGGAAGAAAATGATGGGTGGAAAGGCTCTATTCAGAGGTTGGAGGATAGATTAGGGGAAATGGCCAAGGCCAAGAATCCTCTACAAAGAACTTTTGTCCAAGAAATTATGGATTTTCCCACACCATCAAAGTTCAAAGCACCTGTTGTGACTCCCAAATATGATGGAAAAACTGACCCTGTCCTTCATATAGAGCAATACCAAGCTGCTGCCGAAATGTATGCTGTGCCAGATGAGATGAGATGCAGGGCATTCTCGGGAACTCTTACAGGATCTGCTCAAATATGGTATAATAATCTTCCTCGGGATAATATTTTAACATTCTTTCAACTCGCCGAGCTCTTTATTGGAAATTTCTATTTTGGAGCAAAGCCTGTTAAACGAGTAACACACCTGTTAAGTGTTAGACAAAAGGCATGTGAGAGCACTAGGGATTGTATAACTCGCTTCAATAATGAGAAACTCGAAGTTATTGATTACGAGGAAAAGATAACGATTACTGCTATGATGAGTGGACTGTTGCCCAATAAGTTGTACTAGACTTTGGCTAAAGATCCACCCAGAACCATGTCGAAATTAATGGCAAAAGCGACCAAGATCATGAATACCGAGGAGGCTATGGTTGCAAAAAAGAATATAGATACTAAAGAAACCAAGGTGGAGGATGATAAGGCCAAAAAGAAAGAACATAAAAATAATGGTGGTGATAAACGCTCAAAAACAAAGCCATCATGGGAGGTGTTAAAGAAATTTGAAAATTATACTCCTTTGAAGGTAAACATCGACCATGTTCTAGAAGAAATCAAGAACAACGAGGAGTTAAACTGGCCAGAGAAAATGAAGTCAGACCCTGACAAGAGGAATAAGGCCAAATATTGCGAATTCCACAAGGATCATGGCCACATGACCAAAAATTGCATAGCTCTTCAGAATGAGATCGAGGCACTCATTAGACGAGGAAAACTGGAAAAGTATGTTGATCGTAGAAATGAAAAAAGAAATAACGACCGAGCAATAGAGAGATATAGATGTCCTCGCCGAGCAGAGGAGAACAAGAAAAGGGACCATGAAGATGATCCAGAAGACGACCCCGATCTTCCCAAAAGACCAAGGCATCCAGAACGTGAAGCATTTTCAATACGTTTTGGATCATTTGATTGTAATGTTATTACTGGTGGAGATGCAGGAGGTGGAGACCTTAATGCAGAGAGAAAAGCTTACTTCAATGAGGCTCAAGCCTGTTCATATATTCAACGAATAAACTTGGCTGAAGATGATCGCCCGAGGAAGGTCAACAAAGAAAAACTGCTCATCGGTTTCTTAAAAAATGACCTCGCAGGTGTGCTGTATCCTCATGATGACCCATTGGTGATCAAAATGAGAATGAAGGAAGTAATGATCTCGAGAGTACTGGTTGATAATGGTAGATCGACTGATATTATGTTCTACTCGTGCTTCGACAGCTTAAATCTAAAGTTATCCCAGTTGGATCCTTATCATAGGCCCCTCCTCGGTTTTGCTGGCGAGAAAGTTTTTCCACTTGGAACGATCAAGTTATATATGTTCATTGGTACATGGCCTGCTTGTCGAACAGAAAGAGTACGCTTCTTCGTGATGGGTAAGAATGTTCAGTCAGCCTACAACATCATCATGGGAAGGGTAGGATTGAAGAAGTTCGAAGCAGTACCATCTGCGGTACATCAATGCCTAAAATTTCCAACCAATTTTGGAGTAGGAGTTGTAAAGGGTGATAAAAAAGTAGCTCGGGAATGCTACTATTCATCTGCCGAGCAGGAGGAACTAGAGGAATCTAGGAAAAAGTCTATTACCTATCAGGTGGATGAGGGTGTAGAAATTGAAATATTGGACCCTAGAGACGAGTCGCAACTCGTGAAAGGTTAGGTGGTGGAAGCTACTGAAAACATCATTTTGGACGATGAGCACCCTGAACGAACAACTCAGATAGGTTCATTGTTAGATACCTCATTAAAACTGGAGTTGATAGTTTTCTTAAAAAGCAGAAAACAAACTTTTGCTTGGAGTCATGAATATATGCCCGGAATAGACCCAAATTTCTTATGTCACGAGCTCAATGTGAATAAGGAAATCAAGCCAGTGAAGCAAAGAAGAAGAGTACTCAGCCCCGAGAAGAATCAAGCTATACAGGAAGAGGTCGAGAAGCTCCAGAAAGCTTGCTTTATTGAAGATGTTAAGTATCCATACTGGTTAGCAAATGTGGTGATGGTAAAAAAGAAGAACAACAAATGGAGGATGTGTGTAGACTTCACTGACCTCAACAAAGCATGTCCAAAGGATAATTTTCCCTTACCTCGAATTGATCAACTAGTGGATGCTACCTCGAGACACGAGCTGCTGAGCTTCATGGATGCTTATTCTGGTTACAACCAGATTAAAATGAAACCTGAAGACAGGGAGAGTACTTCTTTCATTACCCCTAGGGGTACTTATTGTTATAATGTTATGCCTTTTGGTTTAAAAAATGTGGGTGCGACATATCAGCGGGTGATGAACAAGGTGTTTGTAGAACAAATCAGTTGCAATATGGAGGTCTATGTTGATGGTATGATGACAAAGAGAAAGAAAGCTGCTGACCATCTAGTTGACTTAGGCCAGACCTTTGATCAATTAGATAAATATCAAATGAAGCTGAACTCGACCAAGTGCATATTTGGAGTACGAGAAGGCATGTTTCTCGGGTACATTATCAATCAATGAGGCATTGAAGCAAACCCTGAAAAGATTAAATCTCTATTAGGGCTACGATCTCCAACGACGAAGAAAGAAGTGAAAAGTCTTACAGGGCGAGTAACAGCACTTAACAGATTAGTATCGCGAGCAACTGATAGATGTCTCGCATTCTTCAAAATGCTCCGAAAGGGTTTTGAATGGAATGAAGAATGAGAGAAAGCTTTTCAAGAATTGAAGAAATATTTAGGAGCACCTCCACTGTTGTCCAGACTAGTGATGGGAGAAAAGTTGTACTTGTACCTGGCAGTTTCGGAAAATGCAGTTAGCTCGGCATTAATAAGAGTAGAGGATGGAGTACAAAAGAAAGTTTATTACACTAGTAAGGCCTTCTGAGGAGTAGAAATCAGATATTCGAAGCTGGAAAAGTTGTCACTGACACTGATCGAAGCAAGTAGAAGAATGAAGCCATACTTCCAGGCTCATACTATAGTCATATATACCGATATGCCGTTGAGGCAAGCTCTTCACAAACCAGAAAAATCAGGGAGATTGATGTATTGGGCAATAGAACTTAGTGAATATGATATAATTTATGAGCCTAGATCGTCATTGAAAGGGCAAGCAGTAGCAGATTTTATAGCAGAGTTCACTTATCCTGATACCCCCGAGGAGCAAAAGCTGAGCATCGACCAACCTGTGGATGTTACAGTATCATCAAATTTAAACCTCGATCAACTTAAGCTGGTCGGAGAGCAAGTGGAGAAGGTCGATGAGCAACGAGGTGTGGTAGAAATGGAGATAAAGGAGCAACAAATATTCCATTGAGGAATTTTGTCCAATAAGAAGTTTGAGGACGAAATACCTGTATGGAACCTATATGTGGATGGCTCATCATGCACCTCGGGTAGTGGAGCCGGATTGTATTGAAAAGTCCAGACGAGATCGACATAGAATATGCCATGCGCTTCCAATTTCAAGCTTCTAATAATGAGGCTGATTATGAAGCGATGATTGTAGGTCTTAGTCTGGCAAAAACCATGAAGGCAGAGCAGGTAATCGTGTGCAGTGACTCACAGTTGATTGTAAATCAAATGCTCGGTGTATATGCAGCGAAAGGAGAGTTGATGATTAAGTACCATGCAAAGGCAATGGAGTTGGTATCGGAATTTGTTACTGTTCAACTGGTTAGAATACCAAGAATGGAGAATGCAAGAGCAGACGCTTTAGCTCGATTAGCATCGGCTACTCGTACCGAGCTACGAAGAACAATCCCAATTGAAATTCTAGCTGGCCGGAGCATAAATGAAGAGCTGACAATGAATTTTATTACCCCTGATTTAGGGCCATCTTGTATGGATCCCATCAGGGCATATATTGAGGAGGAAGAATTATCGATTGACAAACTCGCGGCCAAGAAATTAAAGTTTAAAGCTGCTCGTTATGTATTGACTAATGGTATTCTATACAGACGAGGAATCATAGCTGCCTTGCAGAGATGTGTACATGAGAATGTCGTGTAATATCGATTTAAATTAAAATCGCAAGTTTCCAAGAACCCTTATTTAATTAGCGTTTACTTTTAAGCCAAATAAAATCAACCCTTAAACATGCATCTAAATCAACCCATCAAATATAAAGCATGCGACACAAAGTTAAGGAAAAATCCTCGAAGGGCAAAACCTTTTATTTCTAGAACTTTAAAGAATTTACAAGACCATTGACTTACATACAACCTGATAATCGCCCACAAGTGTAACGCACGGTGTCTTCGGTAAACCTTCAAAGCAACGACTAGAAACAGTGTGACACAGAAATACCCGTAGGTGTCGGTTCCTATGTCGGCGGCTGGAAGTTTCCCTTTCCAGGAGGGCAACAATGAAGAAGAGAACGACTTCTCCACAAGGGTTGAACAAACCAAAGTTGTGTTCTTGGGTTACCAAAAAGATTCACAAAGGTTTGACAATTGTGTGAATCAAAACATGAGTCTTGGTACTCAAAAAATATGAAGACTAGAGTAATTTGGACTCTCAAAAACGTCTTCTAAAGTCTTGCAAAACAACTCCCCCGAAGTTGGTATTTATAGGAAAAAATATGAAGAGTCCCACGTTCTTAAAACTCTAAAATTCTATCCAGCGTAAAAAAAAAACAGCATTCTTTAAGGAATTTTCTCCATCTTCAAAAGGTCATAACTCTTTCACTGTATCTCGGATTGAGGTACCGCTTTTTCCAGTATCTTCGTTGCGGCGAGCTCTTCAACTTTCTAGTTGACCAGACCTCCGAACTATGGATGTAAAATTACGAAAATGCCCTTGAACACTCCTATCGTGCATTTTTTTCACTGTTTTGACTTCCCTTGCGTACCACTTGCATTAAGTCCCTAAAATCGTGGACCGTGAAGTCGTTGAGGCAGATGTGGGACATATTAATGGATATGTTGAATGCTTGATTCTCGGAATTCGGATTGAGGCCGCCATGTGAGATCGTGAGGTGACGTGCCAAATGTAGCGGCGTATGACATACATAAATGTAACATGTTGGACATGAGAAAAATGTCCTTACAGTACATCCCACCGAGGTGAAGGATTTGATTGAAGAAGTCCATGAAGGATCTTGTGGAGCCCATGTAGCAGGTCGAACACTTCTGCAAATTATAATGACGCAAGGATACTACTGGCCAATGATGAGGGCTGATTGTATAGCCTATGCCAAGAAATGTGACAAGTGTCAGCGCTTCTCCTCCATCCGAAGAACTCCCCAAGCATTATTGACACCCATTACTTCCCCTTGGACATTTTCCATATGGGGAATTGACTTGGTCGGGACACTTCCAACGACTAGGGGAAGATTTATATATCTCGTCGTCGCAGTGGATTATTTTACTAAGTGGGTAGAAGCCGAGCCTCTTGTCGACATGACATACAAAAAGGTGTACCAATTTATTTGGAAAAATATCATTTGTAGATATGGTCTTCCCCATGCATTCATCACCGACCATGGAATACAATTTGACAACGAGGAGTTCACTGTCTATTGTCATCAGTTAAATATCTTAAAGATCCATTCTGCACCAGGCCTTCCCCAAAGCAATGGACAAACTGAAGTGACAAACAAAACGTTGCTAAATGGCTTGAAAAAAAGACTGAATGACGCGAAAGCAAACTGGATCAACGAGCTACATTCAGTATTGTGGGCTTATCGCACTACTCCCCAAGTAGCAACTGGAGAATCTCCATATATACTGGCATTTGGAAGTGAAGCTATTATACCTGCCGAGTTGGGTCTCCCAACACACCGAGTGCTGAACTTAAATTCCCCTATCAGCGATTTAATGAGAAGGTTAGACTTGGACATGCTCGAGGAAGTTAGAGATGAATCATCCATCAGGAATGCTGCTTACCAGCAACGAACAACTTTGTTCTACAACAAGAGAGTGAAGAAGTGCGACCTGAAAGAAGGAGACTATGTGCTAAAGAAAGTGATTCAAAAGCATGGCAAACTGGAAGCGAACTGGCATGGACCTTACCGAGTTACAGAAGTTGATCGACCAGGAACCTACAGAATAGAAACTTTAGAGGGGGAGGAGTTTAAGAATGCATAGAATGCAGAACACCTGCGCAAATATTATCAGTAATGTAAACTCTCATGTAATGCAGTTTCATCAGTATGAATAAAATGTGGATATTCTATCCAATTCTCTCCTTTTGTTAAATTTTTTTCGCGGAATACTAGTGTTACACACTACTCAGCAAAATCCACTAACTCCGGTTGGTCGGGAATTCAAAATATTTCCCAAAAGTGACAACTCAGGTTGGTTGGGAAGAAAATCCACCAACTCCGGTTGGTCGGGAATAAAAAATATTTCCCAAAAGTGCCAACTCCGGTTGGTTGTGAAGAAAATCCACATACACATATGTAAAGTGTTTTAAAAAATATCTAAAAGACAATGACAATCAAGATTTCAAAGAAAAATAGAAGTTTTTCATTAAATCCAAAACAAAGTACATTGAGAATAAAATACATAAAAATTATTACATCAGAAATCCTATTCTATGGGTTTCTTCCCCTCTGCTTTTGAAACAGGTTCCTCGCCAGCAGGAGGATCTTCTAAGGCATAAGGGGAATTTATGAAATTAAGGTCTTTGAGCATCCTGATGTTCATCACATATGGTCGATCGAGTAGGTTCTCGGGGTGAGATATCTCAACATTGGAATGGAGACTGTAATCGCCAAGATATTTGGAAATCAAACACTAAGGGATTGACCGAGCAGGGATCCAGCTCATGTCGAGTTTGAATGGTGGCACTGGCAAGTCGAGCAACCCAGGATTATGGTAATCCCACAAGTAGTGACCTTGTTCCAATTGTAATACACCCAAGGCATTTAACCAACCTTGTTTGTGACCTTCATTATTCGCATTTTGGATCCGATCATCCAAGTGGTAGAGAGCCTCATTGTAGCCAGCCATCCAGAATTCTCTAGGCTGCTTGTGGAATTGATAAGTCAACCTTTCTAGCTGCTCGTGAAGATTTTTTATAAAAAGTTCTTTATTCTCCAAGGCAGACTTCTGTGCAGAAAGATGCTCGTCCAGATTCCTGATCTTCTTGGACATCTCTGCCAGAGCTTTATTCTTCGCAACTAACTGAACTGCTTGATTCTCCAGTGCCGATTGAGTTCTTTGTTCCTCGATAGGAATCTGAGCAGATCTTGCTCGTCCCCGATGAGCTCTTGTTCGTCCCCGAGTAGAGGTAGAAGTCCCAATCCTCTTTAAGGTTTCTAATTCATCCCTCAGGTTGGCGTTTTTGACCTCCAAGAAAGATAATCCCTCGTCGTTCACAGGGACCAAAGTGTTTGAGGTAGAAGCTGTAGATTTCAACTGAGATACCTCTCTTTGCAGATTATTATTTTCTTGCTCCAACAACTCAGCTATCCGTCTGTGCTCTTCGACCTCAGCCTTTAAAGTTCTCTCCCTCACATTATAAGCGGCGAACAACTTATCATACCCCTTATCAGCACTGAATTGTTGATACTTATTCTCGTATCCCTCATGCAAAAGGGTTGTAGACTCCTTATATTGTTGCTGAAGCTCTTCAAGAGTGACCTGGAAGTCTTCAATCATTTCATAATACGCTACATTGTTAGCCACTGCACAGTCGAGCAGGCACTTCAAATACTGGTAGGCCTCAACTGCTCGTTCTGAAGCATTTGGACCGAGTATATCAACAATTTGAGCATCAGTCAAATCTGCATGGCCAACTTTGAAATATTTGTTGCACTGTTTCATCAATTTTGTATCATGAGCAGATAACAATTCCATCCTGGCCATAAACTAGTAAAAATAAGAAAGAGCAAGAATCAATAAGGAGCAAGAGGAAGAGAAACAACATTATGAATAGGCAAATCTTCAAATTTTATTATATCATAAAATAAAGGTACACAGTTCAGAATTACAATTGATAAAAATAAACAATGAGAAAAATCCAAATAACTCTACACCTTCTCCTTGTCTCCCAAAACTTTCTAGGGAGGCTGGGACGAGGAAGTAGGTTGCTCGGATGGAACAGATGGTTACTCGGGGGGTGCTAGAAGTTGTTCGTTTGAAATAAGGGATGGTTGAAGTTACTCGCAGGAAGACTGGACAGTTGTGGAATGAGAAGTTTAATCTCCCATCACCATGAAAGATTCCTCAGAGGCAGCTTCGTCCTCTTCTTCTTCTTCTTCTTCTTCAGGAGTTGGGGGGGGGGGGGAGGGGAGATATGTCGCTGAAATAGGTCAGAATTTTCATCAACCTTCATCTCTTGCAGAGCAGCAACCCAGCTATCCCTAAAGTATTTCTGGCTACCATATTCCACTTGTGACATCATGGCAGCCAAACCCTTATTCCACCCCTTATCCCAGCCAGCACTGAAGGAATTTTTTACAACCAACTTCCTTTTCGCCTTCTCCGAGGAAAGCTTCTCAGGAAGAAGATCCTCAGCAACCTTCAGTTTATTCTCCACTTCTTCCTTCCGACGACCTACTTCACGAAGCTTGTTTAGCTATTCCTCAGCAACCTTGAGCTTACCTTCAAGCTCCCCAGCATTTTGGAGCTTCCCTTCGAGCTCTTTATTCTTACTTTCTAATTCTTTTATTTTCTTCTCCAATCCCTTGGAGACTTCAGCAACTTGATTCTTTTCCTGCTCGGTCGAATTGAGCTACTTCTCCCAGGCAGATTTATCATCAACATACTTCTGACGAGAATCTTTCAGAGACTGCGTCAGACCCACCAAAGCTTCCTCTACACCTGACGAGGAGCTTGAAGCTTTAATAGCTTCATCCTTCTTCAAAATTATATTAAAACAGGCCACCAACTGGGAAAAGAAAATAATAGCAAGTCAGTGCACAGATATAACAATGGAAAAATGAAAGTTTAGGACAATAATACTTACAGAAGCAATATGACGAGCAGCTAATGTGGTAATCATATCTCGAGAAAGATTTTCTTCAATACCTTGGATATCGGTAATGATCCAAGACTTCACCGAGCTCATGGCAGAGCTCGGGGCAATTAAAGTGGGAACACCACTTCCAGTAGTCGGGGGCTGAGCGATGGATTCAACCAAATTGACCGAGGAGATTTTCTTCAGCCTCCTCAGAGGAGCATCAACAGTCTCGACTAAAGATGTAGTCTTAGTCGGGGATATGACTATCACCTCGCTTGGAGCAGCGACCTTTCTCGGAGCCGCTGGGGGCTTCTCGGCAACCTTCACAGGAGCATCCGGAGGAGGGGCATCGATTTTTCTTGTCCCCTCTTCTGGGACATCATGTTTGCTTTTCTTTGCTTCTCCAACAACAGAGGCAGAATTCTCGAAGAGGGCAGGAGCTCTTCTTCTCTTCATCCTTTCACTCAAAGAAATATGTGACTCAGGAGAAGAACTTGTAGAAGATGGTATTGGTTCCACGTCGCTTATCACCGGACGAGCAGTAAAAGACGAGGTGCAACTCTTATACTGCAGCAGATATGAAGCTGATCTGATATGCTCGTCGGCAACAGTCTGATGCAAACCCCAGATAAGTTTAAGATGTTTTAAGTTAACTTCTGTCCCTTTTGGAGACCTTCTTTTGCTGTCAACTGCAAATAAATAAAAATTAAAATATCAGTGATACATTTTATCAAACACAAAGGAAGCATAATTTCAAAAATAAAATAAAAACAACCTATCCCATTGCCATATGGAGGGAATCAAAGACCCTGGTACACATCATTTCCAGTTAGTGGAGGGTGTTGCCAATTTTTCATAACAACCCCATGCTCGAAGTAGTCCCTATTGGCATATGGGAGATTGACAACTAAAGCCCTATTTAAAAACCTAGTTTTTAAATAAAAAGTATTGTCACCAACAACCCATCTATAACAAAACATAATTTCTGGAATTCCTATACGAGTTCCATGAATTTGATTTAATGTATGAACTCTATTAACTATTCTCCACATATTGGGGGCTATTCTTGCAGGAACCACGTCAAAATATTGACAGAATTCCAGACACAAAGGGTTTTGCTAAGAGACTGGGGAACCAATGTCCCTCAGCCAAACGAAAATAATCTGAAGGTTCAGAAAGTTCCTCCAGAACAACCCATGAAGGAATAGAGAAATCAGAGCGAAACTTATCAAGCGATTCAACAAGGTAAACCATGATGAATAAATGAAATAAAGGAGAAGGAAGAAGATCTTACAGGAAAAGGATGGATCTGTTGACAACGAACATTGAAAGGGATGAACGCACAAGAGAGAGAGAAAATGGAAAACTCAAAGATATAGATTTGAAAAAATAAAAGATGATATGATTCTCTGCAACGCTTAAATACCTTACCTTGGTAAAAGGTAAAAATAATGATTACAAAGGGAGACGTTTACGCTATCGACAACTAAAAGTATAAAAAGGGCGCGAAGATCGAAGCAGTTAAGAAAATTCGAAAAGTCTGATTCTATGAATTAGAAAAGAAAAATAAATGCAAAGAACACGCTCCTAAAATTCAGGATGACCATTTAATCCCGCCATATTTCGAGAAGAATGTTCCACACTCCTCTGTCTCGAACTGTGAAACATAGGGGGCTTCTGTTGATACCAATTTTAGTCTACTGACATGGCACAATGAAGTGGAGACACGTGTCAATCTACATGGCACTAACAAATACTTTTGAACAATACCTTGTCTCCGAGGAACTCAATTTCCCCGACCAGCTCAGATACTCCGAGCAGTAGATGCTCACCGAGGAACTTTACTGCACCGAGCAACTCATGGAGACCGAGATACTTAGGCGGTCCGAGCAGCTTAGGCGGTCCGAGCTGCACCTCGATCAGAGCATTTATTATCAGACAATTAAGAGGATTAAATGCGCATTAAATACTGATTATTATCATACGGATGTATACGCTTGTTGAACAACTATGTATTACCCATTCACATGTACAGCCTCAAGGCTATAAATACATTGTATCATCCTCATTGGGGGGGACCAGAATTTCTTGATGATAACCATACTTCGAGAATTCCTAAACAGTCAATAAAAACACAAACAGTGGACGTAGGCCATTCATTCAAGGCTGAACCACTTTAAAATCTCTTGTCTCATATTTATTTTTATCTGTGATTAAATAATTAAAGATAGTCTAATTTTTTACATCGACAATGTGCATAATTTCTTACTTGGGATCTTGTACGCACTGGCTCACTAGGGTTACCAACTACGTTATTTATGGGATAATATTTAGAAACCCAGTTAGGTACTTCAGGTATCTCAATTGGTAATGAATTATCTATTTCAGAAGACTTGAGCATTTGGTTTAGGAAGATTTTTAGGCATCCTTCTAGGGAATGTTCTTTTAGGTTTGGTCTTTCTCTTCCTATAATTAGAGTTTTTGTCTGGTTGTCTAGGAAGTATATAATTGTTGCGGCTTCTCCTAGAATAGATAAAATTCTTATAGATAGGAGGATTATAGACAGGTATAACAAGTCTCCTAGCATAACAACCATCAAAAGAGTGACAGTATATGTCGCAGTAGGAGCAATAAAGATTGCTCAAAATTGGGGTCTCCTTAGGAAAGTCTCTAAACAAAGGTTTTGAGGAATTTTGAGGTTGAAATCTATTCCTAGGTAGTACATGTTTGAATGTAGATTCACTCTTCCTAATAGAGGGGCAGAGGTATTTAGCCTTCGGTGAACTTACATGTTTAGAGCAACTTGATTCCCCAATGTTAAAATTTTGATGTTTTGAATCATACTCACTTTTTAGGGAATGAAAATCTGGGCATGTATCGATAGGTCTTTTACCTCCTGACACAAACTTGATAGGTTCAAACAATTTTATTTGTGTCTTAAAATTGGGGCAAAATCATATTCCTGTTCGATCATCAGAATTGGTTTTAGAATCAGCAACAAATTCATCAAAACAGTTTGAATTATTTTAAAATTTTGTAAATTTTTTTAAAACAGTTCCTGTCTTTTCTTTAGTTTGTTCCAATTCGAACAATGTCCCTTTGTATTTTTTCTCCATAGTTTCATTTGTTTCAGAAAAATCTTTGAGTTTTTGATCAAACATTTTAATTTCACTTGCATGAGTTAAACATTGGGTAGTATACTCTTCAGCATTCAATTTGACCATCAGGCTTAGATGTTCCAACTTTTTGGTAAGATCTTTCACAATTTTTTCTAGGCTAGTGCTTTTCTTCAGAGTTATAGCGTAAAGTGTGTGAATATCTGGGAGGTCTTCATTGTCCGAGTCACTAAGTGTAGTGTGTGAAGTGACCCCTAAGGCTTCATTCTTTGAACTCACACACCCATTGACATCGTCATTATCGCTTTCCCTTTGACTTACACACCTCGAAGAAGAGGTAGCAATATTCTCAGTTATCAAAGCATCTAAACCAGTAACAGCAATATTCGAAACATCAGACATAGAATTACTAGATTCATCCTCACTAACAAGCACAGACATATCATCATTATTGATAATCTTGGCAAAGAAAGACATGCAAGGGTCAAAAACATCAGACGACTCAGGTTCCTCATTTTCAGAGTCACTTGAATCATCCCATGTTTTGCAAATGTTGGCTCTAGTGTGTTTGTTTTGAGTGTTCAAGTTAACTCTACAGTCTTGTGCAATGTGTCCTAGTTTACCACATCTATAGCATTCAGTCTTCTTAAGGTCTTTGTTAGGTCTAATGTGAGAGTCCTTGTGATTTTTGTCATAGCTTTTCTCATGAGGTCTGTGATTAAAGGAAGTTGGATAATTTGACTTGCCTTGTTTATGTACCATATTATTTCTAAACTTAATGATTTTCTTAAACTGTTTTGACATTAAGGCAATCTGATTGTCCAAGCTCTCTATATTGCATTCCTCATCAGAGTCATCACTGGAAGTATTAAACTCAGGCTTAATCAATTTATAAGAGAAGCTTAGATTGGAACTAGTCTGTTTCCTATGGGACTGGGTCAATTGTTTCTTAAATTCCAGTTCCATTTCCTTGTTCTTAATTTACTACTAAGTAGTTCAGGAGTGAGATTAATATCACACATTTCCTCAATAGCATATCTTTTGTTATCAAATTTCTGTGGTAATGATCTCAGAATTTTAGATACAATTTCTTGTCTGTCATAAGTTATCCCATTAGCATGCAGTTTTGTCACAATATTAGTCAGGTTCATATAGAAGTCATCAAATGACTCAATCTCAGACATAATTAAGGAATTATACTGTTGAATGAGCATTTGAGTTTTAGCAGCCTTAACTCTAGTGTCACCTTCATGAGAAGTAACCAAAGTGTCCCAAGCTTCCTTAGAAGTGGTACAAGATGATATTATTTTGAACTCATGTTCATTTATGGACATAAATATGGCATTCTTTCCTTAGTTATTATTTCTAGAAACTTGTTTCTCTTCTTGAGTGAACTCACTTAATACTTTCTTAACCCTCTCATTACTTCCTTCAGTGGATGGTTTTGTAGGAAAAGTGTAACCATTTTCAACAATGTCCCAGACATCATCTCCCATAGTTCCTGGAATGAATGCAATCATTCTTACTTTCTAGTAAGCAAAATTGGTTCCATCAAAGATAGGAGGTTTGGTCAAGTTACCAAATCTTTCATTTTTCTCGTCCATATTTGATTTTCAGAAAACAATTTCAGAAACACAGGATCTCTTTAAAAGAAGTTTACCAAGCTCTGATACCAATTGAAAATCTGTTACTAAAGCCGTTTATTAAAAATAAACTATTTAAGTAACTCCGAATAGTTTTTTGAAGAAACTCTTTTCTTAAAAACCAAAACTATTTGAACACAAGATGTGTTTAATAAAACAGTATGTACGAGATCTATTCAAGATTTGACTAACAGGTTTATAAAACAGTTTAAACAATATTTAAACTCAGCACAACCAAGAATGAGATGAGAAGATGTAGGAAGATTAAGTTCACGATTTTTTACGTGGTAAAACCTCACCAACTGAGGAAACATCCACAACTCCCTCTACGGAGTAAAATAAAAAATCCACTAAAACAAATTTACCTGTTACAAAAGATATAACTAACATGCATACAACTCAGACCTATATAAGTTTAGGAATGTACCCTCTGGTGTCCTTATAAGTTCTCTGCAGTTCTGATTGTTGATGTTGTTCTCTCAATTTGTTAACTTCTGATTTGTTCCAGCACTTTACGTCGACTCTTGTTCACAAGATCTTATTACCAACACTTTTCGTGTGGTAGGGTGAAAGTGTTTGTGAAGGTGCTCTCTAACACATGCATGCACACACACACACACACACACACACTTACTAAGTACAAACAATCCTAACAAATTACATATAAGGCTATATGCAGTGATTTTTCTTTTTCTCTCTTCTCACAAAACTTTAACGCTTTTTGACCTTTAAATCAATCCCAGAATCCACGGATATCTTGCTCAGAATGCGTATCAAGATCTTAATCAATCTTAGAGTTTTGAAAAGACTTCTGAGATTGAAAACCTCCAAGTGTGAATACAAACTAGGTCAAAGGTTTAGTTTTAAGAGAACTAGAAACAAAAAACATTTATTGTTGATTTCAAAGTTAAATAACGATTTTCAGAAAAGAATCAACAATATATTTCTCAAGATGAGAAATAAAGCATGCAAATCTAAGTGTGATGTAACATACAGAACATAGATCTGAAATTTCTATGAAGAAGAAAATAGATCTAAGTAAACAGTTTAAGTTGGGAACAAGATCTAACGAACAAGAGGTTACAGCACCACAACTAACAACACAAATATCTCTCAAAAACTCAAGAACACTCAGGGTAGTGTTTTGGATATGTAGGAGTTTTAGAGGAGTGTTTGGTTTGAAAGAGGCTTGACGAACAAGGATTAGGGTTAGGGTTTCTAACTCTCTCTCTCTTTGGTTTCTCTCTTCTCTCTCTTTTCTCTCTAGTTTCTCTCTCTTTTTTAGTCTAAAAAAATGAACTGGCCAAAAGTCTTAGACGATTAAGAGGAGGGTTCCTTTTATAGGACGAAGAGAAGGATCGAGAAGATGGTTCAAAAACAAGGGTCAGGATTGAGTCAAAATGGATTGACTTTGATCCAAGGGATCACAGTACGCGGTGATTAAAATTCACCTGATTGGTTCAAGAGGGATACACAGGGATTAACAAAGAAAGCATGCAGATCGCTGATAAGGATTGATCCAACGGTTGTAAGCATACGCGATTATATACTCAGTAAAGAAACACAAAATGCACCAATCAACAAGCAACAGGTGTTGATCAATTAGGCGATATAAAACGCGCGTCATAAAGTAATTACAACCATACCCTGAATTCTCTGGCGCTTTTGGTTTCTACCCAAAGCAACTTTAAGCCAATAAACCCATTAAACCATAATTGTAGATTGAACCCACAAACTTTTAAAACTAAGTTTTAATTAATAAAACCTTTATTAAAAAAATGTTTATAAAATCCCAAAAAATATTTAAAAATCAAATTTAGGGATTTAAACACACTCAACATATGTACACACAGTAATATGCAATATGACATGTATATGATGCATTCTACTGTGTGTGAGTGTTGGTAATTTGGTCTAGATCACTACAAGATAGATGAATGAAATAGCAAACCAATCTATGAGGTTCTTTTGTTTCTAGGATAGACATAATTTTGTCCCAATTTCCAAACTAGATGAACACTTATACAATATAGACTCAAGTGAGTCAAGAGTATAAGGGCCTCAATACTTAGTTCTATAATGGAATTGTGTGACAAGTTCGAAACACGTACATGATATTTTTTTGGAAACAAACAAATCAAAATATATTTTTTAAAATAAATTTATTAGTGGTAATGGTTAAAAACCATTATCGTACATGGGTAAAGAAATGGTTCACAATAATGACCCTTAACCAGTGATCTATATTCACGACAAAGGGCCGCGGTTATGAACCGTGACCAATTAATCAATGATTATGGTGAGGGATCACGGCCATGAATCGTGATGAATGAATATATTTCTGTGGCATGGGGTCATAGTTCATAATCGCGACTAATTAAAATGTGCTCACGGTTAAGGTCAAAATCATGAATTGTGACTATGTCCCTAACTTTAGCCTACATATGCGAACGTGACTCTTCAAAATGGTCACAATTTTGGATCATGACCCTCAAATTAGTCACCATGTATACTGTTATGGTCATGGACCATGGCCAATGTTATTTATCACGGTCATGGACCATAGCAATTTTTGGTATTTGGCGGAGTGCAAGTCCAACAATGCACAAATTGCACTTGAATAAGGTAATTCTAAACCTAATATATCTCCATCTTCCTCTTTAGGATAATATGGATCTTTCTTTAAATTCGAAGACCTGATAACCACAAGAGTGCTTAGGCAGTGCACTTTATCCAAATTAAAGTGTTGTAACACCTTTTCAGTATAATTAGACTGATGGAATAAAATACCTCTAGAATTTTTCTCCATCTACAGTTTGATACAAAATTTAAATTTCCCAAGGTCTTTCATCTCAAACTGCTTCTTCAAATAGTTAGTGGCCATTTTGATCATTTTTGGAGCCCCTATTAAATTTATACCATCCACATTAACTTCTACTATTACATACACTTTTGAGGATTTCTTTATAAAGACACAAGGTCAAATTGATTTTTTCATACCTTTCCTCAAATAAGTATACTAAGAGGATTGTACCACATTCTTTCGAATTGCTTGAAATGGTACAATTAACGTCGTAGTCAGATTGAGTACGTACTGATTGGCTTTGTATGAGGTAAAATAAATCCTTTAAGGATTTTCATTTATATTTACGTGTCTAAGTTCCCGTATAGATAAGCGGTTACAACATCCATGAGTCTCATATCAAGATTTTAAAAACCACTAAACTAATCAGATTTGAAAGTTATACCATCCATAATTGGCGAGTAAGTTTCCTCAAACCAATCCCTAGTTTCTACAAAAAATCTTGTGCCACAAGTCGTGCCTTATATCAAGTGATTTTATTCTTCTCATTTCTATTTATTACAAATACTGACCTATAGCCTATAGGCTTAAAACCTTTTAGGGTTTGTAATATAGGTCCAAATACACCAAATTTATTTAGACTCAAGTTCTACCTTGATGGGAATTTCTCACTTTGACCAATGTACTCTTTGTCGATATTCATTTAGAGTACGTGGTTCTGAATAATTATAATCATCGCTCTTTTAAATTTTTGGTAGCTTTGACATAAGAAAATACATCATCCATCATTATTTATTTACGATCCCACATTTCCCCCGAATATGTAAAAAATAGAAATCTCGTTATTATCATTACGTACCTTTGCCTCTTTAACGAGATTGTGTAGTCACTTTATGGACTTGTGTCATTTTAGAGACAAAAACCTCTTTAGAGGTTTATTTCAAAGTGTATATTTATCCATAACCTCTTTTGGAGATTTATGAGGACATAATTTTTCATTTAATATTCGATTATAGGGAGCTAAATCTTTGGAAACAACAGGTATTCCATGCTTCTAGTGTGCAATAAATTTATTTACATTTGAAATCAAAGTTCATCCCAGAATCTGAATAACCTGCTAATTTAGAACCATTAGAATTATAAAAATAAAATAAACTCGTGTCAGCAGTTCCACGTAGATATCTTAGGATATGTTTGACATAAGCCCAATGCCTTTTGGTTGGTTCCTAACTATATCTAGAAAGCAGATTGAAAGAGTGGTCCTTATGCATGTGTTTCAAATCAAACCAATTTTTACCAAAAATTATCCAACTTTTAATTAGCACCAAACCAAGTTGTGAAAAACCAATTCTTCCTTTAAACCAATTTTATCTTGGTTAATCCTAAACATGCATCTAGTGATTAAAGCAAGTAAAGTAAAGTAAAGTAGAGTAAAGTAAAGTAAAGTAAAGTAGAGTAAAGTAAAGTAAAGTAAAGTAAAGTAAAGTAAAGTAAAGTAAAGTTGAGAATACTCACAACGCAGGATGTACAAGGAAAAAACCCAAGACTGGAAAATAACCTCGGACGGCCCAAGCCAGACAATCACTATAAATGTGGAATTACAACGAACAGACAAAAGACTCACTCAACGACTCGATCCCCACAGGTCTTGACGCTTTTCTGATCTTCAACCACTCCTCTCACAGTGCCCATGCAGAAAGTCCTTCTTCCACGATACCTGTCCACAACACACGCGTCCACGTATGTCTCGGTGCCCACCAAATGGCTTTGATACGTCTACGATGTCGAACAATAAGTCCTTCTCTTTTCTTCACCGCAAAACCCAGATGTTCAAGTATAGAACAAACCTTATTGGTGCAACAAGATCACATAAACATATAATAATGATAACTCGGATATTTGCAAACTATAAAGATGTGTTTAATCTTTGAAACCTTAGAAAAACATGTGCAAAACTCGTACTGGATTGAAAACTATTTTCCAGATTGCACCTTACGTAAATTCTGACGAAACCATGCTTTAAATAGGAAAACTTCACCGTCTCAAAAACTGTGCCGCTCGAACGAGATTGACCAGTCGTTCACACGACATGGCTATCTCGCTCGAACGAGCAAAGATGTCATTTGAACGATGCGTGTGTCAGTTTGACTTTTTTTTAAAACGTTTCTTCAAAAGAGATCCAATTAAGTCAAACTCTTTTTCGAGCTTATCAGAATAAAACGTAGTGTAAAACATTTAAAACACTTTTAAAATATTTTTTCTTATAAAATTACATACTTATCTTTTATAAAAACAATTTCAAATCTCATTAACAATATGCATTCATACCTTTGTGATCTCGGAATACAATTAATCTTGAAGATGAATAAACTTGCACCAATTAAACTTTGGCATGATTAATTCTTTGAAGCTTTGCGGCAACGCCTTCAATTTCTTCAATACGTCATAGACCAAGTGGGATCGTGATAAAATAAAATCTCCCTATGACATATTACAAACACAGTTCTGTTCACAGAATTAAGTCAAAACAATACAGGGACTCAATTGAAAATTTATGTCCTTACAAATCTCCCCCTTTGACTATTCCGGGACAAAACTAAACCAGTGAAATTCTTAAGCCGGGCCGTCAAGTCGTATGAGGCCTAAATCCCATCTCATAAACCCAAAGTCAAAAATTACAGGACACAGACTAGTATACGAATCATTGGCAAGCATGAACTGTCTGAATGTGATGTAGACTTGAAATCTCGAATCGCTGAAGCATAGCTACACACATGAAACAGACAAATAAATACCCAGTGAAGTATGGAGGAACAAATGAAACCAATATATATATCCAAATGATACCAATTTTACAATAGATACCAATATGAATAAACTCTGAAAAATCATTTGTTAAACAATTGAGAATTGAGCAACAAAATGATACCAATTTGTAAAATACGTAATAAAAAATATGCTCAACAAATCTCCCCTACATCATATACATATCTCCCCCTTTTTATCTCAAATTGACAATCCGGTGAAAAGATAAACGAAGCAATCAAGTATCTAGCATGAGAATATACCAATTAAAAAACGCTAGATAATCATGAAACAACCAGCTGAATATGATCAATAGATGACAAATTTTAGCTAGTAAACCAGGAATCACACAAAGAATATAGAAAACTAATCAGGTGTGATAAATGGAATCATATGCAAAATATCAATATTAAAACAATATAGCCTGCATATAAACCAGTCAGACCAGAAAGCTTCCAGCAGTACCAAAAAATATACCACAAAATAAACCAGTGGACTGCAAATAAAGCAGCAAAAAAATCCCAGACTGTCGTTCGAACGAGACAGGACGCCGCTCAAACGAGATGAGGACGTCGCTCGAACGAGTCTTCTCGTGACATGGAGATGTCGTTTAAATGACTTCTCGCGACAGGCCAAAATTTCTCAATTTCCCAGGAATATCATATATTTTTGCCTAGTGAAAAAATTTCCAAAAAACACACACTAGAAGGGCCTGACAACAGCAAAACAGTGCTAAAACAGTAAGCTTTTTACCCAAAATGTAAAAAAATCATAAAAACTAACAATGCGAGTAACATGCAAACATAGTATCGATGTGCTCAAACATGGGCATGGAATGTATGGGCGTGAAACTACAACAAATGAGTCACAATTTCAACACATCGAAAAGATTAAGAAGCTCTAATTGATAGCAATAAATCATCAAACTTTATCATAGCCATATGATAATTAAAGTGTGAGCTTAACGAACTAAACATACTACATGCACACAAATTCAGATTTTTGACGATTCTACAAACAATAGCATCAAATTGCAATGTTTCAACATTAGGATTAGTTGTGCAAACCCGTTTAAATTTTTTCCAACCAAACTTCCTCATAAACATACTTTTTCAAGTTCTTTTGAGGTTTCTAGCTGTAATACCCCGTATTTCTGTGCATGTAATATTTAATTAATTCGGAAAATTTTAAATTACTTGTATGTCGTAATTTAATTGAATTAATTATGGTATATTTATTTAAATATTAATCGGTGAGTGAATGGTTAATATTTAGGGAAATTTAATTACTAACTGAATAGTAATAATTTATTTACGTCATAACGTGTATTAGTGGGGTGACATTTATTTATCTCAGTCGGGAGTCGGTGTAAACTAATTTGGGTGTGAGATAAGGATTTGTATAAATTAATTCAGATGTCGATTTTGAGTGCACGGTTAAATCCGAATGGGCCGAGATAGTCGAAAAAGTGTACCCGGGGGTAGTAAACGGGTCACAGGGAATTTTTAGGCATAACCGGGCCCATACGAAGCTATTCGGGTCACTTGGGCTTAGCCCATTAGGCTAAAAACGGGATTAGTGTTTTAAGACCTAAATCTAAGAAAAGGAAAATGACAGAAAACACAAGGGAGAACTTAGGGTTTGGAGAAGAAGCCATAGGGAGTGATTTCGCTGCAAAATTGGAGTCTTTTGGAGACAAGGCAAGGAACCTATTGGAAGTTCGTCATCAACCTTGCGAATCACACATTCGGATCAGACCTTACGAATTCATAAGGCAAGTGGTTAACTTGACGTGATGTTTAATTGTGATATTCGATTCATATTTTACTGATGTGTAAACCAAAATCCATTTTGGGTATAAATGGATACAAAATGGGGTTTTTGTTAATGGAACACTGGAATGAATTCAAAGTGAGAATTAATTATGTTACATGGTTCTGAGTATAGCTATCTAATTTGAATGTGAAATCCATTAGAAATTGTGGACGAAATTGGGATAAATTGATGGAATTTTGATTTAACGTGTAAAAACCCTGAAATTCCCCAACTCGGAAAAGTAGAAATTCGTGAGATTTAATTTGAGTTTGAAGTTATATAAGGTGCCCTGATCCTATTCCTATGTAGATATAGTATTGATTGTGCTTGGGTTATACCAGGGGAACGGATAAAACTTGAAGGTTTTTGTTAATGGTGAAAACAAAGTCTCGGAGAAGACAACCACCTGTTCGATCGATCGATCGACCCTTAAGGTTTTTCGGCAGTTTGGCCTTGGGATTTATAAGGGTAAAAATCTTGGTTAAATTTCCTACCTAGTAAAAATAACAGAGAGATTAAATATGGGAGTTAATACCTAACAATTATAAGGGAATATAATTGGGATTGGTAGGGAGATTACGTGCGACACATCATGGATGAATTTTGATGAAATAAATTCTTAACGATAAAATAACGAACTAGGTGGATAGGTTCGGGTATAGTGGTAGTGCGACACTACATACCTAAATTAATTATGGAGTAAAATTAATTAATTTAGAGTCGGGGTATAGACTGAGGTGATATTTAATTTCGGGCCAAGAGAGCAAGTCCGAGTACATTGGTTGGGCGACACCAAAAGTATTAAATTAATTAATGTGTAGATTAATTAAATTAGAGTCTGACCACAAACTCGGATTGATATTAATTAATTAATGTGTAAATTAATTAAATTAGAGTCGGACTACAACTCGGATTAGTATTAATTAATTAATGTGTCAATTAATTAAATTAGAGTTGGACCACAGACTCGGATTAGTATTAATTAATTAATGTGTAAATTAATTAAATTAGAGTTGGACCATAGACTCGGATTAGTATTAGTTAATTAATGTGTAAATTAATTAAATTAGAGTTGGACCATAGACTCAGATTAGTATTAATTAATTAATGTGTAAATTAATTAAATTAGAGTCGGACCACATACTCGGATTTGTGTTAATTGATTAATGAGAAATTAATTAAATTAGAGTCAGATTGTAGACTCGGGAAAGCAATAAATTTATTAATGAGAAATTAATTAATGTAGAGTCGGACCAGAGACTCAGAAAATTACAGGCTAGTGTTACGGGTTTTGACTACACGGTAAAGCCGGGGTTTAAATTATGTATATACGGTGTAGTGATATTATATATATCTGTATGTATTGTGTGTGATATTAAATATCACTGATTAGATATTTATTTAAATTATATACTCTAGTGCTATCAAGTAAGGTTGCGTGGTGTGAGTGAATTCCCTAGCTTGAGGAGTAGGGTGAGTTTATCCCCGGGTCATAGCGTCCGGTATATGGGTGAGGGGATTATCTCACTTTCAGGGAAGAAATATGACCGCCTCCACTACGTTTATATTTTTGGTCCAGGTAGGTGAGAGATCCCAACTTGGGTAACTAGGTTATGTTAGCACACCTAGTGGGATAGCACTTTAGAGGGAATCATCCGGTGAGGGTATACTCGGTTATGTGAGCACACCTAGTGGGATAGCACTTTAGAGTGAATCATCTGATGAGGGTATACTCGGAGGGATGTATATACGTATGATATATGTGTGTATGTTTTAGTAAAGATACGTATATAATGGTATTAAATATTATATGTGGGTAATAATACAGTGTGTGATGTATTTACTTTATATAACTGGTGCCACGGTTATAGGCTATTATTTAAGAAGGAATTAATTAAGTTAATTGGTGAGAAAACTTATACCTCATGAATAATTATACTCGGGTTCGAGTAGTGTAGCAAGGGGAGGTTACACCAGGACTAGTTGGACGGGGTAGTACAACTAGGTGGGGTTAAGGTAACCGTTAGTTGTGCACATTAGTGGAGGGGTGAGAATTTCCTCAAGAGAGTGCGACACTAACTTAAATATGAAGCGCATTTATGCATTTTAAATTACTGCAGTTAATTCATGTGCTAAATATTTTCAAAAGGTTTTGGGTTCTAACCCTTGCTATAAAACTATTTTTAAAACTTTTTAGGTGTCCAACCACATGGACGCCAGGATTGATATTCTATTCCAGGGGCACGGAGCTGCGGCATATGTGGATGCTAGCAGGAGCTCGAATTAGAGGCATCGTTCATTCTTTCCTACAATAGGAATCATCTCTCAGTTTCAGTTTCCTTAGGGCATGTCGCCCAGACTTTTCAGTTGCAGTTACAGATGCATTTATTCTATTGTTGGTTGATTGTTGTTGGACTATTTACCTTGGTGGACGATGGTTTATTCGACAAACTGTTTAATTAATTTTTCAGTTGAATCAGTTCAGTTGTGTGAATTGTTTATATTTATTTCCTCATGTACTGTTTTGTTTAATTGAAAAGATAAAATTTGGCACCGGCTTTTTGAATACTAGGTGGTTAGTAAGTTTTAAAAAGGTTTTCGACAGTGATGCTAAGGATGAACCAACTGGGATTCCTGTTTTAATTTGGTATAGGACTGATCACCCGGTATTTTATTAGGCGGGGTGTCACAGATGGTATCAGAGCATCAGGTTCTAGTGTCCTTAGGATTTGTGCGACTTTTCACGTTTCAGCTTAGCATTCTTTGATATAGAGCCCTATCATAGGATTGTTGTATTCTTATACGTATGCGCATTTACGTTCTTCTGCGAATTATTTTATATTTGAGGGTGAACTCATACGATTCGATTCTCATTTCAGATGCCGCCCAGAAGAGAGAGAGCAGCTAGGGCATCGGGGGGAGATGAGACTAGGGAGGCTTATCAGGAGCCAGAGTTATCGCAACAACTGCCAGAGATGATTTCAGCAGCACAGGTAACTGAATTAGTGGCACAGGCAGTTGAAGCAACGATGATCGCTATGGCAAGGTACTTTCTACGAGATCAGGCACAAGTGTTAGTGGTACCAGATGTTCAGGCCCACCCGGGGCCGTCGGGGTGGCAACAAGTACGAGAGGTCTTTCAAAAGGGACATCCACCAGAGTTTCGAGGGGGTTCAGATGTGGTGCTAGCGTGTCAGTGGAAGAGAGATATCGAGCATTACCTACGCATGGTATATTGCAACAAAGTGCAGAAGCAAATGCTAGCCACTTTTACATTAGTGGGAGTAGTGCTACAGTGGTGGGAGTCGATCACCACAGTTGAGGAAAGGGATACATTATCTATTACAGAGTTTTGGGTGCGGTTCGACCGCAAGTATTTTTCGCCAACAGTTGAGACTGAAATGAGGAGGGAATTTAGAGAGGTAACACAAGAGGACCATTCAGTGGCCGATTACGAGGAAGAATTCACTCGTTCGAAAAATTTTGTTCCAGATGAGGTAAGCGATGAAGAGAGAAAGAAATCAAGGTTCAAGGAGGGGTTAGTTTCGAGGATCAGACAACATTTGATTGGTAATCCCGCATTAGTAGCTTATACATATGTCGTTAACGCAGCACTCCTGCACTGTCAGGAATATCGCTTCCACGTGAAAGAAAGCATGGGGTGAGTGGAAACTAGCCAGTTGGTTAAAGCAGGAGGGAACAATACCAGTGGGGTATCCCAACAGCAGATAGGGGGAGATTAGGAGCAGGATTTCTGATAGGAAAATCATGCCAAATGATTTAGAGCTGGAGCCTATCGGCAGGATGGCCAAGAATTTCGACAAGGCCAACAAGGAAGGGATCAATAGCAGGGTGAATTTATGAGGATGTGTTTCGTTTGTGGGGAAGCGGGACACACGAAGATAGATTGTCTTAAGCGAGGCAGGGGTCACCTATAGGATGAGGTCCTGGATGTACAACCACTACAACAATTCATGGGTGCGTTCGGGCAAGGGGAAGATGCTTCGAAACCCGAGGATCAGCCATTGCAGCTAGAGTATGGAGGTAATTATCTTTTATCCTATGGGCATAGGGTGTGTCTTGAGGGACAGTGAGGGTGTCACAGATGGTATATTACGGGTTCGCGGGTAAGTTGAATTTAATGGGTGAGCTAGCTATAGAAACCGTAGTATTTAGATAAAAATTTTCGTGGGGTAGCGGAGTTTTTGGGTGTTATCCACGGAGAATGGAGGTATATACTGAGGGAAGGTTTGAATTTTGCGAGGGATTACTACTTTCTAGGATTATGGGAGTAGGGTTGATAATTTTCCCAAATATCGACTGGATAGCGATGGATTTGAACTATTGTGGAGAGTGAGGGTAAATTTTGGTGTTTGCGACACCCGGGTATGATTGGTACTAGGTATCACCCGAGAGGGCATCTAGCCTATATATGTGTGTGTGTATATATGTTGTATTATGTGGTACGATAGACACATAGTGAGGTCTTGTGATCTCATATTTTATCCCGATAGGTAGGGGTGTGTACTGAAGTGAATCAGGGTAGTTAAATTTATTTTCGAGCAGGGAGAGATAGCTCGGGGTTTATTTTGTGCAAGAACTAGTGATAGTAAGAGCGTGGTATTTTATGTTGTCTTTTGTAGCATAAGGGTAGGCGTATGTACTTTTGTGTTAAGAGACAAGTATTCGGGGGTACGTGCTATGACTGAGGGTCTAACGGATCTCAATGATCGATAATGTTAGGTAGTAGTGTATCGGGGTGTTCCTTGTTTGGATTTCACTTTGCGAGACATCCCACGCATGAAACTTAGTGCAATGTTGGAAGTTGGGAGATGTTTGGACATTAGTATATGGGTTGGGTACCCCGACCAGTATATATATATATATATATATATATATATATGTGTGTGTGTGTGTGTGTGTGTGTGTGTGATATGACTACGGGTTGGAAGTTATATTACGGGTTACAGCTAGCATAGTCGGGTAACTTTCGTTCGGTAAAGCACGGGGATAGGGTGTATGGGCACTCGGGATAATTAAGGCAACTTTTGTGCGGATAAGCACGGGTACGGGGTGTATGGGCGCCTTGGTTAATTAAAATTCATATTTGTGTAACTTATGGTTAGAAGCGGGAGAGATAGATATAGCGATCTTAGAGGCACATGACTAGAGAGTGATATGCGAAGCTTGGAGCACTAGGTTTATCTTAATTTCGAGGACGAAATTCCTTTGTAAGGAGGGAAGTATGTAACACCCCGTATTTCCGTGCATGTAATATATAATTAATTCGGGAAATTTTAAATTACTCGTGTGTCGTAATTTAATTGAATTAATTATGGTAATATTTATTTAAATATTAATCGGTGAGTGAATGGTTAATATTTAGGAAAATTTAATTACTAAGTGAATAGTAATAATTTATTTACGTCATAACGTGTATTAGTGGCGTGGCATTTATTTATCTCAGTCGGGAGTCAGTATAGACTAATTTGGGTGTGAGATAAGGATTTGTATAAATTAATTTGGATGTCGATTTTGAGTGCACGGTTGAGTCCGGATGGGTCGAGATAGTCGGAAAAGTGTACCCGGGGTTAGTAAACGGGTCACGGGGCATTTTTAGGATAACCGGGCCCACACGAAGCTATTTGGGTCACTTGGGCTTGGCCCATTAGGCTAAAAACGGGATTAGTGTTTTAAGACCTAAATCTAAGAAAAGGGAAATGGAAAAAAACACAAGGGAGAACCTAGGGTTTGGAGAAGAAGCCATAGGGAGTGATTTCGCTGCAAAATTGGAGTCTTTTGGAGACAAGGCAAGGAACCTATTGGAAGTTCGTCATCAACCTTGCGAATCACACACTCGAATAAGACCCTACGAACCCATAAGGCAAGTGGTTAACTTGCTGTGATGTTTAATTGTGATATTCAATTCATATTTTAGTGATGTGTAAATCAAAATCCGTTTTTGGGTATAGATGGGTACAAAATGGGGTTTTTGTTAATGGAACACTGGAATGAATTCAAAGTGAGAATTAATTGTGTTAGATGGTTCTGAGTATAGATATTTGATTTGAATGTGAAATCTATTAGAAATTGTGGACGAAATTGGAATAAATTGATGGAATTTTGATTTAACGTGTAAAAACCCGAAAATTCCCCAACTCGAAAAAGTAGAAATTCGTGAGATTTAATTTGAGTTTGAAGTTCTATAAGGTGCCTTGATCCTATTCCTACGTAGATATAGTGTTGATTGTTCTTGGGTTAGACTAGGTGAAAGGATAAAACTTGGAGGTTTTCGTTAATGGTGGAAACAGAGTCTCGGAGAAGACAACCACCTGTTCGATCGATCGATCGACGGTTGGGGGTCGATCGATCGACCCTTCAGGTTTTTCGGCAGTTTGACCTTGGGATTTATAAGGGTAAAAATCTTGGTTAAATTTCCTACCTAGTAAAAATAACAGAGAGACTAAATATGGGAGTTAATGGCTAACAATTATAAGGGAATATAATTGGGATTGGTAGGGAGATTACGTGTAACACATCACAGATGAATTTTGATGAAATAAATTCTTAAGGATAAAATAACGAAATGGGTGGATAGGTTCAGGTATAGTGGTTGTGCGACACTACCTACCTAAATTAATTATGGAGTAAAATTAATTAATTTAGAGTTGGGGTATAGACTCAGATGATATTTAATTTCAGGCCAAGAGAGCAAGTCCGAGTACATTGGTTGGGCAACACCAAAAGTATTAAATTAATTAATGTGTAGATTAATTAAATTAGAGTCGGACCACAGACTCAGATTGATAATAATTAATTAATGTGTAAATTAATTAAATTAGAGTCGGACTACAGACTCGGATTAATATTAATTAACTAATGTGTAAATTAATTAAATTAGAGTCGGACCACAGACACGGATTAGTATTAATTAATTAATGTGTAAATTAATTAAATTAGAGTCGGACCACAGACTCAGATTGATATTAATTAATTAGTGTGTAAATTAATTAAATTAGAGTCGAACCATAGACTCGGATTAGTATTATTTAATTAATGTGTAAATTAATTAAATTAGAGTCGGACCATAGACTTAGATTAATATTAATTAATTAATGTGTAAATTAATTAAATTAGAGTCGGACCACATACTCGGATTGGTGTTAGTTAATTAATGAGAAATTAATTAAATTAGAGTCGGACTGTAGACTCGGAAAATCGATAAATTTATTAATGAGAAATTAATTAATGTAGAGTCGGACTAGAGACTCAGGAAATTACATGCTAGTGTTACGAGTTTTGACTACACGGTAAAGTCCGGGTTTAAATTATGTATATACGGTGTAGTGATAGTATATATATATATATATGTGTGTGTGTGTGTGTGTGTGTATGTATTGTGTGTGCTATTAAATATAAGTGATTAGATATTTATTTAAATTATATACTCTAGTGCTATCAAGGGAGGTTGCGCGGTGTGGGTGAATTCCCTAGCTTGAGGAGTAGGATGAGTATATCCCCAGGTCATAGCGTCCGGTATATGGGTGAGGGGCTTATCTCACTTTCAGGAAAGAAATATGACCGCCTCCACTACGTTTATATTTTTGGGCCAGGTTGGTGAGAGATGCCAACTTGGGTAACTAGGTTATGTGAGCACACCTAGTGGGATAGCACTTTAGAGGGAATCATCCGGTGAGGGTATACTCGGTTATGTGAGCACACCTAGTGGGATAGCACTTTAGAGGGAATTATCTGATGAGGGTATACTCGGAGGGATGTATATACGTATGATATATGTGTGTATGTTTTAGTAAAGATACGTATATAATGGTATTAAATATTATATGTGGGTAATAATACAGTGTGTGATGTATTTACTTTATATAACTGGTGCCACGGTTATAGGCTATTATTTAAGAAGGAATTAATTAAGTTAATTGGTGAGATAACTTATACCTCATGAATAATTATACTCGGGTTAGAGTAGTGTAGCAAGGGGAGGTTACACCAGGACTAGTTGGACGGGGTAGTACCCAAACGAGAATCAAGTGCACTATCATCCTTTAGATTTAACATGGGAAGAATCCTTTAGATTTAACATGGGAAGAATCAAGTGCACCCAAATGAGAATCATGAAGATTTATTTCTAAAGCCACTAAATTCGATTTCCTAACCCAAGTAGTTGTAAAACGATGCATGGGGGTTTGGGGAACCGGGGGCAACTTTATTCCTAAACTTCCTAGGAGCTTGTCTAAGGTCGTAAAATTAATGCCTAAGGTAACCTTTCCTACCAAAAAATGTGAGAGTGTAGCGACGGTGGGAATGATTACCTATATGTGGACTTTTTCTAACCATCCTATTATTTCTCACCCGTGCGTGGGGAATGGGAACAATTCTCTCATCAAAACCTATACCTCCCCTATCTCCCTTAATTTGGACGGTGCCTAAGATCTTATCTAACTTCTCTGACCTAGCGTCCAAATAAAACTCAACTCTAGACGAGTCTCTCAATCTCTCCTCCAACTCATGAATCCTAGGCTCGAGAAAACGCCTAGACTCCTCAAAGATTAAAATCTCCTTTTTCAAAGACTCCATCAAACCACAGAGATTATCTCTCTCACCCTCGACATAATCTAATTTCTCCCTAAGAGTCTTCTCTCCTGTTCGAAGATCCTCAATCAAACTATCATTATTTTCTATGGCACACTCATTCAACTTAGCTTGCAATTTTGCATTTCCCCTTTTCACCTTAACCGTCTCGACATACAACTCATTAAATGCAACTTGCAATTATTTCACATCTACCTCCTCTTCGTCACTCTCTTCTCCCTCACTAACATGGGATTTACTTAAATCCTCCTTGGAAGTGTCATTCGTATGAGAATCGTCGTCGTTCACATGACATGCCCTAAACGCAACAAAGTTACGCTCAATGGGGGAACTCTCTCCCTCTTTCGGATCACTATCACTTAAGGTGACACTATATACAATGGGTTGCTTTCCCTCTTTCTTAAGTCTAGTGGGACACTCCTTAACTTTGTGACCGTACCCCTCACACCCAAAATACTTATCCGACTCATCTTTCTTAGGCTTCTCAAACTTATCCTTAGAGGTGGGATCAACTTTGTTGTTCTTGAATTTTTCAAATTTCTTTGCATCTTTTGATTGCTTTTGAAACTTAACAAATTTTTTAAATTTCTTTACCAACAAAGCAACATCCTCAAAATCGGAATCGGAATGAGAATCCGAAACTTTAATTTCCTCTTTCTAGGTTTTCAAAGCAATACCCTTTTCTTTCTTAGGCACTTGCTTGGAGGTAATCATGTCGATTTCATAGGTTTGTAAGTCACTTATAATCTCTTCTAGTTTCGTTGACTCTAACTTACCCAAGGAGTTTAAAATAGTCACTTTCGCATCAAACCTACTAGGCAACGACCTAAGGATTTTCTTAATGACATGGTTGTCAGGAATTTTTTCACCTAGGTTAAACGACGAGTTGACAATATTGGACAACCTAGCATAAAACTCATCAAAAGTGTCACTCTCTAACATCCTAATGGTCTCAAATTGAGTAGTAAGATTTTGAAGTTTCGACGCCCTAACCATGCTAGTGCCCTCATGAGTGAGTGACAAAATATCCTAAGCCTCTTTTGATGTTTCACAAGTCATAATTCTATTATATTCTTCCGGTGTGACATGTGAAGAAATAACGTGCAAACCCTTATAATTATATTGTGAAAGTCTATGTTCAGTTTCGATCCATGACTCGACAGGCTTTAAATTAGTGACCTCACCTAAAATAGTGACTGAGGGTCTCCAACCTTTCTCAACTGCTAGCCACACACGCTCATCAATAGATTTTAATGTACTTTTCATCCTCATCTTCTAATAGGTGTAATTAGTGCCATAAAAAATAGGAGTTCGAAAAAGTTCGTTATTTCCAATATTCATCTTTGAAAACACACGGGATCACAAAATAAATAAATTATGTTTTCTAGATCTGATACCAGTTTGAACGAGTGATCCTTATGCGTGTGTTTCAAATCAAACCAATTTTTACCAAAAATTATTCAACTTTTAATTAGCACCAAACCAAGTTGTGAAAAACCAATTCTCACTTTAAACCAATTTTATCTTGATTAATCCTAAACATGCATCTAGTGCTTAAAGCAAGTAAAGTAAAGTAGAGAATACTCACAACGCAAGATGTACGAGGAAAAAATCCAAGACGGGAAAATAACGTCGGACAACCCAAGCTAGACAATCACTATGAACGTGGAATTACAACAAACAGAAAAAAGACTCACTCAACGACTCGATCTCCACGGGTCTTGACGCTCTTCTGATCTTCAACCACTCCTCTCACAGTTCCCACGCATAAAGTGCTTCTTACACGATACCTGTCCACAACACACGCATCCACATATGTCTCGGTGTCCATCGAATGGCTTTGATACGTCTACAATGTCGAATAAGAAGTCCTTCTCTTTTCTTCACCGCAAAACCCAGATGTTCAAGTACAGAACAAACCTTCTTGATGCAACAAGATCACATAAACATATAATAATGATAACTCGGATCTTTGCAAACTTTAAAGATGTGTTTAATCGTTGAAACCTTAGAAAAACATGTGCAAAACTCGTACAGGATTGAAAATTATTTTCCAGATTGCACCTTACGTAAATTCTGACGAAACCATGCTTTCAATAGGAAAACTTCACCACCTCGAAAACTGTGTTGCTCGAACGATATTGACCAGTCGTTCGCGCGATATGGCTATCTCGCTCGAACGAGCAAATATGCCGTTTGAATAACGCGTGTGTCAGTTTGACTTTTTCTTTAAAATGTTTCTTCAAAAGAGATCCAATTAAGTCAAACACTTTTTCGAGTTTATTAGAATAAAACATAGTGTAAAACATTTAAAACACTTTTAAAACATTTTAAAATATTTTTTTCTTAAAAAATTACATCCTTATCTTTTATAAAAACAATTCCGAATCTCATTAACAATATACATTCATACCTGTGTGATCTCGGAATGCAATTAATCTTGAAGATAAATAAACTTGCGCCAATTAAACTTCGACATGATTAATTCTTTGAAGCTTTGCCACAACATCTTCAATTTATTCAATATGTCATAGACCAAGTGGGATCGTGACGAAATAAAATCTCCTTATGACATATTATAAACACAGTTTTGTTTACGGAATTACGTCAAAACAATACAGGAACTCAATTGGAAATTTATGTCCTTACACAGATCAATAGAGTATCAAATATCCGGATTAGTTCATTGTGCCAATTATAACAATGCACTAATTGTACTTATATAGGGTACTTTTGGACCCAATATTTCTTCATCTTCCTCTTTAGGATGATGTGGATATTTCTTTATGTCCAAAGATCGAACGACCATGGGAGCACTTAATGGGTGCTATTTATCCATATAGAATCACTTTAGTACATTTTTGGTATAATTAAACTGATGGAATGAAATCCCATTAGAACTTTTCTCGATCTTAAGGGCGATACCAAGTTTAGTTTTCCCAAGGTCTTTCATCTCAAACTCCTTAAAATAATTAGCAGTTATTTTGAGCTCTTCTAGATTCTGATTAAATTTATGTCTTCCACATAAACTTTCACTATTTCATATCCTGTTTAGGATTTCTTCATAAAGACACAAGGTCAAATTGGACTGTTTTTATACCCTTCCTTAGATAAGTATTCATTAAGACGATTGTACCAAATTCTTTTGGATTGCTGTAAACCGTAAAATGAACGTCTTAGTCAGATTGAGTTTGTAATACTTGGATTTATTTTAGGCAATTCAAATCCTTCAGTTATATATATGTATAATATCTTAAAGTTATACCATCCATGACGGGGGAGTGTGATTCCTCAAAATCAATCCTAGGTTTCTACCGGAGACCTTGTGCCACAAGTCATGCCTTATATTGATTGATTTCATTCTTCTCATATTTTTCTTACAAACACCCATCGGTAACCTATAAGGTTAAAAAATTTAGGGGTATGTACTATAGGTCCAAATATACCACGTTTATTTAGAGAAATTCTACCTTGATGGAAATTTTCCACTTTGGCCAATCTACTCTTTGTTGAGATTCATTTATAGTATGTGGTTCTGAATAATTATCATCACGACCCTTTAACTTTTCGTAGATACGATATATGTAAATATGTCATCAATGATTATTTCTATACCATCCCACTTTTCTCCTAAATATGTATAAAACCTAGAGATATCAATATTATCATCAGGTATCTTTGCCTCTTGAGGATCTTGTATAGTCACTTCGGAGACTTGTGTATTTTCAAATACAATAGCATCTTCAGGGATTTTAGATAAAATGAAACGTTTATCCATAACCTTTTTAGGAGTGTCATAAGAGCATAATTTTTCATTTGATCTCCACTTTTAGGGTGGTGTATATTTGATACCTACAGGTCTGCCATGCTTCTAGCATATAACAAGTTCATTTGCTTCTGAAATCAAATATTTTCCTGTCGGTATATCAATTATGGTGGGGACATTTAAAAAGGGCACAAAAGTCTTGGTTACTTTTTTTGCATTATTGAATGCATCGAGTAATTGATTTTTAATTTCCTAAAGATGCAATATTAGGCATACTTTATGCTCACATTGAGCAGTACGGGGGTATAGATGAGACAAAGTGAAAGTATTCCATGATGATTCTTGTTATTCTTCAGCTTCATACCGTACTTCAAGTACATTCTTTCCTCCCCCTAATGGAAGTAGAGTGTCTCATCAAAATGAAAATTTTAAAATCTAGTGGTAAACACATCATCTATCAGTGCCTCAATATAATGAATGATGATCATAACTAGCATATATATCCAAATGACATTGGAGGCCCATTTTGGTACGCTATGGTAGGGGATGGGCACGTGCACTGCACAATCAAATTTAAGTAAGTGAGATATATTTGGGTGACGTCCCAATACAAGTTGAGAGGGTGAAAATTGATGATAAGAAATTGGCCTATGATTAATTAATTTAGTAGCATGTAGGATGTCATGTCCCCAATCAGAGACTGGGAGTTTAGATTGCATAAGTAAAGGTTGTACAATAAGTTGCAACTATTTAATTAAAGACTCGGCTAAACCATTTTGGGTGTGGACATAAGGGATTGGATGCTCAAAATTAATTCCTTATGATAAACAATAGTCATCAAAAACTTTATAATTAAACTCTCCACCATTATCTAGACGAATGGATTTAATTTGTTGATCATGAAAATATTCTCTATGTTTAATAATTGAGTAAGTAATTTTACAAAAGCCAAATTTTGAGTAGAAAACAAGCAAACACATCACCAACAAGTGGATGCATTAATTAAAATAATAAAATATCTAAAAGGTCAACTAAAAGGGTGGATGGGGTCACAAATGTCCCCTTAAATTATTTTAAAGAAATATGGTGACTCAGAAGCTATATTGGGAAATATGTCTTAGTGATTAATTTACATTTAGAACATGGGGTGCAAAAATGAAGTAAGTTGTTTGTTTATTAATGAGTGCCCATTCAAGTTATTTATGATTCGAAGTAACATATTTGACCCTGGGTAACCCAAACAATCATGCCACAATATCAAAGTATTATGATCATTAACCTTACAACTCATGATAGTGTGTGATTCAATAATATTAACTGTTTTATGGTATAATCACATGGATAACGTAAGTAGTTTCTCTAGAGTGAGCTTCTGGCTTCGAACACTATATGTAATGCAAAGGAACTATTTATTACCTTGATTACATGTTTCATATAATACATATTCATTCCCATGTCCTTAAAACTCAATAAATTTCTTTTGGAATTGCTTGTAATACCCTGTATTTAGGTAAGAACTAATTAATTATTAAATTGATTATTCAAATTATGAAATTGCAATGATGTTTTATCTGCCTGTAACTTGTGATATATCACTTGTTATAATTATTTTGTATGGATGTGTGATTCATATTTGTGTTCGTATGTGTGTTAGAATTAACACTCTTTGGAAAATAACATAATACATGATAATTCATTTATAAAATATTTAAAGTGACTAGTATTATGGACGACTATTGAATGGTTAGGGAGCAGGTGTCGGCGATTTCCTTATTTGGATTATTCCCTCGGTATCAGGTTCCACCTATCGTTAAGTAATTTTTTCTAATGCCAAGTCGCATGTTAATAAGTAATAATTAAGTTTTAACTTAGTTGACTCGTGTCGGTTTATAATTTAAGTTAATGGGATAATTAATTTATAAAAATGTATTCTATATCGGGTTGACATTTGGGACTAATTGAATGCCCACTTTTTTTTACTAAACATAATGGAATTTAGGCCCACTGGGTTAGTGCATGGCTTGGGTCGAGTTTTAGGCCATTTGGAGTGTTATTTGGGCTCATTAAATTTTGGCTTATATTGTGTATAAACCTAATTTCGTGGGAAAATTGGTTATTAGGTTAGTTAGCAAAGCCTAAAACACACTTTAGATTTTGGATAAACCCTAGAGATCTTGAGAGAAAAGTCACCAAGGGTTGGAATAAAATTTGGGCATTTTTGGTACTTTGATTCGTCAATGAGTCCAGAAGCAAGTTTGTACCGATTACGAATTTAATTGGGATTGTATAATGATAGTACTAGTCATTGGATTCTAGAATAAAACTTGTATAAATCTTATTTTAATCATATAATTAGAAATGTTTGTAATTTAACTTAAGTTGGATGTTAATCCTTAATCATATTTGTTAATTTGTGTAGTTTAATAACTAATCCCTTAGTTGATGCACAAAATTGTATAAAATATGATTAGATTAGTGTAAATTTGAATCACATTTGATAATTCATAAAAAACCTCATGTTAATTTTATAATATCATCAAATTTTGGATGAAATTGTTAATTTATGAACTTAAGAGGTTATATTCTTATCTATAAGGGTTTAGATGTCATAATAGGATGTTCTTGAGGTATTAAGAACCTTGGTTGATTCATCAATGGTGCACTTGGGTTTTTAGGTTTGTATTTTGGTGTTTGGGGTTGAATAAACCTGTAACTTTTGGAATTCTAGTTTACGACATCCGTGTGGATGTCTAAGTGGCCCGTATGAATAGAATTCAGCCGCACGACTAGGATTAGCCTAATGCGCACGACTGTGGCATGATTCATAGTTTTTGAATATTTGTTTAGCGATGACTGTTGAGGTTTATGGGAACTTTTACGGGCATTATAAGATTATTTCGAACTTACTTATAGAGTTTTAGTTTAGATCGATATGCGTAGAGTTTGGTTATTAGTTCTTAATTAATAGAAGATAATTAATCTAGAATTTCTGACACTTATAGTAATCCATGTGAAGGAGCAAAGTGTCCCAATTAAAATAATAATTTCCCTTTTATTATTAAAACACAATAGAGATGATGCGGAAGCGTTGAGAAACAGGTGATGGTTCAACTTTTCAAAAATAACAACAAGTTTTAATTTCACCAAACAAATTAAAACACAATTCAAGTCCTAGAATTTGCCTAAGTCATGATTAACAATTATCCAAAGTTAGGTGAAACCAATTTTAGCAAATGACTTGAATAAACCAAATTTACCCAATATTTAATTTAGTCCCAAATTAAATGAGTGTGATTGTTAAACCAAATTTTATCTTGAAATTATCCTAAGCATGGATTCTAAATTTTGTGCAAGATAAAATAAACAATGTCACACTACGCCGAGATGTACGAGGAAATACCCAAGACGGGAAACAACCTCGGACGGCCCTAGCCACAAGTCCACTAGATACGGAATTACAATTACAAGACAGATAGACTTACAACGACTGACTCGATCCCTCTCAAGCCTCGACGCTCCTTCTCGTAGAAACCTCTTCCTAGCGGACAACCTCGGAACACCACCGCGGTCTCGGAATCCACCGATGGGACTTTATATGGTCACCGTCACCCAAGCATGGAGCCTTTCTCCATGTGGGTAGAATCTCAATAAAAATCTTCTTTGTGAAGGGGTGTAGAAGCAAACCCGAAACGTCTCTTGAATTCGGTAGAGAAAAACCGGTGCCAAAAACTTCAAGTAAAGATATGTATATATAGAACTTGGAATAAACAACAATGGGTGTAAACTAAGTGTTTAAAGATTTTTCTTTAAGTTGAAGAACACTCAAACATGAACATTTTCCTTTTTAAAATAATCTCTCAAACTCTCTCTAGGAGATGTATTAGGATGGAAAAGTTGTCTTGGAAAATGTGTTTCCCGCACATAATAATGTATGAAAAAGGTTGGTTGAAAACCAAGTGGAGGAGTGGGGAAAAACTGCAAAAAACTGCCAAATAACTGTTCCCGCTGGAATCTCGTTCGAACGAACGTGATTCTCGTTCGAACGAGACTTCTAACGAGTGACCAGCCTGGGCTCGTTAGAAGTTCGTTAGATACCTCGTTAGAACAAACATTCGTTCGAACGACATATCGAACGACTGACCAGTTAGGGTCGTTGGCAAAACTCGTTCGAACGAAACTGGTTCGAACGACAAAACTCATTCGAACAAAATCTGGTTCGAACGAAAAAAACTCGTTCGAACGACATTTCTAACGAACGACCAGAAAGATTGAAAAATTCGATTTTGGCCCAGAAACTTTTATATACTTATTTTAAAGTTCTATTTGATTCTTTCTGAAAATAAAATGCAGTTTTTTATTACACCTAACACCCAATACAAATTGTTCCAAGCTCCTATATAAATATAATTACATTCATACCTTGGGAGCATGGAACCTTAGTTGATGACGTAGAAACGAGGCACACAAACCGGCATTTTGATGAAGCTTTAAATTCTTTGCCGCTACGTCTTCAACACACACTTCATAGGCTTGAGAATATTACAATAAATCACTAACCTATGAATAAATGTTTTTGTCCGGAATTGAGCCAAAACTATATATGGACTCAATTGGAAATTTGTGTCCTTACAAATCTCCCCCTTTGGCTATTCCGGGACAAAAACCAAACAAAAATCCTAAAGGGCCGTCAAGCTCACTAGACTCAAAACATAACCCGCCCAATCTTGACTCAACCCAAGGATCAAAACGCTTTGCCATTGAAAGATGCCGCTTTAGAATAATTCCTGCACACTTAAGCAAACTCATAAAATGCATAGGGAATATCAAAATATATTAATCGCAATTAAATAATAACTCCCCCTAAAATAATTCTCCCCTTTATCAAACAAATGACATTTACTTAGAAAGACGTCTCCCCCTAAGATAAATCTCTCCCAAACGAAGATACGATAATAATAGGATTAGATACCATTTCTCCCCCTATCATCATTCTCCCCCTTTTTGTTCGGGAATAGGCAAAGGATAAAGAACTAATAAACAACATGTGAAAGCTTAAAGTGATAAGACATGAAAACATACGGGCAAGAAAAGCAGGGCAAAGACAAACAAATATCATATATATATATATATACTATAAATAAACCAATAAGTACTTTGCATATATAGATAGATATAAACACACACATGACACAAAATACAATAAGTTTGCACACTCGTATGGCAAAAATGTGTCATATGGAAATGGAAGTGTAGGGGTGTGAACTAGCAACAATTAAATTTAGACCCAAACACTTAAGAAACGTTCACGGAGTTCTCATTTGATTGCAAACTTCATCACAGTTAAATATAACCTCATGTGACAATATAAAGATTGAACTCAATGAACAAACATACACAATGCATACAAGCCTAGCATGATGATGATTCTACAAACCAAATAGAGTCATGACATTAAAGACAACTAGGATAAACGGACATTGTGCAAACCGTTGATATACCATCCAATTCTCCCTCATTAAGCATATATATTCTTTTGTTTTTGAATGAATATATCAAACAAACATAGGCCGTGGCAATTGATTTCTTTTTAATGACAAATATTCAGTTTTTAGGCCTTTGGATCACGTATTTCTTTTAGATCCAATCAACGGTGGCTTACTATCGCAAAGGATTTAATTCATCCTTTCGGAGCCCTTCCCCGTGCATATATTAAATTATCATGTTTTCATTTTTCGCACAAATCTCACATGCAACGGATTTTGACATGCACTAGTCCTCCTAGGTCAAAGATATGTAGATGACTAGATTGATAGAAGAACACCTCAAAAAGCTCAAATATAACATGTGACATTAAGATTTCAAAAGAGCTCGTGCATGTGTGAAAAGAGGCATATAGAAATAGAATCCATTTAAACAATACAAAATCCAACTACTCCATAAAATATGGTAAAGAACATAATAAGGATTGAAAATCTAAACCAAAAGTTCTAGCCACGTGGGAGCGTAAATGATGGGATTCAAACACAAAAATATGCCACATAAAGTGTGTCAAACAAAAATACACACCAAACAAAATCTTTTTGAGTTTTTAACATTTTTAATAAAAAAGAAAGGTATATATTCAAAAGACTAAACAAAAATCATTTGTATTTTTCATTAAGCATAAATGAAATAAATAAACACAAATGATAAACAAAAATCTTTTTATATTTTGCAGTTAAATCAAACACAAAAAATAATATAAAAAGATAAACAAGTCATAATTTCTAGCATGTGATATGAAATAAGGCAATGACTAGAAAATGATTAAACAAGCATACATTTAGCATATGAATATGGCATGAAGTACGAACGCTAAAGCATGCAAACACTAACACATTTATCCTTTAGATTTAGAAAGAGAGGAAGCATGTGAAAGTAAATGAGAATCAAAATCCCTATTTTGTAAGGCAACCAAGTCGGATTTCCTAACCCAAATTAATGAAGAATTACTATCTTGGGGTGTAGGAACGTTAGCTATCGTGGTTACTTTACTATGGGATTTTCTAGGAATTCGTTTAAGATCTAAATTTTTTTTCCTAAGATGACCTTTTCGACCACAATGTGTACAAGTAAGAATATGTCGAAAAGATTTATCTAAGGAGTGATCATTAAATGTATTCCTAGAAGATTCTCTTAAAACATTGGTTTTGACTTTAGGGTAAAATTCATTACAAGAATTGAAGCCTAAACCAAAAGTGTCATTTTTAATTTGGACCGTTCCTAACATTTTATCTAGTTTTTCTGAACGACACTCCAAATCAAATTTGACATTACTAGAATCTTTTAATTTATTTTCCAATTCTAAAATTTTAGATTCTAGTAAAACATTTCGCTCTTCAAAAGCAAGAAGCTCCTTTTTCAAGGATTCCATTAAACCCCTAAGGCTATCTCTTTCGCTTTCTACATAGTTAAGCTTCTCTTGAAGAGTCCTCTCATGTGTCCTAAGGTCTTCTATTAAGGCACTTTCATCAATGACCTTGACACTCTCTCTTAAACTCGCTTCTAACTTCAAATTAGCTCTTTTCAATTTAATAGATTCTTTATATAAGTCATGAAAAGCATTTTGAAGTTCACTCACATCAACCTCTTCTTCATTTTCACTCTCGCTTTCTTCTCCACTCTTACTATCATTAAAAACAAGGGAATCATGTACAATGACCTTGGAAGTGGCATGTGCTATAATTTCATCATTCGATGAGTTCTCATTATCACTCACATGTCTAGCCATAAAAGCCACAAAATTTTTCTTAGTGGGGGAATCGGGCTTTTCTTCCTTATCACTATCACTAAGGGTTGCATTATATGCAGTAGGTCATTTACCCTCTTTCCTTAGTTTAATGGGGCACTCATAAGCTCTATGGCCATAACCTTCACAACCAAAATATTTATTAGACTCGTCCCTACCGATATTTTCATTACTAGGTTTAGGGATCTTCTCGGCTTTAGAAAACTTCTCGCTTTTATCATGTTTAGAAGAATCAAATTTCTTAAAATCATTTTTAACTTTATCTTTGTTAAATTTAAGAAATTTTCTAAATTTACGAGCAAACAAAGCCATATCTTCCGAGTCACTATCACTATCGCTCTCTACTACTTGTTTGACCTCTTTTCGGGCTTTTAAAGCAACGCCCTTTTCAATTTTCTTTTCAGTTTTAGAGGGAAACATATCTAGTTCATTGGTTTGTAAATCACCTACAAGCTCTTCTAATTTCGTAAAGGCTAAAGTGGGTAAAGAATTTAAAACGGTCACCTTTGGAATAAATCTATCGGGTAGGGACCTTAAAATTTTCTTTACAACACGGTTGTCAGGTATTTTCTCTCCCAAGTTAAAGGATGAATTAACAATATCAGAAAGTCTAGCATAAAATTTATCAAAAGTTTCTTTTTCATCCAATTTGATAGTTTCAAATTGAGTGGTGAGGTTTTGGAGTTTAGAAGCTTTAACGACACTAGTTCCTTCATGAGTTAATTGTAAAATATCCCAAGCTTCTTTAGCGGTTTCACATGTCATAATACGTCGGAATTCATCCGGTGCGACAACGCTAAATAAGGCATTTAAACCACGGGAGTTAAAATTTGCAAGCTTAAACTCATTTTCGGTCCATCTATCGATGGGTTTGGGAACACGTTCATTTTCAATTAGATGAGTTGGTGGGGAGTACCCGGTAACAACAGACATCCAAACACGTTCATCGATAGATTTAAGTGCCGATTTCATTCGCGCTTTCCAATACGCGTAGTTGGAACCATCAAAAATAGGAAATTTTGAAAATGGGGAAAAATCCATTTTAGCCAAAAATTAAAGGATCTTAACGAAATAATTTATCGTTTTTGGCTCTGATACCAATTTGAAGGAGCAAAGTGTCCCAATTAAAATAATAATTTCCCTTTTATTATTAAAACACAATAGAGATGATGCGGAAGCGTTGAGAAACAGGTGATGGTTCAACTTTTCAAAAATAACAACAAGTTTTAATTTCACCAAAAAAATTAAAACGCAATTCAAGTCCTAGAATTTGCCTAAGTCATGATTAACAATTATCCAAAGTTAGGTGAAACCAATTTTAGAAAATGACTTGAATAAACCAAATTTACCCAATATTTAGTTTAGTCCCAAATTAAATGAGTGTGATTGTTAAACCAAATTTTATCTTGAAATTATCCTAAGCATGGATTCTAAATTTTGTGCAAGATAAAATAAACAATGTCACACTACGCCGAGATGTACGAGGAAAAACCCAAGATGGGAAACAACCTCGGACGGCCCTAGCCACAAGTCCACTAGATACGGAATTACAATTACAAGACAGATAGACTTACAACGACTGACTCGATCCCTTTCAAGCCTCGACGCTCCTTCTCGTAGAAATCTCTTCCTAGCGGACAACCTCGAAACACCACCGCGGTCTCGGAATCCACCGATGGGACTTTATATGGTCACCGTAGAAACCTCTTCCTAGCGGACAACCTCGGAACACCACCGCGGTCTCGGAATCCACCGATGGGACTTTATATGGTCACCGTCACCCAAGCATGGAGCCTTTCTCCGTGTGGGTAGAATCTCAACAAAAATCTTCTTTGTGAAGGGGTGTAGAAGCAAACCCGAAATGTCTCTTGAATTCGGTAGAGAAAAACCGGTGCCAAAAACTCCAAGTAAAGATATGTATATATAGAACTTGGAATAAACAACAATGGGTGTAAACTAAGTGTTTAAAGATTTTTCTTTAAGTTGAAGAACACTCAAACATGAACATTTTCCTTTTTAAAATAATCTCTCAAACTCTCTCTAGGAGATGTATTAGGATGGAAAAGTTGTCTTGGAAAATGTGTTTCCCGCACATAATAATGTATGAAAAAGGTTGGTTGAAAACCAAGTGGAGGAGTGGGGAAAAACTGCAAAAAACTGCCAAATAACTGTTCCCGCTGGAATCTCGTTCGAACGAACGTGATTCTCGTTTGAACGAGACTTCTAACGAGTGACCAGCCTGGGCTCGTTAGAAGTTCGTTAGATACCTCGTTAGAACGAACATTCGTTCGAACGACATATCGAACGACTGACCAGTTAGGGTCGTTGGCAAAACTCGTTCGAACGAAACTGGTTTGAACGACAAAACTCGTTCGAACGAAATCTGGTTCGAACGAAAAAAACTCGTTCGAACGACATTTCTAACGAACGACCAGAAAGATTGAAAAATTCGATTTTGGCCCAGAAACTTTTATATACTTATTTTAAAGTTCTATTTGATTCTTTCTGAAAATAAAATACAATTTTTTATTACACCTAACACCCAATACAAATTGTTCCAAGCTCCTACATAAATATAATTACATTCATACCTTGGGAGCATGGAACCTTAGTTGATGACGTAAAAACGAGGCACACAAACCGACATTTTGATGAAGCTTTAAATTCTTTGCCGCTACGTCTTCAACACACACTTCATAGGCTTGAGAATATTACAATAAATCACTAACCTATGAATAAATGTTTTTGTCCGGAATTGAGCCAAAACTATATATGGACTCAATTGGAAATTTGTGTCCTTACACCATGAGTAGGTTGGATTCATTCAGCTTGAGGACCTTGAGTATAGAACCAAGTATTGAGATGTTTTGTAAGAGCGATAAATGCTAATGATTGTGTAGATCACACGATAGTTTAGAAGTTTTATACGGCCCATTGAGTAGGGTAGCGACTATATTAAGACAATTCTTATAAAATTTAGATGTGGGATGATGCTTAGTTTTGGAAAGCCTTGGGAGTTCGGGATAGTATTAGATATAACCAATTTTAGATAACGTGTATATTAACTAATAATAAAAGAGATTTATATATAACCCACTTGAGTAGGTTTTATATTTATTTGTTAGCCCGGTTACATAGGTTCATACTTATTTACCTGATTTATTGTAATCACACTAGGATGGTATGTATACTCATGGGGGATGTACTAGGAACGATTTTGATGGGGCGCGTATGATGTTGACCGCACATGGTATTCCTGGTGATGATATGGGCTCTACCTAAGTCCTATTTACCTCCATCCTACGACTGACGTACCCATGTTTCTTGAGGGGGAGTAAACAGTGGAGTCCTATCGTAGAGCCCTGGGTGTGGAGGTCGGGCAATAGATTGGAATGCATAGTGATTGTCCCTTATTGATTCTTTGAATTTATAGGGTTGGGACACCCTATAACTATACCTAGTATGGATGAGTGATCCCCAAAGGCAATATGGTTTGGCCTTTGTACGTTTATGGGCAAGCGCGAGTGTAGCCTATGAGATTTAATGTGGGTTGTGTACAATCACTGATATCATGGATTATGTGTTGTATATCATGGTACTTTGAGAGGGTTGTACGACATTATCATTTATATTATAATTCTATATTATGGTACTTGAGATGGTTGTATCGGTTTACGACTTATACTAGCAATGTAAAATCATATGTTATGACTCGGGAATAATGTGGTAATAATATACTAGTTATGTATATACTGATCTATGATTTGAGAACATTACAAGTTGTTATATTAGAGATAGGCATATTTTAAAAGATAACTAGGGATAGTTAAAACATGAAAATAATGTTTAGTAAGAGAATTACTATTAATATATGAATCTATCGTAGAGTACGAGCATCTTAAGTTGAGGATTAAACTTAAAACTTTTAAAGTAGAGATACTTAATTAACGGTGAAATTATATCACTTTGGGACATATACGAGTTTGGGAGTATAAACCGCATGTTTATTTAGGTTGTTTGGGTTGGGGAACTTAAATTACTTAAAATCCACTTAAAATGGGAGGAAGAAGCATTATTATTATTGTGTCCCAACTTCAGTTAAATTCTTACTCTTGGTAGACTTGCTATAACTCCTGTTGTGATCTGTTTTCTAAAAATCTTAGGCCAATGTTGCTACTGTAGACTTGGGTCACTCATTAGAGATTCTTATGGTGTAAAAGTCCTGCAACGTCACTCCTTTATATCTTTGTAATTGTTTATACTTCAGTGTAGGCAGATATATTTGTTTCAATTTATCCAGAGTCAGAGATTGTATGTGATATACTTGTATTCTAATATGAATTTTGTATCGTTGAGATTTTATATTCTAGAGTTGGATTTGATTCTCATGTCAATGATGGATACCAGAGATATTGTGATTTTTTTTAATATGCTATTATCTTGTATTGCATTTACATCTTTTGTTTGAATTAATTTCATTATGTTGAGAATGTTATCAAATATTTTTTATTCCCATGATTTTGTATTAGACTTGATCAATCTATTAATGGAATTTATTAGGTATCACTTTTGGTATCAGAGCATTTCCCTCATTCTGGTGTCTTTGGGTCTTGAATGCGTCTCTCGCTTTTTTGCGTTGGATTCTTTGAATACGTTAGAGCTTTATTATTTAGGGTTTTCATTCATTATAACAGTGACAATTTAAGGTATTTCGTGCCATTTTTCCAAATAAACTATTCTAATAAGACCTAAGTATATCGAGAGGGTTTCTTATTTGGATTTGCTTTGTGAGACATCCCACTCATAAGGTTGAGTTCTATCAGGAGTTAGGGACCATTAGGCATGAGGCCCATAGTATGTGTTTAATTTATGGTTTGAGGTGAAGTGTTTTCCCACTCAACATCTGTAACAACACTAGGAGCAAGTTCTCGATACCTCACCAGTGCGACCATGTGATAGCCAGTATGTGGGGGAGTTCAACTATCTTTCTCTTCTGCAGATTTAAGATTGATACAAAAGTGAAGAAGGGTATTAATGTTATCAAAAATCATATGAGAAGACATATTGGGTTGGAAAAAACCTTATGTTAAGGATTTATTGGACGTTATTGGGTAACCGCACTTCACCACATTTGTTCAGGTGGTGGAAGTTACCCTCTTACATCGCCAGAATCATCGCAGCTATCGAAAAGAAAGAGTTCCTAAGATGGAGTAAATTGGGGATGGATTAGGACTGAAGGACTAAAAATGGTGTAGTAATGTCTGGATCAGGGAAAGTCCTCACCTAGAGAAATAGAAATAACCATACAAGGGGAGAAGACCCTAAGAGGGTTCTAAGAACAAATATCCAGGAATAAATATCCAAAATCATCATGGTATTTAGATTGAAAAATGTGTGGAGTGGCCCAATTATATGGTCAAAGGTAGAATCCATAAATTAGGTAATAAAAAACTAAATTAATTTAATCCAATTTTATTTGGATTATTTATGTGAAACTAAGCATGCAAGATAATGAGTTCAAATCGAATCAGACAAACAACAACATGAGATATGAGGAAAAAAATCCTTCAGAAACCCCCCTTTTTCAGTACTATTATAACTAAGGTATTAAAGATAACATAAATAGACTTACAGACTTAGACTCCACTAAGTACCACAGTATGTGTCTTTTCTTGTTGATAATAAAAACCAATGCGGATCCAACAATGCCCCACAACAAACTCCACTTGCCTTAGTGTCCATCGATCAACCTCAGAAAACTCATTTCCTATCTTATGCAGTGAATAATTAACACCACAGGGATTTGAACATGTGATGTGTTCTTCAAGGTTTGATAAAATGATCACAAAATATCCAAGGGGTTTGGATTTAGAAAATCAAAATGTTTGATCACAAAACAAGTAAAAAAATTCTTGGAAAGAAGTGCAGTTCCTACCTCTAAAATAAGGAGAAAAATCTCTAAGAGATTGACTTGAAAAGATTGCATTTGAAACAAAGTAAAAAATAATTTTTCATAACCTCATTCGAACGGACTGAACCTCACTTGAAAAACCTATGAAAAGTCATTTGAACGACATCGAACGAGTGATTGAATGACATTCCTCACGAAAAGGGAAAAAGTTCATTTGAAGTTTCGTTCGAACGTCTGATATCTAACGAGTTGAAGAAACTCGTACGAATGATCCTTAAGAAATCGTTCTAATGAGATGCCTTAAAATGATTTTTTTATTAAAAACTTTTAAAAAATATTTTATGTTTCAAACACTTAAAAATATCCTTGAACATAATGTTTATACAAAATCAACCTCATATGCATTTTTCATATCTGGTAGTGACTAAATCAACTTTTCGATCTTTGATTGTCACGTTCGGTCCTTAATCTGTCTTCCATTGAAGCCTTGAGAATGTAAATTATGGTGTAGTGGGGTGTAACGGAATGTGACAAATTATAATAATAATAATGAGCAATAATAAATTTTTCTTTTATAAATATCCCTTTGGCTATTTCGGTACAAAACACAAAAATCGTAAAATAACCCCTTAAAAAGTTCAACTAATGTCCCTCCAAAATCCAAAAAGAAAAGGACACTTTCAACTTTTGTCTTTACTGAAGATCTTCATCGTGTATCCCATGATATCATCAATGCGAAAAAATACCTACACACATGAAGCAAAGAAAATACCATTACGCATGGAGTTTAAACAATACCATAACTCCTCTTTAGTTTGTTCTTCGCCTTTTTCTCCGTTATAGACAAAGGGATAGAACCTAAACATGAAAATTTAGCATCACAAGTATACATATTTGAAATATCACAGAGTATAGACAATTAAACATATGCGATGAAACTTCAACAAACTAAAAAGCTGTTTTTGGAATTTTTGAAATTTGTATAAAAAAATATACATAGAAATGAAAACAATCAAACGACCGAGTAGCATGAAAACATCCAAATCATGGAAATGGAATGAAGTTGTGTGAAATTGATTCACGGGAAAGTCAACATAGTGTCAAAAATATTGAACAAAGTGAAATTAACTCAACTCATGTAAAATTTCATGAATTTTAATGCTTATGAAATCAATAACGTCAAACTATTTAATTTTTTTATGAAATTTTATTGTGTAAACCCATTAATCTTTAACTTATAACAACCTCAAAATCTCACATTTTAAGCATAAGCTCTCAATTTTTTTTGAAGGAATCATATTCTTCAATTTGAATGAAGCGCCCTTGCACTTCTGTTTTTATGTGTCGAATAGGCTCTTGCCAATGGTGGATTTTAACGTGAAAAAAGACTACTTCTTTCGTATCCCCTTTCCATTGATTAAACAAATATCAATCAAATTTTCGGTAAAAAAACATTGGCAATGGTTTTTGCATGCAAAATTAGTTTTTGCTACATTTCAATCGTTATTAAGCACAATTAAGATGAGAACATCATATTTAACATATGACAAACAAGTGGAGTGTTAAAAGGTTCGTGCATGTGTGAAATCAATACAATATAATGAGTATATCATGAAAGCAATAATCAACAATGAATGACACAATGCTAAATATGCATTATTAAGCACAAAAAATGTAGCCAAGTACCATGACACCATAATTAAGTTACGTGAATGGATGGAATAAAATGGTTATTCGAACATCTTCAATGCGCATCCATATATGGTGTAAACCAAAATACAAAAAATATTTTTATAATTTTTGATTATTTTTAAAAGAAAAGAAAAACTTTTTAGATTTTTTTGAATGTATAAACATAAGAATGCAATCTAGTTTTATGGACATATGATAGCAATATGAAAATCACCCTAAACTAGAAACAAGTCCCGAACTCAATCATATTTTTTGGAGGTGTTCTCAAAAGGCTTAAACATCCTTTACAATTCCTCCATTAAAAATTTAGAAGTCTTCACTAGAAACTCAACTTGGTCTCTAAGACTAGTATGGTCGTTATGGCGGTGTGTGAGAGCATGTGTGAGGGAGACTCTTCCTAGCTTGTAACAAAATTCCCTAAGGTTATCTCTTCATTTGCAATGCGTATAAACATATATTTGTTTGGGTTTCCTTGGTTAAAATGCCTAGGATGAGTTTGCCTTGATGGGCTAGGTGGAGGCCCATAAGGATCTAACACAAACTTAGCAACCGATTCAGGTGCAGTATTGGAAGTGGGTTCACCCTCATAACCCATGACATGCCTCTCTTTAAAACTAAAAGTGGGACCTAGGAACATCTTTTAAACTTTCTTGGATGTATTCTATAAGGTGAATTTGATATCCAGGGCACGTTCGAGATCTTTCTCGAGTTAGGAGATTTGGACTTCAAGTTTCTCACGAGTCTCCAATGATGCTTGAAGATCTCTCGTAAGACTAGCCACTTTGTTAGTCAAGTTGGTCTTTTTCCTATCCACTGAAACAAGTTTTTCACTCAAAGAGATCCTTGTTCTCTTGAGTTGAATCACCAAAGCCTAACTCTCTCTCGAAACTTTTAACTCATTTTTAAAGATAATATCCTAAGAGTCAAATTTTATTTTTATTTTTTATTTTTAATGACTCGGTGTAAAGTTCAGAGTACGCGGATTAGAGACCATGTTCTCCTTCACTCAAATTCTCATTATCACCCTCAAACTCACTTGAATGATTTGACTCATTGTCGAGGTTATCACATTCATAAACATTCTCATTAACTTGAGACGTACTTGAAGTGCGGACGTAACTAGCCATGAACGTGCAAAAGTTACGTTCATGTGGTGATTCTTCCCTTAAATTCACTGACTCAACATTACTATCTCTTTAAGTGGCATTATAGGCGGCTTTGCCTTTGCCCTGTGTCTTAAGCCTAGTAGGACACTCATGGGCTTTGTTACATTTCCCCTCACATTCATAACATCTCTCCAATCATCTTTCTTATGGTTTTCACCTCCAGCTTTCGTTTGTTCATACTCATCAAAATTCTTACCGGCTTTGAAATTTTTATTTTCACATTTTTTTATTTTTTAATTTGGACAAACTTTGATTTTTGAATTTAAGAAACTTTTGAATTTTTTAGCAAACAGGGCAAGATTATCTCGATTAATTTCAGAATCGGAGTCAGAAACCTCCTCCTTTTTAGATTTAGATTATAAAGATATTCCTCTTTCCTTTTTCTTTTGGATTTCAAAGAACATGTCTATTTGTAAGTTTGGAGATCACCTACGAGTTCTTCTAGCGTAATTGTGTATATATTTCCCGAAGAGTTAAGGATGGTAATTTTCACACTGAGATTAGATGGGGTAGACCTCAAAATTTTCTTAACAACTCCCACTTCTCGAATTTGCTCACCCAAATTAAAACAGGAATTCACAATATGATATATACAAACATAAAATACATCAAATATTTCAGATTCAAGCATGCGTAGTCTCAAATTGTGTGGTAAGGTTTTGAAGCATATAAACTTTAACAATATTGGTACCCTCATGTGTGAGTAGGAGGATATCCCAAGCTTCTTTAGATATAGTGCACGTCATGATGCAACGAAATTCGTCGGGTGTGACAATACTAAAAATAACATTCAAACCACGAAAGTTAAAATTAATTAATCTAAAGTATTATTTTTTCTAATTTGTGAATGGATTAAGACTAATGACATTTTCATTAGTCATTTTAGAAGGAGTCCACCCCTTCTCAACAACAAGACAAACCCACTCGTTGATCGATTTTAGAGATGATCTCTGTAAGGACACAAATTTCCAATTGAGTCCATGTATAGTGTTGGCTCAATTCCGGACAAAAACATTTATTCAAAGGATAGTATGTAATTGTAATACTCTCAAGCCTATGAAGTGTGTGTTGAAGACGTAGCGGCAAAGAGTATAAAGCTTCATCAATATGCTGGTTTGCATGCCTCGTTTCTACGTCATCAACTATGGTTCCATGCTCCCAAGGTATGAATGCATTATTACATATATTGGAGCTTGGAACAAAGTTTATTGGGTGTTAGGTTTTATAAAAACTGCGTTTTGTTTTAAGAAAGAATTAATTAAAACTTTAAATAAATGTTTATAAAGTTTTCTGGGCTTAAACAAGAATATTCAAACTTTCTGGTTTTTCGTTCGATAGAGTCGTTCGAACGAGATTGTCGTTCGAACGAAAATGTTGTTCGAACGAACCTGCCAACGAATTCCCATATTAGGCCACTGGAATGTCGTTCGATATGTCATTCGAACGAACCTTATGTTCGAACGAGATATCCAACGATATTCTAACGAGTTCAATCTGGAACGTCGTTAGAAGTCTCGTTCGAACGAAATGTCGTTCGAATGAGATGCCAGGCGGGAACAGTTTTTGGCAGTTTTTCACCCACTTTCCCACTTAGTTTTTAACCAACTTTTTCAGACTTAATATGTGCGGGAAGAACATTTTCCAATCCAACTTTTCCTAACTTTTCCATTCCATTCCATCTCTTTGAGGTAGTTTGAGAGCTAAAATTGTTTAAAGGAAAATGTTCAAGTTTTGAGTGCTATTTTTCAAGAGAAAATATTTTATCACTCTAGTTTTACACCCATATTGTTTATCCAAGTTCACATATATACATATCAATTGCTTGGAGTTTGGCACCGGTTTATCTCTTCCGTTTCAAAGAGATGTTTTGGTTTGCTTCTACATCCATCAAAGAAGAAGACGTTTTGTTGCGATTCTACCCACTTGGAGAAAGGCTCCTTGCTCGGGTGACGGTGACCATATAAAGTCCTATCGGTGGATTCCGAGACCGCGGTGGTGTTCCAAGGTTATCCGCTAGGAAGAGGTGTCTACAAGAAGAAGCGTCGAGGCCTGAGAGGGATCGAGTCGTGCGTTGTAAGCCTTTCTGTCTTGTACTTGTAATTCCGTATCTAGTGGATTTGTGGCTAGGGCCGTCCGAGGTTGTTTCCCGTCTTGAGTTTTTCCTCGTACATCGCGGCGTAGTGTGATTGATTTATTTTATCTTGCTTAACAATTTATAACGCATGCTTAGGATAAATCAAGATAAAATTTGGTTTAAATTATCACACTCAATTTAATTTGGTGCTAAATTAAATATTGGGTAAAGTTTATTTAATTCAAGTCATTTGCTAAAATTTGGTTTCGCCTAATTTGCTAATATTGATAAATATGACTTAGGCGAATTCTAGGACTTGGATTAATTAATTGGTTTAAGTGAATATATTAATTGATTAATTTTACTTCACTTGGTGTAATTTTAATTTGTTTAAGAAATTAAAATTTGTTGTTTTAAAGTTGAACCATCACACCGCTTCCGCATCATCTTGAATTTATATAAAAGGAAATTACAATATTATTAATTGAAAGAAATTTATACAATCCGGGGATTCCACTATCGCACTTTCAAATTGGTATCAGAGCCGGAGCGCTAAGTTATCGCGTTAAAGATCCGTTTTTCAGCTTTTTGTATTTCCTTACCTTTTTAGGTGGTTCAATTTTTTATCACTCATATTTTTTTTCTCTCAATGGGACGTCTTAATGAAAATTTGTTCAATTTTAATGAAAATAAAATTTTTGATTTTCGAGAGGAATTAAATGGGCTTAACAAATGTAACGAAAATTTAAAGGAATTAAATTTGAGATTTGTAAAAAGAATTAAATTTCTTGAAAATGAAAATTCTTGTTTTAAAGCTCACATTGTGTCTTTGCAAATTTCCTTATCTCAAAAAGATATTTTTCGTGAAAAGCTCATGGACTTACATTCAAATTTTGATATTTTAGAAAAGTCCAAGAAAGAGAGTGAAAATCGTGAAAAGACTCTTAGGGACAAGTTTGCTCATATTGAGGGAGAGCGTGTTAACCTTCTAGGAATTATTGAAAATTTAAAGAAGGAGTCCCATAATTTTGAGGAGTCTAATTTATTACTTGAGTCCGAAATTTTAAAAATGAAAAATGATTTTCAAGACTCTAGTAGTAGTTCTAATGGTTCTAGCACATCATGCTCAAATTCTTCCATTGCTAAAGCTAAAACCATTGTTTGTTTTAGAGGGTCAATTTTATCCAAAGACTTTAGAAAAGGTCACACCTTAGGTAACATTCCTCGTGTTTACACATGCTTGCATTGTGGTAGGAAAGGTCACCTTAGGTCATATTGTTTTGATCTTAAAAGAAGTCCAAGGAAATCTTTATCTAGCATTTCATTACTTCCCAATCCCCATCATTTTAAATATAAATCTATATGGGTTAGGAAATCATTTTTAAACGCACTAGATACAAGATTTGTTGATTCTCATTTACTATCACATGAAACCTCCCTTGCTAAATTTAAAGGTTGAATGTGTTAGTGTTTTATGCATACTCTAGCCTTTTGTGCTTCATATTATATATCATTGCTAGATGTATGCATGTTTAGTCATTTTCTAGTCATTGCCTCATTTCATATCATATGCTAGAAATTATGACTTGTTTATCTTTTTGTATTATATTTTTTGTTTGAATTAACTGAATAATATAAAAAGATTTTTGTTTATCATTTGTGTTTATCTGTTTCATTTGAGATTAATGAAAAATACAAATGATTTTTGTTTGTCCTTTTGAGTAAATATTTATTTTTGATTAAAAATGTTAAAAACTCAAAAAGATTTTTTTTGTGTGTATTTTTGTTTGACACACTTTATGTGGCATATATTTGTGTTTGAATCCCATCTTTTACGCTCCCACGTGGCTAGAACTTTTGGTTTAGATTTTCAATCCTTAAAATGTTCTTTACCATGTTTTATATAGAGTAGTTGGATTTTGTATTGTTTAAATGGATTCTATTTTTATATGCCTCTTTTCACACATGCACGAGCTCTTTTGAAATCTTAATGTCACATGTTATATTTGAGCTTTTTGAGGTGTTCTCCTACCAATCTAGTCATCTACATATCTATGACCTAGGAGGACTAGTGCATGTCAAAATCTGTTGCACGTGAGAGTTGTGTGAAAAATGAAAACATGATAAATAAAAATGTGCACGGGGAAGGGCTCCGAAAGGACTTAGTGATCCTTTGCGATTGTAAGCCACCGTTTTGAATGGACCTAAAAGAAATACGTAGTCCAAAGGCCTAAAAATAGAAAATATGGCATTAATAGAAAATAAATTGCCAAGGCCTATGTTTGATTGATATATTCATTCAAATTTAATATAAATGCATATTGAGGGAGATTGGATGGTATATCAACGGTATGCACAATGTCTGTTTATCCTAGTTGCGTATTTCATGTCATGACTCTATTGGTTTGTAGAATCATCAATATGCTAGGCTTGTATGCATTGTGTATGTTTGTTCATTGAGTTCAATCTATATTGTCACATGAGGTTATATTTAAATGTGATGAAGTTTGCAATCAAATGAGAACTCCGTGAATGTTTATTAAGTGTTTGGGTCTAAATTTAATTGTTGCTGGTTCACACCCCTACACTTCCGTTTCCATATGACACATTTTTGTCATACGAGTGTGCAAACTTATTGTATTTTGTGTCATGTGTGTGTTTATATCTATATATATATATATATGCAAGTACTCTATTGGTATATTTCTAGTATATATATATATATATATATATATATATATATATATGATATTTGTTTGTCTTTGCCTTGCTTTCTAGTCCATCCAAGCTTAAACTTCATTATTGGTATCTATCTTGGATTAGTTATACTTTTGTTGCTCACGTGCTTTAATGTCTTAACACTTTAAGCTTCAACGTGTTTATTAGTTCTTTATCCCTTGCCTATTCCTGAACAAAAAGGGGGAGAAAATGATAAGGGGAGAAATGGTATCTAATCCTATTATTATCGTATCTTAGTTTGGGGGAGAGTTATCTTAGGGGGAGACGTCTTTCTAAGTAGGTCTTGTGTTTGTTAAAGGGGAAGAATTAATTTAGGGGGAGTAATTAATTAATTGCATTTAATACTTTGATATTCCCTATGCATTTGATGAGTTTGCTTAAGTGTGCAGTATTTCTTCTACAACGGCATTGTTTAAACGACAAAGCGTTTGATCCTTGGGTTGAGTCAAGTTTGGGTGGGTTATGTTTTGAGTCTAGTAGAGCTTGACGACCCTTTAGGATTTTTGTTTGGTTTTTGTCCCGGAATAGCCAAAGGGGGAGATTTGTAAGGACACAAATTTCCAATTGAGTCCATGTATAGTGTTGGCTCAATTTCGGACAAAAACATTTATTCATAGGATAGTATGTAATTGTAATACTCTCAAGCCTATGAAGTATTTGTTGAAGACGTAGCGGTAAAGAGTATAAAGCTTCATCAATATGCCGGTTTGCGTGCCTCGTTTCTACGTCATCAACTATGGTTCCATGCTTCCAAGGTATGAATGCATTATTACATATATAGGAGCTTGGAACAAAGTTTATTGGGTGTTAGGTTTTATAAAAACTGCGTTTTGTTTTAAGAAAGAATTAATTAAAACTTTAAATAAATGTTTATAAAGTTTTCTGGGCTTAAACAAGAATATTCAAACTTTCTGGTTTTTCGTTCGATAGAGTCGTTCGAACGAGATTGTCGTTCGAACGAAAATGTCGTTCGAACGAACCTGCCAATGAGTTCCCATATTAGGCCACCGGAATGTCGTTCGATATTTCGTTCGAACGAACCTTATGTTCGAACGAGATATCCAACGATATTCTAACGAGTTCAATCTGGAATGTCGGTAGAAGTCTAGTTCGAACGAGAATTTTGTTCGAACGATATGTCGTTCGAACGAGATGCCAGGCGGGAACAGTTTTTGGATGTTTTTCACCCACTTTCCCACTTAGTTTTTAACCAACTTTTTCAGACTTAATATGTGCAGGAAGAACATTTTCCAATCCAACTTTTCCTAACTTTTCCATTCCATTCCATCTCTTTGAGGTAGTTTGAGAGCTAAAATTGTTTAAAGGAAAATGTTCAAGTTTTGAGTGCTATTTTTCAAGAGAAAATATTTTATCACTCTAGTTTTACACCCATATTGTTTATCCAAGTTCACATATATGCATATCAATTGCTTGGATTTTGGCACCGGTTTATCTCTTCCGTTTCAAAGAGAAGTTTTGGTTTGCTTCTACATCCATCAAAGAAGAAGACGTTTTGTTGCGATTCTACCCACTTGGAGAAAGGCTCCTTGCTCGGGTGACGGTGACCATATAAAGTCCTATCGGTGGATTCCGAGACCGCGGTGGTGTTCCAAGGTTATCCGCTAGGAAGAGGTGTCTACAAGAAGAAGCGTCGAGGCCTGAGAGGGATCGAGTCGTGCATTGTAAGCCTTTCTGTCTTGTACTTGTAATTCCGTATCTAGTGGATTTGTGGCTAGGGCCGTCCGAGGTTGTTTTCCGTCTTGGGTTTTTCCTCGTACATCGCGGCGTAGTGTGATTGATTTATTTTATCTTGCTTAACAATTTAGAACGCATGCTTAGGATAAATCAATATAAAATTTGGTTTAAATTATCACACTCAATTTAATTTGGTGCTAAATTAAATATTGGGTAAAGTTTATTTAATTCAAGTCATTTGCTAAAATTTGGTTTCGCCTAATTTGCTAATATTGATAAATATGACTTAGGCGAATTCTAGGACTTGGATTAATTAATTGGTTTAAGTGAATATATTAATTGATTAATTTTACTTCACTTGGTGTAATTTTAATTTGTTTAAGAAATTAAAATTTGTTGTTTTAAAGTTGAACCATCACACCGCTTCCGCATCATCTTGAATTTATATAAAAGGAAATTACAATATTATTAATTGAAAGAAATTTATACAATCCGGGGATTCCACTATCGCACTTTCAAATTGGTATCAGAGCCGGAGCGCTAAGTTATCGCGTTAAAGATCCGTTTTTCAGCTTTTTGTATTTCCTTACCTTTTTAGGTGGTTCAATTTTTTATCACTCATATTTTTTTTCTCTCAATGGGACGTCTTAATGAAAATTTGTTCAATTTTAATGAAAATAAAATTTTTGATTTTCGAGAGGAATTAAATGGGCTTAACAAATGTAACGAAAATTTAAAGGAATTAAATTTGAGATTTGTAAAAAGAATTAAATTTCTTGAAAATGAAAATTCTTGTTTTAAAGCTCACATTGTGTCTTTGCAAATTTCCTTATCTCAAAAAGATATTTTTCGTGAAAAGCTCATGGACTTACATTCAAATTTTGATATTTTAGAAAAGTCCAAGAAAGAGAGTGAAAATCGTGAAAAGACTCTTAGGGACAAGTTTGCTCATATTGAGGGAGAGCGTGTTAACCTTCTAGGAATTATTGAAAATTTAAAGAAGGAGTCCCATAATTTTGAGGAGTCTAATTTATTACTTGAGTCCGAAATTTTAAAAATGAAAAATGATTTTCAAGACTCTAGTAGTAGTTCTAATGGTTCTAGCACATCATGCTCAAATTCTTCCATTGCTAAAGCTAAAACCATTGTTTGTTTTAGAGGGTCAATTTTATCCAAAGACTTTAGAAAAGGTCACACCTTAGGTAACATTCCTCGTGTTTACACATGCTTGCATTGTGGTAGGAAAGGTCACCTTAGGTCATATTGTTTTTATCTTAAAAGAAGTCCAAGCATTTCATTACTTCCCAATCCCCATCATTTTAAATATAAATCTATATGGGTTAGGAAATCACTTTTAAACGCACTAGATACAAGATTTGTTGATTCTCATTTACTATCACATGAAACCTCCCTTGCTAAATTTAAAGGTTGAATGTGTTAGTGTTTTATGCATACTCTAGCCTTTTGTGCTTCATATTATATATCATTGCTAGATGTATGCATGTTTAGTCATTTTCTAGTCATTGCCTCATTTCATATCATATGCTAGAAATTATGACTTGTTTATCTTTTTGTATTATATTTTTTGTTTGAATTAACTGAATAATATAAAAAGATTTTTGTTTATCATTTGTGTTTTATCTGTTTCATTTGAGATTAATGAAAAATACAAATGATTTTTGTTTGTCCTTTTGAGTAAATATTTATTTTTGATTAAAAATGTTAAAAAATCAAAAAGATTTTTTTTGTGTGTATTTTTGTTTGACACACTTTATGTGGCATATATTTGTGTTTGAATCCCATCTTTTACGCTCCCACGTGGCTAGAACTGTTGGTTTAGATTTTCAATCCTTAAAATGTTCTTTACCATGTTTTATATAGAGTAGTTGGATTTTGTATTGTTTAAATGGATTCTATTTTTATATGCCTCTTTTCACACATGCACGAGCTCTTTTGAAATCTTAATGTCACATGTTATATTTGAGCTTTTTGAGGTGTTCTCCTACCAATCTAGTCATCTACATATCTATGACCTAGGAGGACTAGTGCATGTCAAAATCCGTTGCACGTGAGAGTTGTGTGAAAAATGAAAACATGATAAATAAAAATGTGCACGGGGAAGGGCTCTGAAAGGACTTAGTGATCCTTTGCGATTGTAAGCCACCGTTTTGAATGGACCTAAAAGAAATACGTAGTCCAAAGGCCTAAAAACAGAAAATATGGCATTAATAGAAAATAAATTGCCAAGGCCTATGTTTGATTGATATATTCATTCAAATTTAATATAAATGCATATTGAGGGAGATTGGATGGTATATCAACGGTTTGCACAATGTACGTTTATCCTAGTTGCGTATTTCATGTCATGACTCTATTGGTTTGTAGAATCATCAATATGCTAGGCTTGTATGCATTGTGTATGTTTGTTCATTGAGTTAAATATATATTGTCACATGAAGTTATATTTAAATGTGATGAAGTTTGCAATCAAATGAGAACTCCGTGAATGTTTATTAAGTGTTTGGGTCTAAATTTAATTGTTGCTGGTTCACACCCCTACACTTCCGTTTCCATATGACACATTTTTGCCATACGAGTGTGCAAACTTATTGTATTTTGTGTCATGTGTGTGTTTATATCTATATATATATATATATGCAAGTACTCTATTGGTATATTTCTAGTATATATATATATATATATATATATATATATATATATATATATATATATATATATGATATTTGTTTGTCTTTGCCTTGCTTTCTAGTCCATCCAAGCTTAAACTTCATTATTTGTATCTATCTTGGATTAGTTATACTTTTGTTGCTCATGTGCTTTAATGTCTTAACACTTTAAGCTTCAACGTGTTTATTAGTTCTTTATCCCTTGCCTATTCCTGAACAAAAAGGGGGAGAAAATGATAGGGGGAGAAATGGTATCTAATCCTATTATTATCGTATCTTAGTTTGGGGGAGAGTTATCTTAGGGGGAGACGTCTTTCTAAGTAGGTCTTGTGTTTGTTAAAGGGGAAGAATTAATTTAGGGGGAGTAATTAATTAATTGCATTTAATACTTTGATATTCCCTATGCATTTGATGAGTTTGCTTAAGTGTGCAGTATTTCTTCTACAACGGCATTGTTTAAACGACAAAGCGTTTGATCCTTGGGTTGAGTCAAGTTTGGGTGGGTTATGTTTTGAGTCTAGTAGAGCTTGACGACCCTTTAGGATTTTTGTTTGGTTTCTGTCCCGGAATAGCCAAAGGGGGAGATTTGTAAGGACACAAGTTTCCAATTGAGTCCATGTATAGTGTTGGCTCAATTTCGGACAAAAACATTTATTCATAGGATAGTATGTAATTGTAATACTCTCAAGCCTATGAAGTATTTGTTGAAGACGTAGCGGCAAAGAGTATAAAGCTTCATCAATATGCCGGTTTGCGTGCCTCGTTTCTACGTCATCAACTATGGTTCCATGCTTCCAAGGTATGAATGCATTATTACATATATAGGAGCTTGGAACAAAGTTTATTGGGTGTTAGGTTTTATAAAAACTGCGTTTTGTTTTAAGAAAGAATTAATTAAAACTTTAAATAAATGTTTATAAAGTTTTCTGGGCTTAAACAAGAATACTCAAACTTTCTGGTTTTTCGTTCGATAGAGTCGTTCGAACGAGATTGTCGTTCGAACGAAAATGTCGTTCGAACGAACCTGCCAAAGAGTTCCCATATTAGGCCACCGGAATGTCGTTCGATATGTCGTTCGAACGAACCTTATGTTCGAACGAGATATCCAACGAGATTCTAACGAGTTCAATCTGGAATGTCGGTAGAAGTCTAGTTCGAACGAGAATTTTGTTCGAACGAAATGTCGTTCGAACGAGATGCCAGGCGGGAACAGTTTTTGGCAGTTTTTCACCCACTTTCCAACTTAGTTTTTAACCAACTTTTTCAGACTTAATATGTGCGGGAAGAACATTTTCCAATCCAACTTTTCCTAACTTTTCCATTCCATTCCATCTCTTTGAGGTAGTTTGAGAGCTAAAATTGTTTAAAGGAAAATGTTCAAGTTTTGAGTGCTATTTTTCAAGAGAAAATATTTTATCACTCTAGTTTTACACCCATATTGTTTATCCAAGTTCACATATATGCATATCAATTGCTTGGATTTTGGCACCGGTTTATCTCTTCCGTTTCAAAGAGAAGTTTTGGTTTGCTTCTACATCCATCAAAGAAGAAGACGTTTTGTTGCGATTCTACCCACTTGGAGAAAGGCTCCTTGCTCGGGTGACGGTGACCATATAAAGTCCTATCGGTGGATTCCGAGACCGCGGTGGTGTTCCAAGGTTATCCGCTAGGAAGAGGTGTCTACAAGAAGAAGCGTCGAGGCCTGAGAGGGATCGAGTCGTGCGTTGTAAGCCTTTATGTCTTGTACTTGTAATTCCGTATCTAGTGGATTTGTGGCTAGGGCCGTCCGAGGTTGTTTCCCGTCTTGGGTTTTTCCTCGTACATCGCGGCGTAGTGTGATTGATTTATTTTATCTTGCTTAACAATTTATAACGCATGCTTAGGATAAATCAAGATAAAATTTGGTTTAAATTATCACACTCAATTTAATTTGGTGCTAAATTAAATATTGGGTAAAGTTTATTTAATTCAAGTCATTTGCTAAAATTTGGTTTCGCCTAATTTGCTAATATTGATAAATATGACTTAGGCGAATTCTAGGACTTGGATTAATTAATTGGTTTAAGTGAATATATTAATTGATTAATTTTACTTCACTTGGTGTAATTTTAATTTGTTTAAGAAATTAAAATTTGTTGTTTTAAAGTTGAACCATCACACCGCTTCCGCATCATCTTGAATTTATATAAAAGGAAATTACAATATTATTAATTGAAAGAAATTTATACAATCCGGGGATTCCACTATCGCACTTTCAAATTGGTATCAGAGCCGGAGCGCTAAGTTATCGCGTTAAAGATCCGTTTTTCAGCTTTTTGTATTTCCTTACCTTTTTAGGTGGTTCAATTTTTTATCACTCATATTTTTTTTCTCTCAATGGGACGTCTTAATGAAAATTTGTTCAATTTTAATGAAAATAAAATTTTTGATTTTCGAGAGGAATTAAATGGGCTTAACAAATGTAACGAAAATTTAAAGGAATTAAATTTGAGATTTGTAAAAAGAATTAAATTTCTTGAAAATGAAAATTCTTGTTTTAAAGCTCACATTGTGTCTTTGCAAATTTCCTTATCTCAAAAAGATATTTTTCGTGAAAAGCTCATGGACTTACATTCAAATTTTGATATTTTAGAAAAGTCCAAGAAAGAGAGTGAAAATCGTGAAAAGACTCTTAGGGACAAGTTTGCTCATATTGAGGGAGAGCGTGTTAACCTTCTAGGAATTATTGAAAATTTAAAGAAGGAGTCCCATAATTTTGAGGAGTCTAATTTATTACTTGAGTCCGAAATTTTAAAAATGAAAAATGATTTTCAAGACTCTAGTAGTAGTTCTAATGGTTCTAGCACATCATGCTCAAATTCTTCCATTGCTAAAGCTAAAACCATTGTTTGTTTTAGAGGGTCAATTTTATCCAAAGACTTTAGAAAAGGTCACACCTTAGGTAACATTCCTCGTGTTTACACATGCTTGCATTGTGGTAGGAAAGGTCACCTTAGGTCATATTGTTTTGATCTTAAAAGAAGTCCAAGGAAATCTTTATCTAGCATTTCATTACTTCCCAATCCCCATCATTTTAAATATAAATCTATATGGGTTAGGAAATCACTTTTAAACGCACTAGATACAAGATTTGTTGATTCTCATTTACTATCACATGAAACCTCCCTTGCTAAATTTAAAGGTTGAATGTGTTAGTGTTTTATGCATACTCTAGCCTTTTGTGCTTCATATTATATATCATTGCTAGATGTATGCATGTTTAGTCATTTTCTAGTCATTGCCTCATTTCATATCATATGCTAGAAAGTATGACTTGTTTATCTTTTTGTATTATATTTTTTGTTTGAATTAACTGAATAATATAAAAAGATTTTTGTTTATCATTTGTGTTTATCTGTTTCATTTGAGATTAATGAAAAATACAAATGATTTTTGTTTGTCCTTTTGAGTAAATATTTATTTTTGATTAGAAATGTTAAAAACTCAAAAAGATTTTTTTTGTGTGTATTTTTGTTTGACACACTTTATGTGGCATATATTTGTGTTTGAATCCCATCTTTTACGCTCCCACGTGGCTAGAACTTTTGGTTTAGATTTTCAATCCTTAAAATGTTCTTTACCATGTTTTATATAGAGTAGTTGGATTTTGTATTGTTTAAATGGATTCTATTTTTATATGCCTCTTTTCACACATGCACGAGCTCTTTTGAAATCTTAATGTCACATGTTATATTTGAGCTTTTTGAGGTGTTCTCCTACCAATCTAGTCATCTACATATCTATGACCTAGGAGGACTAGTGCATGTCAAAATCCGTTGCACGTGAGAGTTGTGTGAAAAATGAAAACATGATAAATAAAAATGTGCACGGGGAAGGGCTCCGAAAGTACTTAGTGATCCTTTGCGATTGTAAGCCACCGTTTTGAATGGACCTAAAAGAAATACGTTGTCCAAAGGCCTAAAAACAGAAAATATGGCATTAATAGAAAATAAATTTCCAAGGCCTATGTTTGATTGATATATTCATTCAAATTTAATATAAATGCATATTGAGGGAGATTGGATGGTATATCAACGGTTTGCACAATGTCCGTTTATCCTAGTTGCGTATTTCATGTCATGACTCTATTGGTTTGTAGAATCATCAATATGCTAGGCTTGTATGCATTGTGTATGTTTGTTCATTGAGTTTAATCTATATTGTCACATGAGGTTATATTTAAATGTGATGAAGTTTGCAATCAAATGAGAACTCCGTGAATGTTTATTAAGTGTTTGGGTCTAAATTTAATTGTTGCTGGTTCACACCCCTACACTTCCGTTTCCATATGACACATTTTTGCCATACGAGTGTGAAAACTTATTGTATTTTGTGTCATGTGTGTGTTTATATCTATATATATATATATGCAAGTACTCTATTGGTATATTTCTAGTATATATATATATATATATATATATATATATATGATATTTGTTTGTCTTTGCCTTGCTTTCTAGTCCATCCAAGCTTAAACTTCATTATTGGTATCTATCTTGGATTAGTTATACTTTTGTTGCTCACGTGCTTTAATGTCTTAACACTTTAAGCTTCAACGTGTTTATTAGTTCTTTATCCCTTGCCTATTCCTGAACAAAAAGGGGGAGAAAATGATAGGGGGAGAAATGGTATCTAATCCTATTATTATCGTATCTTAGTTTGGGGGAGAGTTATCTTAGGGGGAGACGTCTTTCTAAGTAGGTCTTGTGTTTGTTAAAGGGGAAGAATTAATTTAGGGGGAGTAATTAATTAATTGCATTTAATACATTGATATTCCCTATGCATTTGATGAGCTTGCTTAAGTGTGCAGTATTTCTTCTACAACGGCATTGTTTAAACGACAAAGCGTTTGATCCTTGGGTTGAGTCAAGTTTGGGTGGGTTATGTTTTGAGTCTAGTAGAGCTTGACGACCCTTTAGGATTTTTGTTTGGTTTTTGTCCCGGAATAGCCAAAGGGGGAGATTTGTAAGGACACAAATTTCCAATTGAGTCCATGTATAGTGTTGGCTCAATTCCGGACAAAAACATTTATTCATAGGATAGTATGTAATTGTAATACTCTCAAGCCTATGAAGTATTTGTTGAAGACGTAGCGGCAAAGAGTATAAAGCTTCATCAATATGCCGGTTTGCGTGCCTCGTTTCTACGTCATCAACTATGGTTCCATGCTTCCAAGGTATGAATGCATTATTACATATATAGGAGCTTGGACCAAAGTTTATTGGGTGTTAGGTTTTATAAAAACTGCGTTTTGTTTTAAGAAAGAATTAATTAAAACTTTAAATAGATGTTTATAAAGTTTTCTGGGCTTAAACAAGAATATTCAAACTTTCTGGTTTTTCGTTCGATAGAGTCGTTCGAACGAGATTGTCGTTCGAACGAAAATGTCGTTCGAACGAACCTGCCAACGAGTTCCCATATTAGGCCACCGGAATGTCGTTCGATATGTCGTTCGAACGAACCTTATGTTCGAACGAGATATCCAACGAGATTCTAACGAGTTCAATCTGGAACGTCGGTAGAAGTCTAGTTCGAACGAGAATTTTGTTCGAACGAAATGTCGTTCGAACGAGATGCCAGGCGGGAACAGTTTTTGGCAGTTTTTCACCCACTTTCCCACTTAGTTTTTAACCAACTTTTTCAGACTTAATATGTGCGGGAAGAACATTTTCCAATCCAACTTTTCCTAACTTTTCCATTCCATTCCATCTCTTTGAGGTAGTTTGAGAGCTAAAATTGTTTAAAGGAAAATGTTCAAGTTTTGAGTGCTATTTTTCAAGAGAAAATATTTTATCACTCTAGTTTTACACCCATATTGTTTATCGAAGTTCACATATATGCATATCAATTGCTTGGATTTTGGCACCGGTTTATCTCTTTCGTTTCAAAGAGAAGTTTTGGTTTGCTTCTACATCCATCAAAGAAGAAGACGTTTTGTTGCGATTCTACCCACTTGGAGAAAGGCTCCTTGCTCGGGTGACGGTGACCATATAAAGTCCTATCGGTGGATTCCGAGACCGCGGTGGTGTTCCAAGGTTATCCTCTAGGAAGAGGTGTCTACAAGAAGAAGCGTCGAGGCTTGAGAGGGATCGAGTCTTGCGTTGTAAGCCTTTCTGTCTTGTACTTGTAATTCCGTATCTAGTAGATTTGTGGCTAGGGCCGTCCGAGGTTGTTTCCCGTCTTGGGTTTTTCCTCGTACATCGCGGCGTAGTGTGATTGATTTATTTTATCTTGCTTAACAATTTAGAACGCATGCTTAGGATAAATCAAGATAAAATTTGGTGCTAAATTAAATATTGGGTAAAGTTTATTTAATTCAAGTCATTTGCTAAAATTTGGTTTCGCCTAATTTGCTAATATTGATAAATATGACTTAGGCAAATTCTAGGACTTGGATTAATTAATTGGTTTAAGTGAATATATTAATTGATTAATTTTACTTCACTTGATGTAATTTTAATTTGTTTAAGAAATTAAAATTTGTTGTTTTAAAGTTGAACCATCACACCGCTTCCGCATCATCTTGAATTTATATAAAAGGAAATTACAATATTATTAATTGAAAGAAATTTATACAATCCGGGGATTCCACTATCGCACTTTCAAATTGGTATCCGAGCTTTTCGGTAAGCATAATTAGTGCCATCAAACAAAGGTGGATTATTGTACAAATTCTCCATATAACCATGAGGATTCATCTAAATAACTTATATAAATAAGCTTTGATACGAATTTAAAAAACACATGGAGTGGTCCAGTTATATGGTTAAAGGTAGAATCCACAAATTACGTCACAAACAATCCTAATTCAAATTAATCCAATTTTATCTCGATTAATTAAGTGAAACTAAACATGAAAGATAATGAATCTATACCAAATAAAACTAACAATAACACGAAATTTAATGAAAAAAAACTTTCGAGAAAACCCCTTTTTCAACACTGTTACAACTAAGGTATTGTAGAGAATACAAATAGATTTAGACTCAACTAAGTATCAAAGTTATGTCTCCTTCATTTTTGATAATAGAAAGCGGTGAAGATTCAGTAATTCCCCACAACAAGCTCAACTTTCCTCGATGTTCACCGATTAGCCCCAGGAAACTCCTTTCCTATCTTTAGCAGTGAAGAATGAACTCCAAAAGGATTTAAACATGTGATGTGTTCTTCAAGTTTTAATAAATTGATCACATAATATCCAAGGGATTTTAATTTCGAAAACCAAAATGTTTGATCACAAAATAGGTGAAAAAAGGCTTGTAAAGAAGTGCAAGTTTGTACATCTTAAATATAGAGGAATCTCCAAGAGATATACTTGAAAATATTGCATTTGAAATCGAGTGAAAAATAATTATTTTCAAGCTTGCTCAAGTGGGTTGGACCTCGTTCGAATGACCTATGCAAAGTCTTTTGAACGACATCAAACGAGAGATCGAATGAAATTCCAGCATGACGATTTTAAAAGTTTATCTGAAGTTTCATTTGAACGTCTGATATCCAATGGGTTGAAGAAACTCTTCCGAAAGACCCTTAAGAACTCATTCTCACGAGATGCCTTAAAAATGATTTTTTTTTATTAAAACCTTTTGAAAAATATTTTATGTTTCAAGCACTTGAAAATACCCCTAAACATAATGTTTAAACAAAATCAACCTCATATACTTTTTTCGTATGTTGAAGTGACTAAATCAATTCTTCAATCTTTAATTGTCGCATTTGGTCACTAACTTATCTTCCATTTGAGCCTTAAGAATGTACATGATATTGTAGGGGGTGTAACGCAATATTCCAAATTATAAACATAATGAGTAATCATAAATTCTTCTCTCTCATAATTCCAAAAGCATTATGACCAGTGGGGTCACGACCAATGAGTATAGGGTCGATGAGGCCAGTCCTAGCGAAATCGACCACAGAGATAAGGTCCACAGGGCTGATGATAGGAACACCATTTTGAAGGTTACTTTAGAAGAAATTGTTACACTTGTAGCGAGTGAGGCCACTTAGTTATTACATACCTTAGGGGCAATCGGTATTTTTGGGGGTAACACCGATGGATTGTTATGATTTTGTTTATGGAGAATGCATATGTGTCTTATGTTGACACCCAAAGGTTCTAGTTCTTTTATTAGTGGGGGAATGTATATAATTTGGCACAAATTTATTTATACTTGGTTACCCCAACGGGTAGGGGTGTTGCTTTATGTTGTGATTGTAGAGACGTAGTAGTTGTGTTTGGTCGTCTTGGGTTTTAGTTTCTTTATTGACTGTTAGACATGTGGTCTTATGATTTTACTCTGTAGCATTGATTATTAGCTATGAATTCTGCTTATTTAGACTACTGCTGGTAGGATTTTATGTTTTATTTTTATTTTTGGGCAGGTGTTGTTTCTTATAGAGATGCTTAGACTCGAGAGAGGGGCTATCACTTATGTGTCTATGTATAGATGCGAGCACATCAACGAAAATTATGGTTTCTAGATATGTTATCATAGTCCAGAATTTTCTATTTATATTTAAAAAGGTACCAAGTTACCACCTATACTAGAGATGAATTTTAGCCTTAGTTGTGGCACTAGCATTAGGTATACTGCGAGGGCACCTTTTTGGGTTTACTCCATTGTAGATGGTAGAGTTCCATGAGATAAGGTACTAGGATTTTAATTTATGTGTTTATTTGAGTAGTATGTTACTTTGAGTAATCTACTTTACGCTGTGTTAAAATATGGGCGACTCACTAAGTTTATGTGTGGACCCTCGGGAGTTGGACAGAGTCATGGTACGGAGTGAGTGTTCATTATCGTGTATCGACGCCCTATTTGAGTTATAAGGAAAGCGTTTCCTTCTTGAAGTTTGGAATGTGATAGAGCTTTCATCATTTGTGTAATCAGGAGAAGGATATCTCAAAGGTAGTTTTTTGACACATTATGGAGCATGCTTGTCCATGTCATGATAATCGGATTGACCAATGCTCCAACTGTGTTCAGGTAATTGATGGATAACGCATTTTGAATATATTTATTTTACTTATTATTGTCATTAGCAGTGACATCTTTTTGAAGTGTAAACATTCGTAGAATGAGTGGTCGCTATGCCCAATATTGTGTCACAGGTAGCTCAAGCCTAAGTGTGGGCTATTCTATTAAAGTGGGATACACGAATTGTGTTGGGAGGAGTCCCTTCCTTCATTTGATGGAAGCATAGAGTTGCGTTTCCAAAGGAGATTTTTAGTGTTAGAGGGTACCAATAAACAAAAGGTAGTTTAGCCAAGGCATGTGTTTTATGGTTTACTTTACATCCCCGAAGACATCGGGTGTACACTAATTGGATGAGTCAGTTGTGGTGGTGAGGGGAAGTAGTTATTGGCTTAGTTGTTGTTCAGGTGTGCCTCTTCCAGTAGTGAAGGTTTCTCACCAGAGACGTGGAGAATCACAGTTGTTAATGGTTTCAACTTAAAAGTGGGACATAAGATCCTTTGATTTTCTCGTTGAGTACCGAGGCCCCAAAGGAAATATGGGCCCATCTGGGCCATTTGAGTTAGATTGACCAAGATGTTTTGAGCTAAGAGTTAACTGGTCACCCATATTAGGATGTGTTATGGACACCTTGGAGGAGGTGGTGTTAATAATATAATGTATGGAGATTGTTGGAGCAGGCAAAAGAGTTTTGGAGGTTAGAGGAATCGTGGTTATGGTTCCCAGGTTGAAGATCAAGTGCTTTTAAAAATATTGTCGATGAAGGGAATTATGGAATCGGGTTCCAAAGGGAGGTTGGTACCCCAATATAGATGTCCTTTACACGAGATTAGATAGGGTGAGGTCGATGTAAATTGACCTTACTCGGTCAACGCAGTGTCTGTTCAATTTTATCCATGGGTACACGATGGATGAACATTTTGATGGACTAACCCCAATATAGATGTCCTTTACACGAGATTAGATAGGGTGAGGTCGATGTAAATTGACCTTACTCGGTCAACGCAGTGTCTGTTCAATTTTATCCATGGGTACACGATGGATGAACATCTTGATGGACTAGTTGACGTTTCACTAGTTAGACTAGTTCGGTCTGAATTATAGTTGAACGGGATTTACGATGAGAGACCTTAATGTGTAATTGGTCGGAGACCAATTACGTTCTGTATATTAGTGTGAGGCTGATATATGAGCGATATATTCTTGGACTTTTTAGTTGGTATATAAAGTATTCAAATTTTGAGGACAAAATTCCTTATTTAAGGGGGATGAATTTAATACCCCATATTTTTGTATGCATAATTTGTTAAATTGTTTATTCAAAATTTGAAATTTTGATGAGTTGTTATCTGGTTGTGACACGTGATATTTCACTTATTATAATTATTTTGTATAGATATGTGATTCATAAATGTGGTCGTATGTGTATTACACGGATTAAAACTCTTTGGATATTTATATAATGCACGATAATTCATATATTGAATATTTTAAATGACTAGTATTATGGGAGACTATAGAATGGTTAGGGATTAGGTGTCAAGGGTTTCCTCGTTTTCATTACTCCCTCGGTATCGGGCTCCACCGATCGTGAAGTAATTTCTTATACTGCCAAGTCGCAATTTAATAGATAACAATTACGTTTTAACTTAATTGACTCGTGATGATTTATAATTTAAGTTAATGAGATAGATGATATATATATATATATATATATATATATATATATATATATATATATATATATATATATAATGTTTTGGATTAACCTTTGGGACGATTAAATTTTTTGCTTTTAACTTAAAATGATGGAATTAAGCCAACTGGGTAAATACATGGCTTGGGTAAAGTTTTAGGACATTTGTAGCGTTATTTTGGTTCATTAGGTTGAGTCTTGTGTTGGGATTAAGCCTAATTTCATGGGAAGCTTGGTTATTAGGTTAGTTATTAAAACTTAAAACACATTTTAGATTTTGGAGAAACCCTAGAGATCTTTGAGAGAATAAGCACCAAGGTTTGGAAGAAGATTTTCTAATACCTCATATTTTATATGAATTATTAAATTGAATGAATATTAATTACGTGTGCTTTTTATGACTGGAGATGTCACTATTTATATTTGTATGTGTTATTTAAACTGGATTTGAAATTTGATTTAAGACACTATGATTAATTAATTATGATTGGACTCGTACTGGGTAGTTATTAAGTAACTGAGTTGTTAATTATATGTTTTGGGTATAATTGCTAATTTAATTTTGGAGCGCATAGAGTGTTTTTTTTAGCTTTATAGTGGGATTTAGTCATGTTGATTTAATATATGGCTTGGATAGAGTTTTGAGCTATTTGGAGTGTTATTTGGACACTTTGAGTTTGGACTTATTTTGGGCCCAATGTCAATTTAGTGGAAATCATGTTATAAAGTTGGGAGCCTAAACCTAAAACACTATTTTTGTTATTTGGAAGACATCCAAAGGCTAGAGAGAGAAGGCACTAAGATAAAAAGAGGGCTTATGGATTGATTTATCAATTAATGCACATCACAAGTTTATTTAGAGTGATTGTATGCTCCTTATTGGTTTAAGTTATGCTTATTCATATGAATCTAAACCTATCATGTTATAAATATGAGTTTTATGATTAAAATCGAATGATTTAGTAATTAATCTAAATTGCTAGTAATTAGAATGATTAATCCCTTAATTTGATGAAATTCAATATGAATTTGACGTGGATTGATTTGATAATTATTAGTAGGTAATTTGTATATGAAAGCATATGAAACCCCTTTGATTTGATGTAAAAGTTTGTAGAAAACATGAACTGATTAATAAAATTGAAAATCTAGGGTTCTTGAGTATATAATTGGGTTTTATGTAAACCTTGATTTAAAACTAGGGTTTTGATGTTAAAAAGAGGTCCTAATTGGTTATATGATGTTATTTGATTATTTGGATGACAGTTGGGGGCTTAAATGAAGCTTTGGAATTCATTAATGGAGGTTTTGGGTGGAGAAAACATGGTTTTGGAGAAGATGACTTGTATAGGTTTGATCGATCGATCGACCAGAGATGGATCAATCAATGAAATTGGAAATTGGATGAGGCTGTACAGAATCGATATACGAAGGTGTGGGCTCTAGTTTCATATTTTTCTAAATTTGTTATGAATTTTCTACTAAATAATGCGCGAGACTGAAATTTTGGATAGGTGTTTTAAGGTTGAATTTCGTTTGGGAAATTTTGATTTGGGGGCATAAGCGTAAGATTTGTTAGTCTATAGGTTTTATGTACTCATATGACAGAGATATATTCTTATGATTTGAATTGTTGGATTGATATTTTGGGTATTTGGATATTAGGGAAATCATTGATTTAAAAGGGGTTAATTTGAGGATTTGGCATTCGATGGTTAGCCCGAGTGTAGAATGGGTTAATTGATTAGAAAATTGTAAGTTAAAGGAATGGGCTTATTGGACGAGATTGATTTGAATCATTGTGATGTACGAGTAGGGTGAATATCCTTTGGGTGAGATTAGGTTTGTATAAGGACAAATTTCTCATGTCCGTTATCTTTCATTTGTATATGTCGTATGCCGTTACATTTGGCATGTCTCTACACGATCTCACATGACGGCCTCAATCTGAATTTCGAGAATCAAGCATTCTTTATCTCCAACATGTGTCTCTCATCTTCCTCAACGACTTCACGTTCCATAATTTTAGCCTCGTAATGCAAGTGGTACGCAAGAGAAGTCAAAACAGTGAAATAAGGTACGATAAGGAATTTCAAGGGAAATTTGGTAATTTTACAGCCACCGTCCGTAGGATCGGTCAGTTGGAAAGTTGAATAGCTTGACGCAACGAAGATACTGGAAGAAACGGTACCTCAATTCGAGCTACGGTGAACAAGTTATGGCCCGTTGAAATGGAGATAATTCCAAGAAAAACCCTTGGAATTTTGCTAAGTGTTTAAAGCCCCTTAACTAGCGATTTTTCACTAACCGAGGGACAAACCGATTCGGGTGGTGAATTGGTTCGCAGGGTACCCGAAACGGTTCGGGTTACCTGACGCTGGATAGAGTTTCAGAATTTTAAACTCTTTTTGGTTTCCCTATAAAAGCCAACTTCGAGGGAGTTATTTTGCAAGACTTGCAAAGACATTTTTGAGAGTTCTATCTACTCAAGTCTTCACCCTTTTGAGTTCCCAAACTCATGTTTTGATTCATACAACTTTGCCAAACCTTTGTGAATCCGTTTGCAACCCAAGAACACAACCTTATGTTTGTTCATACTCTTGTGGAGAAGACCGTCCTTCTTCTTCATTGTTGCCCTCCTGGAAAAGGAAGTTCCACCCGCCGACTACAGAACCGACACCCGCGGGTATTTCTGTGTCACTATATTTTTACTACAATCCGTGTAACCGTTCCTTACAATATTATAGTGAAAATAAAAGGTTTTGCCCCTTTAGGGGATTTTTCCTCACATGTGTGTGTTTGAATGTTCTTGCATGTTTCATCATCTTATTCAATCACACCTAGATGCATGTTTAGGACTTAATTGATAAAAATTGTGTTTAATTAAATAATATCTCTATTTGAATGCACGCGCGCTCCTTTCAAATTGGTATCAGATCCAGTTATAGAACTTTACCCTGTAATTTTCCGCAAAATTTTTCTAAGATATCAATTTTCTGAAAAATTGATTTTTGAAAACGAGTGTGTTCATAATGGAGATATTATATAATAAAATGCCAATTTTTTATGGGACAAACTATGCATACTAGAAAGCCCGCATGAGATCTGCATTAAAAGCCATTGATGAACGTGTCTGGATTTTGGTTGAAAGAGGGTGGACACCTCCCTCCGTCACTCTGGAAAACGTGACCAATTTAAAACCTGTTACTACATGGACTGAAGAAGAATTTAAATGGTCATCTTTTAATTCTAAGGGTTTAAGTGCTATTTCTGGATTTGTCACACCTGATGAGTTCAAACGCATAATGACGTGCACCACGTCAAAAGAGGTATGGGATGTTTTGCAACTCACCCATGAAGGAACTAATGCTGTGAAAGAGTCTAAACTGCAAAATTTAACAACTCAATTTGAAACCATCACCATGTATGAAACTGAATGTTTTGATGATTTTTATGCTAGGCTATCTGATATTGTTAATACTAGCTTTAATCTTGGTGAACACATTCCTAATGCTAGAGTTGTTAAAAAGATTCTTCGTTCTCTTCCTAAGCGTTTTATCCCTAAAGTCACTGTGCTAAATTCTATGGGTAATTTAAATACGCTAAAATTGGAGGAACTTGTAGGAGACTTGCAAACATATGAAATTGATATGTTTCCTAAAACTGCTAAGCCTAAAGATAAGGGAATTGCACTTAATTCCCAAGAGATAAAGAGTGAGGGGCCGGCAAGAAAGAGGGGAGAGTCATCTAGAAAAAGAGAGACAGATACGTCAGATTTTGAGTGTGATTTTGACTTAGATGATTTTACCGTTTTTGCTAAAAATTTCAAAAGAATTCCCAAATTCAAGAAAAATGGTAATTTTAAAGATAAAAAGAAGTTTGAGAAAAATAAGTTTGAAAAGAAAAATGAAAAGGTTTTTAAAGATCCCCCTAAGAAAGAAAAGTGAGAGATGCTTTGAGTGCGACGGTAGGGGTCATAGAGCTTTTGAGTCTGCTACTAGGCTGAACATAGAAAAGGGCAATGTTGTCCTTAATGCTACCCTTAGTGATGACAGTGAGGTCGAGTCGATGGATTCCGGAGACGAGTCACCACATGATTGTAACTTCACCGCATTCATGGCTAGTCATGTGAGAACTTCTAGTATTCCTCACGAAGATGAGGATGATGCATCACAGGGACACCTCGACAGTGAGATCGATGTGAGTGAGAGGGAGGATGACACGAGTGAGAGCGAGAGTGATCTTCAACGTGCCTACGCCGAGCTATATTCTGAGTCTTTTAAAACTAAAAAGCGTAACAAAGAGTTAGTTCTTAGGATCACCGCTTTAGAGGAAGACTTAAGAAAAGCGAGAGAGAGAGAGAGTCCTCCACCTGCACTATCTTAAGAGAGAGAGAGTCTGCATGTGTTGAGAAAGAGATTTTGTTTAGAGAGAAAGAGATTTTGTTTAGAGAGAGATAGTTGTTTTGAGAAAGAGAGAGGGGACTTGACTAAACAAGTGGCTAGTCTTACGAGTGAGCTCCATTCCTCAGTGGAGACTCGGAAGAAACTTGAAGCTCTTATAGCCCAGCTTTCTCATGATCTTGAGAGAGCACGGGAAGTCAAGGTACAAATCGAGGACAGATCTGGGAAGATGGGAAAGATGTTCCTCGACCCCGCTTTAGGTTTTGGTGATAGGTAGGTAATAGGTTATGATGGTGCCTCCACGTCCCAAATTGCACCTGGACCAGTTCCTGAGTTTACTACAACTCCTTATGGCCATCGTCAAAAACCACGAAGGAGAGTTCGACCAAGAAAAGCAAACCAAGGTCCGCCTAAGACTGTGCTCTTTTGTACATATTGCAAAAGAAAAGGCCACCTGAGGGAGTTTTGCTATAGTATGGATCGGACACGACGTACTACTGCTCCACCACGTGATACTGATGATTTTACCAGTCTGAGAGAGCGAGTTAAGTTTTTAGCTGCCACATCACAGAGTTTGATGGATGAATTCTGACGGATGTCTTTGCCGTCAGTGAATGCTTCTCACATTCCGGCTAAAACCAACAACAACAAAGGTAAACAAAAGGTCACCACTTCTTGGGTACCTAAGAAAGATAAAAAGGCCTTTGTTGTTCATGTCGCTCTCAAAGCGCATAATAACTTACAGTGGTATTTTGATAGTGGGTGCTCCAAACATATGACAGGTGATGCCTCATTTTTTACGTCTCTTGAGGATTATCAGGATGGCGAAGTCACCTTTGGAGATGGGAGAAAGTCTAGCATTGTAGGACGTGGTACTATAGATCTACCAGGATTTCCTAAGCTAGAGAATGTTTTGTACGTCAAAGGTTTGAAAGCAAACCTTCTCAGCATTAGCCAGTTGTGCGACACTGACTTTGACGTAAAGTTTGACTGGGAAACATGTAATGTCTATAATCAAGCCGATAAACTTTTAGTACGAGGGGTGAGGACAAATGATAATTGTTATGGGACTGAGCCCACATCCTCACTTATTTGCAACAGTGCCACAATCACTCCTATGGATCTGTGGCACCAACGTCTAGGTCACGTGAACGTTAGAGATCTAACTCGTTGTAACACCCCGTATTTCTGGTACATTTAATATTTAATTAATTCGGAAATTCAAATTACTAGTGTGTTGTGATTTAATGAATTAATTATGGTAAAAATATGATTTAAATATTAATCGGAGAGTGAATGGTTAATATTTAGGCAAATTAAATTAATGAGTGAATAGTAATAATGTAATGATGTCGTCTAGAGTATTAATGACGAGGTATGTACTTATCACATCCGAAAGTCGGTATAAGACTATATGGGGTGGGGGATAAGTATTTTTATAAATTAACTCGGATGCAGATTCTGAGGGTACAGTTGAGTCCGGATGGGCCGAGATAGTCGGAAAAGTGTACCCGGGGGTAGTAAACGGGTCACGGGACGTTTTTAGACATAGTCGGGCCCACTCGGGGACATTTTGGTCACTTGGGCTTGGCCCATTAGTCAAAAAACGTGAATTGGATTATTAAGTTAATAAAAGGAAGATTTAGGATGGCTGTGCTTAATTAAGAAGAGGCACTAAAGGGTTAGGAAACCCTAGCAGCAGCCAAGCCATATTGGGGATCAAAAGAGAGCCAACAAAGGTCATCTTCAACCTTGGGATTTAGCTCCAATTCAGACTCTACGAACCTTAAGGCAAGTGGATAACTTGCAATAGCATTAAATCTGTATTCGATTCATATTCATGCGTAGTGATTAAGTAGAAATTCGTTTTTGGTTGTTAATGGAATGAACATAGGATTTTGAAAACAACCATTCTGATTTACGAAATTTGGGGGATAATTCTTGTAAAATCTGATAATGGTGAGTTATTGCATATCTGGTAGAATGATGTCTGCATATTTGAAAACGAATTTGATGATGAAATTTGGGGTATAAATGGACCTAGGGTTTATGATGAAACTTTCCCCAAATTTAGAAATTGGAGTAAAGGGACGAATTATTTATGTTGATGAATATTCTGGAGATCCCTAATGAGTTTCCTAATATGTGCAAATGCTAAAAGGGATTTAGTTTTAGTGTAGAAGGAAATTAGGGCTTGCAGATTTTCGCCCATGGCTGTCTGTCTTCGCGAAGAAGACGAGTACCTGTTCGATCGATCGATCGACGCCACGAAGTCGATCGATCGACGGTCGGCAGAAACTGACAGTTCGCCCTGTTTTAATTATATAGGGAGAGATTTATATAAAAATTGTTATGTGATTAATTATGGAGAAAAATTTATACATGTTTTAAATCTGATTAATTGTGGGGAAATAAATTAGAAAATGGGAGTAGAAATTGGGTGTCACGTCAAAATTGGTTGAGCGACATCGGAGTATATTATTTCATTTAGTAATGGACTAAGTAATTTAGAGTCGGGATTTAGACTCGGGTGAGGTTAATTCGGGCTATGAGATGGAGTCCAATTAAAGGGTGAGGGCAACATCAAAAGTAACTGAAATTATTAATGCAAATTAATTAATGATTCGAGTTGGGTAATAACCTCATAATAAAAATGGAATAGGCTTGTGTCACGGGTTTAGTACACGGTGTAGCTGGAACATTTTTATGTATGTATATATATATATACGGTGTGTGATAGTATATGTATATAGTGTATGCCTTAATATCAGTGGTTAGATATTATTATACTTTAGTGCTATAGGGGGAGGTTACGCGCAGTGGATGAATCCCCTAGCTTGAGGAGTAGGGCGAGTAGATTCCCAGGTCATAGCGTCCGTTACAGGGGGTGAGGGGCATCTCACTTTCCGGGAAGGAATATGACCGCCTCCAATCGTATACTAAACCAAGCTAGTGAGCGAATCTAACTTGGATAACTAGGATATGCGAATATACCTAGTGTACTAGCACTTTAGAGAAATTTTATCCGGGGAGTATTTTTACTCGGGTGGATGTTAGTGTTTTATGTATTCCAGTATGTGTATGAATGCTGCAATAAATTTTAAGTATATAATTAGGTAATTATTATATACGGGCTAAATAAATACAAGCATGAGTTGTTGTATACGTATAACGAGTGGAGTAGTTATATGAATTAAAAAGGGAAATGATTTAATTAAGTTGATAGTGCTTATGACTTAAAAAAAATCATCATCACAGTTACTCAAATTAGAGTAGAAGGGATTCAAGGAGACTTTAATAATTATCTAGTCATGAGTTAGATAACTAGGTGATAATTAAAGCGTTAGTGGTGCACATTAGAGGAGGGGCAAGGAAGTTCTCAAGAGAGTGCGTCACTAACTAAAATATGTAGAGCATGCATTTTTATTATTACTGCAAGTTAATCATTTGCTAAATGTTTTCAAATGTTTTGGGTACTAACCCTTGCTATAAAAACTTTTTAAAAACCTTTTAGGTGTCCAGCCACAGGGACGCCAGACTTGACTCGGTTCCAGGAAATCCGTTGCTGCAGCATATGTGGATGTTGCGGGACCTTTGATAGACGCCTCTTTCTTTCATTCATAATGTAGAGACTCATTATTATTTATTCAAGCATGTCGCTCACTTTCCATTTATTTATTTCTTAGACTTGTTGGGATTTTATTCTTGTCTTTATGGGATTTTTATTTGGACCGATGGTTTATTCGGTTAATAAAATTTTACTTGTGGAATGATTAGTTAAATTATCTGTGATTGTTTTATTGTTGTATTTTTCCGCATGGGTTTTTGTTTAATTAATGAAAGATAAAAATTGACACCAGTCTATTTTTCTCACTTAGGTGGTTAGTAATTTAAATAAAACGACAGTGATGCTAAGAATGGACCAAATGAGAAACCTATTCTAACTTGATTTAGGACTGATCACCCGGGATTAATTAGGCGGGGTGTCACACTCGTCTAGCTAAAAAGGACCTAGTACATGGATTACCTTCACTTGGAAAGCCAACTTCGACGATTTGTGGACCCTGTCAGTTGGGAAAATAAATTCGTAGCCCCCATAAGAAGTTGCATTCCATTACCACCTCTCATTTACTTGAGCTTATTCACATGGATCTTATGGGTCCTACTCGTACTGAGAGTCTGGGTGGTAAGAGGTATATCCTCGTGATGGTGGATGATTTCTCCAGATACTCGATTATAGGTTTTCTGAGGGAGAAATCCGATGGTGTAGAGTTTTTAACGACCAAGTGTCGTGTCCTACAAAATCAACACGGAGTCACTATTAATAGGATCCATAGTGACAACGACACAAAATTTAAGGAAGTAAAGGTAGATCTTTATTGTGATAGCCTTGGGATCAAACATGAGTTTTCTGCTGTGAAGACTCCTCAGTAAAATGGGATTGTTGAGAGAAAGAATAGGACGATCCAAGAAATGGCTAGATCTATGCTTCTAGGTCGTAGCGTGTCTAGGAGATTTTAGGCAGAGGCAGTGTCTACTGCATGTCACACGGTGAATAGGGTTTACTTGCGTCCACACACACTTAAGACGCCTTATGAATTGTGGACCGACAAGAAACCTAACCTTGCATATTTTCGTATTTTTGGGAGTAAATGCTACATCCTACGGGATAGAGAGAAATTAGGAAAGTTTAACTCCTGAAGTGACGAGGGAATATTGCTAGGCTATTCATCGAATAGTAGAGCGTACTGGGTTTTTAACCTGAAAAGATTTAAGTTTATGGAGTCAATAAACGTCACCATTCAAGATGAAAAACCTTCTGTGTTTATTTATTCTAGCCTTCAGTGTGAAGATGAGGATGTTTCTGACAGTAATCTACTTGTACCTCACCCACACTCTGTGGACCCTACTACTGTGTTAGGGGACACACCTTCTTGGGTTCGTAAGAGTTATGACCCTTCTTCCATTGTTGGTGATCCCACTCTAGGGGTCAAGACTTGTGCTCAGCTCGAGAATATTGTTAACCATTTTTGCTACACGTCCAAAGTCGAGTCCAAGAATCACAAAGAAGCACTCAACGATGAACACTGGATATCTGCCATGTAGGATGAGTTGCATCAGTTTAAAAAGAATAATGTCTGAGAACTTGTCCCCCGACCTAATGAGACTAATGTGATAGGTACCAAATGGATTTTCAAGAATAAAATGGATGAAAATGGTACCATAATCAGAAACAAGGCTAGGTTGGTCGCTCAAGGCTACACACAGATAAAAGGTGTAGACTTTGGGGAGACATTTGCTCCTGTTGCGAGGCTTGAGTCCGTTCGCTTACTACTCGCCATCGCATGTCATTTGCGCTTTAAGTTATATTAGTTGGATGTCAAGAGTGCCTTCCTGAATGGCATTCTACAGGAGGAGGTTTATGTGGAACAACCAAAAGGGTTTGAAGACCCTAAGCACCCAGAGCACGTCTATTATCTGAGGAAAGCTTTGTATGGTTTGAAGCAAGCACCTCGTGCTTGGTACGAAAGGATTACTTCCTATCTCTTAGCCCGTGGTTTCAAGAGAGGAGGAGTTGATATGACGTTGTTCGTCAGGAGAGATGACGGTGCTATTTTGGTTTCCCAGGTCTATGTGGACGACATAGTCTTCGGATCCACATGCTCCCAACATGCTCACCACTTTGAGGAGAAGATGAAAAGTGAGTTTGAGATGAGCATGGTAGGTAAGCTTACTTTCTTCCTTGGTCTCCAGGTTCGTCAGCTAGAGGATGGGATATTCTTCTCCCAATCTAAGTATGCTAGAGACCTAGTGAAGAAATTTGGGTTAGACTCCGCTAAGCATGCACGTACACCTATGAGTACCACTACCAAGCTTAGTAAGGACACTTCAGGCAAGGACGTAGAGCAAACCTTGTATCAGAGTATGATAGGTAGTCTTCTCTACTTAACTGCCAGTCGTCCCGACATAGCCTTTAGTGTTGAAGTCTGTGCGCGATATTAGGCATCCCAGAAAAGAGTTACATTTACTTGCCCTAAAACTTATTATTAAATACGTGAGTGGGACTCTCTCATACGGTATTTGGTATTCCTTTGATATTAATGATCGTTTGTTCACCTATTCGGATGCCGATTGGGCCAGGAATGTAGATGGTTGTAGGAGCACTTTCGGTGGGTGTTTCTATTTTGGTTATGCTCTTGTCTCTTGGTTGAGCAAGAATAAAAACTCCATCTCTTTATCCACAGCGGAGGCTGAGTACATCGCCGCCGGGAGTTGTTGCATGCAACTCTTGTGGATGAAGCAGATGCTGGAGGATTATGGGATTTCACAGGACACCATGACCATCTCATGTGATAACACGAGTGCGATACACATATCTCGCAATCTAGTCCAGCATTCGCGCACAAAGCACATCAGGATACGCGAGCACTTTATACGTCAGTTATTTGAGGAGAAAGTCGTATCCCTGAGTTTTGTACCCACCGACCGTCAGTTAGCCGATATTTTCACGAAACCTTTAGATGCCCTTATATTTGAGAGTCTTAGGAAGTCTTTGGGGATTTGCACAGTTGACTGAGGGGTTGGTCCGTGTTTAGGATAGGATGATTTTTCATGTTCATATCATATGCTTCCTATTGCTAGTTTGTTTTATATGTACTATTGCTTTGTTGTACAGATTTTTATTTTTTTGAAAAATCCAAAAAGATTTTCATTTTTATAAAAAATTTAGAAAAGCATAAAAAGATTTTTGTATTTTATTTGCACCTTTTATGGATGAGCATTTAAGATAGCCGAGTCACAATTTCATTCCATTTATCCATGTGACTGTTTGATAGAGATTTGAGATGCTACAGCATTTCATCCATGTGTTTTACATTGATTGGAGTCTTTGAGATGTGATTAGTGATATCTTTCTATATGTTTGACTCCTATCTCCTTTATTGCACACATGCACGGCTTTATTTTATTATTGTACTTGTCTATCACATATCGGCTTGAGTGTTTCCATCTCAATTCTGTCTATACAACTAACCATATGCGATAAAACTTGACAAGGTTGGAATGCATGTAAAAACCGTTTTGGTGAGACTGTGTGTTTATTTGAAAAATGGGGAAGGGCTGCAAAAGGTTCATTTAGCCTTTGCGATTCTAAGCCACCATTAAAAAGGACCTAAAAAATTGAGGAATTTTATTATCCGGGGTCCACAGAGGTTAAAAAAGCCCCAAAAAATAAATTTAAAGGCAATAAAAAGAAATATATGCCATATATGGGCCATTAGGTTTCACCATCAATTCTCCAAATTTTGAGAATTTTAATCGCCTCTATTCAATATATAAATCTGAGGGAGTTTGGTTGGAGAATATAAACGGGTTTGCACTTCCTTGAAAGTCCTGAAAAAACATGAAATAGTTTTGGACGTTATTGGTGTGGAAATCACTTTGAGCTTTGATTTGTTGATTTGATTGAGTCAATGTCTCATATTACCACCTTTTTACACCAAAGGAAGATTTTGAGTTCATTCGTTAGGAGTATCCGATATTCATCGTGCACATATGTCATGTTTGTATGCATTGATTTTCCTATCAAATTTGATCACACCCCTTCATTTTTGCCATCATCGACTTGGTTGTTTTTGTGTTCTTTCATGGTGTGTTTCTTTGTTTATATATTTCATGTGAAATTTTTTGAAAAATTCAAAAAAATAGAAAGTTGATTACCTTTTGACATTCTCCATGTGCCTCTATTTCTGCTTCTCATATCTGTCTATTTGGGGACATCATAAAAAGGGGAAGAAAGAATTATCATATTATGGGGGAGTTTTTGAGATTTGAGATTTGTCCTATGCTTTTATTGTAAATTGGTATCTATGTTTATCTCATTTCAAGCTCGATATGTCACTTGGTATTTGCTTTATCTCATGTGTGTAGGTACTACATTGATGTTCACTGAATTGCACACCCTGATGAGAAAAGCTTTGAAAGTTTTGAAGATTTGAAGATGATCAAACGATGAAGACTTATTCATTTGTATCTTTCCAGTTTTGGGTTCATGGAAGGGTATATTTGTATAGGAAATTGTGTTATTTGATAATTCGGATTTTTTATGTATGTACGGGTATGGACATAGGGGGAGATTTGTAAGGACATATTTCTCGTATCCGTTATCTTTCATTTGTATATGTCGTACGTCATTACATTTGGCACGTCTCTACACGATCTCATACGATGGCCTCAATCTGAATTCCAGGAATCAAGCATTCGTTATCTCCAACATGTGTCTCTCATCTGCCTCAATGAATTCACGTTCCATGATTTTAGGCTCGTAATGCAAGTGGTACGTAAGAGAAGTCAAAACAGTGAAATAAGGTACGATAGGGAAGTTCAAGGGAAATTTGGTAATTTTATAGCCACTGTCCGGAGGACCGGTCAATTGGAAATTTGAAGAGCTTGCCGCAACGAAGATACTGGAAGAAACGACACCTCTATCCGAGCTACGATGAACGAGTTATGGCCCGTTGAAAATGGAGATAAATCCACGAAAAAAACTTGGAATTTTGCTAAGTGTTTAAAGCCCTTGACCAGCGATTTTTCACAAACCGAGGGCCGAATCGATTCGGGGGGCGAACCGGTTCGAAGGTTACCCGAAACGGTTCGCGGTACCTGACGCTGGATAGAGTTTCAGAATTTTAATACTCTTTTTTGTTTCCCTATAAAAGCCAACTTCGGGGGAGTTATTTTGCAAGACTTGCAAAGACGTTTTTGAGAGTTCTATCTCCTCACGTCTTCTCCTTTTTGAGTTCCCAAACTCATGTTTTGATTCACACAACTTTGCCAAACCTTTGTGAATCCGTTTGCAACCCAAGAACACAACCTTGTGTTTGTTCATACTCTTGTGGAGAAGACCGTCCTTTTTATTCATTGATGTCCTCCTGGAAAAGGAAGTTCCAGCCGTCGACTACAGAACCGACACCGCGGGTATTTCTGTGTCACTGTATTTTTACTATAATTCGTGTAACCGTTCCTTACAATATTATAGTGAAAATAAAAGGTTTTGCCCCTTTGGGGGATTTTTCCTCACATGTGTGTGTTTGAATGTTCTTGCATGTTTCATCATCTTATTCAATCACACCTAGATGCATGTTTAGGACTTAATTGATAAAAATTGTGTTTAATTAAATAATATCTCTATTTGAACGCACGCGCACTCCTTTCAAATTGGGTTATAACTTCCTAAAGTGAGGTAGTCATTATGTCTTGTGATTTCATTTAAATTAAGTGTGGGATTATACCTAAATGTGATGCCTTGGGAGAATATACTATGCTAACTGAGATTTAATACATTTGATGTGCGTGTTATAGTGTATGGTAGTCTGGGACTATGACTAGATTTTGGAACCCGAAGTGTTAGGGTTATTGTATCTTAGAATGAGTATTAGGTTATAGATGTGTTATACCGTTTTTATGATAGCGATGCTTGTATAAGCTAGTAGTGCTAGGGTCGCTATGTGTACTTTATTTATCTTAATCATTTTATGAGGATTATGTATATGTCTGCTTTAACCTGTTAGAGAGGGTGGAAACTGCTTGTGTATTTTATGTCCAATGCATAACATGTGTGAGTGATCTTGGCATATCGTACTAGGAGGGATTCCATAATGAGGCACGTGCGATGTAGACCACGCTGGTACCTCGATGAGTAGGCGAGCTCTTCCTACGTCATATTTTACCCTAAAATTATATACAAGCTCTTCCTTGGTCATATTTAATCCCAAGATTATACGTCTAGGCATTTGTGTACTGAGAAGGTATGGTAGATTATAAGAGTGATGGGTAGGTGTATGATTTATCCTTTGACTGTGCCCAGGTCTTAGATTTAGGACGACCTAAGACTATATCTAGTACGCACGAGTGATTCTCGAAGGTGATAGGGATAGGCCTTCGTTATGTGTGGGCGTGCGAGTAGCTCATTTATTTGTAAATGTCAGAGGTTGTGCCTTTATATGGTTGTTAGGAAAGGGTAGATCCTTTCCCCTACCATATGTGATTATTGGGTTGCATTACTAGAGATAGCTATACCGGTTTATATGTTATATTATATATATGACCTATAATAGGGATGTCTACCAACATATTTATGTTTCGAATTTGTGTTTTACATACACTAGAGATGTGTATGTTGTATTATTGGCATAAGATAGTCAAATGTGTATAGACTTGAGATATAAGCCTATTATTGGTATATTGGTTATTCAATGAGTGTACCGTAGGTTCGAGACTATCGCATAACTTATGTTTTATAATGAAAGAGATAAACTTAACGATGAGAAACTACAAATTAAAGAATGAAGATGAAAATCTTTAATCATATGGGCTACATACGGGTTCAGGATTTAGAACCGTATGTTATATTAGTTTGTTTGGGTTGGGATAAAACTTAAAAGACTTGATGTTACCGTTGTGGATTTTAACATTTTCAAGACTTAAGCCATGAGAGCCACCGTCTTGACCAATGATGTTTATTGTCATCTCGTCATGTTATACATTCTTTGGATATAGGTGTCTTTGGCCTTGATGCCAATTCCATTTTTATTCTTATCATTCAAATTTTAGTTTGGGAGGATTTATGTGATTCTTTACTCTCGTTATGTTTTGAGAGCGTTTACATGTACGATTGGTATCAGAGTTGATTTTATATTATTTCAGTTTTATTTTATCTCATTTTTTTATTTGTTCAGTTTCAGTTAGTTCATTATATTGAGAATATTACCAAATATTTTTTATTCTTGTAATTTTTTTATTAAACTTGATCAATCTATTTATAGATTTGTGGGGTGTCACAAATTTGGAGATTTTTGGGACTTTGATTCGTTAATATTTCTAGAAGCAAGTTTATATCGACTAAGAATTTAATTGGGATTGTTTTATACTAGTAGAAGTCATTGGTTTCTAGTCTAAATCATCCATGAGGGAATTATCCGGATAATTCGAGTTAATTGGAATGAGTGACACCTTACCCGGCAGTACAGATAAGGATCGCGACTTGAAGAGGAAAATAAAAGGGAGTCCGATCAATGAGAATCTCATGGGCAAGATTAGTTTGACCCAACTATAAGTACATTTAAAGCTCCTAAAGCCCTATACGGATCCTTCACCTTCTATTCCCTATAAATATAACCCCCACTCCCCTGGGAAAAGGGGAATGTAATTATTGTTATTGCGAACTGATTAATAAGAAAGAGAAAAACACCCTGTGGATGTAGGCACGTTGCCGAACCACGCATATTCTTGTGTTGTGAACATGTGTGATTTATTTTTCTTATTTGGTTCTGGTTGTTTTGATTTACTCTTTGTAGGAGTTTAACACCTACAATTGGAGCCATATGTGGCAAATGGGTTTCTTTTCCTAAGACAATTAGAACCAACAAATAACCGTGTCTTAATCACACAATGCACTTCCGTATTTCGATGACAATCATCAGAACAAGCCTCCAGTACCAAGGGTAAGGTTAGATCTCATAGTTGGTTGACTCATACGAATAATAACTCCGTTAGCAAGAGGAGGTCACACTCCTCCAAGAAGAGTAGAATGTTCGTCTACAATGTCATTTAGAAATGATGGATCAAGAGCTCCATGGAGACAAGCACAAGTTCCATGGCCTAACGCCTAGCCCTTAATCAGGTTAAACTCGCAGCTGAGTTAGGAGTTCACACATTGATCAAGAGCACTCTGCGCACAGGAGTCCTTCGATAATACTAGATAATGAGGGAGGATATCGCAGGCATTACATTTGCGACCTCATTCAGAAGGAGATGGACTAACACTCCGCTCATCGTGGGGATAGATCCATTAAGGAAATGGTAAGGAGGGCCCTCATCAGTAAAATGAATTCCCACTTTTCAAGGGAAATTAAAGAACCAGAACCTCCAAAAAATTTACAGCTCCCAAGTTCAAAATCTATAATAGAAAGATCGACCCTATTGACCATATTAGTTAGTATAGGTAGGCTATGACCTTATGGAATAATAATGATGCTCTTATGTGCCGCATATTCTCCTCTAGTCTGAGGGATATTGCAGAAAAATGGTTTGAAAAGATGCCACCTAAGTCGATCTACAATTTTAAGCAGCTCGCGGAGGCATTTATTGCTCAGTTCAATACAAGCAGTGCCCATCCCAAAATAATGGATTTGCTCCTCACTATGATGAAAAATCCCCAGGAAACCTTGTAAAAATATGTTAGGCGATACAGGGAAATATACAATGAAGCCTTAGATTGCTCCGAATAAGTAGTTGTAGCCTCGTTCAAGATTGAATTACCTAGCAGCTCTATGTTGCACCAATCTCTTATTAAGAAAGAGGCAAAAACCATTGACGATCTCACGTCACACATAGAGAAGTACGCGAAGGTGGAAGATGTGGTCACTGACACCCAGAATGACAATAGTCTCCTAATAACGATCAATAATGGCGATGAAGAGAATGCCCCCAAAAGGGGGTAAGAAAAAAAACGAAGGATCTAAGAATAGTGATAAGAAAAATCCTTCCAAGGCTTTTTAAGTGATCAACATTATCTTCAAAGAACCAATTTATAAGATATTGACTAAAATAAAGGATAAAAAATCCTCAAGTGTCCAAAGAAGACGACAGGTGATTCGTCTAAGAGAAATATTACACTTATGTTCGTGTATTACAAAGAGCGTGGGCATAATATGAAGAATTATAAGGCCTTTAATTCTCATGTAGAAGAACTAGACTAAGTTGGCTACTTAAACGATTATATAGAGAAAAAATCACTAAAACCCCTGTAAATGCTAACTAGAAGACTAACAATATCCTAGACGATGATAAAATAGGGAACGGGTTTGTAGTTATCCATGGTGCCTCAAGTCTGAAGAAGATCCAAGGCAATGCCGTTCGAATGAAATTGAAAAAAGTGACCATAGTGACAGAATCTTTCCAGCTTGACCATTCCAAGACTCCAGCAGACAAGCTTCGATGCTCGAAGGATATCAATTACAATAAGCACATAAATGACTTGATCAGAGTCAGTACATCGCATCACGATGCACTAGTAATCATACTCAGGATTGCAAATCGATATATGAAAAGTTTTAAGTTTACCAAGTAAGTTCCTCGATGGTTATGTACCTAAAACTATTTAACCAGCTAACCCTAAGGGAAAATAGAGAAATAACCATTCCTTTAGTCAGATTCGTAGGAAATATGATCCTGGCACTTGGGAAGGTGGTCCTACTAGTCCTAATCGGGAATATCTAAAGTCGATAGAGTTCCTAGTTGTGGACATTGATTCTCCTTACGATGCTATCATTGGATGAGGATGAATTCATGCTATGCAAGTTGTCCCCTCCACTTATCACTAAAAGCTCAAATACATCACCGATCGAGGGATAATGGAGATTAGGGGAAATCGGGCTTTTACTCGATAATGCTTTATGGCTGCCATTAGGCCCAAGCAGGAAAAAGAGAAAGAGAAAATGGTCGCCACTGAATGACCAAGGATGAGGCAGCACCATACGAATAGAAACTAAAATATGGTAGACCATGGGTAAAATAAACAAGGGTTCCCCCACAGATATGGTCATGAGACAGTTACAGGAGATAACATTTGATGATTCGCACTCGAAAAGGAAATTTCGAATCGGTAGCTCACTCAATGATCAGGAAAAAGAAGAACTGGGTTTTCTACTAAATGGGAACCAAGATATTTTTGCTTGGAAGCTTTAAAACATGATCAGGATTGATCCCAAAGTTAGATTCCATCGACTTCAAATGGACCCATCATACCCATCAGTTACACAAAAGGCTCGCCAAACAAACCTAGAGAAGGTAAAAGTTATGGAAGAAGAAGTGGGACAACTTTTGGAGTGGTCCATTAAAAAGTTAAATTCCCCAAATATATCTCCAATCCCATTATTACGAAGAAAATCAGAGGAAAATGGAGAGTCTCCATAGACTTCAAATGATAATGGGGAGTCTCCATAGACTTCACTGATCTCAACAAATCTTGTCCCAAAGACAACTTTACTTTGACAAAGATCAATCAATTGGTCGATGCCACAACCAGTCACGAACAAATGAGTTTCTTGGATACATACTCAGGGTACCATAAAATTAATCTGGTCAGCCTTAATTAGGATGAGTCCTCGTTAATTACCACTCTTGGTCTGTATTGCTATAAAATCATGATATTTGGTTTCAAGAATGCATGAGCTACATACCAATGGCTGGTCACTAAGATATTCAAGGATTAACTAGATGACACCATGGGAGTCTATATAAATGACATGCTTGCCAAAAGAAAGCATAAGGCTGGCTATTTGCATGACTTAGCAAATACATCTGAGGTTCTCAGATATTACAGAATGAAGCTCAACACTGCCAAATGGTCCTTAGGAGTTCAATTTGGAAAGTTCCTAGGATAATTGGGTAGCCAAAAGGGGATCAAGGTTAAACCCGACCAGATTGAGGCAATCAACAATGTTCAGGTGACAAAGATGCTTCTTTATATTTAAAAGACAATGGGAATATTATAAACACTAAATTGCTTCATCTCAAAATCCTCAATATACTATCCTCAGTCTCACTATCTCCTCAATGAATAAAAACATCATCGAGCTTCTCATATTTAGATATGTTCTCATCAGCGTGGGACAAACTATAAGTACTCACGTGACTAGCCATGAATTCAACTCCCGGTTCATGTGGTGATTCTCCCCCTGAATCAACCGACTCGATGCCACCATCGCTAATAGTAACTTTATTTGCAATCTCCCTAGCCTTTATCTTTCGCATACTAGGACATTCATATGCCTTGTGCCCTTTACCCATGTACTCATAGCACCTTATATCTTCCTCTCTCTCACCGCTATTTTGACCTCATTCTTATTTTTATTTTTCTCAAACATCTTTATATTGGAAGAATTATTTTTGGAAAATTTGAGAAACTTTTTTAAAAAATTCACAAACAAGGCCAAGTCATTAAAATCAACCTCACCCTCAGATTCAGATTCAGACTCACAAACTCTCTCTTTCTTCTTCTTCTTCTTAGTTTGAGTCTATCACTATATCTTTAGGTTTAATGGTCTTAGGGAACATATATACCTCATAAATCTGAAGGTCTCCTACGAGTTCTTATAACTTAAAGTGTTTAAATCCTTAAATAGTTAAGCACGACGGCCTTAGGAATAAAATGGGCAGGGAGTGACCTCAAAATATTTTTCACAACTCTCATTTTAGTAATCTTCTCACCCAAATTAAAAATAGAATTGAAAATGTCCGATAAACACACATAAAACTCATCACATGACTCGTACTCTAACATAATTATGGTCTCAAATTGGGTGGTCAAATTCTGAAGCTTTGACGCTTTCACAGTGTTGGTACCCTCATAAGTGAGTTGGAGGGTATCCCATGCTTCTTTAGACGTAGTGGACGTCATGATGAGACATAACTCGTTAGGGGTGAAAGCTCCACAAATATCACTAAGTCCATGAGAATTTAAATTACTCCGCTTAAATTCCTCATCAATTCAGGAAGAAACATATTTAGAATTTTTGACATTATCAACAGTGATCGTGGGACGAGTCCACCCTCTTTCACAACCTAACCAGAATATCTCATCTATGGCTTTCAAAATGGACCTCATCCTAGCTTTACAGTATGCATAATTTGTACCATCAAAGATGGGCAATCGATTATACAAATTCTCAATTAAAAAATCCAACTTTTAAAAAATCATCAAATTTTCAAAAAATATATATAGATAAGAAAAATTTTGCGAAAAAAGGATCACACAATATTTCTGGGCAACCTGCTCTGATAACAATTTGGGAGTGTGTTATCTCGATCTTAATGGAATATTTATATAATTTAGTCTCCAACACACACAAGTATAAATTTTATTTTATTACACTAAACAAGCTTCTAGGTAATAAACCAGATAAAATAAATAATGCAAACACGACACGGTGATTTCAGGAAAAATCCACTTAGGGCAAAACCTTTTATTCACTTTATAAAATTTACAAATCGCAACTTACAAATTTTATAAATGAATCTACTATGATCCTTTCAAGAATCATAAATCCGCATCTTTCCTTCAGCAATGATCCTCGTAAGAATCACAAGAACCGCAATCCTCCTTCATCCTCAGCCTTTGTCTTCAGCAGTGGTCCCCCTGGATTTCACAAGTACGCCATGGAGATGACTTAATTATAAAGGTGTATGCAAGATACTAACTATAGGGCTTAAACTTTATTCACTCAAATATATCTTGGGGATGTGATTTGTGAATCAAAAAGCCTTTCTAAACTCAAAAAGTTGAAAACTTTTACAAAAGATATGCAGAAATAATTATGGAAAATATCTTAACGAAATCAAACACGTAACATGTATTTATAGGAAGTTCATAAATTTCAAAGGTGGCGCACTTGTTGGAAAGAAAAATAAGTCTCATTTGAATGAGAAATAATCTCGTTAGAACGACATCAAGGTTGTTAGAACAAAACTCTAATCTCGTTTGAACGAGCTTCGAATGATGCAAAACATTACGCCCTTATTTAATGTTCGATCAAAGTAAACTTCAAACGACACTTTTAACGAAAGCCCAATCTGGTTTGAACGAGATTCCCATCTCATTTAACGAGATGCGCGCACTTAGAAAATTTTTAAATAAAGAAAAATTGCCTAAATTTTTAAATAAAAAGTCGTGTTTCCAGTTTTAATAAAAATAAACATCCCAAAATAAATTCAAGGAATAAATTTAAACTTCATAACATTATACCTTCATAATGTGGATATGCTTGAAAGTTGGAGATGTTGGATGTTCGAATCTTTATGACGGCTTGAATCAGTTGGTAGCGGGATATGTCAAAAACTAATGCAAGCCTAAGCTATGAGTAAATTATGCTCTTACAAATCTCCCCCTTTTTGGCTATTCCGGTTCAAACATAAAACCGAAATCCAAGTTATATCAAAATCACCTAAGATAAAAAAATAATATCATGATACCCTGCCAAACCCTAGAAAATGGATAGGTACAAGAATAATGATGTTTTCAAATCTCCACTTATTTTTGTTCTTCTCTTGGGTACTTTGTCTTCATGGACTATAATGTGAATATGAGCTTACAAAATTACCAACACATATGAAACAAAGAAAATGCCTCGTGATACATAGATTTTGACACATAAAATAAACTGTATAAAGATTAAACATCCCCCATTAATCAAACTCATTTAATCTTTCTCGTAATTTATCCCCCCCCCCTCCTTTATTTTGTTCACAATAAACAATGAGTAGAAACTAAACAATGAAAGCATATGTAACATCACCGAAAAGAATAAGATATCATCACAAAAATTATGAATGAATAATCATGCAATGATAATCTCAAAGACTCCATAAATTATTTTTGAAAATTTTCAATTTTTCAAGTTGAAAATTTTTACAAATACAACATACGATGGAGAAACACAAAAAAACTGAATCATGGAAACGGAATGTAGGGGTGTGAACATATTCTATAGGTTAATCAACGTAGACAAACATAACATATGTACATGAAGGAATGAGACACCATTAACGTAAGATCTTAATATCTACCTTAGGTGTAAAAATGGTAAACTCAAGTGATATTGACTTAACCTAATCAACTGATCAAAATCATAAGTGATTTCCACACCAATAACGCCCAAAACTATGAAATGCTTTTACGAGATTTTTAAGGACGTGCAAATCAATTGATCTTTGACTTAACTCTCTCAAAACTCGCACGTTGAATTATACTCTAAAATCATTTTGAAGAAATTAATGCTCATTTGTAGCGAAGCATCAATGTTCTTAGATATTTGCCCGGTGCTACTATTTTTATGTGCTTTTAATCTTTTTGGCTTTTTTATTTTTGCAAATGGTGGAATATCACGCAAAGTCAACATATCTTTCGCAACTCGATTTCATTGAATAAAATATACCACATATACCGTATAAATGATTTATTATATATTTCAATTCGTACATTGGTTCTTATATGCACTACTTTCATTATCTCATTTTTTCACATTTGATTCGTTTTAAAAGCAGGATATAGATGAAAACACTACGATCGACACGTGAAAGGTAAGTGTAATACTCAAATAGGATCATGCTCATTTGCATTAAAGGTGATAAGGAGTCAAATATGTAGCAAGTAGTCATAATATCACATCTTAATAACTCCACATATTATAAATCACACAAATGAAATAATGTCACGTCTCAAAACACTACAAAATAGCCATATAGGTATGGAATGAATTGGTGACTCGAACAATTTTAATGTCCATATACATATGGTGTTAAAAAAATTACGAAATCCTTCTTATCTTTTCAAAAATTTTATCAAAAATAAAATCTTTTTGTCTTTTTCACTTTTTCTTAAAAGAAACCGAAAATCTTTTTGTAAACATAACTCTTGTTGGATTTTTAAAAAATATATCAAATGAAAAATATAAATACAATGATAGTACATACTATCAACAGGGATATATGATATGAACATGAAAAACACACTATTCTAGTATAAAGTCGCAACCTTAATCATTATGTCCGAAGGAGTTTTTAAAAGGAGATGACATCCTATGAAAAACATCTATAAAATCTTGTGAAGTTTTGACTAAATACGCAACTTGCTCTAAAAAAACTCTCAAAATATCTCAAGTGATGTGCGAGATCATGCGGAGCAACATGTGTGGGAGTGCGTGCGGGATCTCGTGTGGTAGCATATCGTGTGTGAATTATGTGAAAAACTAATGTGGATATGCTTGAAAGTTATGCCAAAAACTAATGTGGTAGGATATCGTGTGTAAATTATTCCAAAGTGTGGATATGCTTGAAAGTTGGAGATGTCGGATATTCGGATCTTTATGTCGGCTTGAACCAATTGGGAGCAGGATATGTCAACAATTAATGTATGCCTAAGTTATGAGTAAATTATGCTCTTACAAATTTGAAGCTCACTCAGTCGTAGTCATCACCTCTTTTTCGTTAAGGGTAGTCCTATAAAAAGTTGACCTATTAGGATGGATGTCATCGGTTAGTTCATAGGGGAGGCGAAGCCCAATGATAAGGACTTAACTGATCAAGTAACTAACCAAGAGTTTGACCAACTCAATAAGTGGAATCTCTATGTCAACGGAGCATCTCATTCAAAAGGGGCAGGAGTAGGAATTATCCTTATTACTCCCGAGCAGACTATGATCAAACATGGGATCATAATTGGCTTTAAAGCATCCAATAACAAAGCTGAATATGAAGCTCTCATTATCGAGTTATGAAAAGCCTCATATCTTAGAGAAAGTCACCTTGACATCTACTAAAACTTAAGGCTGGTATCTAATCAAGTATCAAGAGACTAAAATGCCAAATATGAGCAATTATCAACATATCTTTAGGTCACCCAAGACCTGATCACTAGGTTTAAGAAGGTCCACGTTCAATAATTCCCTCATGGAAATAATAGGCATACTGACACCTTATCCACTCTAGGTTCAATAGCATACTCATAACTTAAAAGAACTATCGAGGTGGAGTACCTTGCACAGCCAAGCATATTGCGCCCAAAGGTTGCAGAGGAAATGATCTTAGCTGGATGGATTCGATCATAGACTATTTACAAGAGGATATCTTACCGATCGATAAGAAATAATGGTCAAGGTAAATAACGCTTGTTTCTACTTGTCACCTGAGGGAAAACTCTATAGCAGATCTTTGATAGGTCCCTACCTTCAATGTGTGCACCCAATTAACATCGACCAAGTTATGTACAAAATTCATGACGAGATACGTGGAGCCATATATGGGGAGATCTGTGGCATTTAGATAGATCAAAGAAGGTTACTGATAGCCATATATGTAAAAGGAAGCGATCTCTAACATTCAAAAGTGCAAAAAGTGCCAAGAGTTATCGCTTATGATTCATCAGTCGACCAGTGACTAAAGTCATTAACCCACCAATGGTTATTTTCTCAGTGGGACCAGGAAATCGTAAGGATCTTATGGTCGCTACAAACTATTTCACCAAATGTATTGAAGCCAAACCCTTGATGAACATCAAATACACTAATAGGATAAGATTCATCTAGAAAAACATCATAGATTGTTTTGGCATACCAAGAATGATCATCACGAATAACGGAATGCAATTTGAGAGCGGGTCATTTCAAGACTTCTGCGATAACCACAACATTAAATACCACTTCAGCTCAGTGGCCCACCTCTAAAGTAATGGTCAAGCCGGGGTTTCCAATAAGATAGTGCTTGATGACATAAAGATAGGTTGGAGAAGGAAAAAGGTGCTTGAGTGTATGAGCTTCCCCACATCCCTTGGGAATATCGTACTATATTTAGGAGGTCGACTGGGGAAATGCCATTCACCTTAGATTATGGAATGGAAGCCATAATCCCTTTGGAAGTTGTCTTACCGATCATAAGGACCACCATTGCTGATTAAAACTTAAACGTAGAAATCATAAGGACTGAGCTCGACCTAGCTAATGAGCGAAGAGAAGAAGCCTTAATTAAGTTATATTTCGACCAATAACGGTTAGCCAAGTAGTATAATAATGGCATTTACCCAAGGAGGTTACAGGTTAGAGATTATGTCCTCGGGAAAGTGCTCGGCAGTGTGAATAAACCATTAGATGGAAGGGGCTTACCATTTAGAAATAATGGGTGTAGGGAAATCTCTAGGATCTAAAATGTGGCTAATTTTAAGAAGTTTTATTTCTAGCAAATTCATTTCACGCAAATTTCATTAAGCATGTATGCTTTATTTAAAATTTTGAGGTCCTATTTCTTGGAAGATTTTAAGTTCCATTAATGCAATTAACTTCATTATGGTTCCAAACGGTAGGCCAATTCTTTTTATATATGAGTTATTATTATATCCAATTAAAGTTTGTTTGTTGGCATGAATGCCTTAGTACGATCACACTTAATCAAAACTTTAAGGTTACATGTTTTCGTCATGAAGAAATATGAAAGCATCAAGAATTACCTCGATAAAAAGACCTAAAGTGGATCCCTAGGCACTAAATGTCCCGACTTTGGTCGGCTAAAATCCTGAATAAGTGGATGGACCTACAACTAGGTGCATTTTTTTCCATAGTTTCACCTAGGCCTAAGATTGTGTGACGACACTTTCTAAAAGGTAAGGCAAATAAAAAAAACTTGCTCGACATAAAAAGATAGGGAAGTGTAAAATATGTAATTAACTAATGGTTTCATAAAACATGCATTTTATAGAAGGCTTATACTGGAAAAGTTACAAAACGAATATGCACAATCATGGCACAAACAACCATCATCTTTGGTGAGTTATCAACTCAACAACTTCAATTATTCTTCTATCATTGGGATTGGGATGGAACTCGTCGTCGCTATCATGAGATATCATGTAATCCCTTTTCTAATTGAAAAGGTATGACATCAAGAGGAATCCAACTTTCACTCCCTCCAAATGGAGGATAACTATAAGCAAGGCACTCCACTTGGTACCAATACCAAAGCTGGGAGTCTTTTGGAACCTTCATAAAAGCTAGGGCGTTCAGCCAACGATTCTTATTTGCCACCTTCTTAGCTTCATCTAGAAGAAGGGTAGAATTTATCCATTCTTCGTCATAACCAGCAGCCCAAACTACGCAAGGACCCTTTTGGAAAAGATACTTGAATTTTATTATCTCACGGACTATGCCTTTATTGATCGTGTCATCTCCCTCAAGGTCCTCCTCGGTCTTGCCAAGCTTCTTCTTTAAGGAATTATTCCCATTTTATAATATCTCGGTGATACCATCGACCTCCCTAAATTCTCTTTGCAGACCAGAGAGCCTATTCATTGTCAGAATTTGTCATAGTTTATAGAGCTCGTCAAACAAAAACAAATGCACCAAGTTCTCGGCTACTAGCATCCCGACCAAGTACCAGGTCCAGATCATCCATTTCTATAAGCATTGGCAGCACTATCAACCTGCTTTCAAGCTATAAGGATCAAGAGAAAAATATTCAGGCATAAAGGAGATAATTTAAAAATCATCCATAAAGAAATAAACAACTAGAAAACAATGAAAAAGTAAGAATAAAAGTATTTTTCACTAAATCAGAGGGTGGGGCATACCCTTACAAGAGTTCAAAAGACAGAAAAATACAAGAAATAATGTGGCCTAAGCTAAACCTAACTAGTTTGGTCCTCCTTTTCCCTCACCTGCTCTTGGGTAGTTAGGACTTTTCCTTGATCGTCATACACCATCTGTTGGTCTGCTCCATCCTTAAACTAGACGTTACCTGAGGCCTCGCCCTTTTGCCTCTTCCCATAGTGGAGAACCTACATCGTGCTCCCCAAAAATTTTAGAACGAGGAGGACCTTGGTCTTGACCGAGGATGTGTCCCAACCCTTCTTGAAATTTGACTTACAAATGTAAGCCAACTTATTTTTGGCCTCAATAAAGGAGTCCCCATTTTCCTAGTTGTAGGCCTTGTCTTTGGCCGTTACTAATATCCGGGAATTGTCCTCAACAACTTTCTTGAGTAGATTAAGTTGTGACTTTAACTTGGACATCTCCAAGTTGGTGCATTTATTTTTGGTAACATATGTCGTTCGGGCAACATCCAAAGACTCTTGGAACTTTGCCAAGACCTTATCCAGGTCGTTATTTTCCTTCACCTGGGTAAACCTCTTGCTGAGAAATTTGATTTTTTTTCCACAATCTGCAAAAACAGGACGAGCATAAGTCAATACGACCATCAAAGACCTAAGAGAATAATCTAACTGTAAATCACATAAATTACGAGAGATAATACCTACATGATATGAGAATCAAGCTAGTCAGAGGTCCACCTGGTGACCTGCTCTCTGTAAAATTCCCCCCCCCCTCAATAAACCAGGAGACAATAAGGGAATCTTATCCACCAAATGATTTGGTGGCCCCTACTCCTGTTGGGGGCATACACATTCTTAGTGGGAGCAACAATAGAAGTAGATTGGGCGACTTCATTCTTACCTTTCTTTTTATCCTTATCCTTTTCAAGAGAATACAGGAAAGTGATGATCTCAGATGGACCTCCGATTTCCTTCCTCTTAGAAACCTTGGCCTTTGGAGAGGTAAGGAGAACGAACTTTTCATCCAAAGTAAGAGTTTTATTTTTAGGACGAAAGTATTCCTCAATAGCAGTAATAATTATAACATTTACAAATTCAAAAGAAGATGAGATGGACACACTTGAGGACCCTTCACTAGCTGAAGGCAACAATATCTCAAGAATTGAATCAACGGGCTTAACGATGAATGACGTGGTAGTATTTGCCTAGTCAAGAAGCAATAATGCCGATCTCAGATGCTCAACACTAGTAGATAGTGGTCTTCTTAGATTCTAAACCTTCGCAAGCTCGAACCAAATGAACTGCTAGGCAGCAGGTTCCTTTATTTTTGAACCCTCTATAAAAGGTAAAAGGAAGAGTTAGTAGACATTTTATATAATAGCTAGTCATTAACAACAAAGAATAATCAAAACAGTGATCAACCTATTTAGTGTCCTCTGCTGGGGCACCTAAAACCTCTATGGATGTTTCCATTTTCTGGCAATGAAATCATGGCGCCAATAGCCATTGTTGGAAACCCTGCCATCCTTCCTTTCTTTCAGTTATATAGTATTATAATTCGTTATCACCCACGAATAACAATACAATATTTCAAGAATCCCAATTTAAGTTTCATACAATTCACTGATTCAATGAACCCCATTCACAATCCTCTATGTGTTTGGGATGCATTTGACGGGAACAACTTTGAAGAATTAGCAAAACTCCTAAAATAATTTGGTTGGAGGAAATGTGATACCACCTTTTGCTACATATTAGGTGTGTATCCAATGGCTACCGGGAACATTATAGCAGTCATCAGGCTCCCTTACACATTCGATTTCCACACAATTAGAGATTGAAAATGTTTTCCTAAATTTTCCTAGGGTTTTGGCATTCATAGCATACAATATTTTTTTCAATCAAGAAGAAAGAACACAAGAATATTTAAGGAAGCAAATGGTAACTCAAAAATAAATTACAGAGGAAAATGAACAATGAAGACAAATTACAAGTTAAGAAAGATAAATCTCCTGACGTCTTTACTAATTAAAACAAAATGTGAAATGGTGATAGGGAAAACTTTGAAATTGCGTGGTTTGACTCCCAAACTGATTCATCATAATTTAAAACAAGACCCGAGGTGATAGCTGACACACATGCATCCCAACCTTTGGTTTTTTCATGCAATTTTTTACTAGCATACCCTTTGGAAGTCAAGTTAAATTACAGTCATTCATCAAGTATCCAACGGTAAGAACAAAGAAATTTTTTTTCCCCAAAATATCAAAAGTGTTGATGTAATCTAAAACTAACCCTCAGTTGGAAATCAAGAGCCACTGTCGACCAGAGTCGATGCTCACGGATGATCAAACCTCTTCACCCTTTTAAGAATGCAAAGCTTTGGGGGTAATTATGGAGGAATTATCCATATAATTTGAGTTATTCGAATTTCTTTACACATGTTCGTTAGTGCAAATAAGTATCACGACTTGAAGATGAGAACAAAGGGGAATTCGATCAGTGAGAATCTTGTGGTAAGATCATTTTTACCCAACAACAACTACATCTAAAGATCCTACAGTCCTACACTGCCCATTCACCCTCTATTCCCTATAAATATAACCCACACCCCCGGAAAAAGGGGCATGTGATTCTTGTTATATCGAACTGATTATTAAAAAAAAACTATGAGCATAGGCATGTTACTGAATGACATAAATTCTTGTGTTGTGCAATTGTGTGATTTGTTTTTCTTGTTTAGTTTTAGTTGTTTGGAATTACTCTTTGTAGGATTTGAGCACCTACATCATCGAATTAGTAATTTTTATAATTTGACTTAATATGGATGTTAATCCTTAGCCATATTGGTTAAGTAGTGTAGTTTAATAATGAAACCCTTAATTTGATGCACGCAATTGTATAATCTGACTAGATTAGTGTAAATTTAAATCATATTTGATAATTCATAGAAACCCTCATTTTCATTTCATAATTGAATCAAATCTGGGACGAAATTGTTAATTTATGAACTTAAGAGGTTATGTTTTGATCTATAAGGGTTTATATATCATAATAGGTTGTTCTTGATGTTATAGAAACATTGGTTGGTTCATCAATTACAAACTAGGATTTTTAGGTTTGTATCTTGGAGTTTGGGGTTGAAGAAACCCGTAACTTTTGGAATTTTAGTTCGCGGCATCCGTGTGCATGGCTAAGTGGCCTGTGCGAATGGAATTCATGCGCACATCTGTGATAAGAAGCATTGTTTTGAGGTTTTTTTTGTGGTGGCTGTTGAGGTTTGACATTATAAGATTGTTTCGAATTAACATGTAGAGTTTCAGTTTCAAATGATATATGTAGAGTTTAGAGATTAGTTCTTAATTAATTAGAGATAAGTAATCTAGAAACTATGACACTTTTATTAATCCGTGAGTATATTGGATGCGTTCATATTGAGGACCTTGAGTATAGGACCGAATATTGAGATGTTTTATGATTGTGTAGATCATACAAAAATTTAGAAGGTTTAAACAACCCATTGAGTATGTTGGGGATTGTATGAAGATAATTATTGTAAAAGTTAGGTGTGGGATAGTTCATAGTTTTATAAATCCTTAGGATCTCGGGCTAGTGTTAGATATAATTAATTTTAGTTAATGTGCATATTAACTGCTAATAAAAGACACAATATGTGTAACCCAATTGAATAGGTATTGTACTTTTTCGTTGGCCCGATTGCTTAGGGTCGTACTAGTTTACTTGATTTTTATGCAATTATACTAGGATTGTGTTGTACTCGTGGGGGACATACTAGGAAGGACTTTGATGGGGTGCGTACAATGTTAACTATGTATGGTATTCTCGGTGATGATATGGGATCTACCTATGTCCTATTTACCATGATCCTATGGTTGACATACCCGTATTTTCTAAGGGAAAATTTGAGATTATAGGGTTAGGACGCTCTATAACTACACTTATCACACACGAGTGATCCCCTAAGGCAATAGGGATAGGCATGCGTATTTTTATTGGTGGTCTCGAGCGTAGCTCATGAGATTTGATGTGGGTTTCGTACACTTGAGGATATTCTGGATTACGTGATGTTGTATGGTGGTACTTTAAGATGGTAGTACACATTATGATTTCTATTGTGATTATATATTACGATACTTAAGATGGTTGTTCTGGTTTATTATTTATACTAGAAATGTATAATCATATGTTTATGACTCGAGAATATCGTGGTAATATTATACTAGAAATGTATATACTACTCTATGACTTGAGAACATTACGAATTGTTACATTAGAGATGTACATATGTTAAAAGATAACTAGAGACGGTTAAAATAAGAGAATAATGTTTAGTAATAGAATTACTATTACTGCATCAATCTATCGTAGAGTACGAGCATCTTAAGTTGAAGATTAGACTTAAAGCTGTTAAGTAGAGATATTTAATTGACGATGAAATTATATCATTTTGGGCCATATGCGGGTTTGGGAGTAGAACCACGTGTTTATTTAGGTTATTTAGGTTGGGTAGCTTAAATGACTTAAAATCCATTTAAAATGGAGGAAGATGCATTATTATTATTGTGGCCAACCTTTAGCTAATTTCTTACTCTTTTTAGACTTGTTGTAACTCTTGTTGTTGAACTATTTTCTACAGGTTTTAGGCCATTGTTGCTAACGTAGACTTTGTTCATTGGAGATTCTTAGGGTGTAGGAGTCATGCAACGTCACTCCTTTACATATTTGTACTTATTTATGCTTCAATTCAAGAAGATGTATTTCAGTTTATACCGAGTTAGAGATTGTATATGATATACTTGTTTTCCGATATGGATTTTGTATTGTGGAGATTTTATAAGTGAAATTAAAAATTATTCAATGAAGATAATGTTTGCTTTTAATTAAAAATTGGACAAAATTTAATCTTAACGTCTAAGTGATTAAAAGTTATTTACAAGTTGATTTAACTTAATAATACATGTTCATGGATCATATAAGATTGATTCAAATGCGGAATAATAAATCATGCACTTGAGATGAGGATTTATACGAGGAAAAAAACCATCTGAGAAAAACCTCGGGACAAACTGAAACCTTCCACTAAATAGGTAAAAGATTTAAAAAAGGGAGAAATGACTTACAAATTTGAACCTCTCCTAGAATCAATAATGCACACTCCACAAGACACTTTTCTCACCTCCTAGCTGGAAAAGCAAGCACATATCATTCTCTTACCACTCGTCACATCATAGGTGTCAAGTTCCATTAATAATGTCGCGTTTGCACCAAAGCAATATTCTTCTTCTCAAGTTTAAAGAGAAAACTTTCTTCTTTTTAAAGTTTGAAGAAAAAAATTGTGTTCGAAAAATAGGGCAAGTGAAAATCCACTATTTGTAATTATAACTTTCTAGGATATGAGGGTCCTAAATATTAAGGGAAGTTTCAAATAGGGGTTGGCTAATCAAAATAAACACAAATTATATTTTGAGATATAAAAATATTTAAAGTTTCTTAAGAACAAGCTTTACAAAAAGTTTGTTTAGACTTGAGAGATGTAATCAAACTTCAAAAGCTTTAAACTAGAATGACAATAATGGATTTCTCAAAAAAAACAATGAAGGTTTTTTATCATAAGAAAATCTGATTTCTTTTAGCTTAATAAAATAATGAAAACCTTTCTAAAAATCTTAACCTTATTTTGTGAATGACAAGAGAATGAGTTAAATAGGAGTTTTCTTTTTTAAATATGTGGAAACAAACTTCAAAACCTTATATCTCATTCTCAACCTCACAAAAATAGGTTGCTTCCCTAAGGAAACAAAAGATATGGGAGAAAAAAGAGAATCGCGCTATTTACAATGCAATCTTTTGGCCAGATTCACTTTCTGCCCCAGATTTGACATTGTCGCAGCAGTGTTGCTAAAAATAAATAATGCTTCGCTGCGGTGAACCTAAGGCGATTTAGGTCTAACCAAGATGCCGAGAAATTTTAGATGTGGGAAAGGATACTTAAGACTGACTTTGCCTGCAACGAGACGTTGTGTTGCAACGACGAAATTGAGGCGAGGCGGGCAACACCTTTATCCAAAGATTATTGGTCATTGACAAAAGGCACCATTAATGAGATTCTACTATAGTGAGACATAGCATCGCTGCGGTGAAACTACGGTGAGGCAGGTCACGCCCTTCTTCAAAAAATCTGAACCAGTATTTTGCCTTCATGGGTTCTGAAAATATTATGACAAACACTCTAAATATGTTAGTTCTCAACCAAGATGATCAAACTTAAATACACACATAAGAATGAAATTTTTATGAAAATAATTTTTCTATAAGAAAAGTTTTTTTTTTATAACCCTGAACCTCCATACGAACGAGCCCTTTGGACTCCCTCGTGCAAGCTAAATAGGGGGGACACTGCGCATGACCACCCCACACACGAGCCCCGCTTAAATACTGGCATACCCGTGGGGAATCGAACCCAAAGCCATACAGATAACCCGCACTGCCCAGAGCCCACCCTTACCACATGCAAGGTAACCGTTGGGGGGATCGAACTCGTGACCTATGGCCAACCGAGCGAAACCCTTACCACTGGACCAAGCCATGGTGGTTATAAGAAAAGTATATTACATAATGTATTTGTTCAAATTATCCAAAACACTCACACATAAGTTTTAACATATTTTTCAATTTAAGAAAATCTTAGTTTTAAGTTATGTCAAAACAAGGGTGGGAAAACTAAGTCATTTTAAGTCCTTTATCCTCTTCTAAAGCAGTAATCTCATGGGTCATGCCATGACGTAGATTTTGAGATGAAGATGAAGGAGTCCAGTCTTGAGATATTGGTCATCAATCTTTCTGGGGCAACTTAGATAATGATTGAAATATGTTTTGGAACGGGATGAGATTATATTATCATGTTAGAGATTTTGAGCATGCATGTGCTCTTACAATCTCCCCCTTTGTTTATTCCGTGATAAAATATGTAAATAAAATATTACAAATAAATGGATAAAATCTATCACTTATGACACGACTAGCCCAACCAAAGGCATTACAAGGATAGACACGACTCAACCATTTGTAACTCTTACAACCTGTTTTCTTGTCAAGACACTAGCAAAGACATCAAGATGCCAATGCACAAATATTAACACGATAATAAGATGAATAAGATGAATACAAGATATAATCAATGTAAGCATGGTCCATCTAATTTCTACGGATTATATACCAAGATAGCTAATATCTCAATAAAATATAACATATACATTTTATTCCATAAGTTATTGAAAACCGCTTCAATTCAACATAAACTAAGTCATAATATCGTAACAATACTAATCTTGATCATCCTATCTCCCCCTTAGGGAATCTTCTTCCCCTTAATTAAGTCTATCCCCTTAAGAAAACATTATAATGAAGCATTCCCCATAGAAAGGAGTCTTATAGTAAACATTCCTTTCATAGGAAGGAGAATTATTCTCCCCATTTTTTCATGGAATGGACAAAGGAGAAGATAATATAACCAATAGCTAGCATATTTAATGACATAATGAATAAGTATTTAGAGAAGTCAATTTAGTAGAGATAATCTAAGGATTAAGATTAATATATCGTATTATGTGATTAAGATGGAAGTTAATCTAGGATATCATTAATTATATATGTGGTAACAATATGTATAAGTCATCAAAGATAACTCAGTCAAAAGCATGTCCAAATATATATGTCACCACGATCCCATCATTCTACTTATCATATATGAACTCGTTCAAATTTAGCTCTAGCATTTATCTAATATGGCAAATGCCCCATCTTCCTTCCTTATAGCTAATTTCTTTTAATTTTGGTTCTTATATTTCTTGACCATGTCATTTGCAGCACGATATAGAAAAGAAATACAAGAACGCAAAATCAAAAGAAACATAGTTATATGAAATGACTAGAGAACATGAGTCCTAAGATATAAAGGATACGCTAAGTGACCATAATAAGCGCATTGAGTAATATGAGATATGAATCATATGATATAAGATATAAAGGTGCATAAGATCATTAGTGACATTGCAAGACTAATATATAAACATCATTATCGGGATATCATGTGGGATAACTCACTATATACTAAGCATAATGTAAAGCACCTAAGAGTTTTATGAGTATATGAAGCACAAGAAGTGAGTAGCGAAGTATTCGCGTGACAATCCTAAAACTCATAATATGTAAACATTATTTCTAGACACGTAAAGATATTACATGATAAGTATATAAGAAATATGTTCACAAGATTCAATGGTGAATCGTGGGTAACAACATGGATAGTAATCACCAAGGATATAGGATTACTAATAGATATGACATTAAAATCTAGCATCCTATCAAATAAAAACAACACAAGTGATGATAAAATATATTTGGATAACGTAGCATGTTTATCCTAATGCAAGAATTAAGATATCAACATATATGGAAAAATTTGTTCAAATATCAAAGTCAAAGTCAACACAGTCTACACTAGAACATGATTATAAACATCAAGACTAAAGTCAATCACTGACTATATACGTGCAAATATGTTTTTTTTTCACTCAACAAAGATTATATCCCCAATCATGCATTTTTAAATAAATATTTCTATGGACTTTGTAAGATATACTATATGGGGAAAGAGAATAAGATGTGAGACAAATAATGCAAATTGAGTCTCTACCATGTTATCTCAAATAAAGGGTTTTACATGTCATAACCAACATTTATGCAGCAAAATAACAAAAACAAGACCCAATTTTCGTAAGTAAAAAGTATAAGCATTATTATCATACTTACCAAAGTTTGAGAGCTATCCAATGTTCATAATCAAGAAAATATTATCCATAAAAGGCTAATAACATTATGAGAATTTTAACCAAGAACATATCCTAAATGTGAAAAACAAAAATGAAAGGAATACCATTAAGAGAAAGTTCCAAGGTCAAGTTCAATTAATATAGTGAATCATAAAATAAAGAATGCAAAGCTTCATCTCAAATGAAATCTCCACCACCCTATTTAAGATTATTTTCAACTACCATTTTTTCCCCTCAAATTAGCAATTTAGGTTAAAATCTTTTTGTCTCATATCTGTGGTGCTACCCAATTTTAGATACATAAAAATCTTTGAGATATTGTTATATTCAAATTATTTTGCATGTGGCGGCTTACACTCGTTTATTACTAAGATAGGGCATTATTTTAAATTTTAAAAGGTAGCATCATACGAACAAAGTTCTAACCCTAATCACGTTACCACTCATAATTTTTTAAGATACATCATAAGCTTTTTTAATGTCTCAAAATTATAGTGAAAATCTTCCATACACATATAGGAGTTGGACATTCTTCCACAAGTCTTGAAGCTTTGTATGCTTTGTAAAAGAACTAAAATCTATGGCATCCCTCATAACTTGGCATTAATTCAATATGTAGTGCGATGTAAAGTGAAACAAGATATAATAATGTATTCTCAAAGTATAAAATTTCTCAAAGTTTATAAGACTTAAAATAAAATCAAATTCATCTCATGAAGCACATGTCATATTCCCAAATAAACGGAAAAATGATCAAATAAGCCATTTTGATATACTAAAATATGTCATGGAGTGTATCACCTAAAAGGCAAAAATGTGATTGTACTAAAAAAAATATTTTTGAATTTCTTTTCATTGAAAGATATGTACAACCACAAAAGAGCATTGATCGCGCGGTAAAAGTGTGTTCGTGTGAGGACACAATCATTGTGTATTTCACCGCTTCGATGCAAAAACCTAAGCTACTACTACACTTACGAGGCAAGCACAGTGGTATGTCGGGTATCGTAAGAAATCCATAGAGAGTGATAGATTTTTAGACTGGTAATTGTTTTAGTACTTTAGGAATAAAAGCATAAAAGGTGATATGGTGGTTACGGTGACAAAAGAAAAGAAAAGTTAAGTCTACACAAAAGTAGAGCGAGAGTCGGGATCGTATACTACCACACGGATCGAAAAAATATTAATTAGAATTCCGACTTGAAAACATTTAACCGAGCATTTATAATTAAGCATAAACTTCACGCAATATGGATTTTAACCCAAAGTTGTTTCAATAAACATTTAATAAAAAAAATGATCACACGTGGGTCGCTATAAACACTAAAGATGCATGACAAATAAAGCTAAATGCAGAACAATCCAACTTTAATACAAGCGGTTTTAATTAAATGCAATTTTACACAAAACCTAATTTTCGGAGCTCGAGGCCCGTTAATGGCAGAACACAACCCCGACCCCATTTATCTAAGGGCTAATCATGAATTAAACCAAATAACTAGATTAAAATAATAAATAACTAAATTAAACTAATTATCTAGGCATGAAAAATGAAGAACATAACTATATTAATGGAGAGGATAATGAATAATTCAACCTACAAACCCAAATGGATGTCACGCTAAGAAGAAATGAAGACGAGGTCTCAAAACCAAACCCTAACCTAAAATACCTCTTCAAAACTAAGTATATCTTCTTATTACAACAAATATCCCTTATATAGTAAGTTGTAATTCAAATAGAAAAGAAAAGAAAAAAGAAAAAGAAAGACAAAATATCTGAGAAAAACAGGGGGTCGATGTAACAACCCATGTAATTTTAGGGTATTTTAAATTAATTTTCAAAAATATAGAGGAAAATAAAGTTTTTGATTTAATTATTTTTCTTGCTAAAAAATGTTGAGAATTATTTTTTAAAGATGATATTTTCAATCGGTTTTAAAATCAGAGTTAAAACGGATTTTAAAAGGATGTTTAAAGTATATCCCTTGAAATTATTTTAAGTCGGCAAAATCAATTTTATTGAGTGATCGATCGACCCCTGCTGTTTTTGTGCGCTGCAAGTTGTTTTGAAGAGTTTTGTTGGTTTCAAATTACTACTCTTTTGCCTTATAAAAAGAGGTAGTGGGAGACCTTTTCTAAACCAACTTTTATCAGAAAAATATGCAGCAAACATATTTTTATTCCTCTCCTTTTTATAAACACTTAGCCCCTTTATATCATCATGTTCAACCCTAGTTTTGGAGGTGTTCTTGGGCCTGTTTTGGTGTTGGATCTTGGAAGAGTTTTGATGATCCTTGTGAGATGATTTTGATGGTTTAATCTGGGTTTCTGGGCATATTCATGTTGGTTTCTTATGATGGTTTAAGGTATGGGGTTTTACACAATATGCTCTTAAATCTCTCAAAAGTTATCTCCTTTGATTTCATGTGATTATTGAACTCATATTTAAATTGCTAAATTCATTGGAATCTGGAAATTATTCATAGAATCTAATTTTGATTCATGTGGTACTATATTTGTGTCGAGAATGTTGTCATGAAATTTTAATATGGCACGGAGGTTGGGCACCTGCCAAGATTCCAATTTTTGTCTACTTGATAAAGTATAGCGCGGTATGGTGAGGCCTGATGACCCGGTTAATGTGTTATTGAGAAATTATATTGATAAAAATGCTTTTGAGATTTGCATTTGATTTGAATATTCGTACTTGTATTGTTACGCTTTATTCACCGTTAATATTGCTTGATCGGCTTTCCTGTCGTATTGTGTACTTCCCCATATTTTCTTTTAGTGGTAGATTAGCGCAGATTTGGGGCGCTATGGACAAATCGGAGATTGATTTTTAGCTTGGATATATTGGGAAGAATATTCGAGAGTACAAAATGAGAAGATTTGTATTTATTTTGTTGTATAGAGCATTGGCGATTTATTTTATTTCGAGATAGATAGTTGTATTATTTTGAGAGACATTTGTTGTATTTAATTTGAGATTGAGATTAGTGGATTCTTTGATTTTGTTATTGTGGGTTTTATTTAGATGCTTTGTACCTTGTTGATTGTGGATTTGGTTAATTTTATCAAGTACCGCTCTGTTCTCCCCAGGCAGGGTGTTACAGTCGATCGATCGAACCCAAGGGTCAATTGATCGATGGTTCAAAAACATGCCTACTATCTCCCACTATTTTAGAAATAAGGAGGGGTCGATCGGACGACGAAGCAGGTCTGATCCAAGATGCCCTGTTTTGATTTCCTTATAATTCTCTTTCGCTAAAAATCTCGTAACTTCTTCGTTCGGACTCGAAATCGTGCATCGTCCATGGGTAAGCAAAGCTTGCGAGGAGGGATACAACTTTCTGTAATACCCCGTATATTTATTGATTTTTAATTATGGGATTAATTAAATTAAATGAGAATTAATTAGAAATTAATCCAGATATAAATACTAGCGAGATGTGAGTTGGTATTTGATTATGATGCGCACATATGGTAATATATGAATATTGAAAATAATAAAATTGTCGCGAGACTGAAATACGATAATTTGGGAAATTTAGTTGGGACGCGAGTGTCAGTCGCGTCAGGTATGAAATTATTTGAATTAAAAAGTGAATTTTATTTTTATCAACCGAATGGTCATTTTGAGTGCGCCAACGTGTCCGTAAGGATCGAAATAGTCAGAAAACACTAGCCGGGGGTTTAGTTTGGGTCCCAGGATATTTTTGGGCCATACCGGCAACCTATAAGGATATTTTGGTAATTTTAAAAATATGGGAATTAAAACCTCCGAATTTTAGGAGTTAATTATATATTATTTAGGAACCCACTAAGCCAATTATCAGCATTAGATGAGTTAGAGGGCTACGGGAGTTATAGGGGAGTTTGAAGAGTTCCAAAAAGAAACCTCCAACCACCATCTTCAACCTTGGGAGAAAACCCGTAGAGAAAGAAGAGAATCAACATTCATTCACCAGCATCAATCCTGAAGAACAATCTAAGGCAAGTGATTTGATATTTTTAGTGCATTGAATATGTCTTCCATGTTTAGTGTAGGAATTATCTTATATAGAAATCTTTGAAGAAAACCCATGAGATTGATGGAGAAACTTTGAATTTGGGTTAGGATTTGCATGTAGAATGATGATTGACTGATTTAATATTCGTAGAGTTATTTATGATGATTTAAAAATAGATTTATGATGAGTAATTTGGCATAACAAAATTATAGGTTCGTGTTCATAGGGTTTGGGGAAATATTTGGAGATTTATAATAATTTCATGATGATTTGTAAGATTTGACCTCTAAAATATGTTAAAGGGTGATCTGGAATGATTAGAAATGGTTTAAAAACGTTAGAACATAACTTGGATGGTCTTAGGGTGGATTTAGAGAAGAGAGGAATTGAGAAAATCGAACTTGGGAATTTCTGGGCTGAAACTGCAATCTCGTTAGAAGACCTGCCCAGGTCTTTCGAACGACCTCGTTCGGACGAACTTCTAACGAGATGACAGTATAACTTCTAACGAGTTGGTAGTTCGTTCGAAGCCTTTCGTTTGAACGAAACTCGTTCGAACGACCTCGTTCGAATGAGATTTCTAACGAGTTGACAGAATAGCCTTTTAGGCCTGAATTTATTTCTAGTATCCCATAGACTTGTTTAAATGGTGAGATAACCTTCCCTTATTAACTACTGGGTATAGTTGGGAGATTGGGGTACATTGAAGAGTATAACTTAGAATCTTGTAGTAAATAGGGTGACAATTGTGGATTGGGAAACGAGTAACTATTTACGACGTGAGAAGAGCTGATAACATAAATACATATAAACCGGGGACTTGTGATTTGTATAACACTAAATGTTGATGTAAGAACGAGAAGTATACGTCTAATAAAATATTAAAATATCTAAGATGTGTGAATGCTTAGTATATGTAGTTATCTGTGTATAACATACCTACCATACTTGCTATCATGGGAGGTTGGCGTTCGTTTAGGGCCATCTAATCTTTGTGTGCCTACGGGGGGATCTAGATTGGTACCTCAAGGACATAGGTCAGAGAAGGGCTTATTGAGAAGTAAATAAGTCTGTTGATCATGGGAGCGTAGGTATGTGCGTGACCCATGTGTTGTGAACTATATTCGCCTCCATTGTTTGTGATTGTTGTTAATGAAACGTTTCTTGAGAAATTCGGAATACGTGGCCCTCATGTACGTGATGTACCGGGATTTGCTAGCAGAGTATGTGAGCACCGCAGCTTAGCCTCGAGGTGCTAGTATTGTATATTTATGATGAGAATAATATACGGTTAATTGAAATGAATTATCATGAATAAATATGAGTATTAATAATAGCAACAGTTTGTAAAGTGAAATGGAAGATCTCTGGTAATTAGTAGTACTAACATGGGAAATTGTGTAACAAGTTATAACACTCTGTTAAACAAAAGTTGTTGCGAATTGAATTGGATATCGTATAGTAATGTAGATTTTGGGTATCGGACTAGTTAGTTATGGTAATGACTAGAATAGGTACGGGAATGATAGGAGTGCACAATTAGTTGAGAGGTGAGGAACTCATGTGAGTGCACACACTATCATGTACTTTATATTCACTGTTTAATGATATTAAACACTTGCAAAATTTTAAATTATTTTCACAATCGGGCTCTGACCCGTTTTCTTTCAAATCTATTTTTTTTTGTAAAAACCTTTTAGGTGCCCAGCCATAAGGACACCATGCATAGGAGTTCTATTCAGGTGACGTGTTGTAGTTGTTGTGGAAGTTACAGGACCTTGACAGTAGACGCCTCCATTTTCAATCTTAACTCCATTATCATATTTTATCATTGGTTGGGCATGTCGCCCCATTTCTTTTAGAGACATTTTACTTATCATTTATTTCAGACTTTGGGTTGTAATTAATTTAGTGATGTAGACTTGGTAATTTTATTTCAGTATTCGAATTGTTGTGAGGAGTATTCCTCCAGACTCATTATTATTTGATGGTTATGTTAGCATTTCATACTTTACTTATTGTATGTTAATCGGATTTAATTAAAATTGGCAACTCCCTTTTTAAATATTAGGTGGCTAGTATTTGTTAAAAACGTTTTCGATAGTGATGCTACAAATTGAACCAACTTGGCATTTTGTATTAATTTAATAAAGGAGTAGCTACCCGGTATTTAATTAGTCGGGGTGTCACAGGTGGTATCAGAGCATCAGGTTCTGGTGTCCTTAGGATATGTACGGCTTGTTATGTTTCCGCTGAGCTTTCTTTAATATAGAGCCCTATATTTTAGGATTGTTGTATTCTTTTGTGTATGCTTCGCTCTTCAGCTATTTTGAGATAATAACTGCGAACTTATAAGACTTTACTCTCATTTCAGATGCCTCCACGATGTGTGCAGCGAGTTCCTAGGGATGCACAGCCAGAGCCACAGCCTGCACCAGTTCAGGGCACTATGAATGCCGCCGAGGTTGCAGCTATTGTAGCCCAAGTGGTAAATGCCGCCCTAGCTGTTGTACAGCAGGCACCACCCCAGGCATCGGTAGTTGTGCCAGTTCAGGCTCATGCATTACCATCTTCATGGGAACTCGTCCGTGATGCTTTTTAGAAAGCACACCCTCCGGAGTTTGCAGGTAGCTCCGATGTTGTGGTATCCAGTCAGTGGAGGAAGGACATTCAGAGGAACTTAAGGATGTACGAGTGCATAGATGTTCAAAAGCAGATACTGGCTACTTTCAAGCTAGTAGGATCTGCATTACAGTAGTGGGAGTCCACTACCATCGCAGAGGAGAGGGACGCCCTTTCTATTCAGGAGTTCTGGGTGCGGTTCGACCGCAAATATTTTTCGTCAGCTGTTCACACTGAAATGAGGAGGAAATTGATGAACCTCAAGCAGGAAGGGAGGACCGTGGCCGAGTATGAGGCTGAATTCACTAATCTCTTGAACATTGTTCCCGATGAGATACCGACTGAGGAGAAGAAGATTCAGAAGTTCACGGATGGATTGACTTGGAGGATCCGTCAACACTTGTTGGGGAATCTCTCGTTGGCCACTTATTCTGATGTGGTTAACGCTGCACTACTACACTGCCAGGATCATCGCTTCCACATGTCTGAGAGCAAGAAATCAGGAGAGTCCAGCCATCAGGGCAGGAACGGGGGAAATGGTGCCAGCGGGGCACAAGCTGCTCAGGGACAGCACAGGCAGGGTGACCAGGGTTCCCAACAGGGGGATCATATGAGATTCATATCTGGGGGTTTCAGAAGTGGATGGGGAGGTTTCAGGCATGGCCATCAGGGTCAGAACGACCAGCAGGGCCAGCAGGGTCAGAATGGTCAGCAGCAGCAGTTTCAGCAGGGCCAGCACGGCCAGGGGAGAAATGGTAACGGCCATTAGGGCCGTGGGGAACAGGGACAGTGAGGGGCAAATTTCCCAAGGAAGTGCCTCACTTATGGAAAGATTGGCCACAAATGCCAGGATTATCCCGATAGAGGCAGGGCCCCACAGCAGCAGTAGCAGGGTGCCCGACACGAGCCACAAAGGCCTATGTTTCATGTCTCCCTCCCAGCACCACCATAGATGGCAGCATAACCACCCATTCTAGTGGTCCCAGTTCAGCATGGACAGCTTCATTATGGGAGAGTGTATCAGCTCCAGCATGCCGCAGCCCCACAGGATCCATCGGCCATTGAGGGTATGTTCTCTATTCAGGGGACTATGGAGCGTATTTTATTTGATACGGGGGCCACACATCGCTTCATTGCCACGAGATTTGCACGCACTATTGGGTTATTAGACACCGCAGAGAGCATGGTTACTTGTGTAGATTCACTATTGAGTAGGGGTTCCATGATTTCGCTTATTTGTAGAGGTGTGGGTATAGAGATCGGGAGGTTTACTTTACCCGCTGATATGTTAATGTTAGAGATGATTGAGTATGATGCGATTGTTGGTATGGATTGGCAATTTGCATACCGAGCCATGATTGACTATTTTAGCAGGAGTATTATCTTTGCCATTCCCGGGTAGGAGATGTTTTTAGTGGCAATGCCTCACCCCGAGGGAGGATCGTCCACTCATTTGTACTATATAGAGGAGGAGACCTCTAAAGAAGTGATGATACCACTCGATGCGATACCCGTTGTTAGTGAGTTCGCTGATGTATTTCAGTATATACATGGACTACCTCCGAGTAGAGAGATAGATTTTGTGATCGATTTGACACCGGGCACTCAGCCTATTGCCCGTGCACCTTATCGTATGGATCCAGTAGAGATGAGAGAGTTACGGGATCAGATTGAGAAGTTATTGGGTCAGGGGTTTATCCGGAGGAGTACTTCGTCGTGGGTTGCCCCTATGTTGTTCGTAAAGAAGAGGGAGGGATCGTTGAGGTTGTGTGTAGATTACCGAGAGTTGAATAAGGTCACGATACGGAATAAGTATCCGTTTCCCCGAATCGATGACTTATTCGCCCAACTTAGAGGAGTTTCATTCTTCTCAAAGATTGATTATACCATCAGTTTCATAGCAGGGAGCAGGACATCTCAAAGACTGCTTTCTTGATGAGATATGGTTCATACGAGTTTCGGGTTATGCCTTTTGGCTTGACCAATGCTCCAGCCGTGTTTATGGACTTAATGAATAGGGTGTTTAGAGAGTTTCTAGATCAGTTCGTCATTGTCTTTATTGATGACATTCTGGTTTACTCCCAGACAGAAGAGGAGAATGCCGAGCATTTGAGACAGGTTTTGTAGACGCTACGCCAGAACGAGCTTTATGCAAAGTTCGAGAAGTGTGGATTTTGGCTGAAGGAGGTTCAATTTTTGGGGCATATCATTTCAGACCGGGGGATATATGTTGATCCGGGGAAGGTATCCGCGGTGAGGGAGTGGGTACATCCCACGACACCAACTGAGATCCATAGTTTCTTGGGCTTAGCAGGATACTACAGGAGGTTTATTCGGGGTTTCTCAAAGATAGCAGGTCCTTTGACACATCTGACTTGTAAGGGTGTGCCATTCATCTGGAGCGATGCCTGTCAGTTGGCATTCGATGAGTTGAAGGAAAAGTTGACCTCAGCACCTGTGTTAGCATTGCCGAGACCAGGAGTTGAGTATCTAGTCTACACCGATGCGTCCTTACAAGGACTTGGAGGTGTACTGCAGCAGGAGAGTCAGGCCATAGCTTACGCTTCCCATAAGCTTAAGCCTCATGAGAAGAATTACACCACCCATGACTTGGAGTTAGCAGCAGTTGTATTTGCCCTTCGAATTTGGAGACATTATCTTCTGGGGGAGAAGTTTCGGCTATTCACGGACCATAAGTCTCTACAGTACCTCTTCATGCAGAAAGAGTTGAATATGCGTCAAAGACGATGGCTTGAGTTTGTGAAAGATTATTAGTTTGATATCCAATATCACCCGGAGAAGGCTAACGTGGTAGCAGACGCGTTGAGCCCTAGGCCAGTAAATGAGGTGGTCGAGGTGTGGAAAGCTAAGTGGAAGGAGTTGGGACACCAGGATGCAATAGCTCGATCGTTCATGTCTGTGATGACTGTTACACCGCAGATTGTTACGAGAGTGGTAAAGGACTGTGACACCCCGCCTAATTAAATACCGGGCGATCACTCCTTTATTAAATTAAAATCAAGGTGAACAGTTGGTTCATTCTTAGCATCACTGTCGTTAAAATACTTTTCCAATTTAAACACCCTAAATAATTAAGCTAAGTGTCAAAACCATTTAATACCTTATTCTCATTTTATTAAATCCGATTATAAAACCTTAAACCATTAACATCTAAAGAGTCACACAATAAGTAGAAGAATAAAATGGACATTTAAGAGTTTACCCAACAATAATAATTCCAACATTAAAATACTAAGGAAAACATCCTGACAGTAACAATTCCGAAATAAAGGTACTGAAAGTAAAAATTACAATCTCTGACAATACCAACTAATTAATAGAAAGAGGGCGACACATGCCCCTGCTGGATAAAACTGAACCAGGAGTAGAATCAAATGGATGAAGTCGTCTAAACAACAGGCCTGCAACTCCCACCTAAGCTGCAGCTCATTCCTGCCAAAGGACCCTATGCAAGACGCCCCTGTGGCGGGGCACCTGTAATATATACATATATATATATATATATATATATATATATATATATATATACAAGAGAGAAAGAGAAATGGAAACGGGTCAGAGCCCGATAGTGTATATGATTTAAAAATTCGTTTAGCAAGTATTTAAATTGATTACAGGCCAATGCAACAACATATTAGTGCGACACTCTCTTGAGAAATTCTCACCTCTCTTCTAATCTGCACTCCTATCGCACTAACCTTTTTAATGGTTTATCTCGTCATATACCACACTATCTTTCCCCAATGATTTAACTTATCTTAGGTTATTCGCAGGATTTACAACTGAACAATACAAGTATTTAAAACGTAAGATTTCAATTTGTAACCAAAGTTCTCCTTTTAACTTTATTAATCAATAAAGTTTTTCAGTGTCATATTATACTTTCTCAAAACAAGTATTTATAATTTGAGTCATCAACCATGTCCTACATATCAAATCACAGTAGGCAGTTCCAGATTTCAGAATTTCATATATATATTAACTACTCGTATAATATATATATCATAACAGCACCCCACATAAAAACTGTGGTACGGGCATACTCTGTTATCCAATCCACGTATCAATCACACTAAAGGGAATACAAGTTCGGAATCACTATCGAACTGTACAAATACATACACAATCAATATTGAGGCGAAGCATATTTTTCAAGTCCAAGAGGTCAGTACATACCCTCACGTCTCTTAGGACCGTCCGACTATCGATCCGATAGCCCGTACCTAGGATTTCTATCTTCTAGGGTACGAGTCAATATCCCCCATAAGGCACACGAGATAAGATCATCCCAGCGCGGTAACCTCTGGGATAGCAAGTAGCGCAGGCATGATTTTCACAAGTATATAATATATGCATACACAATCATATAAATGTACTACTTTTATCATATCAATTTAGGTTTGTCCCATAACCCATACACAACATTTATCCTTATTTTCCCATTATTAGTTATCACGTATAATGGTTCGTTTCTCACTTTAATTCGAAGGGTTTTTCCAACTTACTACGTAACCCTCATGGACTCTATTCTCCCAAATGTCCAATTCAGTAGGTATCCATTTATGTTCCAACGTAACTCTCTCTTACGTGTCTCTCCCTTTTAACATATACTTACATTTTCCCTTATGTAAAATATCCCAAAAATATAGATTTCGCCTTACATCAAAGGTCTCTTATTCATTAATGAATCCTACCGGTCATCATTAACTCCCAAATTATTTTACCAAGGATGTCTAAGGAGCTTTCTTCATTTCGAATCAATTCCACAATTTTAAAAGGGGAAACTTAAGTCTGCCAGGAGGGGTCGATCAATCGAGGTTAGGGGCTCGATCGATCGAAGCTCTGGGCTCGATCGATCGATCAAACAGGTATTTCGGAAATCTGCAGATTTGCAGTTACGGGTTTCATCTTCTAACCTTCACCAAATCCATATTTTTCAATCCTAATCGTCCCAAAATTTATACTACTAACATTATATCATCATACCAGATATTTCCAACGTAAAGCATGTAGATTTCTAGCACTAAACATGGATTAACAGCCCAAAAATTATTATAATTATCAAGAACCCTAGAAATCTCTTAAACATGGTTCTAACAAGAATTTTCCAGAATTTCCTTCTTGTAAACATCATAATTTCGTGGTTTACTCCTCTACATGGCAAAGGGTTTCCAGAATATCATTTAAGTCATCACTACATGCAATTTCCTATCTCAAATTGGGTTTTTCTTCCATAAATTTCACCCTAATCATCCCTAGACTAACATGAGTGATGCATCAACGAAAATAAGCAAGATAAACACTTGCCTGGGGTTTTCAGAAGTCTGCTTTGGTGCCGAAATTGGTGTGGTTGCGTTTCCCGTCTCGCGATCTACGCGTTGGTGGTGGAAGCGGTGCAAACGGATGAATTTCGGGCCTTGGATTGCTTTGAAAGCTCTCTCCTTCCCTCTCCTATGGCCGTCATTTGTCTTTGGTTGTTCTAACCCTAGAAGACAACCTAGATATCTTATATAACCCTTTTAATTTTCGTGGGTTTAATTACCCAAAAATACAAAATGACTAAAATGCCCTCCCGGGGTACTAATTAAGCCTAAAATAGCCCCGAAACTCAAACTAAACCCCCGGGTACACTTTTCTGACTATCTCGACCCTTCCGGACACGTTGGCGCACTCAAGACGACCATACGAACACCCTATAAAATATTCACTTTCATTAATCAACATTTAGTCCCGACACGACACAGACGTGTCCCGACTTAAATTTCCATAATTGTCATTTTATTCACACGTGACAATATTATAAAAATAAATCTCATATATTACTATACTCATCCAGTAACATTCAACAAATAACAAATTTCCAATAATTACTAACTCTCGTCACGCTAGTAAATATTTAAAACAACATTCCGGATTAAAATTAAATTAATTTATCTCAATTAAATTTAATAAATATCATAATTTAAAAGCTATAAAAATACGGGGTATTACATACTTCCCCCCTAATAACGAAATTTCGTCCCGAAATTCGAAAAATAAGGAGCACAATTCTGGATATCATTTTCTGTACACAAACTAACTACACATTACGGCGCTCAATCACTATAGCCCTTTCTTCACAGCAACATTGTTTTACATTCTCATTGGAGACACTTCACATTGTGCTCCCAACCGATAACATTCGCATAGGTCACTCCTATACGTTATAATTTCCTTATCTCACTATCATTAGGAGGCCTCACCTCACTACATGACAAATACTCAGATTTATTCATATACGGAACTCCCATTCTGAGAAAATTATACTAACATTTGATCACTCTTGCTCGCCTAAAACAGTCGTGGAATTCTACCACAGTTATCGGATGTTCTCTCGACCGATCCAATAACTCTGATTCTCTACTCTCCTTTGGACATACGGGAGGAGAATAGTCGAGGTTCTTCCATAACAAAACCTTAATAATCACCTTGCACGCGACAAACAGGTACGAGTGCTTCTACCGAGCATTCCTGAAATCATTGTACCAATATTCCAAAATCTCCTTCACGTGGCTCTACAAATCTTTAATCACCGTGCGCCCATTCCCTGGCTACGGGTGATACTTCCTACTCGAAACGAAACCTTATCTCCGCTGGTTTCTGAAATCCATACCAAAGGTGGGATTCACCAATCTCATCCTGATTTAGAAATTTATATTGCGCCGGATCATGCACTGGCGCGATCCTTCCTTTCAAAGGAAGTCTGGGGCATACTAGTTAATATTGTAAGTCAACTTAAAGGAGTATCAATCACCTCCTTCTCGGCGACTTTATTCACATATTCGGGATGAACCTTTGATCTTGTTTTGAGGATGGCAACCCATCCAAGAACTGTACCGACTTTACCGACCTCTTCCAAAATCAGGAATTGTAGCTAAACACAAAATTCTTTTGTGATTCTCCTCTTTCAACCCAACCTTACCAGTGGGCGGTGCATGTAGAGACTACTCACTACGTCCTGCTAAACATCGATTCTTCCTTGAAATGTCTCACATTAAGTGACACGTAACACTCCCCTTCCTTCCTTGTAGTATGCCGAAAGTTCCACCCGTGCTCTTCTCTCCACGAAGCGCACTTCTGGAACTCTTATACCATACCAACATCATCACCCTTTGTATGTGCAAGTCGCTCTCATACTTGCCTACTAACAACTCCGTTCCGAGTGTTCTTCATAATCATTAAATTCTTCCATTCAAGGAATACTCTTCTTAAATGACTTCCCACAGTCTTCCAATTCAAATTTGGGTGTGCTATTCTAATTGCACACCTATGTATGGATTATTTCCTCTCATGTGACGTTTAATCCACTATATCACTTCCACTTCGTTAAACTAGTCCCACAAACATATATGACACACATCCATAACCACGTCATTTTGACTCGGACGATTTTTAACTGTAGTTAACCAAGATGCCCAAATTTTTGCAACACCCCGACCGCCCTAGGAGAGCGAACGGCGTGCGACTCATCCGTAGAACGAACTAAATTCAACAAAATAGAAGGAATAGGGCATTCACATTCCATGACGATAAAAAAGGAATAATAATTCTCAACCCTCTTCAGATAAGTATAAAAATTTTCCCAAATAGGTACAACAACCAAAATAAATCAGTAACTCTTTTATATAATAAAGTTCTTTCCAGATAATCCATGCTAAAAATCATTCTAACTCTTTATTCGCCTCGTGATTTGAGCGCGGTTACGATATTTGGGTACTCTCAATCACCCTAGAAATCAAAATCCTTAAATTCTCCTTATCATCATTCCACCCCTCAACTCGTGGGGTAACTTTCAATGCTTTCTTACCACAAGATCCGGCTTCCAATAGCTTTAAGACAAAATTCAACTTCCAACTTACATACATAATTACTTGGTCCCATTTCTACCAGGGTACCGAACTCATGGAATAGTGACCAAACGTCTCCCTATTTCCAACCTTACGCTAAGTTTCATGCGTGGGATGTCTCGCAAAGCGAAATCCAAACAAGGACCCCCCCCCCCCCGATACACTACTACCTAGCATTGTCGGTTATCGAAATCTGTTAGGTCCTCCGTCCATAGCATATACCCCTTTATTCCGTCCCTTGATAGAAAAGTTACAATTTCTCCCGTAATTATGCTTAACAAAGAACGTTTCACTAATTGCACTATTGTTCAGTATAGGTTGGTGGTAATAGCATTCCATAAACCTCGAATACACACAATCAGAATTCTCGAAATTCCTTTCCCTAATAATAGGGGTATAATATTAACTCCCACATCTCTAAAGGATAAATATAACAATGCACTTTTCCTATCACTAAGTCCGGAGTGCTAAACATAATACTGAGTCAAATATTTTCGCCCAACGGTAAATCCCGATACATACAGAATTATACTGACAAAGTCTATACATACTTTGGCATCGAATATCTCTACCCACTATCTCCTCCGAAGTCTCTAGGATATATAATATAAGTGCGAGTCCAACCTTCTTACGGTTAAAGCCTCGCCAAAACAAACATAAAGCATGTTGCGCTAATGCAACCACTCCGATAGCCTTGCAATAAATGCCCACTATCGTACTAACCATTTCTATAACGTTTTAACAAAGATAATATCATACTCGTATATCGTATCACTACAACGAGTAACCTCAATAAAGTATAAAACGCTGTTAATATACTCATTCATCCTCCGCGGATAGCACTAAAGAAAAATCCCGCTACACTAGGGAAAAGATATTCACATAATAATAATAACGTTTAAAAATGATATGCATTAAGCTCGTCTCACATGCTAATCTAGCAAGGAACAAAATATGGTGACTCGCTCGTGTCACATAAACACGTCGCATCCTTTGAGGATACAACTTACACTTCTACCTTGTCAATCGTCTTGACTGCGCAAGTGGTTTCTGGACATAACACGTCTACTCAAACCAAACAAAATTACTTTAATCGTTGTCTTTAACTAGGCACCGTATTCTTGTCCTTTTACTCACTTTGGAAAATATTATCGTGAGCGATCTCACTCCGCACAAAATACCTCAACACATAATCCACTTACCACCTGTCCTACTAACCAGGTTAGGATTTTCCTTCTCTCGGACTTTAGTAAACTCGATTCCAATTAACCATCCCGGTTGTTCCCTTAGCTTTTTAGGTCATAAAGATCATGTTACTATCTATAATAGTACTTACTGAACTTACCATCACTTGGTAAGAATTTAATTATCCGAATCATTTAAATGGGTCCCCTGATGTGTATCCACATCCCTTTGTGGTGCTATACCACCACCGTTGCATTCAGTCTTATTCTCGACTAAATTCTTCGATTCCTTTAAGCTTCCCACACAAGGAGCATTATCATCTTTATTGACAAAATGCAACATTGTCAACCTCTGAATCAGCCGTCCATCAGAATTTCCTCCTCTAGTATTATAAATTATTATTACGAGTTGATCTCCCACTTGGAGTCATTTCCTCCACTCGTATCTACATCTTCCGATACAAAATTCGCTAACGATTTGGATTCATATTCACAATTGGACTTCTGTCATGCCCTCCTGCAATGAGTTCAGAACCACGTTTGCTTCTCACCCTGAACAGTTGAGGAAGGAACATACGGTCAACACTGTACTTAAGGTTCTCCTATAGGCATACCATTCCATTTCTAAAATTTCCCATTGACAGTCTCTACACGTTTTTGTAATACGTTGGGTAAGTTTACCCTCGCACCTCATTTGACTATAACAGCATTTGAAAATCACTGCTACGCCTTAGTCGCTTTTCTAGTCTTGGCTTATCGTGCCATAATGGAGGTGACCTCAACTACGGTCATCATCCTTGGATACATTTTATAATCTCAACTGAGCCCTGCCTCCTGATGTACGCTTAACGGTCCTCTTCTGACATCCGTCATCGCTCGGCACACGCACACATCCGAACGAAATTAGAATTCACTAATGTATACACGTTATAGGAGGAGAACGAAATCTCGTCAAAGAAATCTACAATTCTAAACATAGGGCTCTACAACAAACAAAGCAATGTTGAAAGCATAATAAGCCGTACAGATCCTAAGGACACTAGAACCTGATGCTCTGATACCACCTGTGACACCCCGCCTAATTAAATACCGGGCAATCACTCCTTTATTAAATTAAAATCAAGGTGAACAGTTGGTTCATTCTTAGCATCACTATCGTTAAAATACTTTTCCAATTTAAACACCCTAAATAATTAAGCTAAGTGTCAAAACCATTTAATACCTTATTCTCATTTTATTAAATCCGGTTATAAAACCTTAAACCATTAACATCTAAAGAGTCACACAATAAATAGAAGAATAAAATGGACATATAAGATTTTACCCAACAATAATAATTCCAACATTAAAATACTAAGGAAAACATCCTGACAGTAACAATTCCGAAATAAAGGTACTGAAAGTAAAACTTACAATCTCTGAAAATACCAACTAATTAATAGAAAGAGGGCGACACATGCCCCTGCTGGATAAAACTGAACCAGGAGTAGAATCAAATGGATGAAGTCGTCTAAACAACAGGCCTGCAACTCCCACCTAGCTGTAGCTCGTTCCTGCCAAAGGACCCTATGCAAGACGCCCCTGTGGCTGGGCACCTGTAATATATACATACATATATATATATATATATATATATATATATATATACAAGAGAGAAAGATAAATGGAAACGGGTCAGAGCCCGATAGTGTATATGATTTAAAAATTCGTTTAGCAAGTATTTAAATTGATTACAGGCCAATGCAACAACATATTAGTGCGACACTCTCTTGAGAAATTCTCACCTCTCTTCTAATGTGCACTCCTATCGCACTAACCTTTTTAATGGTTTATCTCGTCATATACCACACTATCTTTCCCCAATGATTTAACTTATCTTAGGTTATTCGCAGGATTTACAACTGAACAACACAAGTATTTAAAACGTAAGATTTCAATTTGTAACCAAAGTTCTCCTTTTAACTTTATTAATCAATAAGGTTTTCCAGTGTCATATTATACTTTCTCAAAACAAGTATTTATAATTTGAGTCATCAACCATTTCCTACATATCAAATCACAGTAGGCAGTTCCAGATTTCAGAATTTCATATATACATATTAACTACTCGTATAATATATATATCATAACAGCACCCCACATAAAAACTATGGTGCGGGCATACTCTGCTATCCAATCCCCGTATCAATCACACTAAAGGGAATACAAGTTCGGAATCACTCTCGAACTGTATAAATACATACACAATCAATATTGAGGCGAAGCATAGTTTCCAAGTCCAAGAGGTCAGTACATACCCTCACGTCTCTTAGGACCGTTCGACTATCGATCCGATAGCCCGTACCTAGGATTTCTATCTTCTAGGGTACGAGTCAATATCCCCCATAAGGCACACGAGATAAGATCGTCCCAGCGCGGTAACCTCCGGGATAGCAAGTAGCGCGGGCATGATTTTCACAAGTATATAATATATGCATACACAATCATATAAATATACTAATTTTATCATATCAATTTAGGTTTATCCCATAACCCATACACAACATTTATCCTTATTTTCCCATTATTAGTTATCACGTATAATGGTTCGTTTCTCACTTTAATTCGAAGGGTTTTTCCAACTTACTACGTAACCCTCATGGACTCTATTCGCCCAAATGTCCAATTCAGTAGGTATCCATTTATGTTCCAACATAACTCTCTCTTGCGTGTCTCTCCCATTTAACATTTACTTACATTGTCCCTTATGTAAAATATCCCAAAAATATAGATTTCGCCTTACATCAAAGGTCTCTTATTCACTAATGAATCCTACCGGTCATCATTAACTCCCAAATTATTTTAGCAAGGATGTCTAAGGATCTTTCTTCATTTTGAATCAATTCCACAATTTTAAAAGGGGAAACTTAAGTCTTCCAGGAGGGGTCGATCTATCGAGGTTAGGGGCTCGATCGATCGAAGCTCTGGGCTCGATCGATCGATCAAACAGGTATTTCGGAAATCTGCAGATTTGCAGTTACGGGTTTCATCTTCTAACCTTCACCAAATCCATATTTTTCAATCCCAATCGTCCCAAAATTTATACTACTAACATTATATCATCATACCAGATATTTCCAACGTAAAGCATGTAGATTTCTATCACTAAACATGGATTAACAGCCCAAAAATTATTATAATTATCAAGAACCCTAGAAATCTCTTAAACATGGTTCTAACAAGAATTTTCCAGAATTTCCTTCTTGTAAACATCATAATTTCGTGGTTTACTCCTCTACATGGCAAAGGGTTTCCAGAATATCATTTAAGTCATCACTACATGCAATTTCCTATCTCAAATTGGGTTTTTCTTCCATAAATCTCACCCTAATCATCCCTAGACTAACATGAGTGATGCATCAACGAAAATAAGCAAGATAAACACTTGCCTAGGGTTTTCAGAAGTCTGGTTTGGTGCCGAAATTAGTGTGGTTGCGTTCCCCGTCTGGAGGTCTACGCATTGGTGGTGGAGGCGGTGCAAACGGATGAATTTCGGGCCTTGGATTGCTTTGGAAGCTCTCTCCTTCCCTCTCCTATGGCCGTCACTTGACTTTGGTTGTTCTAACCCTAGAAGACAACCTAGATATCTTATATAACCCTTTTAATTTTCGTGGGTTTAATTACCCAAAAATACAAAATGACTAAAATGCCCTCCTGGGGTACTAATTAAGCCTAAAATAGCCCCGAGACTCAAACTAAACCCCCGGGTACACTTTTCTGACTATCTCGACCCTTACGGACACGTTGGCACACTCAAAACGACCATACGAACACCCTATAAAATATTCACTTTCATTAATCAACATTTAGTCCCGACACGACACAGACGCGTCCCGACTTAAATTTTCATAATTGTCATTTTATTCACACGTGACAATATTATAAAAATAAATCTTATATATTACTATACTCATCCAGTAACATTCAACAAATAACAAATTTTCAATAATTACTAACTCTCGTCACTCTAGTAAATATTTAAAACAACATTTCGGATTAAAATTAAATTTATTTATCTCAATTAAATTTAATAAAGTCCATAATTTAAAAGCTATAAAAATACGGGGTATTACAAGGCCCAGGCAGATGACTCGTTCTCTCAGGAGCAGATAGTTCGATTACTAGCAGAAGGAGCCGAGTCCTATACCGTTAGCTCAGATGGGGGATTACGTTTCAATGGGAGACTAGTCGTTCCGGAAGGGGAAGACTTGCGACACGAGGTGATGGCAGAGTCGCACGGCTCACGGTTCGCGGTACACCCTGGTGGGGATAAAATGTACCAAGACGTGAGACGACAGTATTGGTGGAGCGGGATGAAGAGGGATATTGCCGTGTTTGTGTCTAAATGCGCCACTTGTCAACTGGTAAAGGTGGATCATCAGAGACCTACAGGAGTTCTACAGCCATTAGAGGTTCCGACGTGGATATGGGAGAGCATATACATGGACTTTATCACGGGGTTACCTACGTCAAAGAGGGGTCACGACTCCATTTGGGTAATTGTGGACCGGTTGACCAAAGTTGCTCATTTTCTACCCGTAAGGACAGACTACACTACGGGACAATATGCCTAGATTTTCATTTCGGAAATAGTGAGACTTCAAGGTGTGCCTTTAAATATCGTGTCTGACCGAGACAAGATATTTATTTCACGGTTTTGGGAGAGTTTCTAGGAGGCCATGCGCACTGAATTGTGGTTGATTACGGCTTATCACCCGCAGACCGATGGGCATACCGAGAGAACAAATCAGATGTTGGAGGACATGTTGTGTATATGCATCATAGACTTTGGGGGTGGATAGGAGCAGTACCTTCCACTGGTGGAGTTTGCTTATAACAAATCCTATCAGTTTACCATTGGTATGGCTCCATTTGAGGTGTTGTATGGTAGACCTTGTCGTTCCCCAGCATGTTGGTTAGAAGTGGGGGACAATAAACTCCTTGGGCCGGAAGTGATTCAGGATACTTCGGCAAGGATAGAGATGATATGGAGTCGCATTCGGGTAGCTCAGGACCGGCAGAAGAGCTATGCCGATGCCAAGAGGTTCTTCAGAGAATTCAAAGTGGGGGACCAGGTTTTACTCAGAGTATCTCCTATGAAGGGGATTATGCGTTTTGGGAAGAATGAGAAACTGGCACCAAGATACGTGGGGACATTTCCTATCATCGAGCGGATTGGGACAATTGCGTATAGACTGGGGTTACCGGAGCACTTGCATAGGATTCATGATGTGTTCCATATTTCCTCGCTAAGAAAATATCTTAGGGATGATTTGGCCCATACTCACATTGCTTTGGAGGACATCGATCTTCAGCCCGATAGTTCCTACGAGGAGGGGACGATTGCTATTCTGGACCACAGCGAGCGGAAACTGCGGTCGAAGATAGTACCGTTAGTACGTGTTCAGTGGCGGCATCATAATGTCGAGGAGTCCACATGGGAGCGCGAGGATGAGATGCGCGGACGTTATCCAGAGTTTTTTTTGCCAGGTACTCTTTAGTTCCGAATTTCGGGACGAAATTCTGTTATTAGGGGGAAGTATGTAATACCCCGTATATTTATTGATTTTTAATTATGGGATTAATTAAATTAAATGAGAATTAATTGGAAATTAATTCGGATATAAATACTAGCGAGATGTGAGTTGGTATTTGATTATGATGCGTACATATGGTAATATAAGAATATTGAAAATATTAAAATTGTCACGAGACTGAAATACGATAATTTGGGAAATTTAGTTGGGACACGCGTGTCATTCGTGTCAGGTATGAAATTATTTGAATTAAAAAGTGAACTTTATTTTTATCAACCGAATGGTCATTTTGAGTGCGCCAACATGTTTGGAAGGGTCGAAATAGTCAAAAAACACTAGCCGGGGGTTTAGTTTGGGTCCCGGGACCTTTTTGGGCCATACTGGCAACCTATAAGGGTATTTTGGTAATTTTAAAAATATGGGAATTAAAACCTACGAATTTTAGGAGTTAATTATATATTATTTAGGAACCCACTAATCCCATTATCAGCATTAGATGAGTTAGAGGGCTACGGGAGTTATAGGAGAGTTTGAAGAGTTCCAAAAAGAAACCTCCAACCACCATCATCAACCTTGGGAGAAAATCCGTAGAGAAAGGAGAGAATCAACATTCATTCACCAACATCAATCCTGAAGAACAATCTAAGGCAAGTGATTTGATATTTTTATTGCATTGAATATGTCTTCCATGTTTAGTGCAGGAATTATCTTATATTGAAATCTTTGAAGAAAACCCATGAGATTGATGGAGAAACTTTGAATTTGGGTTAGGATTTGCATGTAGAATGATGATGGACTGATTTAATATTCATAGAGTTATTTATGATGATTTCAAAACGGATTTGTGATGATTAATTGGGCATAACAAAATTATGGGTTCATGTTCATAGGGTTTGGGGAAATATTTGGAGATTTATAATAATTTCATGATGATTTGTAAGATTTGACCTCTAAAATATGTTAAAGGATGATCTAGAATGATTAGAAATGGTTTAAAAATGTTAGAACATAACTTGGATGGTCTTAGGGTGGATTTAGAGAAGAGAGGAATGGAGAAAATCGGACTTGGGAATTTCTGGGCTGAAACTGCCATCTCGTTAGAAGACCTACCCAGGTCGTTCGAACGACCTCGTTCGAACGAACTTCTAACGAGATGACAGTATAACTTCTAACGAGTTGGTAGTTCGTTCGAAGCCTTTCGTTCGAACGAAACTCGTTCTAACGACCTCGTTCTAACGAGATTTCTAACGAGTTGACAGAATGGCCTTTTAGGCCTAAATTTATTTCTAGTATCCCGTAGACTTGTTTAAATGGTGAGATAACCTTCCCTTATTATCTAGTGGGTATAGTTGGGAGATTGGGGTACATTGAAGAGTAAAACTTAGAATCTTGTAGTAAAATTTTGGATTGGGAAACGAGTAACTATTTACGACATGAGAAGAGCTGATAACATCAATACATATAAACCGGGAACTTGTGATTTGTATAACACTAAATGTTAATGTAAGAATGAGAAGTATACATCTAATAAAATATTGAAATATCTAAGATGTGTGAATGCTTAGTATATGTAGTTATCTGTGTATAACATACCTACCGTACTTGCTATCATGGGAGGTTGGCGTTCGTGCCTACGGGGGGGGGGGGGGGGATCTAGATTGGTACCTCGAGGACATAGGTCAGAGAAGGGCTTATTGAGAAGTAAATAAGTCTGTTGATCATGGGAGCGTAGGTATGTGCGTGACCCATGTGTTGTGAACTATATTCGCCTCCATTGTTTGTGATTGTTGTTAATGAAACGTTTCTTGAGAAATTCGGAATACGTGGCCCTCATGTACGTGATGTACCGGGATTTGATAGCAGAGTATGTGAGCACCGCAGCTTAGCCTCGGGGTGCTAGTATTGTATATTTATGATGAGAATAATATACGGTTAATTGAAATGAATTGTCATGAATAAATATGAGTATTAATAATAGCAACAGTTTGTAAAGTGAAATGGAAGATCTCTAGTAATTAGTAGTACTAACATGGGAAATTGTGTAACAAGTTATAACACTCTGTTAAACAAAAGTTGTTGGGAATTGAATTGGATATCGTATAGTAATGTAGATTTTGGGTATCGGACTAGTTAGTTATGGTAATGACTAGAATAGGTACGGGAATGATAGGAGTGCACAATTAGTTGAGAGGTGAGGAACTCATGTGAGTGCACACACTATCATATACTTTATATTCACTGTTTAATGATATTAAACACTTGCAAAATTTTAAATTATTTTCAAAATCGGGCTCTGACCCGTTTGCTTTCAAATCTATTTTTTTTTTTGTAAAAACCTTTTAGGTGCCCAGCCATAAGGACACCATGCATAGGAGTTCTATTCAGGTGACGTGTTGTAGTTGTTGTGGAAGTTACAGGACCTTGACAGTAGACGCCTCCATTTTCAATCTTGACTCCATTATCATATTTTATCATTGGTTGGGCATGTCGCCCCATTTCTTTTAGAGACATTTTACTTATCATTTATTTCAGACTTTGGGTTGTAATTAATTTAGTGATGTAGACTTGGTAATTTTTATTTCAGTATTCGAATTGTTGTGAGGAGTATTCCTCCAGACTCATTATTATTTGATGGTTATTCTATTGTGACTATGTTGTGGTGGTTATGTTAGCATTTCATACTTTACTTATTGTATGTTAATCGGATTTAATTAAAAATGGCAACTCCCTTTTTAAATATTAGGTGGCTAGTATTTGTTAAAAACGTTTTCGATAGTGATGCTACGAATTGAACCAACTTGGCATTTTGTATTAATTTAATAAATGAGTAGCTACCCGGTATTTAATTAGTCGGGGTGTCACAAGTGGTATCAGAGCATCAGGTTCTGGTGTCCTTAGGATATGTACGGCTTGTTATGTTTCCGCTGAGCTTTCTTTAATATAGAGCCCTATATTTTAGGATTGTTGTATTCTTTTGTGTATGCTTCGCTCTTCAGCTATTTTGAGATAATAACTGCAAACTTATAAGACTTTACTCTCATTTCAGATGCCTCCACGACGTGCGCAGCGAGTTCCTAGGGATGCACAGCCAGAGCCACATCCTGCACCAGTTCAGGGCACTATGAATGCCGCCGAGGTTGCAGCTATTGTAGCCCAAGTGGTAAATGTCGCCCTAGCTGTTGTACAGCAGGCACCACCCCAGGCGTCGGTAGTTGCGCCAGTTCAGGCTCATGCATTACCATCTTCATGGGAACTCGTCCGTGATGCTTTTTAGAAAGCACACCCTCCGGAGTTTGCAGGTAGCTCCGATGTTGTGGTATCCAGTCAGTGGAGGAAGGACATTCAGAGGAACTTAAGGATGTACGAGTGCATAGATGTTCAAAAGCAGATACTGGCTACTTTCAAGCTAGTAGGATATGCATTACAGTAGTGGGAGTCCACTACCATCGCAGAGGAGAGGGACGCCCTTTCTATTCAGGAGTTCTGGGTGCGGTTCGACCGCAAATATTTTCCGTCAGCTGTTCACACTGAAATGAGGAGGAAATTGATGAGCCTCAAGCAGGAAGGGAGGACCGTGGCTTACTTATCATTTACTTATCATTTACTTATCATTTACTTGGCATTTTACTTATCATTTATTTCAGACTTTGGGTTGTAATTAATTTAGTGATGTAGACTTGGTAATTTTTATTTCAGTATTCGAATTGTTGTGAGGAGTATTCCTCCAGACTCATTATTATTTAATGGTTATTCTATTCTGACTATGTTGTGTTGGTTATGTTAGCATTTCATAATTTACTTATTGTATGTTAATCGGATTTAATTAAAATTGGCAACTCCCTTTTTAAATATTAGGTGCCTAGTATTTGTTAAAACCTTTTCGACAATGATGCTACGAACTGAACCAACTTGGCATTTTTGTATTAATTTAATAAATTAGTAGCTACCCGGTATTTAATTAGTCAGGGTGTCACACTTTCGTGCAGATGTTGGGCCAGGTGATCAAATATTGAAATGACCGCAATGCCCTTGCGTGCGATCGCGTATGAAACTTCACCAGAATGCGTCCACACTTCATACTAAGCATCCAAATACCTATAAAAGCTCAATTAACCCCTGTAAAGCATGTTAACATAGAAATCTGAGGTTTTCTGGCTGACGAGCATAAATATATGGATTAAGATACCCGAGGGGGCCAATAACGCGTAGGTTAACGGGTGAAATACGCAATATTTGCGTCATATCACACCCCCTAACTTACAAATTTTTAGTCCCTAGTAATGAAATAAGATGCAATAAGAACTACAAGTAAACCAACAACAAGAGATAGCACAAATGGGAAAAACATATAAACGCCACTTTCGCGGGCGATTCGATTGGATTTAGCATATGCAATAAGTCGTTAAACCCCTAGGTTACCCTAGTGGACGAGTGGGGTCTCGTGAGGGTTTTCAAGGATAAAACCCACAAACATCATACGTTTTCCTCAAAATATGCCCAACCCAACATGTGACAAACTCAACAATACGAAAAAGAATTCAAACTTGCTATTAGCATATCGAACGAGTTCAAACAAAAGTCCATTGTTATTAATATTATGGAACGAACTTCATAAAATTGAAGCCTTAAAAGTGGGAGGGGAGCGAGCACACTCATATTATGATTTGGGTAAAACTTAAATAAACTAGATAAACATATTATGTGCATATATTCAATCCTCAGGGGCATTACACTCTTCAAATGAATTCATTATGAAAATGGAGGTAACACATGGGACATGCGGGCATAAAGAGTAAATGTAAATGGAAACTAGGTCGCAAACATATCACAAATGAAGAACACTATATAGGAAACTAAAAACTGTAATCTCAATGAAAGATACCGCACATTAAAAGAGGTGAAATGTATTTTCACAAATTATCAAAAATATTTAAGCTTTTAAATTGAACTCACCCTAGTACCACATAGGGCTTTATAGGGTTGTAATGGGCTAGGATAGGGTACGAAACGAAGGACATGTATGTACAGATTCAAAGTGTTCGTAATGAAAACTTGGGATAATGGTAAATAGTGGGCAATATAAAAAATTAACAAGTTCCAAACAAGCATTAAATATAACAGTTGGAGAATAATAAAAGCTTATTGAACTATATACATCACATACACTTTCTCTTTTCTTTTCTTTTCTTCTTTTTCTCATGTTTTCTTTTCTTTTGGTTTTTGCTTTTTCTTTTCTTTTTCACTACTTTTTTTTTACTCTTTTCATATGCTTAAATTGCAACCACAAGAAAAATGTCATTCAATTCCAAGTAATATTCCGAACAAAGGTAATAAAGGTAATATGTATGGTGTATAACTTCAATTTGCAGTTGGTTATGGAATTTTGGGTAATGAAATGAAAGGCTGTATTTAGGCACAGAAGGGTTGACTAGATAAAATATAAAAGGTGATGTCAAGGTCAATATGGGTGAAATAACAAAGACTGCCTATGATCATTTCATAGAGTTTACGTACTTCTCGAGTCAAAATAATTTTATAAAAATCATGCTCAAGTAACAAATTTCAAGATTTAAACTCAATTAATGAACAATCAATGAAAGAATAGAGAGATTACCGACGAAATCAAAGTTTTCAAAGAGTAAAGAAGAGTGTATAACACTCACAAACGAAGAAAAAGCCCAAAGCCTCACTCGGTGTAAGTATATACCATGCAACAAAAGATTATCGAGTTATAAAAATCTTAAATCAAATCAATATAACAATAAAAGCGCATGTGCTCAAGGGATAAAGTTTAATTCATGAAGTTATTCACAATATCAATGATTTGAGGACTAAAGTCTAATAACTTTTAAAATCGAGAACATGAATCGTTGATTTGTCTATTGGATCGGGTAATTATTGAAATTTATCATCGAAAACAAGGCAAAATGCCCAACAAAAGAGAAAAAAGAAAGAAAATATTTTTTTTTAATTTTTAAAATTTTAACAAAAAGGCATACTTAGTAACTAAATGTGAGAAAATCCATGGACTGACCATGAAATGGATAGAATATTCCACACCCCCTAACTTAAATGTTGCATTGTCCTCAATGCGCATTAAGAACACAACACAAAGAGAGGAAAAGAGCGATATTACCCAAAATTGGAGTGATCCCCGATAAGTATGAGTCCAAAGAATCTACAAAATAAGTTAATACCGAGCATAATGAAAAGTATAACAAAAGTTTAACTAAATACACTAGATTAAATTAAATGGAAAGAAAAATTAAAAAGAAATAAATAATAAAAAGTTAATTATTTACAACCTACTATTTGGACTTCACACTAACTATACACTAGAAGTTTAAATTTTTGAGGGTCCACCCAAAATATAATTTGAATTTGAGGGATTAATGGTGTACCATACTTAGAAATCATGCCTCTCGAAAAATATGAGTTCCGTTTGAACAACGGAAGGCATGTGTAAGGCGTAAGAAATGAACCATAGCCAATTATAAATTTTGGGCCGACGATGGGTGATTTGGATAACAAGGGGGACAGGTACACTAGAGGCTCAAGAAAAATCGACTCATCTCCCAAAGGTTTTTCAAGTGGAATGGGAGATGGTGCACACACGGGGATAACGTCCATCGAAAATAAGTCCGTTAAAGAGTCCTCATCGGCAAAAAGTGCAGAGGTATTAAAAGTTTCTACCGAATCATAGGAATAAATTGGTAACTCTAATGGTTCGATCACGAAAAATGAATATGGTGATGAAATAAATTCAATCTCAATCGACTCATCGTTGGAAGGAGATTGAATTTCGGGAGAGAAAGACGCACACTCGATGAGAAATTCTTTGAAAAATTTAAGTGAAACGCAAGTTTGCACCTCCTCGTTATTTTGTGCATAAGAATTCATCTCATTGCAAAGTGCTCCAAGTCTCATTCCAGCACCATTTAGGCTTTCCAAACCTTGGGAGTAAAGAAGAAAAGTTTCTTGCAAAGTAAGCTTCCTCGGCTCAAGAGCCTCGGATTCCTCATTTGTTTGAAACTCGTCCTCGAAAGTATCAGAATAAGAATCGTCATTGGATTCAAATAATGAATCCAACTCATGCTCCCAAAAATAATTTTCATTCCGATAATTATTTTCAAGTCTTTCAATCTCAAGAAAATCTTCAAAATGGAAAACTTGAAAACTATCCCCAAAGTAAGAATCATTAGAATGACCGTAATAACTATAAAAGAAAGACATGATTACCAAATTGTATGTAGATGGAGAATCCGATGAAAAGATGCGCGACCGAGAATCAACGTTTCTAAGCGCTCAAGTATGCAAATCCTGCAAAAAATGTTAAAACAAAGAATACGAATACAAAAGAAAAATACAATGAAATAATAAAATAATTACAATCTAAAACACACTCCTCGGCAATGACGCAATTTTGATCGCGCGATAAAAGTGTGTTCATGTGAGGACACTATAGTTGTGTGTTTCACCACCGCGATGCAAAAACCTAAGCTACTACACTTGCGAGGCAAGCACAGCGGTAAGTCGGGTATCGTAAGAAATCCACAGGGACTGACAGAATTTTAGACTGGTAATTATTTTAGTACTTCAGGAATAAAAGTGTAAAAGGTGATATGGTGGTTACGGTGACAAAAGAAAAGTTAAGTCTACATAAAAGTAGAGCGAGAGTTGGGATCTCATACTACCACACGGATCGAAAAAACTACTAATTAGAATTCCGGCTCAAAAACATTTAATCGAGCATTTATAATTAAGCATAAACTTCACCCAATAAGGAATTTAACCCAAAGTTGCTTGAATAAACATTTAATCAAAAATGATCACATGCGGATTAAATTCGGATTATCGTTATAAACACTAAAGTTGTGTGACAAATAAAGTTAAGTGCATAGCAATCCAACTTTAATACATGCGGTTTCAATTAAATGCAATTTTACACCAAACCTAATTTTTGGAGCTCGAGGTCCGTTAATGGCGGAACACAACCCCAACCCTATTTATCTAAGGGCTAAGAATGAATTAAACTAAATAACTATATTAAAACAATAAATAACTAAATTAAACTAATTATCTAGGCATTGAAAATGAAAAATATAAATATATTAATGGAGATAATAGTAAATAATTAAACTTACAAACCCAAATGGATGTCAACCCAAGAAGAAATGAAGATGAGCTCTCAAAACTAAACCCTAACCTAAAATACCTCTTCAAAACTAAGTATATCCCTTATATAGTAAGTTGGAATTAAAATAGAAAAGAAAAGGAAAAAGAAAAAGCAAGGCAAAATATCTGAGAAAAACAGGGGGTCGATCGATCGATGGTTCAAAAACATGCCTACTGTTTCCCACAATTTCAAAAATAAGATGGGGTCGATCGATCGAAGAAGCAGGTCTGATCCAAGCTTCCCTGTTTTGATTTCCTTATAATTCTCTTCCGCTAAAAATCCCATAACTTCTTCGTTTGAACTCGGAATCGCGCACCATTCGCAGCTATGCGAAGCTTACGAGGAGGGATACAACTTTTGTGTAGATGTTGGGCCAGGTTCCCAAACTATGAAATGACCAAAATGCCCTTGCGCGTGCGATCGCGTATGGAACTTCACTGGAATGCATCCGCACTTCATACTAAGCACCCAAATACCTACAAAAGCTCAGTTAACCCCTGCAAATCATGTTAACATAGAAATCCGAGTTTTTCTATTTAATGAGCATAAATATAGGGATTAAGATACCCGAGGGGGCTAATAATGCGTAGGTTAACGGGTGAAATACACAATATTTGCATCGTATCAAGCATGATGTATGATTAAATAATATACATGATGCAAATAATCTTACGCGTGTTCTAATAAGATCAAATCACAAAAAAAAATAACCAAGTCAATCCTAAGAAAATCAATCTAGAGAAAAATAGGGTTGAGGTTAAGAGAGCAGGAAAAACCTAAGTACAAGACTATGTAAAATCCAAGGATGACAAACAAGTGCAAGAGTATATCCAATGTACAGTAAGAATACTTTTAATATTCATAAGAACATAACATATATGGATCAAATAAAAGATAAACTAGATGTGACAATCCTAAACATATCTTTGAAAATTCAAAACAAGGTATTCTAAAAAATAAAGCTTTCTAATTTATTCAAGAAATAAATCAAGAAAAAGTTAAGGAGATAAACAAATCATATATGACTTATCAATAATGATAATCATGGAGTAAAAACTCATATATAAAAAAAAGTACATAGCCTAGCATAAGATATATGAAGTGAAATACAAATAAGGTTATGACAAAAAAAACACAGCCTCTATCGTTTATAGGTGGAAGGAAACAATTTGAGAATTTTTTTTATTTCAATTTTAGATTCATTCGAAATGTTCTTCCTAACCCATATATGACTCACACGAGGAGCCTTGGGTTCAAATGGGGTATTAGGCACATTTTTTTCGTTTGCCTTTCTTTCCTTTACCCACGTGATTGAAAATGTTTTGACTCTTGTTAACCCAAATTTTTCTTTTAAAGAGTTTAGGTGCAAGCTCCCTGGAATCATAAACTTTTTTACCCTTGTTATTCCCCCAAAAATTCTGACCAATCTTACCATGGTTCAAAGGTAATCTTAGCTTGAGTAAATAGCAAAATTCCCTCAAATGACCAACTTTGTGATAATGATCACATTTAACTGGTTTTAGTTTAGTCATTTGGATTTTAGTTTTGGGAACAAACTTTGTAAAATTTGACCTTTCATCAACTTCTAACAAAAATCCTTTGTGCAACCTTTTTTAAAACAATGAGAACAAAGCAAAGTTATTTTTTGGTCTTTTATGCTGAGGTGCGTGATTTTTGTTATTGAACTTGGGATGGAGAAGTTTATCTTTCTTTTCAAAACTATTTACAACATTTTTCTTTTTATCTTGAATTTTCAAATGAAGTTTTTCAATATTTTTTGTTTTATTTTGAGAAGAATCTTTTACAAAAATAATTTAATTAGTGGAAGCTGAAACATTGGACTTGTCAAAACCTAACCCTCTTTTACATAACCTTTTCTAGTAGGTACCAAAAATAATTTCTCAAGTTTTTGTGACCTTATCGCAAGGTCTACTTTTACCTTATTGACTAAGTTCAAATCGTGTTAAAGACTTTCAATTTTCTTTTTCAAAATAATTTTGAACTCTTCACACAAAAGAAGATCCATTTTCAATATTTCGAAAGATGTAGAAAATTATTTTCTCTCTTATTCAAAATTGATTAAATTTCCATCCTCTTGTTTTAAAGTAATGTTCTTATCTATTAACCCGTCCAAAAAGTCTAAAAGATTCGAAAAAAAATATTAATACTTTTAAGTTTTTTAATGAGAATATGTCCATGAACTTTCAAAGCACATAAAAATTCATTTTCATTGTTCACAAGTTCTAGTTCATTTAAAAACTCTATTTTCTATGGTTCAAAAGTTTTGACGTTTTTTCTGAAGAGCTTCATTTTCTTTTAATAGAACATTTATTGGATTACAATCAACAATCGAAGACTCTTCCTTTAACAACTTAATCTTCTCACTTAAGTGAGCACGATCAACTCGATGTTGATCAACCATATATTCCTTAAGTTGAGGCTTATTGTTCTCCTTTTTATATTCTTTGAGTTTGGAGGAAAATAAGGTATTCACTTTAAAAAGTTTCAAAAACTTTTCATATCATTTATCATATTTATCATCAAGAGTTAAGAAACCAAAATCTTCACTACCATCCTTACTAGATTCATATCCATTTACGGATGAAGGATGACAAGTAAAGTTGGGTGGAGAATAAAAATCACAGAGTGACATACCAAGCATGCTACAAGGGGAATCCTCAAATATGTCAAACAAAAAATCCATTTCTACATACACAAGATCTACCTCTAGGTGATTAAACCTAACAAAGATGAGGTCTAGCTTTGCTCCCAATTGAGAGTTTGTGCATATAGAGAGGGACTACCCCTGTAGGAGGGTACTTTAGATTATATATGGAGGCGTAACCCCTATTGAGTATGATAATGACAAGTTAGTTGGCAAAAACTTTTGGATTAATGACAGAACATATAAACATGAACCCAATGAAGATAGACTCAGCTTAGGCTCACAAAGTCTCTCGTGTATAGCTCAGGAAATAATAATGAACTTTAGAAGTGGCTTAGCTAGAGGGAGAGAGAAGTAAGCATCCTAGATACACCTTGGTAGGCAGGTACAAACACACCAAACACCCTCGAGAATCTCTGTCAAGTATTAAAAGCTTTATAATAAATGACAATGGTGAGTGAGTAAACTCTTTGGTTTTACAATAACTTCTGAACTCTCCAAAAGTCCCCCCCTTCCTCAAAGGTGGTTGGGGTCCTTAAATAGCCCCCCCCCCCCCCCCCCCCACACACACTACCCCCGAGGCAACTCCGTCATTAAAATTGTGAAAGACATCCCTCATACTTTATGTCACAGCATTAAATGCCTGATGCACTATTTGTCTCCATGTCATAAACATTAAATGCCAAGACATGCCTTTTGCCTAACCACTGTGTGTCAGGGGGCTGTTGTCGCAGAGGTGGCTCACCAACTGCCTGACAGCCCCAAATACCACGGTGGTTTACTCAAGTGCAGGTCTGACATTGTTTAACTGGCTAGTGACATCACCTACAGTAGATGTGACATTAAGTAGAGGGCTACTTGGTTCATAACTCAACGCCCGATGGAACTCCAAGCTGCTCCGCTTGAGGTTCCACGGTCAGGGTCCTTCGGTGTTTTACCAGGTGTATCTAGTATGGTCAGGACAAGCCCCAACGGTGACTTACTTCTCAAACCTCCAAACCAGGTCCCTCTAAAGTTCCCACGGTGAGGTCATTCGATAGAGCATGAAAGCTCTCCCAGGCCCTGCCAAGCCTGGTCTCTCGCAAGTACCGTTTGACCTCATACAAACTCTTTTGTTATTATCGTTACATCATTACAACCATTATAGCTTACAGTAAATGTAACCAAAGATACAATATGACTAACACAACAAGATGAAGTATGAGTTGTCACTCTTGAGTTGCCACGCTAAGTTGCCACGCTTGAGCTGCCACGCTAAGTTGCCTCGCTGAGTTTCCATGCTTGAGCTGCCTCGGTTGCTTTAATCCCCAAACACTGTTGCTAATGGGTTTTATCTCTAATCTCAAAATTACCTTCAAAACCCCTCTACATTTGCCCCCTCGTACATATAGTTGATATATTGATACATGTCTGAAATATATCGACTGTATGTACGAAACAACTTTAGTCAGTTTTCATATGTTCGATCGACCTGTGGATCGTGGGTAATAATCTCATATCTCATTTCATCTTGATGATGTACTTTTACCTCATATCTCACATTTTATGATATAATGCCATCTCATATTTCATATCTCAGTTACATGATATACATCAATTTCATATCTCATATCTTAAATCTCATTTTAAGGCTTTGATCTCAGAGGTTATTCCGAAGGACCTCGTTTATCATTCTTTTCATACAAATGATATACTATAAGTGTTGCCCCCAGTCCTACTTAAATGAACATGCATTCACGCTTTAATTTTGATTGTTCGTAATTCTGCCTTGGTAAAAAGTATTATCATGGACACATAATAACTACTTCAGCATTCTCTTTTATCATTCTCAACCAAGCTTGGTGAAAGTATTATTACGGTTTACATAATAACTACTTCATTGTCCTCGATTAATCTTTTAGTGCATGCAAATGTTTTTTGACTTGTTTTAATCACGATGAGGTTTCTTGTGCATGTACGTATTATTGACTCGCTCAAATTACCACTTTTTAATGTTTTTCGCAAACTCACACCTACAAGGTGACTTAATGAGGAACACACACTTGTTAGGATTTTTCGTAAACTCCACCGTTAGAGGTGACTTAACAATGAAAACACACTTGTTAAGGTTTTTCGCAAACCCCACCATTAAAGGTGACTTAACAATGAAAACACACTTATTAAGATTTTTTCTTCCACCGTTAGAGGTGACTTAACAATGAAAACACACTTGTTAAGATTTTTTCGCAAGCTCCACCATTAAAGGTGACTTAACAATGAAAACACACTTGTTAAGATTTTTCGTAAACTCCACCGTTAGAAGTGACTTAACAATGAAAACACACTTGTTACGGTTTTTCGCAAACTCCACCTATATTGGTGACTTAACAACGAAAACACTTGTTAAGATTTTTGTAAAACTCCACCAATAACGGTGACTTAACAATGAAAACACACTTGTTAAGATTTTTCGTAAACTCCACCTATAACGGTGACTTAACAATGAAAACACTTGTTAAGATTTTTGTAAAACTCCACCAATAACGGTGGCACCCATAACGGTGACTTAACAATGAAAACACTTGTTAAGATTTTCCGTAAACTCCACCTATCACGGTGACACCCATAACGGGGACTTAACAATGAAAACACTTGTTAAGATTTTTCGTAAACTCCACCTATATCGGTGACTTAACAACGAAAACACTTGTTAAGGTTTTTTCATAAACTCCACCTATATCGGTGACTTAACAATGAAAACACTTGTTAAGATTTTCGTAAAACTCCACCAATAACAGTGACACCCATAACGGTGACTTAACAATGAAAACACTTGTTAAGATTTTTCGTAAACTCCACCTATAACGGTAACTTAACAACGAAAACACTTGTTAAGATTTTTCATAATCACTATTTCCTCTAACTGTCCTCAGGTTGCTCGGGAGGATTCTCCACCAGTTCTTTTGCCTACCTCATCACCCCGTCGAGAACCCGTTATTTCAGAAGGCTCGATTCACAACAATCAAGGTTCCACGACCGGTGCTGCTGCTGAAAGCGAATCTGGCTGTGAGATTCCTCTGCTCGACTTGGCTCCCCATCTGCTCCCTCGGTGTACCCTACCTGTGGGGGCTGAGACCTCCCTCCCACAAGTTGTATAGGTTGCCTAAACATCATAGGCACCACCACTGGATTGGGTCGCACCACCAAGGAGATATTTCTCGCCGCTTTTAAGAACGCCGCAAAAGTCCCCTCGCGCGTCTCATTGATAAGATGGCAGATGTACTCAGGAAGCAGTCCCTCCGCACAGATCTGCAATAACTTGGACTCTTTGGCCTCCTCCCTCACATCGAGGGAGCTTTCTCTGAACCTTCGGACATATGCTACTACTTCCTCCCCAGGTCGTTTCTCTCTTCCCAGTTGGGTCAAAGTGAATTCATCTTCCCCCAGAAAGAACTTCTGGACGAACAAGACATGCATTTCCTCCCACGTAGAAATGCTCCGGGGGGGCAAATGAGAATACCATGTGTATTCCCTATCGATCAAGGATTTAGAAAACTCCCTCAACCTGAGCTTCTTATTGTTGCAATGCGCCCCCAAGTGTTCAACAAAGCGCTTAATATGCTCCTTCGGATTCCCCCCCTTCCCTGTGTATTTTTCAAAAATAGGAGGAATATAGTCCTTTGGGTAGGGCTCATCGTTGTATTCCTGGGGATAAGGTGTTCGAAAGTCATCATAGACCGAAGCTACCTCGCCAGCAGATTTCGATGAAGCTTGCATAAACTTCAGCATCTCCTTATGCATTTCCTTCCTCATTTCCTCCATGGGTGTTGCTACTGGAGCAACAACCAACAGACCATTGGTTGAGTGCCCGTCGCAGCTGGAACAATCGTCACAACTGGGGCCGTTGATACTCCTGAGGTTCCCACTATTGGATTCACAACAGAGGTCATGCTTGCCGGGGTCGTTCCCGCTACACCTGCACCTGGTGGGGCCGGTGGTGCTGCCCCTAGCGTTACAAAGGCATTGGCTTCCAATCCTCCCAGCATCGTTGAAGCTACCGGAGTCTGCAAAAACTCATCAAACTTACTCATGAGGAGTGCCACCTGAGTAGGTCCCAACCCTTCACACGTGGAAGCTTGTGTCACCCCCGGAATGCATGTCGTCGCCTGAACCGGAGGTACCTTTATTCGAGGAACCCCATCCCTTAGAGCCTCCAGCTCTTTCGCAGCTTGTTCTTCATTGTGTTGGATGTCATTAAAGTTGAGCCTTCGATTAGCATTATCTTGCACCATACTCCTTACTTAGAAGATGCCTCCCCAGCGGAGTCGCCAAATGTAGGAGGGTACTTTAGATTATATATGGAGGCGTAACCCCTATTGAGTATGGTAATGACAAGTTAGTTGGCAAAAGCTTTTGGATTAATGACAGAACATATAAACATGAATCCAATGAAGATAGACTCAGCTTAGGCTCACAAAGTCTCTCGTGTATAACTCAGGAAATAATAATGAACTTTAGAAGTGGCTTAGCTAGAGGGAGAGAGAAGTAAGCATCCTAGATACACCTTGGTAGGCAGGTAGAAACACACCAAACACCCTCGAGAATCTCTTTCAAATATTAAAAGCTTTATAATAAATGACAATGGTGAGTGAGTAAACTCTCTGGTTTTGCAATAACTTCTGAACTCTCCAAAAGTCCCCCCCCCCTTCCTCAAATGTGGTTGGGGTCCTTAAATATCCCCCCCCCCCCCCCCCCCCACACACTACCCCCGAGGCAACTCCGTCATTAAAACTGTGAAAGACATCCCTCATACTTTATGTCACAGCATTAAATGCCTGATGCACTAGTTGTCTCCATGTCATAAACATTAAATGCCAAGACATGCCTTTTGCCTAACCACTGTGTGTCAAGGGGCTGTTGTCGCAGAGGTGGCTCACCAACTGCCTGACAGTCCCAAATACCATGGTGGTTTACTCAAGTGCAGGTCTGACATTGTTTAACTGGCTAGTGACATCACCTACAGTAGATGTGACATTAAGTAGAGGGCTACTTGGTTCATAACTCAACGCCCGATGGAACTCCAAGCTGCTCCGCTTGAGGTTCCACGGTCAGGGTCCTTCGGTGTTTTACCAGGTGTATCTAGTATGGTCAGGACAATCCCCAACGGTGCCTTACTTCTCAAACCTCCAAACCAGGTCCCTCTAAAGTTCCCACGGTGAGGTCCTTCGATAGAGCATGAAAGCTCTCCCAGGCCCTGCCAAGTCTGGTCTCTCGCAAGTACCGTTTGACCTCATACAAACTCTTTTGTTATTATCGTTACATCATTACAACCGTTATAGCTTACAGTAAATGTAACCAAAGAACAATATGACTAACACAACAAGCTAAAGTATGAGTTTCCACGCTTGAGTTGCCACGCTAAGTTGCCACGCTTGAGCTGCCACGCTAAGTTGCCTCGCTGAGTTGCCATGCTTGAGCTGCCTCGGTTGCTTTAATCCCCAAACACTGTTGCTAATGGGTTTTATCTCTAATCTCAAAATTACCTTCAAGTCCCCTCTAAAACCCCAATTAAAAATTATTACCAAAATAAAGGTAACGTTTGCTTTTAATTCGAATTTAGGGAAAAGTTAATCCTAACATCTAGGTGATAAAAAGTGTTTGGCTAATCAAAATAAACTCATAAAGTATATTTGAGATTTAAAAAATATATCAAGTTTCTCAAGAACAAGTTTTGCAAAAACAAAATTCAAGACTTGAGAGAAGTAATCAAACTTTAAACTAGAACGATAATAATAGGCATCAAAAAAACATAAAGAACATTTTTTATCTTAAGAAATTTTGATTTCTTTTAGCATGATAAAACAATAAAAACCTTTCTAAAATCTTAACCTTATTTTGTGAATGAGAAAGGAGTGAGTTAAATAGAGTTTTGTTTTTCAAATATGTGGACACAAACTTCAAAACATTCTAATTCATTCTTAACACATAAAAATAAGTTGCTTCCCCAAGACAATAAAGAAATGGCAAAAAAGAGATTTTCCTGTTTTACATTGCAATCTTTTGGTCAGATTCATTTTTTGCGCCAGATTTGACGTTATCGCAACAGTGTCACTACAACGAGACAAGGCGAACCTGAGGCAATCTAGGTAGCGCCAAGAATCTAAGAAATTTTGGACATGGGAAGGGATACCTACAATAAATTATCGTTGCAGCGAGACTTTGTGTCGCTGCGGCGATGAAGGTTGCACCTTTGTCCAGAGATCTTTGGTCTTGGACAAAAGGCATCAACGATGAGCTTTCGTTGTAGCGAGACATAGCGTCGCTGCAGTAAAACTATGACGAGGCAGGTCGCGCCCTTCTTCAGAATAGTTGAACTAGTATTTTTCCTTCAAGGGTTTTGAATTTTTTTTTCAAAACACTCTAAGTATGTTGTTCTCAATCAAGGACACTCGTACTTAAAATACACACATAAGAATGCAATTTTTATGAGAATAGCTTTTATATAAGAAAAGTATATTGCATAGTGTCTTTGTCCAGAGAGTTCAAACCACTCACACAAGTTTTAACACATTTTTCAATTTAAGAAAATCTTAATTTTAAGTTATGTCAAAACAACGATGGGAAAACTAAGTCATTCTAAGTCCTTTACCTAATCCTAAAACAACAATATCATTGGTTATGGCATGAGGTAGATTTTTGGATTTACTGATCATGATAATTTTCGGGATAATTTAGACAATGACTCAAATATATTTTGGAACGAGATAAGACAATCTAATCTTATTAGAGCGTTTGAGCATATATGTTCTCTTAAAATGAGAATGTTACCAAATATTTATTATTCACGTGAATTTTTATATTAGACCTGATCAATCTATTTATGAATTTTATGGGGTATCATTTTTCTTGAGTACATTGCATTATTTATGAATAAGTTGTTATAATTAGATAAGACCAGGTGGGATCTTCCAGGACCTTCTATGATCTTGGAAAGATCGGCTATAGTGGAAACATCAGTGGTGTTGTATACCAAGTTTGAGAAAAAAAATTGGTTTCTCAAAATAGTATGAGTTGTTCTACTGTCTACCAGGAAAGTGCCATCGATTGCTATTACTTTTTGAACCATACCTTTAAGATAAATAAATTAAAATTAAAATTCAATCCACCAATCACATAAGCATTTTAAAAAATAGGGTAAATTACACCAAATCCCCTTGAATTATATTGGATTTACAGATCACCCCTCGTGTAATATACCTGACGAACTCACCCCCTAAACTATCAATTCATTGCAAATAAACCTAGAAATCGGGTTTCGATTTTTTTAGCGCATATTGACAAATTTACCCTTGCAAAAAAACCCAACAAAAAATCTAATAAAAACAAAAAGGGAAAAAAGGGGGGGGTCACAATCCATCTCAATGCTGATGCATTGAAATGTAATTGGTATGTTCGGTGGTTGGTAGGGAAGAAAAGCAATGTTTCAACAATGGTCAGATCTAGCCTCATCAGCATTAATGGTGGGTCACAATGCATCTCTGCCCATTCGTGGCTTTGACCTAGCAAGGAGGTGAGATGGTCATCGGAGGCCTCAAATGGGAGTAAGGAGATGAGATGTTTGAACTTATCTCATAGCTTAGGTTTTGGGGTTGTTTGGATTCATATGTGATGTTTGGGTTTTTACGTTTCAGGTGTGAGTTTGGGGGTTATAAAGAAGGTGGTGGGAGGGATGGGATGGTAATTCGATTTTATGGAGGGATGGGGGAGCCAGTGGTTTTCTTTGCAATGGGTTTTGGCGGTGGTGGGGTGAGGGTCGATTCTAGATTTCAGGTTTTGGTAGAAAAGGGTGTGTGAATATAGAAGGGTGGTTTTTGTTTTAGTTTTGGATTTTTTATTCTGTCCTAGGGGTAAATCTGTCAATTTGAGCTAAAAAGCAGAAACCCAATTTTTTGGTTTATTTTTAACGAAGTAATAGTGTAGGGTGTGAGTTTGTTAGGTGGATTAAATTAGGCGATGACCCATAAATTCGAGATAGTTCAGGGGGTTTGATGTAATTTACCAAAAAGAAATAAGTAAAATAAAACCAATCCATTAACTAATAATCGCTCTAATAAAGACATTAAAGGTGATAAAATTATTTACGTTCTAATATTAAACTACTAATGTCTCAACACTAAATTATAAGTAGATAAATAAATAAAAGTAGGTCTTCGAGACCATCTTAGGGGTTCTCCAAGCATGTCACCAAATGTCTCATCATCGATAAGATTTCCATCATCTTCAAAAAGTCATTAAAATTTAGCTCAGTATCATCAAGTCTCCAACGGTCTTAGGACAATCTACAATGTTTGTCTCTACTCCTTTTTTCAAGGCCTGATATTTTTGCACCAATTTCTTAGACAAACGACATATGCGTGTCCTATGCCCGGTACAATCAAAACTATGACAAATATCATTTCAATTTAGTGGAGTTGACTTTTGATTCCATTTATTTTTTAGTCATTTTCACTTCTGGTGGTGTTTGAAATTTGTATTCTTTTTAGGGCCTAATTATGGGAGCCACCTCTTCAAGAGTTATCATGGCCCTACCGCATATTCCTTTGGCCTCTTTCATTATATTTAGCAGAGTTAGCATACGGTTACCGATCTGATGGGTTTAGATGTATGATTCTTCATCAGTGAGTCATTATTTTGCTCAGTGACTATGAGACATGAGATTAGTTTCAAGTATCTTTTAAACTTTTGCTCTCAATATTGTTGTTGTGTGAGCATATGTTAGGCATGAGAAGTGGTGAAGGTCTTCTCTAGCATATCGACATCTTCTACTTTTTCTCCACATAGCTTTAGCTTGGAGGTAATTTTGAACATACTATAATTTGATGTGATTTAGGGTCATTATCGTCTTCTATCCATTTTTAATCATTTTTAGTATTTCTTTTATTTTTAGCATACATTGAATTTTCTCTTTTTGTTTAGTATTTAGAGGAAGGAAGGTTAATTGGCATTAAGGTCATATTTGTAATTAAATACTTAGCTTAGAGGTCAAGCAACCCCCTTCCTATAAATACCCCTTATGTAGCCTCATTTGAGGCATTCGTTCATTTTTATGAGATTCGATTAGAGAGAGTTTGAGAGAGAATTATCTTTTCTTCTTCCCATTGACGTCATTTACGTCAATTGGTATCAGAGCCTAGTCGCTCCAAACGTTGTTGTTGTTGTTGTTGTTGTTGTTGTTGTAAAAAAAAACTCATAAACAACGTCACATGGGTCCAAGAAAAGATGAGCACCTCTGCATCAAACCCTTTCGAGAAAATCTTGGAAGCCCTTCATCAAATCAAGGCTCAAATGGATGACATGAATGTGCGAATCCCATCACCGACAACCTCCATGGACCGCCCCGGTAACTTCTCTAAACCCTAACCCTAATTCTCTAAGATCCACCCATTCTACACCTTTGACCCCAAAAAAAACCTAATCTCGTAAACCCTAACCCCATTCACAACCAAGAAATAACCATCATCGACGAGGGCCCTCTCCCACCACCACCCACTTGACGGAATGCAAAAAAAAAGGGGAAGAACACTTCGAACCACCCCATACAGCCCTTGTCCCACTCAGACCCTCCCACCAACCCACCCGAGACCCAAAACCCTTCTAAAACTGCCCAAGCAGCGCCGCCACCTGCTGAAACCCCCATCCCACCCTCCGATTTCTCCCTCCGAAATCGAACGACTCAAACCCTAAGCCAAACGGACCCAATTCCAAGTCGGTTGCCCCCAATAATTCCCCCTTCAGGGTCCGATAGAAGGCCAGTCCTCGGATGAACAAATCAGGGGACAAATGCAGCCTCTACAAGCCAGATGCCAACCTCACTGCCAATCGAGGCATATCCAGACATGTCCTCTCCATTTTTCATCCAAACGGTACCCCCCATGATGGAAACACGCTCCCCGACTCTCGTCGATATGATTCGTGACATCTGGCATGCCAAAGGGTCAATTCCAACGCAATTTCATCCCCCGGTGACATTTCCTATGATAGATGACCCCTACCCACATCGTAACCCCAATCTTGAATCTCAAATCTTAAAATTTCCACCCTCCCACATTCCTAATAATTTTACACCCCAAAATTCACCACCACCCCCTATACCTCCCCCTCCACCACCAAACATATCAACACACCACCATTTTCCCTCTCCACACTTCCCCCAACCCGAATTCTTGTTCCCTCTCACTCCCCACTGCCACATCCACCCAATTATTCCACTCCCTCTCCATATCACTATCCCTTGCTCCCTATCTCCATTTACCCTCGTCGCCACGCACAAAAATACCTTGAAAATCCCCAAATACCACCCATACCCCCTGCTCCACTCGTTACCATACACCCTCACTCGCCCCATTCCACTTTTCCCACACTTTCGTCCCCACCTATTTTACTCACCTCTCCCCCGCCCAAGCACCCTCTCCATGCCCCACATCATCCACCCCCATGGGATACCCATTCCTATCATTTCGCACCTATTGATTCCCATGAGTGGATACGAGAGGGGATTACCCTACCTCCCCATGATGATCCCCCTTCACCCCGACCCCACTCTCCTCCATTATTCGAGCCACCCTCCTGCGGTGTGGCGCACTGATGTTTCTCCTTTCGATTCCCTGGGTCCGAAGGTTACACCCTATGTCCCTCTCTCCGAACGCCATTATTTTTTATGCTATCAAAAGGGGCATCAGATGAACCACTGTCCCTACCGCCAGCCATTGGTCCCAACTCCACCTCCTCCTCCTCCACCATGAGAGGCTCTTCCACCTCATACCACTCCTCCTACACCCCCAGCTCCCCATCAGCTACTGACCCTCCTCATCCACCGCCTCGGAGGCTCCCACAGTGAGCCTTACTTCTCGAGCCTCCGCCAGGCGATGATGATCTCGATAAGGATGTTCTGGCCCTTCAGGGTGGTGATGCCATTACTCAGTAGACACTTCAGTTACACTCACGAAGTATGCAGGGTGACATTAGAGTGGATGTCCCAATGTTTTACGGCCTCCTACAGCCCGATGCCGTCGTTGATTGCCTTGCAGCCATGGAGCGATTTTTTTAGTATAAACGGTTGAAGGGTCGTATATGCGTAACGACCAAGTTTCAGGGCTATGCCAATGTTTGGTGGAATGATTTGGAGCAAAGACGTGTCCTTGAGGGCATACCTCTTATCCAGTCCTGAGTCGAGCTCCGAGAACAGTTGATGTCAACCTTTGTCCCCGCCACTTATGAGGGTGACCTATTCTTGCGAGTCCGGTCTCTTCGGCAGGACACCACAGTTTTGAACTACATTGAGCGCTTCTATGTACTCGTGTCGGCCTCGGTGAGAGTGAGGAGAAGCGAATTAGCTGTTATATTCACGGGTTGCTGAGTTATATTCAGCGAGATCTCACCTTACGTGACATCATCTCCTTTGCCAAGGTGGTGGAGTACGCCACTAAAGTCGAATCCTTCCAACAGACTGCCCCTCCAGTGCGTATCCTCTCCATGGCAGCTCCTCCGGCCCCAGTGACTTCTGCTCCTCCTATGACTCCATCTACTGCAGCTACCCCTACTATCACGGTTCCTCCTCCGGCCCCCACTCATCCGGTCACCTTCAAATTCTACAACTGTGGGGTGATGGGTCATCGAGCCTCAGATTGTTCCCTCCCTCGCCTTCGTGCTCTCTTAGCTTCAGGGGACCCTGCTTATCTTGAGGAGGCACCAGAGATTCCACCCCAGCTCGCTCTCATTACTATTCTTGATGGTGACACTGAAGGCCTTCCCCTTTTAGTTCGAGGACAAACTCTTTTCAAGGAGGGAGGGAAAGTGATGTGATTTAGGGTAGGCCTATCAATGGATAGGATTTTATCCGAATCCGATCCGTTTAAGCGGATATGGATTATGCATAAAATCCGATTACCCATTTATTAAATGGAGCGGATTTTGATTCATATACTCTGATCCGTTAATAATCTGATCCGATTAATATTTTTAATATATATATAAATTATATATGATATATTTTTAATCAATATATATTGTATTTAATAATATTTTAAATATTTATTATAATAGTTCTTCATTTCATTATGTGTTTTTTTGGAACATTTGCAAAATAAATTTTTGAAATAAGAGTTGAAAATAAAAATGTTGCAAATCAAGTTTAACATAAACGGATAATCGGATTGGATCCGAATCCGTTTAAATTTGGATTTGCCTGATCCGATCCGATTAATAAACGAATCGGATCTGAATCCGTTTAACATAAACGGATATGGATTTGGATTTGCCTGATCCGGTCCGAATCCGATCCGTTTACAGGCCTAATTTAGGGTCATTATCGTCTTTTATCCTTTTTTAGACATTTTTAATATTTCTTTTATTTTTAGCATTCATTGTCTTTTCTTCTTTTTTTAGTATTTAGAAGAATGAAGGTTAATTGGCATTAAGGGCATATTTATAATTAGATACTTAGTTTAGAGGTCAAACAACCTCCTTCCTATAAATACCCCTCATGTAGCCTCATTTGAGGCATTCTTCCATTTTTATGAGATTTGATTAGAAAGAGTTTAAGAAAGAATTATCTTTTCTTCTTCTCATTAACGTCATTTACATCAGAATTGTATTCAAACATAGTTTTAAAATCCTAAAATTTCAAGTTGAGCCACTCATGACGTGCACATGAAAGTATGACTGACTTCTGGTGGTCATAACGCTCATTTAGGAAGTTTCATAAATTTAGAGGATTTTCCACAGTTACTTACTCACTTTTCAAATCATTGTGTATGTGGTGCCTAAGGAATATGAGAGCCTTAGCTTTGTCCTGCTGGAACATATTATTTCCAAGTGCTATGGCATTTCGAGCTTGGAAGTAGAGTTCTGCATCTTGAGACAAATTAAGATAATTCACGTCGAAAGATTTAGGTGCTTCAAATTCAAGTTTAGAAATATTTGACATCTTTAAAATGTTCAATTAATAAATTACAATCAGAAATGGTTGACCAGGGTGAGGGCTAGAACTATCAAGATTTAGATGACCAGGTTGTCAACGGAGTCACCGACCGAGTTCAACAAATAGGTTGGTTTTGAGCCAAAGAGAGGTGATCCATGGGTGGTTGGGGTTGGTGACAGTCGTCGCAAACTAGAAGAAGGTGAAGTTGAGGGGAGGAGCAAAGGGTGTCGAGAGTTGGAAATGGGTTTGTTTAGGGTGAGGAGAAGAGCGAGAGGGTGGTTTTTTTGTTTTGTTTTAGTTTTGGGTTTTAAAATTTGGGCTTGGGGGTGGATTTATGCATTTAGATATGAAATAGGCAAGAACCCAATTTGTGGGGTTATTTGTAACGATTTGATAGTTTAGGGGTGAATTTGTCGAGTAAGATAATTTAAGGAGTGACCCATAAACTTGTGATAGTTCAGGGGATTTGGTGTAATTTACCCTAAAAATAATTAAAACAAAACTATAATATGATTACAAAATAACACCTCCCAAAAATAAGAGAATAATGATCCAACTCATAGTGCATGTCTTTCAAAGGTATTCATTTTTCAAGGAGAGTAAATTTAGGAAGTAATTTTTTCTTAAATGTTTGGAACGTATATGTTTATATTCTCTTCACAATTGTTGCAATATAAATAATAAACAAATTTCAAAACAAACACTCACCAAGTGTTGTAAAATGTAAAAGTCATTTTACAAGTGAGGATATTCAAGTGGAGTGAATATACCCACACCTTTCAAAACAGTTTAATTCAAAAAGCATCATTCTAACATTAGTTAATAGAACATCCCTGTATTTAGATATATTTTTGCTCACAAATGTTGAACATTAAAAAAAAAATAATAACAAATAATAAAAGATAATTTAAAAAAGGGAATAATACAAAGATGTGAATGAACTTATAAAAAATCAAAGACGACTTCGATATATTATACAGCATTTTACAAGTTACATCACAAAATTAAAGACATTATCACCAACCAACCATTACAGAAAAATGCATATGCAAAACACACACACTTGACAATAACAAAAAACAGTTAGCAAACAGACTTGCATTGACTAAAACAAATCTCTCAATAAATTACAACTGAAATAGATTAGACAAACCTCAATTAATATAAACACGCCCGGAATATATGGCAAGAATAGAAAAGAGAGAAACACCCTTCCCTCCAACGACTTAAATATTTTACAATCATCAAGATTTCACATCTTTAAGCCCTCCCCTCTTTTCAAGTTCACCAACTAGGTCCCTCAATGCTGGAACCTTCATAGCCAGAGTCCTGTACAATCTGGAATACCGTGCGCGAGTCCCGTCTGCTGTTCTAGCAAGTGAAAGTGAGCTTAGAGCCTCAGGGAGTTGAGTGAACAGCTCTTTCATCTCGTCGAGTGTCATATTCTCCAAAATGGTGGGTCTTGGAACAACCCTAACAATCTCCCCGCCTTTAGGTTCTTGTACTCGGGCGTCAGCTTTAATTACCAGTTCGGAACTTGAGTTTGCGCCGCATTTAATTATGAATGGGATTGCGGTGCCCGTGTTGAACTGCAGGACGTTCCACTGTGCCACGTCAGTTTCAGCAGTCGACCCCACCGAATCTACGGACGGTCTCAAAGCAAGTGATGTTTCTTGGACCCGATCATCCTCTTCAGGAATAGACTGAGGAACAATTGATATGACTATATTCAGATAATATTGTGATTGCCAGCAAAAGTAATATCACTCACTTAGAAAGTAATACACAAGAAACACATCATCTTTAATGCTCGCTAGACATTGTGACACATGCACTGCACATGTACATTTTTTTCTTATATAGATTAAATTTGTAGTTGTCACTGGGCGCTCCCATTTGTTATGCCATATAGCACTTTCGATGTCATAGTTTAACATATCGTCACTTTGGGTACCATAACATACAAGGAACAAAGAGCAAATAACCCAAAATTTTCTAATATTATTTTATAATATAATACATTATGTCTTGGTGATTATATTTAATATGTCTTGGTATGGATCTTTTTTGAACTTCTCCCCTTTAAAAACAAGCTTACACATCTGTCAATCATTAGCCTATAAATAAGGAATCGATTTTACCCTCCCAACAGTGACATCAAACAGTAAACAACTAGCCAGCAGCAGCATCAAAGATACTCACCTCAACTTCATGACGAGCTTCTGCAATGTGCCTCTGAGCACATGGATGGTCAACGTCAAGCAGGGAAGGCATTCGTTCTTCAAGTTCATCTAGAGATGCAACCATCACTTTCTTCTTACTTCTACTCAGTGTGTTCACAGAGGATTGCCTCAGTATATCCTGTTAGATTAACATTTGTCATGTTACCATAACACAAATGTCAGCTAAATGAACACAAAAGTTTCCTGGAAAAGATGAAAACCTTGACTTGCTTCAGTATGCCATCAAGTGAAATTAAAGATGCTAGTCGTGCATCCTCTGCTGCAGTAGAAGGATTCCGGATAGGCGATCCATCATCTTCTAATGTTAGCAACGCTGCATCAGTTTTCATTTGTTGCAAAATCTGATCATACAAGACCGTCTTAGTATGCCATGAAGATGATTTATAGGGCAAGGTCACATTATATTCAAACATCATACGATGATAATAAATGTCTCCAGGCAACTGATGAACCACAACTTTTGAAATAGAGACCATTAGTAGTGTGGCCTAGAGATGACAAGGCATAAAAACAAAATGAATGAACTCACCAAGCTAAGAAACAAAATATATGAGATTACCAGATTTGACGAATTCATATGATGAAATCTGAATAGGAAAACTAGTGATCCTTGGGGGATCCAAAAGTGAAAATTGTAAATTGAAGAGGTTGATCCAAAGCTGACTATTGAAATTCTCGTTTGAAAATGTAAAGTTCATAGATGTCTGAGATTTTATGGTCATCAATCCATCGATGCACATTTGCTCTCTCTCTCTCTCTCTCTCTCTCTCTCTCTCTCTCTCTATATATATATATATATATATATATGTATGCATGTATGGACATGGCAACAATAAACCCAGTGAGTACTTTAAAAAGGAAAAAAGTTCATGGAAAGCTGAACTGCCAACATAAACGGAATTCTTCAAACAGTTGGGTTTGATTATAAAATTGGAATAAGATGGAAAAACAGTTCATTCTGGTAGTTTGATAAAAGTTTGAAAAAAAAAAGAAAAAGAGACGAGTGGATAGGTGAGATGTTCTCTTACTTTTCTGGTTTGGGATGGTATTCAATTCCTTGTGGTGAATGAGATACGTTCTCTATCAAAAATGAGTAAAAGATGGAAAAATAAGTAATGCCACTCAAACTCACCCTTCGAGTGTGTTTGGGAACTCCAATTTGAAGCTTTGAATTGGAATTGAAGCAAAATTAGTTCAGATTTATTTTGCTCCAATTCCAATTTCAAAGCATGGAATTGGAGCTCCCAACCACACCCTATCATTCTTTCCGAGAATTTTTACTGGAGAACTAACTATTTCATGAGATCAATCTATAAAATAATAATGTAAAACAGGATGTGAGATAAAAGCTAAACTAGAGTCAATGTAGTACTGAGATCAGATTTTCAAGATATCACAGGTAAACAGAGCCATTAGTTACTTTATATTGTTGGTAAGTACTAGTCAAATCATCGAGCACTCGTATTGTTCCTTTAAATTGGTGCCATAATTTCATATAGTTAGCCCTAAAGATTGTGGCACTATTATTCTTAATATGCATTGAATGGCATTTCCAACTTCAAGGGAAGTTCTCTGCCCAAGTAAATATCAAACAACTTTACAAAAATGGTTCATAAGTGGGCCAATGCATAGGATATAGGCCTTTTGTTACGAAGATAAACAAGACATTCCAAAATTCAACAGCACCAATTGAACAAGGATTTGTCAACTAATATTACAGAATCTCATTAAGCCAAAAGCCACAAAAAAAAAACTGCAACTGTGGTTAGCTAGAAATTCCAACAACTGTGGTTAGTAGACTGTCGGAAATTTTGAATATCGGAATACTTCAATAGCATTCAGAATCTCAGATATAATTTGGAAAACTAGGATCGGAAATCAGAAGCTAAAAAATAATTTCCGCTCTTCATTTCTCTGAAATCAGAGTTTCTCTTCATTTATCTGCAATCAGAACTCCTTTCTCCTTTAGGTTGTGCATCCTAGAAACCCTATCACATGATCATCGATCCTAAACCTTTTGGACTTCATTTTAAGACCCAAAACTCTTGATTAATTGCTTTCCAGAATTTCCAGCAACTTCTCTGAAATTCCAACAACCTGCTACCTTCCAAATCAATTTAATTTTTTGATAAGCTACCTTCTAAAATTCAACCCCATGCTTGAAAAAACGAAACTGTTATGCACAAATTCCACATAAAGTGATTTCTAGTGGAAAGGTAACATTAGCCATCCGAGACATATTCCCAAGTAGCAAACATTTAGGGAAAGGTAATCAAAAACTCCACGATTTTGGCTGTTGTGACTAGAAAGTAATGAGAGCATTTTTGGTAGCAATATTCAAAAGGATTTTTTTGGGATCAAATCAGATTTTCAGCCACTTTATGGGCGTCCTCATCAGAATTTTAAGATTTTCCCTGTTCTCTTTTGACTTGAATTGGAAAAGACGTAACCCATGATTGTAGAGAAATGGCGAGAACATCCCCCCCCCCCCCCCCCACCCACCCACACAGGGCGCATTTACGTCTATGTGCTCAGTTATTAATGAAAATTAGCATCACATACGATAGATAAATCATTATTATCCTAATGCAATATCATGACAGGCTCAACTTCATCATCTCATCGGTAAAAAACTGGCCCTTTTCGTTTCATGTAAAGGCCTCAATTTGGTGACACTGAGTTCTGTTCAAAAGATCCCTTAACTTTACCAAATAACAATTTTTGGAAACTTCAATCACACCATTAAAAGAAGTTAACTACACATAAATGTGATCAAGTACATACCTCTAGTTAATATAGAAAGATAGAGCTTTCAGTTCAGATACCAAGTCATCCAAACATGATGGAAGAAAAAAAATGCATACAAGTTCAAAACAGTGCAGAAGAGATGGTTGTTGAGCTAAATGAATACCTTCCTTCTCTTGTGATCAACAGACTCCAGAGCTGAGCGTAGTTTCCCTACTTGTGCTGAGTCCTCTGCCACTTCCGTTGCCAAAGTACCGGCAATGTCCTGATACAAGACCAATGTAGAATTTAGAACTACGTTAAGACAAACACATTTAAAGGGAACTAAATTAGAATAATAAAGACAAGAAACAAAAGAAATAAAAAATCTTTTTTTTTGTCATTTGATGACAAGTTACGCATCATATATATATATAGACACACACACAAACGTGGCGAGCATTTTGCCTTGACACGTAGGACAAAAGGTTTCTTTTTCACAGCCACGCCATCAAAGATAAGGAAAGTTTTCTTTTTCTTATAAGCTTCTTCTAATATGTCAGAACCCATCACAAGAACCACTGAACAGCAACAACATGATAGTTGTCCTCATCCGCAAACTCAAACTTGAAATGTTTAGATTGTAACAATGAGAATCATTGCAATAACAGAACAGTGGAAACATAGAGGGGACACAATAGTCGAATATAAAAAATGGTTAAGAGTGCGCAACTTTGGTGTAAATTGACCAGCAGGACAAGATTGGGGCAATTTCTAGGTGAATGTTTACAAGACAAAGCATCCAATCAAGGCGATGATGATAATTACACAAATGACAATAATTATTATAATAATAAAAGAAACTATGTTTGGGTTTTACCTTCAAGTGCTGCAACTGAGAATTATAGACCCGCTTTGCATACTCAGCTAAAAGCTGTCCAAGTGCATCAGTACTGGGAGGAAGTGCAGCACCAAGCCCAGCCATCCAACCATCCATTATTGCAGTAGAAAGAAGCTCTAACTGGCCAGTAGCACCCCCTACAGCATCATCTCCAGTGATGGACAGAAAATCAAAGTTCTCTGCAAGCCAAGACCTGATTTGTCGCTGCAGCTCACCAGCTGGAGTATGAACAAACAGTGCAGCAAGAGGCTTGTTTCCAACAGCAAAACCTTTTGCTTCCTCAGTTATTTCACGAAGCTTTCCACCAGTTACATGCTGTCTCCATGTTTCCTGTAGATTAGAATTCTTAGATTACTATCTGAAATATAGTACTTGCTAATTAGTAAGAGAATCTCTATTAGACATACATTTGCAATGTATTTTAATAGGTAGGAATTCTAAGGCAGATCGGTTTTAGAGGAGACTTTATGGCTGGATGAGACTACATTTATCAATTAGGTGGTCGTGTATCAATTAGGTGGTCGTGTTAGTCTTATTAAGTATACATTGTCCGGCATGCAGGCCTATTCAATATCTTTATTTGTCATCCAAGTTTATAAAAGATTGGAGTTGGGGAGACATTTTTGTGAAAACATTTGGGGGAGAAAAGGGAATATATATTTAATGGGAGGCAGCAAAGATTTGTTGATGTTTTAATCTATCTTTGCTCGTAAATGATTGTGAAGATACATGGGGTGTATAGGGATCCGTTATGGGGATGGATTGTGGTTGGGAAGTATGTGAAGGATATGGATGTGGGCCACAAGGGAAGTGATTGTGGAGATACATGGGGTATAGGGATCCGTTACGGAGATGGATTGTGGTTGGGAAGTATGTGAAGAATATGGAATGTGGGCTGCAAGGGAAGTGTGATTGTAATATGGTCAATGTTCGAAATTGAGTTAGGCTTTGGCTCGACCCTTGGTTTGTGGAGATGGATCAAAAGAGAGCCTTCCTTCCATTTATAGTATTGCTAGGAACAAAAGGTCTATAGTAACAACTATTATAATATATTCTAGAATTGTTAGAATCCTATCTTTGGGAGTCTTTCATGATTGGGATGGGAGCTGACAAAATTATTAAGTCTCTCTTTAGGGCTGACACGTTATCCTTTTAACAAGTGAAAGGTCAGCTTGGAGGTTGAATTCCCCTCAGAAGGTACCCTTTATTTCAGAAAATGGAAGGCAGCAATGAAGCTGTTTTGACCAATGACCATAGTTGTCAAAAACGTCCGATTTGCGAGTCGAATCGTACGATTCGATTCGGGGGTAAAACGATTCGAATCAAGATAAGAATTGGATCTGTCTATAGAATCGTACGAATCAGAAGTGAATCGCACGATTCCAACTCGAATCGTGAATCGGGTTGAAAAACGATACTTAAAATTGGTTATTGTTTACCCACCGTAACTCAAGTTTTAACCCAAAATCAAAAAAAAAAAACGCTTACAGCAATTCGTTTTCAACCCAAAACCCATACAGTAGCCGACCGAAGCAAAAAAACCTAAAACGAAGGTCGTTTTCAACCCATACAGCAAATCGAAGGCCCTTTTCTGCAAAACGAAGGCTGGTACGCTTAATCGAGGGCCGTTTTGATGTTTTAATGGTTTTGTTAGCTTTTTTTTTTTTAGGTTATTAAAACCTTACGTTTTGATTTTTTTTTAGTTTTTTATTTTTTTGGTTATAAATACATACGTTTTTATGTTTTTTTTTAGTTTTACTTTGCTTTTTTTGTTTTTAGTTATAAAACTATATGTTTTAGTTATAAAACCATACGATTAGCTTTTTAGTGGTAAAACATGTTTTTTTTTAGTCATAAAACCATATTTTTTTTAGTTATAAAACCTATTTTTTTTATAGTTAAAAAACCATATGTTTTTTTAGTTATATTTGCATAAACCATATATAAAACCATATGTTTTTTAGTTATTAAACCATCTGTTTTTTCAGTTATTGTTTGAGTTGTTTATTAAATTTTTTAGTTATTGTTTGAGTTTTTTTTTACATTTTCAAGCTTAAAACGATTGAGAACATGTGCTACGGTTAATTTTTGGGCTATATTTTGGTATATTATCATGTGCTACAATTAGTTTTTTGTCATTTTATGCTTAATTACCAATTATATAGTGTCAAATCCCATTTACGTATGTTTTATTTCATTTTTATCATTTGATTCCGATTCGACCAGTTCGATTCACGATTCGCGATTCGGGAGGTAAACGATTCACGATACGATTCGCAATTTGACAACTATGCCAATGACAATTTGACAATAAAAATTCTACTTGTGCAAAAGACATGACGTTTTGCGGCTTTTAGGCGTAATTTAAATTTGTAAACAGAGGGCTTTACGCTGGACTTGTTTGAATCCGCTTTGAAATTCTTTTCTTCTTTGGAATAAACAGTTATTTTTGTGTACATGGGTTGCGCACCCTTTTGCCTAACAGGTCAATAGAAGATAATAATTAAAACAATAATAATACATCCTTTAAAAACTACACAAGTAATATTCAAGTGTACATGTTTAAATTAATAAACTAACAATCAAATCATGATTATATCGAGGAACTACATACCACACAATCTACCAATTACAGTGATGAGTCCATATAAGAGGGCTTTGGCATGTAAGTTCTTGACTGGTGGTAAAATAAAGAAGCATATCCACAAAAGAAGACATAACCTGGTTCACCCACCAAATACATGAGCCCAATTCCAAATTGAGCCAGGGCTACTCATGAATAGTTTATTTCATATATCTTATAAGAAGGATGTCGTGTTCCCTATCCGAAATACCCCAGGATAAACACCCCCCTCCCCCCCACACACACACACACACCAACACACATACACCAAACACACAAAAAGATAAATAAATATTATTATAACATAACCAACCTGATCAATTCCACGTATCTTCAGCACGACTGATGATAATTTGGACTTCTTTTCTGGCTTTAGATTTACTCTAAAACCTTGAATCTGATCATCCACCATCCTGATGGCAGAATCGTAACGCACAGGAGATCTTCCAGGGCTGCTACCCCTGCTGGAGCTTCTACTTCTTCCAGAATTAGCCTTTTCCAGAAAGCGCTCAACAGGAGAAACCTACAAATGAAGGGTCACACACTATCTCAAAGATGAACAAGACAATAACATTTCATACACACACACACACACACACACACACACATATATATATATAGGGAAAGGATCAAGCGAGGTCCCAATTTGAGGACTTGAATGAGGTCCATTTTTTTAAAATAGTAAAAAAAATATTTTTGGCAGATTTTTTTTATATGGTTTTTAAACATTTCAGTAGGACCATAAAATATAATTTGCTCGAAATGAATTTTTTTGCTATTTTAAAAAAATTGGTCAAACTGTGTCAGTTTTTTACTATGAAGCACGGACTCGACACGCAATACGTGTTTCGACACGACACGCGACACACTATACGTGATTTTTCTAAAAACTAGGATACGACAGGCTAGGATACGTATAATATATAATATATATTTAAATATATATAAAAGAAATAAAACAGATTTTTTTCAATAAAATACATTATTAGAGCATTCTTAACATAAAATTAAGAAAATTGATCATACAAAACAATATTCAAATACACTTCAACATTAAAAATCATAAATAAAACACATTCATCTAAAAATAAAAAAACAACCAACGTGTAAAAGACAGGGCAAGATCAGAAGGGAACAAAAGACAGTGGCATCGTTTTTTGTTTCTTTACTTTTTTTTTTGCGGTTGCTTATCTTATTTTTTTGCTGTTGTTGTATAACATAAAGAGGGAGAAACAGTGACATAACATATCATTGTATGGGAAGAGGAAACAACAAAGAAAAAAGCAAAGGAAAACAAAGAAACAGGAGGGAGAGAGAGGACACAGCATGTCGGGAGCATGTCCCCAGCGTGTCCAACTAAAAAAAAAACAGGACACTCTGGGACTAGCGTGTCCCAGCGTGTCCGACATGTGTCAAACAAGATTCGTGCCTTCCGGGAGAGTGTCGGTGCTACATATGTTTTTAAGTTGTTTTTAAGCTCTTAAAAACTGACAAAGTTTGACCGATTTTTTTAAAATAGTAAAAAAATTCATTTTAAGCTGATTATTTTTTTATGGTCCTACTGAAATGTTTAAAAACCATAGAAAAAAAATCATCTCCAAAATATATTTTTTTACTATTTTTAAAAAATGGACCTCATTCAGGGTTCTCAAACTAAGGGACCTCTCTCTCTCTCTCTCTCTCTCTCTCTCTCTCTCTCTCTCTCTCTCTCTCTCTATATATATATATATATATATCTTATTACCTTGATAGATTGCAGCTCTGGTGACCTAGCAAGCAAAGATCTTATATACAAAATCCTAACACGGGAAACAAGCATTGTATCCATCACCCTCTTCGGCTCCATTTTACGTATAAATGAAAAAACGGCATCTCTTATTTCAGCAAGTATCTCATGTTCTCTAGAAGCACCTGCTTTGATGACAGCAGCCAAAACCTGCAACATTGCAATCACATATTCCTCATTAAAAGATGAAGCAAAAATTAAATTTACCAAAAAGGGGACTGCCAATCGACAAATTAAACTGACTATTCTACCTGTAGAAGTTATCAAATCAGTAAAAGCCTGATTACAAATTTGACGAGGGATCACCGCCATAGTGTGCATCATTGGACCAATAAACAGCCCGTCAACCATTAATAAGGGTCTAAGCATAATTTTCTATTCTTGATCAGCACATCTTTTACATAATCCACTTCACAATACTCGACTCAACAAAGGTCTTGCTCAAACTACTAGGGTTCGTGAAATGAATCTGGGATTAGAGGAGTAAGGGTCTAATTGTAATATGCTTAATTGTACTCTTTTTATTTTTGTTTACCTTTTATTGCATTTCTTTATGTTAGGTTGGTGGGTAATACTACTTGGGAATATTCTAGGTTATGCTTTTAATCTTTTTAACTTTTAGGTTATCTTGGATAGCAAAATAAATTTTCCCTAATAATTAGGCATTTGGCCACCCACTGCAAAAGTTTACATTTTAGTGAGAGTTAGTTTTCTCATTTGTGCTTGGTCTGATACCAATTTGATGTAACACAACATATGGCACACGAGCAAGCACAAATAAGAAAACTCTCACTTGAGGGGTTGTAATGACTGGGGGTGGGGGTGGGGGTGGGACAGCCAGACTATGAAGCACGGACACGTAATACGTATTCGACACGTGATACGCGGCACGTGATTGATCCAAAAACTAGGATACGACACGTTATGATACGTATAATATATAATATATATTTAAATATATAGTAATGAAATGAAACAGATTTTCTCCATAAAATATATTATTAGAGTATTCTTAACATGAAAATAAAAAAATGGACCATACAAAACAAAATTCAAGCACACTTTGACCTTGAGAATAATTAATAAAGCACAATCACCATCACTTGAGTCAAAATTGACTCGTGGCTACCGGGAGAGTTTACGTGCTTCATAGGTGTCGGATATGTTGTCGGACACGACACATTGGCTTCCGGGAGAGTGTCTGTGCTTCATAGCAGCCAAAAGAGGTGGTGGTATGGGTGTCGGTGGATGTCGGGAAGAGAGAGCCTCCACGAAGCGGTGGATGTCGGAGCGAAGGGATGACACGGCTTCCTGGAGTCTAACTTGGCCTGATATCCCGCTCGCAATTGAAGTTGACATGATTTGTTTTTTACAACGTGGCCATACCAATTTGACGTAACACAACAATTGGCACAAGAGCAAGCACCAATAAGACAACTCTATCTCTTTAAAATGTAAATTGATTAAAATGGGTGGCAATGTCATATTTATTGGGAAAAGTTATCTTGCTAGCCAAGATAATCTATAATGTTACAAAGATCAAAAAGGTAACCTATAACATTCCAAAAAAATATCACCCACGAACCTAATATAGTAACCCAACACAAAGAAATACAATGAAGTAAACAAAAATAAAAAGTTTACCATTAAGCATATTACTTAAACCTGTACTCCTTCATTCTCATCAGAATCCTTCCTCAACATTGAGCTTTAATAGATCTCTAGTAAGCGAATAAATATTAAAAACAAATAAATAATGATAAGATAAGATGAGATAAATGGAGTTGCATCAATTAGATTTTACATAATTTACAGCTTTCCAACCATTATATGAATTAATCATGATCAAGCTTGAAGGGCAATGAATTAAAGGCAAGAAGAATGAATACCAGGAAAAAATATATTCAAAAAATTTAGAAGATATCTAAATTCAATAGGAGAAAAACATTGGATAGATCCTTATTTCCTGGTTGACTTTTGACTTGTACAGCAGCGATTACAACACAGCACTGAGCAAACAGCACCTCCTGAGGTGATTCTACATAAAGTCACATTCTAGACTGTAGAATGAAATTGATTGCTAAGCTTACCAGCATCAACAGCTTGTTGGCTCCATCTGAAATGGCGGCAAGACTGTCATATTGATCGGGATCAAAGTCATTCAGGGCAGAAGTAAGATATTCTCCAGCTGGGGTAGTCTTGACCTTCTCAGTACCAGACTTGACCAAAGCAACAGTGCCCTCATTCTTATCCGCAGCCGGTGGCAAAGAAATAACATCCATAGACTGTCCCTTGTTATTAGTATTATTACCCTTCCTATAAAAGAATAAGGAAAAAATAATTCAAATGAAAACGCGAAAGAGAAAGAGAATAATAAAGGTCACAAAGTAGCACAACCAATCTCAAACTTGTCTAGAAGATATACCGCCCCAGTTCCCGAGCCTGAACACCAATTGGTCCTTTGGCTGATGGACTTGACACCTGAAGAGAAGGGAACCAAAGTGGGAAATATACATAATTAAACCTCAGATGAAAAACAGAAAACAGACATCAAACCTATGCTCATAGTTGTCAAATCGCGAATCGTATTGTGAATCGTTTACCCCCGAATCGTGAATCGGTTGAATCGGAACCAAATGATAAAAACGTAGTAAAACATACGTAAATGGGATTTAACACTATAGAATTGGTAAGCGTAATATGACAAAAAACTAATTGTAGCACATGATAATATACCAAATATATATCACAAAAATTAACCATAGCACATGTTCTCATTCATTTTAAGCTTAAAAATGTAAAAAACAAAAATCTATCATAAAACAACCTACATATTAATTTAAAACATCCTACATATTAATTTAAAACAATAAAATAAATACAAAGGTTAATTTAAAACAGTAAAACTAATACTTCCAAAAATTTTACACAGGCCTACCTACTAAGATTAACAATATTAATTTAAAGCAGTCTACAAAATTACAACAATATTAATTTAAAAAAGTAAACCATATTAATTTAAAACAATAAAACAAATACTAAGATTAACTATAAAACAATAGTAATTTAAAACAGCCTTCATATTAATTTAAAGCAACAAAACAAATATACCTTCAAAGATTTTATAACAAATACAAAAGTTTTATAAAAAAAAGAAGCAAAAGTTAGAAGACACTCAGCGAATAGAATAGACAAGAAAAGCCAGCTAATAATAACCGAGCCAAGAGAATATATTTTTCTCTAACTCAGTATCTTAACGGTATCCTTTGCTGTTTGCTTCTTTTTTTATTTGTTTTATTAAAACACACGTATGGTTATAAGGTTAAAAAATCACGGAAAAACAAAATGAATCGGACCCAAATCGGAAGATTCGAATCGTGAATCGCCGATTCAGTCCGATTCTTTAGACATTTGCGATTCTCAACTCGATTCGAATCGTTTTATGTGAGAATCGAATCGAATCGAGAATCGTACGATTTTGACAACTATGCCTATGCTATTCTATGCCCATTTAACGATTTTTTTCACAGCAGTTCATGTTTTAATATCCACGTTGTTTTGGACTGTGATATTTTATTCTTTCCCCCTGAACCAAGGCAATTCTGCATGACCATAAACGCAATCAAAGAATCCCATCCATAATCAAATGCCTAATTAAGCAGATTTTATAATAAGAAAGAAATTTCATTTGCGAAATATGATGAGAAAATACAGACAGTGTCCATGGCATAATTTTTCAATAATTTTTTTGGTCCTCAGTAAATATTCGTAATCCCCACCCAGTGTTTTAAAAAGCGCACTATAGCGCGATTTTGGGCAAAAACGCGACGTAGCCAATCCAGTTTTGCACTAGTCACCAATAGTGTGCGCTATTGATGACGTGGCACGCTATTTGGCGCTATTTAAACGCTATTTGTGTACTTAGTTTATTTGACAAAAACTTATCAAAACTACGTAGTTTTGATATTTTTTTTCATTTTTTTAAACGTTAGAAGCCATTAGATTTAAAACCTTGTGTCCACTTATTAATTTTATACTTTCAACTCAACACAAAACCCTAACAGCGTCGCACAAACAGCCCGTCCATAGAAAACCAACCAGTCTCAAGGCAAAAACCCTACCCTTCTGGCTGGAAAACGACCTTTGGTGACTGAAAAACAACCTTTGGCTGCTGGAAAAAACCCGGCGGCACCAACAACGTATATTTTTGTAACTCTCATCTTTTTTTTTCTTTTTTAACTTCAAAACCCATTGTAACCGGGTTTTTTTTAAAATCTGTCTTGGTCATAGTTGTCAAAATCGTACGATTCACGATTCAAATCGTACGATTCGATTCGATTCTCACATAAAACGATTCGAATCAAGTTGAGAATCGCATATGTCTAAAGAATCGGACTGAATCGGCGAATCACGATTCGAATCTTCCAATTCGGGTCCGATTCCCGATTCGGGCCCGATTCACTTTTTTTTCGCGATTATTTTTACCTTGTAACCATACGTGTGTTTTAATAAAAACAAATAAAAAAAGAAGCAAACAACAAAGGATACCGTTAAGATACCAAGTTTTAGAGAAAAACGTGTTCACTTGACTCGGTTATTATCAGTTGACTTTTCTTGTTTATTCTCTTGGCTGAGTGTCTTCTATCTTTTGCTTTTTTTTTATTATAAAACATTTGTATTTGTTATAAAATCTTTGAAGGTATATTTGTTTTGTTGCTTTAAATTAATATGAAGGCTGTTTTATATTAATATTGTTTTATAATTAATCTTAGTATTTGTTTTATTGTTTTAAATTAATATGTTTACTGTTTTAAATTAATATTGTTGTAATTTTGTAGGTTGTTTTAAATTAATATTGTTAATCTTAGTAGGTAGGCTGTTTAAATTTTTTGGAAGTATTTGTGTTACAGTTTTACTGTTTTAAATTAACCTTAGTATTTATTTTATTGTTTTAAATTAATATGTAGGATGTTTTAAATTAATATGTAGGCTGTTTTATGATATATTTTTATTTTTTACATTTTTAAGCTTAAAATAAATGAGAACATGTGCTACGGTTAAATTTTGTGATATATTTTGGTATATTATTATGTGCTACGATTAGTTTTTTGTCATATTACGCTTAATTATCAATTTTATAGTGTTAAATCCCATTTACGTATGTTTTGCTACGTTTTTATCATTTGGTTCCGATTCGACCGATTCGATTCACGATTCGCGATTCGGGGGGGTAAACGATTCACGATACGATTCGCGATTTGACAACTATGGTCTTAGACTATGTAGCACGGACACGGGTGTCGTGTCCGACACGACACGGACACGCCGACATGGCAAATCTAAAAAAATTAGGACACGACACGGCGGGGACACGGCGTGTCGGACACGTGTCCAAGCCGTGTCCAAAGCGTGTCCGTGTCCTTTGAGTGTCCGACACTCGTACGTGGCCTTCGGGGAAGTGTCCGTGCTTCATAGGTCTTAGTTCTTTTTTGTTGGATTTAATTTTCAGTTTACAATGTCTAGAAAAGATTTTTGCTGGAAATATGGTTTTGTAAAAGAAGCGGAAAAAGGTATATTTTGCAAGTATTGTAATCATTCATAAATCAAATGGAGGTATAACTCATTTGAAATATCATTTGGCGGCACCCACACGGGGATTTAGAATGTAAACAAGTGCCCGAAGAAGTGAAAAATGAGGTTATTCGTGCTTTAAAAGTCTTCAACCAAGTTAAAGAAAAAAAATCTGAATTGTTAGGAGAGATACGAGGAAGTAAACAGTCCGGGATTAATTTTTTGAGTGACGATGACATTCGTAGTAGTGATGGAAGTAGCAAACCCTCTGTTGGTTCAATGGATAAATTTGTCAAGTGTCAACCTAAACAAACTACACTAAATTCAGCTTTGAAAAAGATTTAAGAATTGATGGTTGTAGGAAGTTTGGACGTTGGATGTATTCTGCTACTATTCCTTTTAATACTGTTAATGATGTTCACTTTAAGCCTGCGATTGATGCAATTGCAACGCATGGGTTGGGGTTCAAGCCCCCCCCCTCAATGCATGAATTAAGGACATGGAATATTAAGACAGAAGTTGACGATATCAATATTACTTTGGAAGAACATAAGAAACATTGGAAAGATTTTGGTTGCACCATTATGATGGGCGGATGGTAAAAGTATGGCTTTAATTAATTTTCCTCTTAATAGTCCCTCCAGGACATTTTTTTTTTAAGTCCGTTGATGTTTCCAACACCATTAAAAATGGGGAATTGATTTTCAAGTATCTTGATGAAATTATTTGTGAGGTTGGCGTGGAGAATGTGATTCAAATAATCACGGATAATGCTTCCAATTCTAAGAACTCTGGAAAAGGCTTGAAGAGAAGTGGGCAAATTTGTGGTGGACTCCTTGCGCCGCACATTGTATAGATTTGATGTTGGAGGATATTGGGCAATTGAAGATTTTTGATGACACAATTGAAAAGGCAAAACGGGTTGTTAAATACATTTATCACCTCTTTCATTAATGAGGCAACATACAAATGGAAAAGAACTTCGGTCGGCCATAACCCGATTTGCTACTGCATATCTCACCCTCCAAAGCCTCTATAAGCAAAAGAGACCACTTGAAGTTATGTTTGCTTCTGAAAAGGTGGGCTAATTGTTCTCATGCAAAAAGTCCCGAAGGGAAAGTTGTTAAGAGATTGGTGTTGAATGATACGAATTTTTGGCCTCATGTTGCTTCTTGGGTTAAAAGCGTTGTCCCTCTTGTTGGCGTCTTAAGGGAGGTGGATTCCTAAGAGAGACCGGCGATGGGATATATATATATATATATATATATATATATATATATATATATATATATATATATATATGAGCTAATGGATAAGGCAAAAGAAACCATCAAATTTAATTGTGGAGGTGTTGAGAGAAAATTTATGCCTATTTGGAGAAAAATTGATGCGAGATGGACTCCACAATTACATCATCCTTTGCATATGGCCGTATACTACTTGAATCCGCAATTGCGTTATGAAGAAAAATTCTCTAGAGATGGGCTTTATGCTTGCATGGATAGAATGTTAGACTCTCATGATCCTCTTAAAGCCGATATTCTGTTGGACTTCTATGACAATCAAAAGGGAGATTTTGGGTGTCAAATGGCTAAAAAATCAAGAATGTATCGGGCATCGGGTAAGACTTTTTACTTTTTACTTTGGTATTTTTTATTTACATATTTGTAAAGTTAATTGTTCTTTTTTCTTTTTATAGCCTCGTGGTGGGCACATTTTGGAGCAAGACACACGAGCCTATGAGATTTGCGATTCGGGTGCTAAGCCTTACTGGTCATGCTTCGGGATGTGAAAGGAATTGGAGCACTTTTGCAACGGTGATAATTTAATATATTTGAGTACTGTGTTTTAATGCTTATACATTTGTTAACTTTAATGCTTATACATTTGTTTCACTTTTTTTTATGCTAGATACATACCAAAAAGAGGAATAGGCTTGAACACAATAGATTGAATGCTTTGGTTTTTGTGAAATATAACCTCGCACTAAAGGAGAGAAGTATTAGGAAGAGAGACAAAATTGATCCTATTATGGTTGATGAAATTGATTCTGATGATAAATGGATCACGGAGAAAGAAGATCCCGTCCTTCCAAAGGATACTTCTTGGCTTGATGACAATGAGTTGTTCTTCGGTGATCCCATTGTTAGTTTGCCACCCGAGATGATTGACAGTGTATTTGAGAGTGAAGTACCAATTGTTGATGTTGATTCTCCTCAAGTTTCAAGGAAGCGTAAAGTTGGTGAATATTCAAGTAAGTATAAATATGTTTGAACTTTAATATATGTGATTATCATTTATTTTGCTGAATTAAGTTATAATTCGTATTAATATTTAATGGGTGAAGGTAAGGGGAAAGAAGTGAGATTGACGGCCGTTGATGAAGATGTGGAGATTGAGAAGTTTGAAGGAATTGCTCCGGGAAACTTTGAAAGTGGACACTTCCCCAACATAGATACCATCGACGAAGATGATAGTGATATTATATTAGATAATGCAGACTACTTTTGACTTATCATTTGTTTGTCGGTTTATTTTTAGGATTTCATGTGTTGGTTGTATGGATTTGTTTACTTTATTTGAGACAATGTGATGGCGTGGTTTAGAATTATATAGTAACTTATGAACTTAATGACTTTCAAGTGATGGTGTGGATTTGTTTACTTTATTTGAAATACTTTTTTAAAGTTATTTATTTGTATTTTTAATTATAAAATTGAAATGTTCGAATTGATTGCGCGACGCGCACCTGGGACCAAAACGCGACACCTTGCGCAACGCAATTTAAAACATTGTCCCCACCACCTTTTGGTAGACTACATCAACATATTTTTTCATTGACAATATATTAGGCACAACAGCACCAGCAGTAGCAACCAATATAATCAAATTTTAAATTAATGAAGCACATATAGTATGGAAAACCATAGCAAAGATTAGATACAGAAAATTATTTCTCCACAATACATACTGAAAACTTATTGCATTGCACTAGAGGATAATGCAATATATGTACAATAACATTGGTGCATCCAATATTGATTATTCTATTCACATATTCAACAAAAAGCACATCTATTTTATACTCTAGCAAAAATCACAAATGTTTAGACTAGTATCCAAGCAAGCATTTGGCATTAAAGAATAAGAAGGAAATATAAAATGTAAAGTAACTGATATAGAGCCTGACTTCAGGTTCCCCCTTGTGTGAATAAAAATAGGTCACCAATTAAAAAAAAACATACTAGTCATCTGACTGACTGTAAAGGTGCCACCTTTTTTGGTTTTAAGTAGTACTTCAAATGGAGCATGTAACAATCAGACAAGATGAGTCGACAATCTTGTCTATCCACAGCATTTGAAAAAACCCACTTCTATTATTTTGAAGGGAATAAAACCAAATTGCTATTGTTTACCAAAACCTACAAAAAGGCAATTCAAGTGCTTATGGGGTTTTATGGATTCTTTTTTATTATATTAAATCAGAAGGGTGGCAAGTTCAGGATGCAGTGCAGTCCAGTTATGATGTGAATCAGAGAAGGAGCTAGGGGGCATAATCAGTTTGCATTTTATATTAGTCTTGTCCTCTATTGTACTTTTTCCCCTGTTATTTTTATGTTTTTAGTGTTGGTAGTTTGTTACAGGAGTAGGGGATATTATAGCCGTGATGTAATATTATGTAATAAGGAATGTTAACTTTTAGACCCTTACGATGTCCTGGCATAGAACTTTCCCTAAGTGTTTAGCATAAGGAAGTCAGAGAATATGCCCTCTCCTTCACCCCTATAAATCTTGCGACGGCTTCTACTCGCAAACATGAGACAAAAAGCAATTTCATGACCTTTATCATTAGGGTTATGAAAGACACGCAAAAGTATGAAACATGCAATGGATATATCATACAGAAGTGTCCAATTACACGTAATACTGTAATCACCATGACAAGATTAAGGGAACAGAAATAAATAATAAATACACCTGTGGTAATGCAACTACAGTTGCTTTTTCCGTCAGTCTTTCGAACAATTTCTCATTTTCTTCATGCAACCTCTGCAAAACCAACAAATTTATATGTTAAAACAATTACAAAAGAAAAAATATCTGAAACGAGAGATTTCATTTCATATGAACAATAGTACAAATTGCGGGACTTGAAGTCCAAAGGTACAATCCAATGCTACCAAAACCTAAAGAGCTCAAAAGCTAAATGCTTCCCCATACACTACAAAAAAGGGAAACACATAAACTATGTATTATAGACAATTCTTCCAAGATAAAGACATCAAATAAAATGAACTCTCTCAAAAGGAGACAGTAAAGCCCATGATGTGATCCAAAATTTTATACCCTCTAAGTTACTTAAAAGGAAGTAGTATCTTTTGGCTTGTTTCAAGATTTTAATTTATAAAGGAGACATTCAAGAATATGTATTGAATAAATATGCATACCAAAGAGGATTAACACCAAGAGCCACTGGCTACACAAAAAAGAGGCAGATCTGTCTTATATAAATAACCCGAAGAAATCTAACTTCCATCTTTAATTTTTGAAAACTAATTAGTTAACCGCAAAGGGGGGCGGAACCCTGTATACAAGCAATACACAAAGGGATGTCTATTAAAAAAAAGACCCCAAAAAGTTCAATACAAGACGTCCACCTCCATGAAGTAGTATAACATACTCTTAAAGAAAGACCCCCAAATAATTCTGTAAAAGGAATCAGTACGAAGTAAAAGGCCTTGCTAAGCCAAAAAAAAAATAGAAGCCTTAATGTGGCGCACAATAAAACCATTGACATCAAAAACGTCATAATATTCCATTTTTCGACAGGGACCTAAAAATATATAATTCCACAGATTCTCATAACTAGGGAATTTGTTTTGCATATACGACATACTCTTCACCCAAAACAAAGAACCTACACTATATCTTAGGCATCACCTAACAATATTGAAAAGAGCTGAAAAAATAGTATCCCACATTTTTCTCAGCCTTTGACAACTAAGTAAAATGTAATGAAAATGGCCCCTTTTGCTGCACTTCTTCCATATTTTCTTCAATGGGAACACTGAGGTAGTATTGACTTGGAGGGTGGAGAAGAAAGAACGGGATCAAAAACCTGCCCCTATATTAGAGATGTAGTTTGCTTGCTACATTCTCTTTCTACCACAACTTAAATTATGCCATCACCAAAAAATAAAGGAAATGATCTTTCCAAACAAGTCCCACCCCTCCATACCGCATCTCCATAACCCACTCCAGGGGATCTTTTCACTTCACTAGATTTTGACCCATCACGACAAATCTCATCCAGAAGCTCCTGTCCTTCACTACATATCTCCACAGCAATTTCCCTAAAAAGAACTACAGGAGTATAAACATAAAACAAATGCTAAACCACTGACGCAGATCCAGTCAACTAGAACTGGCTACAAGCATCCTATTCATGGTTCAAAGCAAATTCTAGTTTTGTCGAACCAAATTTGAGACGGCGCCAAAATAGACTTGTCAACTTCGTATCGCCATGACTGGGACGAAATATTAGTCATATCAGATCATACAAAGTCATCACAGAGGTATCAGATTAGAGGGGGAAATCATGATTATCGGACAATACATCATAGCATCAGAATACTCTGTGTATTTCATGTTTTGAATTTTTGGGTCATAAGTCAATCATCCTATTTTCTACGTCACCTCTTCTCTACTATTTCTATCTCTACTACCCATTACATTATTTACAAAATATTTACACTTTTTATTCAAAATACATACAAATTGGATTAAATGATTACTATATTTGTAATAAAATTGTTACAAAAATACATAAAAATCTTCTATCTACTAGGATTGTATTAATCACTTTGTTGAATTAATATGATCAAGTAGACAATACTTTGTACATTAAATGGTGATTTTGTGCTTATTCAATTGAATCGTACGCTGTTCTTGTTTTTTATAAACATTCTGTGAGTCTTTCAGAATCATTTTAACCATATAAACCCAGGTAATATTGTGTATCCCCGAAACCGATCTTGTGGTAAATCATAGGCCAGCTCTGTTTATACTTTCAAGTACCTAAAGGTCTACATACATGGCCTTGCACATTCCCTGTGTCGCCTTTAACTAACACCACCTGAGTCCTCGATTAGACATATTCTATGAACAGTTCCTTTCTCAACTGTCCACCAATCAATACATAATACAAAGAAAATTAACTGTTTGTTGATGTAGCCCCCCCTTCTATCCACTAGACACACATATTGTTCAGATAGTACAGGGACTTCATCACACCTTCGCTCAATATACAATAAATATATGATAGCATTGATAAAATGCATAGATACAAAAGAAGTCAAAAAATATATATTTCCTATACCATGATGATCAAATAAGCATCCAAACCAAGTTAACCTTTATCACTAATGAACAGTCAACAATCAAAAGCATAAAAGTACTTCCGCTAGTGTAGTTGATAAGAATAGCAGACCTCAATAAGCGCATCACGTTTTAACAGTTCTTCTTCAAGTTTCTTGGTAACAGCTACAGAATCGATGCCTTCTCCTGTTGTACTGGGGAGCGAATGAGTCACAGGCCTGGATTCCGGGCCAATTGTTGAACTAGTTTCACTAGAATGAAGAGCAGTTAGCTTAGATTCAGTGCCCTTTAATTTCTCCTGCATCAGAAGTATACAAATAATAATTATTTAATGTTGTCAACAAGTAAAAATTAATTTCTTGAGAAGACACGTATCAATTTGTTTACTTGTCAAGAAGAAAAGAAGAGACGTCTCATGTGAACCTTTTATAAATTGGCACATTTTACTTGCACAAAAGAGAAAATCTTAAAGATAAATGCACTAAACTACATGCAGAAGAGGAATAAACCATCAAATAATTTACTACTGAACCAACCTGTAAATTTTCAATTGTTGAATCACGTTGTTGTATCAGCAACTTCTGATCTTGCTCGAACTGTAAAAGCTGAGCAACTTGATTTCTTAGCTGAGCATTTTGATCCTTCTCTATCTTATACTTCTCACCAAGCATAATATTCTCTGACTGTACCAATCAGAAAACTAAAGCAGCTTAGTAACACACTACTCTGAATGGTGAAATGGTGATGCTGTAACAACTCTATGCACATTGAACAGAACAAACGAAACCTAAAATAAAAGTCCTTTTATTGTGCTATTTGATTTATAAAGCACCAGCTACACATTGTCTGGACTGGAGCAATAAAGTAGAATGAGATCACACACACACACACACACATGTTCAATCAATTTATTCTGAGATTACATCAAATATATGAGGGAAAAGAATCCTTGGCAACCAAGGTATAGGGATGGCAACTTGGCCACCAAGGAATAGGGATGGCAACGAGGCAGGGGTGGCCCGGAGGAACGATCCCCATCGCCATCCAAGCCTGAAATTACTCTCCCCGTACCTGCCTCCATCGCCATTTATTTCGGGCCGAGGATTCCCCGTCCGAAACATGGAACAAGGTTTGCAGCCCCTCAGATTGCTAACTTGCTGCTGGTTGTGTTCTATTGGAACCCTTAGTGGCTCATTTCCCTTCATCAGGGGCTTCTTTGGTTAAATTGTTCATCAAATGACCCTTAGTAAAGCAAATAAAGCACGTTTGTTGCTAAGGGGGACAAAGGGAGTTACCTTATGGCTCAGACTCTCACAAGGGAATGAGTTCAATCGATTGTCGACAAGTACACGTGGCAGCTTCAATAGAGCTCAACCCTCCACCAAAACAAACTGCACAGTCAGAGCTAGGCACAGCGGAGGCCTCCGGTATGCAACAGGGGAGTATGAACCCTCGAGCCATTCCCAGGTTGGCCGCCAATGACCAGAGACTTCAAAAGGAAACTCTAACGTTGGGTTCGCAACACTCTCCTGAAGGAAGCGAATTCTGTTTGACACGTGTCGGACACGACGAGGACTCCAAGCATTTCCTACAATATCCTTTTTTTTAAAGCCGGATACGCTGGGGACAAGACAGGATACTTAGGAGACACGTTTTGATGTGTAGTTTGGAGAAAAAGCTATTTAATTACACTAAACAACAAGAGCATTTAGAGACCAAGAGCTATACTTCTCTCTAATTCTCATTCATCTAAAAAGTGATAGTAGTGATTATAGAAGGAGGCCCTTATTTATAGGATAAGTTATGTTGCTAGCCAAGATAACCCTAAAAGGTAAAATGACTAAAGAGGGGACACTAGAACAATCTAAGGGAATATTACCCTCAACTACCTATACTAACTAAAAGCGGGAAAATTACTAAACTAGGCATGAAAATAAAAATAAACAAAAATACAAATAATTCCCATGAGGCCCGGTACACCATTCTCCCCCACTTGAAAAGCTCGTCCCGAGCGTAAACACCATCCACATAATAACTAGGTCAGATTTCAACTGCCAAAGAAGGTGCGTAGACACCATCCACATAATAACTAGGAGTTATGTTCTTTTGTGGCACTTACGAATTGGGAGGGAAGGTGATGAAATAATAGGATTGACGTAATTCATATTGAGTCTAGCAATAGGGGAAAAATAATTAATGAGTGGAAGAAAATTACGCAAAGTCATGACATTACAAAACCTTTAAATCAGACTGCAGTGTAAAAGACACTTTCCAAGCCTTTTGAACTTCATTGAAGAGTAGGACACACTGATCATTTGCTTGTTTGAGTGATTGTTTTAGTCCCACAACCTCTTGCTTCAGGTCATTAGTTTCCTTCTCTTTTCCATACAATTCTTTTCTTGCATCGTTTGCCTACACATATATTGCAAACTAGAATTCAGAATAAAGATTGAAGTTGAAGTCGCTCAAAACTAAAGGCAAAAGTTGATTAAAGTAAAACAACCCGCCGTTATTTTAGATCATCAAGAGTGAGACAAATTTAGCAGAACTTACAACATCTCTCCATTTCTTAATTGTGTCACGATTTCCAAGGCTTAGTGTAGCATTTCGTGCTCTGGCAGAAAAATTGAGAGATGATAATGTCTCGGACAAATTGGAAATGTTTGGACACACATTAACAATCATCAGAGTCTTCGAGCTTCCACCTAAGAAAATAAGAATATATAAAGAGAAACAGGAGGTGATTTAACAAAAATTCATTTATCAAAAGAAAACAGAGAAAAATCAGGAATGAACCAAAAGAACAATGATAAATGACAAACATCAATGGAATTTGGTTGAATAAAAGAACTCAACCACAACTAGGGCACAATCATATAGTGATGTGAATCAAGAAGCTTACAGGCTATTTTTAGTATTTTATGGCATTTTTGTTATTTTCTTTTATTTTCTTTATTTGGTTGTATTTTCTTTAAGTAAATAGTTGCTTGGTATTATAGGAGGAGCTAATAGGGGTATAATTGTAATTAGGATCATCGTTTAGAGCCTAAACTACTTCCTCCTTATAAATACCCCTATTGTAGCCTCATTTGGGATATTCTATCATTCGAGATTTTTGAGAGAGAGAGTTGAGACGAGAGATATCTTCATCTTATTTCTTATTTGACGTTATTTACGTCAATTGGATCTTCATCTTATTTCTTATTTGACGTTATTTACGTCAATTGGTATCAGGGTCTCGTTGGCTCCACCCGTTACCGTAAAAAAACACAAAAATCGTAGACTACGACAAATGGGTTTTGAGAGGAGATATGCTCTCATGGAACCTCGCACCAATCGATTCGAGGGGGTTTTGAACCACCTCTTAACGCGACTTGACGATCTTGAGGCTCGCCTCCCTCCCATCACCACCCAAAACCCTGACCCTAACCCTAACCGTAGCCGCCAAAATATTTCAACCCACGCTTCCATCCCTATCCCCACCACAACGCCATCCCCACCACTTTCTAACCCTATATCCACCAATCCAATGGTGGTCGGGGGTGCAAACAGTGGCAGCTACCTGCCGGAATTCTGTGGTCAACCAGCTCCGACCGGCCCTACAGACCACCCACGGTGGCCGGCCTTCATCCAGAAACAAACATGCCTGCCGGAATCACCATCGAGCAACATTTCACTAACCGAAACCAACCCATGGTGGTCGGAATCCGCCCAGGTGAGCGCACCGGGAACCCCTCGGTGACACCGACCCAGATCGGAACCATTTCTCGGAGGCCGGAAATTTCCAGCAAACTCCCGAACACACCATATCCGCCACAAACAGACCTGCTTCTGGCCCGGATGACCATGCTGTGGTCGGCCTTCACCTATGCTCAACCGGAACCACTGGATACACCTCCAGTCTCCCGATTCTGGCCGGACAGGACTCGATCCCATCAAGATCCACCAGAAACCCTTTACAAGACCAAAATCATGGCCGGAAAGGAGTTGGTATAAAAATTCACAGCCCTAGGCTCGTCTTCGACCTAGGAGTGACGGAAATTCTAATGGTGGGTTGGGAGATCTTTCATGGAGGACATTGCACCAGCTAGGGTTTCCGCACATTCCTCTCATAAAGAAGAAAAGAAGAGTCGGAGAATTTTCACACTAGTCCCCAAAATATTTGAAAAGCTCGAGGACGAGCTTGGTTTGAAGTGGGAGAGAATGATGTGAATCAAGAAGCTTATAGGCTATTTTTAGTATTTTATGGCATTTTTGTTATTTCTTTTATTTTCTTCATTTGGTTGTATTTTCTTTTAGTAAACAGTTGCTTGCGATTATAGGAGGTAGTAGTAAAGACTAATAGGGGTATGATTGTTATTAGAACATTGCTTGGAGTCTAAGCTACTTCCTCCCTATAAATACTCCTATTGTAGCCTCATATGGGGTATCCTATCATTTGAGATTTTAGAGAGAGGAGAGTTGAGACGAGAGATATCTTCATCTTATTTCCCATTTAACGTTATTTATGTCATATAGCCTACACCGTGCAGTATGAAATGAGTATGGTTGATACATTGGAATCAAGTTCCTTTCTTTTTACCTCATTCAAGGCAACTTTAAATAATGTTTAGTCAGTCTATATATTCACTGGTTTTAAACTCCGAAACTGCTGCTCTGCACTATGACTTCGATGCAATTTTTCTTTCCACAGACTTATGCTACTGGAATTCTATGCTACATTTTATTCTTATTTTGACAATTCAGGGTATCTAAGCATCTTAGAGCACCTGACTAATCCTGAAGGGTACGTATAGACCCTCCAATCCACACCCACCAAGATATACTAGGAGAGGTGACCCTACGAGAATATAAACTCTTGATCTCCACGTTGTGAGATAAGAGTCCATGCCGCTAGGGTAACCCTTTGGGATTGCTATTCTATAATTGTGACCAATATTTATTTCTGTAGGCAATACAGGAAATATATCCTTATAGTTTGACATGGTCGACACACCAACTGAACGCACATTAAACCAAATTTGGATGCTATAATGTGTTGAACAACACCTCTTTGTCTGTTTCTCGGCCCTACGCAATCAATAGAATCTTGCAATTTATTCTTAGAGAAACCTTTAATGTTCACTACATACATTTTTAGTGAACCCTACTATATAGATAGAGTAAAATCCGATAACGTACTTATAGTATTATCGGGGTTCCGCGTTCTTAACCCTCTAATTTGTAAACTTCATACTGAGAAAGTGCACTCCTTTAGAGCCCGTCATTATTTTCTCGTTGTGAGGTTTTCCATGTAAATCCTTGGCTTCCTTTACCTTCATGCTTTGTATACTTGCTCATTACACCTTACCTTATATGAATGTGGGAGAATAATGTATGTTCATTGAGTTCATTACTTGGGTGGTTGGATACTGTGTAACTGATGGACAACAACATTTGTGGTCATTATGATAATTTGACTCTAAATGTTCAATGAATTGAGAATGTTGTGGGGATTTTTTGCTTTAGTCGTGTTATCCCCCCCCCCCCCCCCCCAATTGTTGTTTAAGGCGCAAAGCGCACCCAGGCACAAAGGTGTCTCTGGAGCCTAGGCGCAAGGCGAGGCACGCGCCTGATTGAAGCTAGGCGCACTTTTTAAAAAAAATTAAAGCAATATATTGATGTTATAATATATGAAATATACTATAAAAACAGAAAAAATATGCAAAAATACAAAAACTAATTTAAATTCAGCAAACAATATGAAATATACTATAAAAACAGAAAAAATATGCAAAACAGTAATTAAATTGAAACTGCAAAACAGTAAACAATATTTTCAAAACAGTAATTATATTGAAAACAGTAATTAAATGGTGTTGTATTTAAACTGCAAAACAGTAATTAATTAAATAGCATAACAGTTTAAAAAAAATACTTAAAAAAGTCATTCTTTTTTTTCTTTCTTTTTATTATATTGCAACGGATATTTTTTCTTTTTTGCAGAAAATAATAAAAAAAGTCGGAAAATGGAAGAAAAAAGAGGCAGGAAAGGGAAAAGGCAGAAAAAAGTGGCCGGAAAAAGGAAAAAAGAAGGAAAAATAAATAAATAAATCAGAGAATACATTAAGAGAAGAAATGGGCCGAAAAAAGAATGAAAACAGAAAAAAAGAAAAGAAAACAGACAAAAAAATAGATACCTTTAATAAGAGCAGCCCTTGAGAAAGAATGGCTGCCGGAGAAAGCACAGAGGAGCTGGAGAAGCACAGAGAAGACGGAATAGAGAGAGAGAAGAGCCGCCGGAATTTGGAGGGTTTTGTGAGACTAGGGCTTTTCTTTTTTTGATATTTCAGTTATGTTTTGTTAAAAAAAAGGTGCGTTTATGTTTAAAAAATAAGGGAACTGGGTTTTTACCAACAAAAATGCGATGAGACACCTGTTTTTAAAAAAAAAAGGGAAAACAGAAGAAGCGCGCCTGGGCAAGCGCCTCGCGCTTGCTGCCCATAGGCATGCGCCTAAGTAAATGCGCCTCGCCTAACCCCCCCTCAGGCGCCCACCCTGCGCCTTACTGTGCCTAGGCGCGCCTTTAACAACTATCCCCCCCCCTCTCTTTCTTGTTAACATCCTTTATTCTTTCCCTTAACCATAATTTTTGTTTCCCCTCTTTTCTCATGACACCGCCAATTGTTTGCGGAAGAGAAAGTAAGAAACTCAGAATATCTATTTTCCAAAAAATTCAAAAGTTATAATAAAATTATCCGGTAGCTCAAGATAAATGTCTGGCTGTTTTGCCACCAATTTATATTCAAGTCCCTGCTCTGCTAGAGCTTATATACTTGCATGCATGGTTCAAAGTCAAGGCCGATACCGCGACGATACGGCCGAGTTGACTAGGTATCGGTGCCTACCGATCTGATTCCGAGTTACGAGTTGAGTTTTCAATTATTGATGTGAATCGACCCTATATCGGTAATTTCTCGGTAGTATCGGTGTTATAGCGGTATAATCGGCCCATATCGACGATATCGCAGTAGAATCGGCCCATATCGGCAATATTGCGATGGAATCGACCCATCTCGGTGATATATTGGCCGAGATGGTACAAGTTACTAAGAATATCTCTCTCTCTCTCTCTTCCTCCAGTGTTGTGTTGGTAAGTGTGGTTTTTTGGGGGGTTATGAAATCCTAATTGTTTTTTTAATTTAGTGTGCTCTGTGTATGGGTTATTTGGTCATCCCGTGGGTTTAATTTAGTGCGTTGTATATGTGCCAGTTTTTTTTTTTAAAGAATGCGAATGATCCAAATGTTATTTGTTATTATTTTTTATAATAATGTTCCCAATGTTATATTTTAATATGTTATTATTTATAAAAAAAAACGTAAATGTTATTCTTTTACAAACAAATATACAACTGTAATTATTGTGAAATAATATTTGTATCCTCTAAACATTTGTAAAAATAATATTTGCATCCTTTATGTAAAAATAACATTTGCAACACAAGTAAAAAAAAATATTTGCATCCTCTTTGTAAAAAAATAACATTTCCATCAATTTAAAAAAAAACATTTGCAACCGAACAAAAATAAACAAACATTTACACTCCTTTTATAAAAAAATAACATTTGCATCATTTTTTGTAAAAAAATAACAATTGCATTCTTTTTATAAAAAACGATTGTAAAAAACATGTAGTGTTTTGTCAAAATCACTATTTGTATCATCTTTGTAAAAAAATAACAATACTAAAAAAGAAACATTTCTATCCTTTTTAGAAAAATATAACATACTTAAAAAACACATTTGTATCCTCTTACTAAAAATAATACTAAGAATATAATAGTTGTATCCTCTTTGTAAAAAAAAATTATCCTCTTACTAAAAAAGTAACATTTGTTTTTCTTTGTAAAAAATAATATTTGTATCCTTCGTGAAAAATAATATTGATTTATTATGGAACATTGAATCTGGCAAGTTCGCAGCACGTCAATATAATCAATTGCACAATGTTATGCATATTAAATGATAGTTTTAAACTTATCTGATTGGTCTACATTGTTAATCGTATTTTTTTTAAAAAATTTTAGATTTTTTTTAAAAAATTTTAGATTTTTTTTGGAATTTTTTGCGCTCTCTAAATAGTGTATCTTAGCGTATCGTCCGATACCGTGATCGATACCGCGACCGAGTTGAAAATCGAGTGGCCGATACCGGGACCGATACCGAGACTTTGAACCATGCTTGCATGAGTCGTGTCTAGGGGGGAAATAATTTTTTCTAATAAACCTCTTCGAGAAAATAAAAATTACATCTTCATTCTTACAACTTGATGCCTGTGACAAAATGTAATCATTACTTGCTGCACCCATTAAGGAAAACCAAGTACCTAGTGTGTCTGCAAGAGCTTTTGTAAGAATTGAGTTCTCATAAGGAACAGTCTCTTTCTTCGAGGTCAAGGAAGCCAAAACATCTCCCAACCTATGTATTCAACACCAAAAATTGTAAAATAATACGGAAAATGACTACAGTAAGTTCACAAAACAGAAACCCGACCAATATATGTGTCCTGCTACCCAAATTTGTCTTTCTAATTTTATTTTGATTAGTGAAAATCAAATTTTATTATCTACAATTACTTGTGCCTACAACATTGTACAAAAGAAATGACATAAGCAGAGCAAATACTTTCTCTTTGTAATTGAAAATAGGTATTTTCAGCATTCAATTTTTTAGGCTTAAACAGAAATTAGAAGGCTACCCATTTATTCGCCAATGAACATTGTCGAAAACCAAACCATAAGAAGGAAACAATTCTATTTTACCTGAAATATATTTAACTGTTTGAAAGAACAAAACAAAAGCATGTTTCAGCCTGGGTTGATAAATCATTATCTTCTTAGCCGTCAATCTTAAAATTCCAGACATTATAGAAAAGTTAATTTCTTCATAAGATAGCACATATTGCTCATGTTGTTCACAATAATAAGCTAACGATCCAAGACATACGCTGAAAGTGATTTCATGACATGCAGCAAGTCCTTTGCAGACTCTCCGGTATCATCTTCCATGATTAAACTTTCACTTCCAGCCAAGTCAACAAGAGAGAGCTTGCTGTACAAATTTTCTCCAGTGATCACATTATTATAATATATATGTATAGTGATGATCCTGCAAACAGCGCCAAGACATACACAGAATTCTCAGCCAAAATTCAGAAGAAAAAAAAATGTCACCAGAAAACATGGACAATATTATCTTGATACATACATATCGATAGGAGCAACATTATTGATAGAATTGAACCTATATATTGTTTTTTAATAGGAAACAGGAGAATTTCATTGAACTGAAATAAAAGTTACATCGACAAAGTGAACCAGCAGTCCACTTTGATAACAAAAGGCAAGAAAATTTGGACAAAACAACTTTAAAACAAAACAATATAATCAAGAAAACCAAAACAGCACGATCCTCTTGAACTAGACCTTCTCCTATAGCTCGCAATACCAGCCGAAACCATAGTTACCGGGATCACTACATCTCCCTACGTACCGCGATTTGTGGTCTTACGAAATATGGTGGGTTCTCAATCCGGATCTCCAAAAAAGGGTGTTCCCATATTTAAGATTGACTAATTAAGTTGTTATTAATTACAAGGCAACTTTTAACTTCATTGTTAGAATAAATGGGAAGAATAATGATTTCTCAACAAATATATATACATAATTCTTTATCTATCTTATTACCACATTATAGAATATCAATATTAATAAAATACATACATTGTTAGGGAACTTTCTATGTTTGTGAAATACACGAATCTTGACAAAATACTTGAATATAATAATAAAAGAACCCGACAAGGGTTCTAAAGTGCCCTTACAGTTTGAAGTGGTGAACTAACTAAGTATACCCAATCGTACCGCCTACCAACTAAAGCAATGTACCCCCATACCACAATACCAAAGCGACCCATGATCCAGGTAACAATGGCTGAAAACATATTCTTTCGACTCAAACAAATAAAATTCAAATGAAATCTTTTGAATGGTTTAAACATCGATACCCATAATTAAGCTATAAACTTAACCTTTTTTTTTCATTATAAATATGATTATTCCTTTCAAGCCATATGTACCAAAGCATTGCTAGCACAATACATCTCCAGGCATGCAACCTTGTCACCCTCCTCAAAATCTCTCAAAACCCAGAGCAAGATAACCATTAGTTTACAAGGAAGAGCTCCTACTATTGACAATTCATCAAGCACCTAAATCCACAAGAATTTAACAAAAGAACAATGAAGAAAAAGGTGCTGCTCATTCTCCTCCTTATCGTCACACAAACAACACCAATACTGGGAAAGGCTACAATTGGGTCTTGTCCTTTGAGGTAAATCACTAAGTGTTTGACCCTTTCAAGAGCCGCTAACCACGCAAAAACCTTAACTTTGCAAGGAATCCCGTTCCCCAAGTTACAAAAGAAAGAATTAATGAGTTATCACAAAGATATTGAAAATATGATTTACAAGAAAACTCTTCATTATAGCACCAATTTCCTCTTGTCAATAACACCCTCATGAAGACATACCCAATCAAAAATACCCAATAAGTCTACAAACTCCTCCGTCTCAACATCATTGAAAGTTCTACGTAAAGATAAATTATAGTGATGTGATATGACAATTTTTAAACCATTCGAAGAATTAGAGTTCAAAGAAGTAATGTGATGTGATATGACAATTTTTATTCAATGATAAATTATATAAACAAGGAAACAACATTTGGAATGAAGTACCCCCCCCCCCCCCCACACACACACACACACAACCAAAAAGCAAAAATCCCAAAATCGAGTGCTCTAACCATCTACTATTTCCAATGAGACGCACATGAGAAAGGAGTCAATGCCTTAGGATATAAAATTTTAAGGGCTTCTTAAGATACCGCTCACCACTCTCTTGAATCCCATCCACTTTGATCCCAAGTTTGAAAATAGACAAAAAATAATTAAAATATTGTGAAGGACATAGGCTAACAAAGCAATCTCCCCCCACTCGACAAACAACCTTTTCTCTAACCGCCCAACCTTCTGTTAATTTTATCCAAGTCCGGACTCCAAAAACTCAAATCATTCGGGTTCCCCCAAGCGGAAGAACCAAGTATGACATAGGCCAAGCCTCTACACCACACCCAATTCTTCCACCTCCTCAGGTTCCACATCTATCCCGCCACTCTGCTTTTGTTAGAATTAACCTTAAGGTCCGAAAATTCACAAAATAATAGAATTGAAGACGCTAAATTATCAAATGTGTTTCTGTCCCGCAAGGAAAAAAAAAAGAATCAATCCGCAAATTGCAAGTAGGACACCTCAATCGTGCCCCTGTCAATTTTAAATCCATCCACCACCTCACCCTCTCTAGTTTTGTCCATAAAACGACTTGAAAAATCCGCCACCGAAACAAAAAGGAAAGGGGATAGCGGGTCCCCCTTGTCTAAGGCCTATCTTCCCTATAAATTTCCTTGTTGGTCTCCCATTAATAAACAATGAAAATTTTACATCACTTTCTCCATCTACTCAAAAAACTTTCTTTTCACATAATCAAGGAACTACCAATCCACATGGTCATATGCTTTCTCAAAATTCACTTTGAACACTATACCCTTTCTCTTTTTCACTACTTATTCCTCAACCATCTCATCAGCTATCAAATCGAGGCCCAATATATTGTTTCAGACTGCAAATTGAAAATTTTTCACTACAATATAATTTTGTCGTCAATAAAGAAAGGTGAACATTTTTTATACTTTGAAATATATAATAAAGTAAATCTTCACAAATAGAAAGATGACGTCAAATAACTCATGTCACAACAATTACACTCACAAAATACAGCCAACATCGTAAATAAAAAATACGCTCGCTCGCAAAGACTTGTAAGATGCGCAGAATTTGATCCTCTCGAGAGCATCAATATTAGAAAAGCAATTGTCAACGGAAACTTCTGAACAACTTTTCTTTCAAAACAGTGAAACTAGTAAAAGATAAGCATAGAAATGGTTAAAAGATTAGCTGGTATTTGAATCAAATAGAAAGAATCAGGTCTGTCTCCAAAAAGGATGACGAAGAAAGAGGCAAAAACCAGCAGGCAAGCGATAAAATTTTATTTCTTCTGAAAAACAGATCAATAAAGCAAGGGCCCTCAAAGGCCCGAGGCGTCCAACCCTGTTCGTAACTAGTCGAGGATCCATCATGTCTGCACAAAAAAGAAGGTGGAAACTTGCAAAAGTATAGTTTCAAATCAATAAAGTAAGGGGGTTTCATATCCCAAACCATTTTGTAAACGAGTCGAGGGCAACTAGTCTGCACAGAAGGAAGTGGAAAACTTGGAAAAATATAGTCCCAAGGATCCTTTACCAAAACATTCCCGCATTAGCAAAAGGGATCAAATAATCATTACTGAGTAAAATCTAAAGACCTTTCCACTTCTGAATCATGAGGATTCTTCCTGAGGTGAAGGTTGCTGAAACACATGAGTCTGGTGGGTCTCCCTGAGGATGAACTAATAATTATTGGGTCCCCAAGGATATCTATAAAGCCACATTAACAAGGGTACTTTGTGCCAAGAGCCCCATCTCCTAGTGCCTAAACCTCAATCAGCCTTGTACAATACACATTGAACTCAACAGGAACATCTTAGAACCAACCGATCAATTTCTTCAACTCAGCCACATCGCCATCCAAATGTGCTAAACTCCATCATGCAATGGTGTATATCATTTTAAGTGAAACCGCAAAGTAAAACGGGTATTGTTGTCAAATGTCACTATATGATGCCACGTCCAAGCATTATTCAACAACCAAACGGTACGGACCAACATGTCATTGGTCAGAATAACTTAGGCCATTGAGTTATTATAATTATCCGGTCACAAGTCTCATGAGAGACGAAATTGAGATTAAGTGACACAGTGCTTCCCGAATGTTGCAACAATTAGGATAATGTTGCAGACTTGCAGTTTGCGAGAACACATGCAATTGATGGGACAGGGAAAGGCACTGGACAGTTCATTTCCGAGCTTTATACTTTTACGAAGAAAATGAGTGAGAGACCATGTTGAAGTTACATGAAGAGCATATGATTACCAAGTAAATGCCAGATACCAAAAGTACAAACAGCTGAGCGGGCTAAGTAGGCCGTCTTGAATGTCACGGGACAGTAGCAATAAAGACGTGCAGATTTGAGATCCGAGTATATTTTAGATCTATGGTGACTAAACCACGAGGAACTAAGCTACTTCGTGTCTCACTATCTTATGAAGGATTGCAACGGCAAAAACCGCAGTCATCCCTCAACTCTAGTCTCAAAACCACATGCCACCACGTTGAATTTGCTAATGTGACACCCTTCTTGGAAAAACTCCTCCTGGTTAATAGAATTCCACATGCAAGGTAATTTAAATGCCACATTGGTATTCAATAATTCACATCAAGCCCAAAGAAAAAATGGAATGGGGTCATTATCCAATAGTCTCCCTTAGCAATGGGTGCTTAGAAGGGTGAGGTAGGTATAGACCCATGCAGCTTTATTCACTCGTAATAGCATCTCTCGGGCTTAACCCATGTTCGCATTATTGAGAATCAAAAACAAATGCATTCCCAACAATAATCCTGGGAATATTACAAGCAAGTTTCAAAATTGACATTCAGCATAAACAATAGAACTTCTCTGTCTTCAAAAGGAAGCAACAGTTGTCATTGTACTTCCAAAAAAAATTCAAACTTCAGAAAACAGCATGATCAATATTCATTAACTTGAAAAAGGAGAACTGTAATTGTAGAACAGCATAGGTATAGAAAACATCGCGTGTGAACAAAAATGTCAAGGACAAAATATAGACCATACAAATGAGAAACATTGAACTTCATGCCGTCCGTTCCCCGATTCTGTAATGCCATTTTGAGGACTCTCGAGAAATCCAATGGGTTGTCGACTTTCTCCTGCATAATTTCTACAAAAGAATCCGGTGACCCCAAATGGGCCTTTGGTACACTGTTTCCAGATACTGAAAGCAAATCCCTTATCTACACACAAGAAGGATATCTATAATCAGAAATTGTAACGATTTTGCTCAAATTATCATCCAAGAAAACAAAAGATAATTAACAGATCATGATAAGTCAAAATACATGAGACTTCAATATGAAAAAAGGTCACAGAACCTGTTCATTATATATCTCAGAGACACTGAGAAAAAAATTATATCGAGAAGTAGAAGTTGTATCCGAGTTCGATACATCAAACAACTCCTCAAAGCATCGGGCATATAAACCGCGATCATGGCTAGATCCTTCCTGCAGACCGTAGAATCACACATTAGATGAGAAAATTAATGTCAATCGATACAGCTGTTCACGGAATTGAGCAAGCTACAAGATGGCTTAAATTCATAAATTCAACAGGATTTTTCTTTACATTCTTATACAGTTATATAATTCGTTAAACCTTAATGTAAAAATCCCAATGCTCTGTCATACAAGTTTTTAGTAACGCTATAAAACTTTGTAATAAAAGGCTTGAATAGTTGCAAATTCTTATTTTGCATATCGTTATATTAGAACCAATGTACAAATGTAAGCATAAAATGTATGTGCATGTGTGCGGGGGGGGGAGAGAGAGAGAGACCATGGTGTGCGTCTTTCCGGAATGGGTTTGCCCATAAGAAAGTACAGAAACATTATATCCATCCAAAGCTGACTGCACAAATGGCTGAACATCACTGAAAAGTTCAGCTGCACAGACAAAATGTCAGATAATTGACCTAGATAGATAACAGACAACCACCACAAAATATAGCAAGTAGACTCGGCCACCTTGTCCAACATGAGGTCCATAAACCCTATCAAACTCAAAATCCTTCTTTGGATTGGAGACATTATCATCACCAGTATTGACGCGGATCGTGAATTCGTCAGGAAATTCAACAATAGAAGGACCTTCATCTTCAAAAAGGGGTCTTGTTCGACAAAACACCTTTACGTTTCCTGAAATTATCACTCTGGATTATAGGAAAGGAAAAAAAATTCTGGAGTACTTGATTAACATCCCTGAAGAAAATGTTGAAACTTTAATAGGAAAAGGGATTAATATGATTCTTTACTGAAAGAGTACCTTTAGCAGTCAATAACTCGTTAAACAACCTTTTCTTCTCATGTATCAGCGGAGAAATTCTAGCTTCAGTTTCAAGAGCAGCCTGATCTGAAATTGATAAATTGTTGTGTAATTTTAAAAAATGCTGGACATGACCTAGAAACACATTAATCTTTGATAGTAAATGTGAAGCAGGTAAATGAAACATTCTCAAAACTTCCCAAATATGGCCCTACTGTGGATACTCACAGAAACACAAGTGTGTCAAAGACTAAAATGGAATTTGAGAGAAAGAATTCAAAACTTTAATTTAACATAACTTCTAAAACTCAACTCAACAAAGCCTTTTCCCGATTATTTGGGGTCGCTACATGAATCCTATTTTTCCATTCCATTATGTCCAGCGCAACATCTTCGGTTAAACCACGTGATATCATGTCCTTTTTTATAATATCCCACCAAGTCAATTTAGGCTTACCTCTACCCCTTGTGTTAATATCAATACTAACTAAATCACTCTTCCTTACGGGAGCATCCATTGTTCTACGCTTGATGTGTCCAAACCATCTAAGTCAATTTTCTCTCAATTTATCTTCTAAATGAGCTACTTTTACTGTTTCACAAATATGTTCATTTCTAATTTTATCCTTTCGAGTTTTACCACAAATCCATCTCAGCTTTCGCATCTCCGTCACACTCATTTTCTGCGCATTTTGTTTCTTGGTTGCCCAACACTCTGTCCCATATAATGTAGCGGGTCTAATGGTCGTCCTATAAAATTTTCCTTTTAACTTTAAAGGTGCCTATCACACAATACGCCGGTAGCACTTCTCCACTTGACCCAGCCTGATCTAATCCTATGAGTAACATCATCACTAATATCTCTATCTTTTTGGATAATCGATCCTAAATAACGAAAATGATCATTTCTAGGTGACCATCTAACTTCCCAAACAATACGTTTAAAGACACAAGGAAATCCACCAAGTTTAAGTTCCCAAAATTAGTAAGAAAGCCCACCAGGTTTTAGTTCCCAAAATTGGTCGGTAGGTACAGCTAAATAAGCTCGGGAAAGTTTGACAAATGATATGGCATATTCCCAATTGGGGAAAGTAACTGACCTAAAACACCATAATTGCAACTAATATATATATATATATATAACACTCGATCAAAATGAAACAATATTCTAACAGTTTGTATGCAGATAAAAAAGTATATTGCGTTCCATACCTAGCTTACGGGTTTTATCAGCAAGAACGCCTAGATAACGTGTCACTCGATCAAGTTTTGCATTAGAGTATTCCTGGAGTTCGCTGGCTTCTTGTCTCAGCTCTATGTAATCTTCTCTAGCAAGCTGTCCCAAATATTTAATATAGGCGGTGTCAGATAGAATAAAATAACTACTGCACGAAAATAAACCTACAGATGCTTTGGACAAACCTAATAACAATATGTGAAACTACCAAGGGAATTTAAGATGCGAAATGATAAAGTGATGCAATGTTAGACTATGACAATTAACGGTCAATGGCATTGAAAAATGGTTTAAGAGGTAACTTTCTCGACCGCCGCTGTGCTAAAAATATTCTTTGTACAGATGTAACGGTTTAATCATTGGGCCACCGGTGCAATAACGAAATAAAAAGAGAAAAATCTTCACGTTCAAATGGGCGTCCATAATGCATGTTCATTTGGAGGTGGTCGGAGGCATCAATTGCTGCGGTATCCAGTGGCTAAACCTAGACACTGTTTAGACCTATGGATAGCTATAAAGGAACATTTAACGACTGGGAAAGAGCCGTGTGAATGGGGTACAATTGATGATCTTGTGTGTGTTTTAACTGGGAAGGAGCTGTGTGAGTGGGGTACAATGAAACAATAGTGCATCCGTTCTTTGATTGTGGACTTTCTGACAGAATAAGGGGACGTTTTGCTGCTAGGTGCTACCTCGGAGTGGACAAGTTGACCGGATATATGAGAGTAACTGGGTTACTCACAGCAACTAAATTAAGTCAGCTTCATACATTCTAAGAAACACTGACTTGCATGTAGGGTATTATATATGGGGAGAAAGCTACAGACTGTTCAAGAAGAAGCATGGAACTGAGAAGACTGTACAAAAAGGAAAGAAACTCATTGGACCTCTTCCTGGGCGAAGATGGGTTTCTCAACTCTGGTGAAGCTATGGATCAGTTTTGAGTCGGTGAGTAGGCATCTTTTACACCAAATCCTCGGATGCCAGGTATGATGTTGAACTTTTTGACAACTGGTGCCAATGGTAGTGAGCTCTCAGGTGATCTTTCCTCTACCTCTTCAGTCGTGAGATCTTTTAACGTCCTCTTTGGAGGAAAAAAATGGTTCGTGCATATCAGGTGGAGTGCCCCTAAGAAGATTCTTTATACATGCTCAATCTACCTGATTCTTGCCTTATTTTGGCTCAATCTACAGGATTTTTGCCTTCTTTGCTTCCTATAGTTCTCAAAATCTTGGGTTTAAGGATATGCTGCAATAATTAGATTTGTGAACAGGGTTGGAGGGATTGCATCCACTGGTAAATCTAACAGTTAGGTTGAGCCAATTTTGAAACAGCATGATTTAGACACGACACGAACCCAACCCATCCAGCATGATACCAATGTTTTAAAAAGTGTGAGGTGGAATTGAGGGGTTTTGTATCAATGAGGCGAAGCGTAGCCTCGAGGCTCGTAAGCCTCGATTCAAACAAAAAAATAACTAGATATTATAGAAGATATTAATATAACAACAAAACAATGTATCATTGTTATCATCAAAAGAAAACGTTCATCAATGTGACCAATATAAAATATATATGTAACATCATCACATCCATGCATAAACGATTCATAATTCATATCACCAACATAATATATGGTATAGAATTATCACAAAAGTAATCCATAATTAAAACCACCAACACTGAATAGTGTCTCATCAACAAATCATGTGACAAATCATTAGATTATAATATGATTGATTATATACATATATATTAAACAAAACAACAGCAGCTAAACAACACACATATATGAGGTAAAAACAGTAAAACAATTTCTACAATATTTACATTAAAAACAAAGTATATATGACATAATAATAATTAAAATACAACAATATGATTCAAGCATAAGAATATGTAACACATTTTATGTAAATTAAAACATTATATCATAATAATAACGGTATAGCATATTTAAAATAACAATAACCTCTTAAGATATTATAAAATAAAATGAGGCTTAAGCCTTGATGAACACCTCAAGGAAATCCCCACCCTCCTCGCCTCGAGGCGTGCCTCAAAACCGGTTCTTAAAACATTGTCTATTGGTGGAGGATACACAAATCCTGAAGATTGCTTTTGGATCAATTTACCCTAGTCGTGAGCATGATCTGTGAGAGCTTCGTGAAATGATAGTTCAAGATGGAACAAATATTTTCTAATCCGAAATGGAACTTCTATTAAATGAGCTTAGAGGGCTCAAGGATAGAAATAATTATCGTTCTTAAATATTCTTCAGCTAATTTATTCAATGTTGATGTTGAATTAGATGAGCTGGAAGGAGACTCTTTGAGGATCCGAGGCTTGTTCAGGGCTCGAGGTCTTAGCATTTTATTCAAATGCGGGTTGACTGCGTAAGAACTTTGTCAATTGTAGCTAAAATCTTGACGCGCACATCCACCCCCACCCGCACCCCGCCCGTGTAGAGGAAGGGGTTTATCTCAGCTTCTCTTAGTTTAGCTTCGGATGATTTTGTCACATGTTTAGACAAATACTCCTAGTGAAGTTAATGTTTAAAATGTTGTTCTTCATATACCAAATGTTGATTGTTCTATTTGGATTGTGTTACTTGAACAAGCGAAAGATATTGTTGTTCCATGGGGATGTCGTCACTATTAAAGCATTGGGACTGAGGAGGCTAATATGGATTAGCAACTCTTATTAGAAAAAACATGATCGAAATTGGTGAGGTTCTTCTAAAGGAAATGCCATGGCGGAAATTTTACCTTTGGTATACAACAGAAAGAAGATAAAAAGCAGTCCATTGTATAGTGTCCTCGTGAATTACGGGTTAAATCTCTTCATACAAATTCTGAATCAGAATGCTAAGGGATGGGGGATAGGATAAAGAGGAGATTGAATTAGGAGGTCATTGTGAAGATGGCTCTAATGTTGTCTTCATTCAAGATTTGATGTTGGAGGGTTGGAGGGGGGTTAAATTTCCTTCATAAAGATTGTGAATCGAAATAGTACAGGTTTGGGTGTAGGCACAAGAGGAGGACGAATAAGGAGATCATTGTGAAGTTGGCTCAGATGTTATCTCCGTTCAAGATTTAACATAGCTTAGCCCAACGTAGGCACTAGAGGCCGCAGTCTTGGGTCCAAGGTTCTAAAAGGCGCGAGGCGTGGTCGAGGCGTAGAGGTCAAGCCTCAAGCTTTAGGAGCCTAGGCTTAAAAAGGCGTTTTTCTTTTTTTTATTATTTTAATCATTCCAAGGCTAGTAATATAATAAAATAGTACATACCTTGAATTTTGAAAATATATCCATATGTTTGGTAGCCATCTTTCTCATATTCATGCTCCAGAGCCAATATTTTTCAACTAATCCTTTGTTTTAAAAAAAAAGTGTGTCTTAAGTCTTTTACCAAGAATAAGGCGTAATATGGTGTAGGCGATGCGTTTCTCTCAAGCCTCAAGCCTAGGCGAAGCCTACGCGGGCCTTTTGGAACAGAGCTTGGGGCCCCAAACTTTGAAGCATTTTTCTGGCCACAGATTTTAACATTAGTGCATAGTTGTCAAAATCGTACGATTCGCGATTTGAATCGTACGATTCCGATTCACACATAAAACGATTCGAATCGAGTTGAGAATCGCAATTGTCTAAAGAATCGGACCGAATCGGCGATTCACGATTCGAATCTTCCGATTCAGGTCTGATTCCCGATTCGGGTCCGATTCACTCTTTTTTTTTTTTTTTTTTGCGATTTTTTTTTACCTTATAACCATACGTGTGTTTTAATAAAACAAATAAAAAAAAAAGAAGCAAACAACAAAGGATACCGTTAAGATACTGAGTTTTAGAGAAAAACATGTTCTCTTGGCTCGCTTATTATCAACTGACATTTCTTCTCTATTCTCTTGGCTTCTATCTTTTGCCTTTTTTTTTTGTTATAAAACTTTTGTATTTGTTATAAAATCTTTGAAGGTATATTTTTTTGTTGCTTTAAATTAATATGAAGACTATTTTAAATTAATATTGTTTTATAGTTAATCTTAGTATTTGTTTAATTGTTTTAAATTAATATGGTTTACTGTTTTAAATTAATTTTGTTGTAATTTTGTAGGGTGTTTTAAATTAATATTGTTAATCTCAGTAAGTAGGTTGTTTAAAATTTTTGGAAGTATTTTGTTTTACAGTTTTACTGTTTTAAATTAACCTTAGTATTTATTTTATTGTTTTAAATTAATATGTAGGATGTTTTAAATTAATATGTAGGTTGTTGTATGATAATTTTTTGTTTTTTACATTTTTAAGCTTAAAATGAATGAGAACGTGTGCTACGATTAGTTTTTTGTCATATTAATAGAATTTTGTTTGGTTCATAAATACCCAAATTCTGTTTGGTTCATAAATACCCAACTTCTGTTTGGTTCATAAATACCCAAATTCTTTAATAATTAACAAAAAATATTAATAGAATTTTACGCCATTATTTTAAATATGTATGGGAAGTCTGTTTAGGACTTCGTCTTGTGCCCCAAAACAATGGGGTGGGCCCTTGTTACGAGTTAAAAGTATTTGGGAGTATAGTTTCAAGGATTGATAGTACTTGATTCTTTGGGTTCATCGGATGATATTTTTGTCATCTCAAACACTAAATTTCTTCTCGGAAAAATCGTAAAGATGCTTTTGATAATGCTCTCGTATATATAGTCCTACATTATTTAATTAAAAAAACGTGTGCTACACAACTGGGGGTAGTCCTCCCCATTTTGAATCAAACCCTAAAGGGGTGTGAAACTCCTTAGTGGAATTGAACCACCTATACAGTTATTATTTATTTAATAAAAAAACATGTGCTACACAACTGGGGTAATCCTGGCCATTTTAAATCAATCCCAAAGTGGTGTGAAACTCCCTAGTGGAATATGAACCATGCGCATATCTACAAGGATGATAGACATACTATGTAAGCTAGAGCTCATTAATATTGTTAACTTAGACATTTGGACTAAAGAGTGGTTCACTTTCGTTTATGGGCGTAGCGAACCTATGTTTTCGGGGAAATTTTGGGGCGAGCTTGCTTTATAGCAAAGATACTACTGTGGATTCAAATGCATAGGTATCGAATATTGACACTTCGCGTATACGCATGAATACGTATTCAATATTCCTCAATGTATGTATCCATAATTCAATGAATAAATTCTCAATTTTATTCACTCGATCGGTATTTCTAGGACACTCCCACATCAGAACAAGCTTTAAAATCGAGATTAGCTATCATTAGCATGCTAAAGAAGTATAGCTAATAGAAATTAAACTAAAGATTATAAAGATTTTTTGAGTTAGCACCCATATTTTGAGGCATTATTTGTGTTTGCACCCCCCTCCCTTTTTTTTGTCTTTGCATCCTACCATTAGTGTTTTATGTTGGCTCGTGTCCAAGCAAAAATGAAATTACTTTGTTGCCCTCCTCCTTGAACACGTGAGTGGCGCGTGTAATCAATTGAACAAGAAGCCTTCATTTACGCAAAAGAGAAACAAAAGCTCTCTGAAGGTGACGAAGCTAGGGTTTCATAATCAAAGGGGAAGAGGAAATCAACTGCTTTCTCTCTTTATTGATTATGTTTCCTAATATAACAGTAGGATTTCACCTAATTTTTGTTTCTTTGAATTATAACAAAGGAGAAATGTTTCTATACTTTCGTTTTCATTAATCTTTAACTTAAACCATTTTTTTATTTTAATTTTTTTGAATTTTGGATCAAATTGCAGTGTGGACTAAGTAGATTACTATGAATCTTATTTTCATCATGGGGGTAGTTGGCATAAAGGTATATTTGATGAGGCTTACACGTTCTCAGACGCACCTCACTATTCGAGCCCTAATGTAAACCCCTATGTTGTTCCATTCGAGAATCAAGATTGTTTAGCTTGTGGCAAGAAAGGAGACCTTAAAAATGATGGCCCGACTCGAGCCCCCATCACGCCATCTATGGCCCACAATAGAGAAAATTTTCAACAACCTCGTGCTCACCTTGGGGGAAGGAAATTACGTGCATTATGCCCTTATAATGAGCTCAAAGACTATGAGGATGATGAGGATGAAGTTGCCTCCCAAGGTGGGAATGATTCAAACCACTTAGGGCTTGTGTTGAAGCTCCCAGATAACACTATACAAGGAAATTTACGGGTTGATATTCATACATTTGATTAAAAAAATGGGTGCGAACTCTTTTTGACGTATAACTACACGTCAATGGCCAAAAATCAAGACAAATATGATTTCTAGAAAGAGAAACAAAGAATTTCTTATATTTCAAGAATGGAAGCTATCCACAAATGAGTTCATGGGTATTTAAAGAGTGAAAGTAGCTTAGGCTCTAATCTATGATTCTAATTACAAAAATACCCTTAATAGCCTTTGCTACATCTTTCCCTAAATACCAAGCAAACAAATACTAAAAAAGAAATTCAACCAAATAAAGAAACTAAACTAAAATAACAAAAATGTCGTAAAATCCTAAAAATACTAAAAGTGGCCCATAAACATCTAATTTCCATCATTCTCCCCCCCTTGAGACCAAACTCGTCCTCGAGCAATCACAACAATTGGGGACTCATGTGAAAATTTTAAAAATTTGTGCCAAAACTTGTGGAGACCAGAATCAAATTTTCTGAAATTTGCGGGAGTGCCCATCCCTTACATTTTTTCCATCTTCTTCATTTCCCATGCCAACCGGAAAAAAAAATCCTCCTGGGTCAAAAACCAATTTTGTGTTGCCAAACCCTAGTTCTCAAACTTGTAGGCGGGTTCCGACCAAAATCAGGTGGCTGGATTCTTGTCCGACCAGATCAGGAAGATTTCCGCCAGATTTGGGTGGCACGCTGGTGGACAGAAGATTGGACAGGGTTCTAGGTATGCCGGCAAGCCTAAGAGGGCCGAATAGGTGCCAACAAGGTTTTTTTTACAAGGGTTTGGGTTGGGGCAGGGCAGCCTGGGTAGATGGGCTTTGGGGGATTAATCGATAGGGGGTTTGATCGGAGGAGGGGCGGGGGGGCCAGGGTTAGAGCAGGGGAGTGGTCGGCGACAGGGGGCTGGCCTAGGTTTTTTTTTTTGGGGGGGGGGGGGGGTCAGGTGGGTAGGTTTTGATGGTTGTTTGCTTGATCAACAGCAGCGGCAAGAGGGCAGGAGGGGGGGTCGGCGGTGGCAGGGGTTAAAGGATTTCTTGGGTCAGGGTTTTGAGTGGTGAGAGGGGGTTTGAATCTTGTAAGAGATGAGTTAGAAAAGATGATCCAACTTTCTGTTGAAATCTAGAATTTGTTGATCAACCCTTCGCCTCAATTCTTAGTTGATCTCTTCTTGATATCGATTTGCCTAATTCGGGGACCTCGAAAAGTAGTGTACAAATTTTTTTTTTGATTTCCAACACACCAATACACAAATTTGGGAACGACGCCTCGCTTTGATACCAATTTGACGTAAACTACACATCAATGGCCAAAAGTCAAAACAAATATGATTCCAGGAGAGAGAAACAAAGAATTTCTTATATTTCAATAATGGAAACTATCCTCAAATGAGGATTACATAGGTATTTAAAGGGAGTAAGTAGCTTAGGCTCTAAGCTATGATTCTAATTATAAAAATACCCTTAATAGCCTTTGTTACTTCTTTCCCTAATTACCAAACAAACAAACACTAAAAAAGAAAAACAACCAAATAAAGAAACCAAAAGAAAATAATAAAAATGCCGTAAAATCCTAAAAATACTACAAGTGGCCCATAAACTTCTATATTCCATCATTTTTGTTGATTGGGTAGATAAAATAGAAAAAATGCTTGATCTCAAGAATAATTCGGGCCAAAAGATTGTCATACTTATGGCAACTAAGCTACAAGGCCTGTCAAAGTATGGTGGTAACCTCCAATTCATACATGGCCCGATATGAAAGAAGCCATGATGGCTGAATTTTTGCTATCTTTATATAAGCACAATCCTTTTGCTCGTATCCAAGCCTTGCGTCAATCCTACTCCAGCGCGAGTACCTACACAGAGACATTTCGTTTATTGTGAACCTAGACCGATTTGAGAGAGATCGGAGATCAAAAAATTGGTCGGTATATTCACGATTCGCAAGTTCCAATCAAACATGAGCTCGCTTTGAGAGAGATTCCAACTTTTCAAAAGGCCATTGAATATGCTAAGCGAGTGGAATCTCATCTCCGCAATGAAAAAACTCCTCCCAACACGGCTGCCAGTGCCACACCTTAAACAAATGATAATTCACCGCCTTCTTCCAATAAAGTGCTACAAATGCGACTAATTTGGTCACAAGATGGCCGATTGACCTAACTGGAAGAAGATGTTGGTTTTGATCACCATCGAGAACACAGGAGAGGAGGAGAATGCCAAAAAAACACAAGAGATTCATACGATACTTGTCATCCAACTTGACCACGACACCGAGTTCAAGGACGAACCCTTTCAAAGGAATGGAGAGTGATGTAGAATAGGGTTTAAATGTTTTATTTTGTTAATTGTTAATATTAAATGTAATAAATGCGGCTTTAGTCCTCTTAATAGATATTAGAATAAGTGAAGGGTATTTAGAAGGATTATTAGTAATATAAATAGGTGATGATGTAAGAGAGATAGTTTATTCTTTGGCTTGTTAATACAAATTTCAAATTTGTGCTTGTGTTTTCTATCTTCTTTGGATTCAATTCATGGTGTTTGCATCTGAGGATTTTAGGGAACTGTCCTTAAAAGTTCCAAAGAAGAAAGTCCACAGATGCCAAGCAATAAAAATAGAGAATAAATGCTCGTACTCAACCACGTGCCTACAGATAACATACATATCAGGTGACACGCATCACCTGAATACATCTCTTGTTTCTAGCCCTCCATAGGGACCACACTAGCATCAAATCCCCAAAATTGTCATTCTCTTGCAAAAAATTACTCCGTAGCATTCCCCCAAACCTCATTGTGAAAAGAAAATTTGATTGCTTCAACAAAATGACAGATAAAGAAACTTTAAATAATTCTTTTTTAGCACATGTGACTGTGAAATATCTCACCCTTTTGATCTTCCAATGTATTGGGACATCCACCATGATTCTCACACCAATTTATTGTCTTTCTCATTGGCATTTCTATCTCTCATTTGTCGATGTCACTTTTATTGTCCACTCGAGCCCAATAAAGATAGAGGTCTCAAGTCCAAAAGTGTACTGCAAAATATTTGCATTCCTCTATGTAGTGTAGAGTTGTTGAGGGAAAATGAACATCTCTCTGTTTTTCTCCGTACACGATACAAATGATCACTTGCAGTCTTTGTTTATAGATTCCTCCCAATGTTGAATTGTATGATTTGTGAACATTGCGTATAGTTTATTTGTGCTGCACAACTTCTTATGATTTCAATAAAATGTGTTTTTTTATTTAATAGGCAAATCACCCGAATCCACAAAATTGAAGTTTTAGTCTTGAGTACCCCTACCTAAATGACTTACAAAATAGAAGAGGTAGTTGAAAACTAAGTAAAGAGACAAATAAAATGAGACCTGAAGTTTGTCCTTGAGTTTCTGAAGCTTCGGAGCCATTGTTTGTTTGGGCTTTGGTGGAATGGAGGGGGTAGAGATGGAGTATCTTCGAACCAAGGGTGGAGGTTTGTGATCGCCTTGTTCAAACGACGCCTTCGGTTCGAAACCTGATACCTCCCAGTTCCACCTGTTCCTCTGCTCCGACATTTCGACCACTCCTCTAGGGTTTTAGCGTTTCAATCGAGTGTTGCGGATACAAAAAAGAAAGCCCCTCTCTGTCTCTCTATAGTTTTATCAATCTTATTGATGATGAGCTTTTGGTTGTGTGACTCAATTATGTTTTAACATGTGGTTGGAGGAAGAGAGGGTACGGCGTCGTATTGTGCTTCTTAGTTTGGACACGTTTGGGGTTTTTCACTCGCAGGAATATTTGCGCTTCTCTTGAGTTGACGCCTCGCTCTCACGAAGTTTGGGAGAGTTTCGAGATAAGGTACGACACGTGACATGTGGTCTCTTTTTATTTGGGTAAATTGCAAAACCAAACAACGGTCATAAAATTTGGAACCCAACAATAAATTTAAGAATTTTTAAAAAATACCCAAAAATCATCCACAAAGTTTTAAACTATTTACAATATTTAAAATATATATAAACATGTATAAAAATATGGGACTTTGTAAATTTATGACATATTGTAGTATGTATTTTGCAAATAGGACAACAAACATTTTATTTATAGTTTTAGTCCTTATTTTTTAATGAAAGAGTTGGCGCTTGCGTTCAAATAAGAAATAATATAATAAATACCATTTTTAACCCAAATTAACCCTAAGCATGCAACTAGGTGTGATTGAAACAATATGGAATCATGCAAGAATTATTCAACACACAAAGTTTAAGGAAAAATCCCCCACAGGGGCAAAATCATTTGTATATCACTATAATTTGTAAAAGACGGTTTACAATCGGATTACAATGAAATACAGTTTGACTAAGAATTACCCTCAGGTATCGGATTCTGTAGTCGCGGCTGGAAGAAACCCTTTCCAGTAGGGCTGGCGGTTGGAACTATCCCTGTCCAGTAGGACTGCAATGAAGAGGAAGAAGCGGTCCACTTCACAAAGGGTTGAACATCAATGGTGTTCTTGGGTTACCAAAAGTGACTCACAAATGTATGGAATTTGTGTGAATCAAGGGTATGAATCAATGGACTCAAATACCATGAAGACTTATGAGTTATGGAACTCAGAAAATCGTGTATAAGTCTTAAGAAAACCAACTACTGATCGTGGTTTAAATAAGGGATCGGAACCCTACAAAATCTGTTGCACGATCTGTTCGTGGTTATCCAGGGCGGACCGGTCCGGGCCTTAGGCGGATCGGTCCGATGGCGGACCGGTTCTTTTATTTTGAGGCTGATTCGGTTCGCATTCGGTCCGGGGCTCACTGGTCTTAAACGAGCAAGGCGGATCGGTCCGGGTCTCAGTGGATCGGTCCGGGGCGGATCGGTTCGTTTTAATTTCAGGCGGACCGGTCCGGCTGACTGGATTTCTGAATTCTTCCATTCTTTTGATCTTCGGATTCCGTTGATGATGAATGGACTTTGAATCTTTGCAACGGTGTTACGGCTAATGACATATACAAGTATGTTGGACAAAAATGTCCTTACAAATCTCCCCATATGTCTATGCCGAAACAAACATAAAAAAATCTGAATTATCAAGTATGAAACAATGCCTATACACATCTACCCTTCCATGAACCCAAAACTGAAAGAGGTACAAATGACTAAGGCTGCATCGTTTGTTCTTCGAATCTTCATAAATCTCACCGCTTTTCTCATCAGGGTGTGCATCATGGGATTATCAAGGATGTACCTACACACATGAGACAAAGCAAATACCAAGTGACGTATCGAGTTTGAAATGAGATAAACATAAGCACATAAGCATATATATCCATTGAAGATGATATTCTCAGAATTTCAAAACTCCCCCACAATCAGATAATTCATTCTCCCCCTTTTTATGATGTCCCCACATAGACAAATGAGAGAAATAAATCAAGCAATCAAGTACCGGGGTGACACAAGGCATAAAATCACACCATGAATGAACATAAAACAACCAAGTCGGTGATAGCGTAAAAAAAATGGGTGTGATCAAAATTCGATAGGAAAATCAAAGCATACAAACATGACATATGTGCACGATGAATATTGGATATTCCTAACGAATGAACTCAAATGCTTCCTTTGGTGTAAAAGATTGGAAATATACGACATTGACTATATCAAATCTTCAAATCAAAGTTCAAAGTGATTTCTACACCAATAAAGTCCAAAATGATTTTCATGCTTTTTCAGGACTTTCAAGGAAGTGCAAACCCGTTTTTCAATCTCCAACCAAACTCCCTCAGATTTATATTTTGAATAGAGGTATACTAAATTCTCAAACTTTGGAGAATTGATGGTGAAACTTAAATGGCCCATATATGGCATGTATTGCTTTTTATTGCCTTTTCAATTTTTTCGGGCTCTTTTAACCTCTTAGGACCTCGGATATTACAATTCCTCCATTTTTTAGGTCCTTTTTAACGGTGGCTTTTGCGCAAAGGATAAAAATCAACTTTCGCAGCCCCTCCCCGTTATGCAAATAATCACACAGTCTCACCAAAACGGTTTTTACATGCAATCCAATCTTGTCAAGTTTTATCGCATTTTATACATTGTATAGACAGGATTGAGATGGAAACACTCAAGCCAAAATGAGATTGACAAGCGCAACAATCAAATATAGCCGTGCATGTGTGCAATAAAGGATATAGGAGTCAAGCATGTAGGAAATATCACTAATTACATCTCAAGGACTCCAATCAATGTTAAGCACATGGATGAAATGATGTAGCCTCTCAAATCTCTATCAAACAGTCACATGGATATATGAAATGAAGATGTGACTTGGCTATCTTAAATGCTCATCCATAAACGGCAAATCTATTTTTGAATTTTTCAAAAAATTTATCAAAACAAAAATCTTTTTGTGTTTTTCTAAAAAAAAATTTCTAAAAAGAAAAACTTTTTGTAATTTTTTTTTTTTAAAAAAAATGAAAAACTAACTAATGATACATGCTACCAATAGGTTTTAAAAAATGACATGATAAACAACCTATGCTAGCAATCAAGACTAGATCTCAACCGGGAGTGACGGTGGAGTTTTCTAAAGATGGTGGCATCTTTTGAACCAACTCCACTAGATCATGTGTAGTCTTGATCAAAAACTTCACTTGCTCGCGAATATGTGCAAACTCTCTATCAAAATGAGCAGGCAAAGTATCATGAGTGGGTGCATGTGCATGAATATGTGAAGTGGCATGATATGGCACAAAACCCAACATAGAAAAAAATTCCCTAAGATGTCCTCGCTTCTTGCAGTAGGAGCAAACAAAAACCGGTCTAGGAAGCAATTTATCAACAATTTTGGGATGAACATTCCTAGACGGACACCCATGGGACTCACTCACAATGGTGGATATAGGCTCAGGAAAATTCTCTAATGTGACTTGAACTTCCCGTGCTTGTTTGAGGTCATCCTCAAGATGGGACATACGTGTCGTCAGACTAGACACCACGTTGGTCAAGTCACCTTTTTCCCTTTCAAGCTCATCATTCTCTCCTTTCAACTCACCAATCCGAAGACCTAGGATCCTATTAGACCTTTTTGTTTCCATGATCTCGATAAACAACTTTCTAAAGGCATTTTGGATCAACCTATCATCACCATTATCACCCTCACTATCACTTAGAGAAGTGGGCATAGCAACTTTCTTGCCCTCTCTCTTAAGTCTAGTGGGACACTCAAATTTGTTGTGCCCTATCCCATCGCACTCAAAACATCTTATCTTCTCAAGATCTTTCTTTCTTTCTTTTCCACTCTCATCACAACTCTCTCTTTCTCCAAACAATCTTAAATCTCTCTCTAAGGCGGTGATCCTAAGAGCTAAATCATTATTACGCTTCTTGGTTTCAAATGACTCAGAATACAACTCAGCGTAGGCGTGTTGAAGATCACACTCGCTCTTACTTTCCTCATCCTCTCCCTCACTCTCTTCTCTCTCGCTGTCGAGGTGTCCCTGTGAAGTAGCATCCTCATAGTCGTGAGATGCACTAGGAGTACTCACATGACAAGCCATGAACGCGGTGAAGTTACGCTCATGCGGTGACTCATCTCCCGAGTCCACCGACTCGACCTCACTGTCGTCACTAAGGGTAGCATTTAGGACAGCTTTCCCTTTCTCTCTATTCAGACGATTGGCACACTCAAACGCTTTATGACCCTTACCATCACATTCAAAACATTTCTCACTGTCCCTTTTAGGAGGTTTTTTGAAATCTTCTTTGAACTCTTTCTCATTTTTCTTTTCAAAAGTATTTTTCTCAAAATTCCTTTTATCGTTGAAATTTCCACTTTTCTTGAATTTGAGAATTCTTTTGAAGTTTTTTGCAAACAGGGCCAAGTCATCTAAGTCAAAATCACACTCAGACTTGGATTCAAAAACTTTTTCTTTCTTTTTCTGAAAATGAGTCTTTAAAGCAATCCCATTATCCTTAGCCTTAATGGTTTTGGAAAACATGTCAATCTCATAGGTTTGAAGATCTCCTACAAGTTCTTCCAACTTAAGTGATTTCAAATTTCCCAAAGAGTTCAAAACAGTGACTTTAGGAATAAAGCGTTTTGGGAGAGATCTCAAAATCTTTTTAACGACACGCGTGTTATCAATTACCTCACCCAAATTAAAACATGTGTTAACAATGTCCGACAATCGTGCATAAAAATCATCAAAGCATTCGGACTCAGACATGGTGATAGTCTCAAATTGGGTGGCCAAATTTTGTAATTTTGACTCTTTAACCGCGTTCGTACCCTCATGTGTCAATTTCAAAACATCCCAAGCCTCTTTAGACGTGGTGCACGTCATAATTCGGCGAAACTCATCAGGAGAGACAGCTCCAGAAATAGCACTCAGACCACGGGAATTAAAATTGGACAATTTATAATCATCTTCAGTCCAGGCTGACACGGGTTTTAAAGTGGTGATGTTATTAACAGTGACCGTGGGAGGAGTCCAACCATTTTCGCAAAGCAGCCAAACACGCTCGTCGATAGATTTTAAAATCGATTTCATACGAGCTTTCCAGTAGGCATAATTAGACCCGTCAAAAACAGGCATCTGATTATATAACTTCTCCATTTGAACACGCACTTTTTCAAAAAAAATCAATTTATTTCAGAAATTGATATCTTTAGAAAAATTTTGCGGAAAAAGGAATACGCGATAGATTAGCGTAACCTGCTCTGATACCAATTTGAAAGAGTTGGCGCTTGCGTTCAAATAAGAAATAATATAATAAATACCATTTTTAACCCAAATTAACCCTAAGCATGCAACTAGGTGTGATTGAAACAATATGGAATCATGCAAGAATTATTCAACACACAAAGTTTAAGGAAAAATCCCCCACAGGGGCAAAACCATTTGTATATCACTATAATTTGTAAAAGACGGTTTACAATCGGATTACAATGAAATACAGTTTGACTAAGAATTACCCTCAGGTATCGGATTCTGTAGTCGCGGCTGGAAGAAACCTTTTCCAGTAGGGCTGGCGGCTGGAACTATCCCTGTCCAGTAGGGCTACAATGAAGAGGAAGAAGCGGTCCACTTCACAAAGGGTTGAACATCAATGGTGTTCTTGGGTTACCAAAAGTGACTCACAAATGTATGGAATTTGTGTGAATCAAGGGTATGAATCAATGGACTCAAATACCACGAAGACTTATGAGTTATGGAACTCAGAAAATCGTGTATAAGTCTTAAGAAAACCAACTACTGATCGTGGTTTAAATAAGGGATCGAAACCCTACAAAATCTGCTGCACGATCTGTTCGTGGTTATCCAGGGCGGACCGGTCCGGGTCTTAGGCGGATCGGTCCGATGGCGGACCGGTTCTTTTATTTTGAGGCTGATTCGGTTCGCATTCGGTCTGGGGCTCACTAGTCTTAAACGAGCAAGGAGGATCGGTCTGGGTCTCAGCGGATCGGTCCGGGGCGGATCGGTTCGTTTTAATTTCAGGCGGACCGGTCCGGCTGACTGGATTTCTGAATTCTTCCATTCTTTTGATCTTCGGATTCCGTTGATGATGAATGGACTTTGAATCTTTGCAACGGTGTTACGGCTAATGACATATACAAGTATGTTGGACAAAAATGTCCTTACATTTAATAAAGTCGCTGGCGCGAACCAATATTCATAAAACGTCAACCAATCACAGCATGTCACGTGTCTCTTTAATTTGAAAATAGGGACTAAAAATGAAAAGGAAATGTTTATTGTCCTATATCTATAATCAATATTAATTTTAAGACCTAAAAGTACATAATCAATAAAAATATTGGGCAACATAATATTATGCATTAAGTGTAGTAGTCTTTCGGACTTGGAGTTATACTTAGTATTAATAGTTTTCATTTGAGAGAATCATACTGGACCACGCCTTGAACTGTGATTTATATCTCTAGGGTCAAACTTCAACATATCACACACATAGTATGACTATAAACTAGGTGTGTCGGTTAGCGCTATTGATGATCACGTGTTTAATCTTAGATTCTCATGAGAGGTTTTAGAGAGTAGCGCATTATCTCACGATCGTGATCTCACAATGCCTCTCACTTAGCCGAGTCTCCAAGGGTGTATTTGACCCTAACACCCCGTGGGAGTTTGCCCACCTCGATCTCATTAAGGGCATAGCCCAGTCTTAAGGTCCCGTTTGGTACGTGATAAAGTATGGTGGAATCTGATTCCTTCCGAACATTCCTGAAAAAGTGTAAGATTATTGCATTTGAATGCGAAGTTAAGTTGCATTGGAATGTGCACCCCAATGAAATCAAATTACCTCATTTGTGAGAAAGTGCGTGGAATGAAAGTTCATCCAATATATGTGGGATTCTTGTTTTTCCATGAGAATCCTTACAAATAATTTTTGTGAAGACGAAAATGCCCTTAAAAGTATTAAATTATAAAAATATCTATAAAATCGAAATATTTATTTTGTGAAGACAATTTTGGTGTGTCGAGTTGTATTAAATTTAAAGTCAAACAAATTTTATTTAGGCATTTTTTTTCTACTCGTGTAATAATTAATTTGATTAACTTACAATATAATACACACATATGCATAATAAATTATTATATTTGTTATATATTAAAAAATATATATTTAAAAAAACTTTTTTGAGTTCATATAAATTATAAATAGTGAACCGTAATATTGTGCATGTTTATATATATATATATATATATATATATATATATATATATATATATATATATATATATATATATTGTGTACATTCCCATGTCACTTTCCACCCATGAACCAAACATAAAATTTTGATTACCAATAGCAATTCATTGGTTAATCAAACAGAACGAGGATTTAGAATCCTGGAAAAGATTTCCTGGTAATCACTTTCCCGGTGATCACAATCCATCCAAAATATTATCGTGAACCAAACGGAGTCTAGAGTTTGCACTAAATATAACACTATACTGCAGGGATGGGTAGGAGGGAACCTACACGAGAAGCCCCTTAATATAAAATGTGTTATCATTGAGTCACACGATATAGATTGCTTCGATGGAACTTCCTTTATGGGATCGCCAATCAAATGAAATGGGTTACCTTCCTAGGTGACTGATTAGTCATAATTTTTGTATATATTCTCCCTACTTGCTGTAAAATGTTCGGTTCCTAAGATCGTTAAATCCCACTATAATCATTTACTTTATAATATTGTATCCATGATTAATCGCATGTGCAAAGTTTAAATGAGTATTTACAGGTTTTGGGATGCTTATTGGAAAGACTTATTACACTTTTGCACTTTTTCAACTAAGAACATGACTTCAAAACAAATTGATCAGTCATCACTCATGTTCATAAATCATACTCTTCATGAAAGTTACTAAGAATCAAGTCAAGACCACATCAGAACAAACGTCACATAAATCGAAGCAAATAATAATTTCGAATTGCGGGTGTATCACCCCGTAAATTCGAAGACTTTTAACTTAATTATTTTTGGAAAAAATAATATTTTGGGGAGAAATTAAAATTTAAAATTTGGAGTGAATTATTTGATTTGGAGGAATTGTTTAAATCGGAGGATTTATTTAAATTGGCAAATTGAGGCTTAATTGTTTAGATTATTTTTTTGTCGCATTTTTAGGTCAAAAATTGAAAAATATTATAAATTAATTCGGATGGCAATTATGAGTGCACGATTGAGTCCGGATGAGTCGAAATAGTTGAAAAATAGTACCCTAGGGTAATAAATAGGCCTCAGGATATTTTTAGGCATAATTGAGCCCACATAAGAGTGTTTGGGCCCTTCTTATAAGGCCCACAAGTCTAAAAACGGGATTGATTTATTAAACCCTAAATGTGAGAGGGTGTGGTAGCCAAACCACATTTTAGAAAATCCAAATGAGTGAGAAAGAGAGAGAGAGAGAGGTGGGTGCAAGTGGGAGAAGCCATGGGAGTAAAAAATCAAGAACTAGTGTGTGGACTCATCATCAAATCATCATCTACGTCAAAGGATTCAGACTCTATGAAACCTAAGGCAAGTGGTTAAACTTGTTTTTGATTAATTGCATTTTTATTGTTCATATCATAGTGGGTGTGAAATGAATGTAAATGTTATAGGGCTAATACAATAATTAAATTGGAGCTTTTATGATTTCTGATTAAGAATCTATAGAGGATGTAAAGTTGTGTTTTATTAACCCCAATCTGTGTGAATGTTGTGTTTATATTGAGGGTCTTGAATTGGTGGTTTTAGTGTAAATCTTGGAGGTTATTAATGGAGAAAATCTGAACAGATAAGGGGGTTGAAGTTAGCAATGGCGAAGGGGTTTCTAGGTTGAAGATGGAGGAAAGAAAGAACCAGGGTCGTTCGAACGACATGGCTTCTGGTTTGAATGATAGCCATAGTCGTTCAAACGACAGGCCAAGTCGTTCGAATGACAGTGTTTTTTCTGGCAGCTTCTCTACCTCCGATGTTTCTGCCTTGGGAGTTTAATTCTTGGGGGATTACTGATTTGGACGATTTATAAGTTGGGCTATAATAATGGTTGATTTGTGAGATTTACTAATGGATTATTAGGGGTTTAAATCCTAAAGGAAATTAAGGATTCATGTGGGTGAATTAAGAACCCTGAAGTATTAAGTGTGCAAATCCTATTAGAAAGAATTTTGAATAATAAATTCGGGATATTCTATTTTTGGGCCAAACGAGTGAGTTCGGGTATATTGGTTGAGTGATGCTAAGACAGTAAATTGATGAATATGTGGTTAATTAAATTTGAGTTAGGCGATTGACTTGGGTATAATTTTGGGGCTATAGCTACGAGGGCTTAGGCACGGATTTAGCCAAATTAATTTATTAATGGGTGAGATAATAAATTATAGAATATGCATAATAAAAAAGGTGTTAACCTTAACATGTGGGATTTAAGAAATAAGTTCGATATTATGAAATCTCGGACCAAAGGAGCAAGTTCGAGAATTTGGCTGGGTGATACAACTTAAGTGATAAATAAATAAATAGATAAATAAATAATTGTGGAAACTTTTTAAAAATCAGGTCGGTGTATAGACTTGGGACTGTTAGGCTTATGTTACGGTAATTATGCACGGGTAGCTTGGATTTAATTATAATTATATATATATATATATATATATATATATATGTGTGTGTGTGTGTGTGTGTGTGTGTGTAATGTGTAAATATTTGTGTGAATAATATTTATAGGAAAGCATACCCCGCTAGTGCTATCATGAGAGGTTGCGTGATGTGGGTGAATCCCCTGGCTTGAGGAGCAGGGTGAGTATAGTCCCCATGTTATAGCGTTCGAAATCAAGAATGAGATGCTTTGGGTATGATTCGGTCTCATTTCGGGGAAAACTATGGCCGCCTCCAATGCGTTTATGTTATTTTTACTGATTCGGGGAGCTAACCGTGTCAGAGGTCCGGGTGGATGAGTATACCTGGATATGATAGAATTTTAGAGAACAACCATGAGTGCCTACTCGGGAGGATGGTTATATATATTTACTACGTGTGTGTGAATGTCGTAAATAGTTGATAAGTATATATGGTGAAAATAAGTATACGGGTAAAATACATGTGCTGAATTGTAGTGATGATATCTAAACTGTGAGAATGTTATATGGTTCCAAATAAGAAATGATTAATTAACTTAATGTGATAAACAACTTATAAATAATATATTAAACATACTCAGGGTAAAGTAGTGTTTCAGGAAGGTTATTATCGAGAACTAGTTACGAGATATGTGATTAGGTAGGTTACATAGAAAAGCGTTAGGCGTGCATATTAGTTGAGGGGTGAGTCGGTCCTTAAGGGAGTGCAACACTAGCTTAAATATAAAGAGTATTCATGCATTTTAATTTACTGCAATTTAATTCATTTGCTAAATATTTTCAAAATGTTTTGGGTTCTAACCCTTGCCATAAAATATTTTCAAAAGCTTTTAGGTGTCTAGCCACAAGGACGCCGAAATTATTTTATTCCAGGGTTACGCATTTGCAACATATGTGGATGTTGTAGGATTTTGACTTAGTTGCTTCAGTCATTTCATTCCTAGAGTAGGATACAGTTAGTATTTCTTTTGGGCATGTCACCCTGGATATTTCTTTTGTTCCAGCCAGATGATGTACTCATTTTATCATCCTTGTAGTTATGTTTTTGTATTTGGTTTGTAGTCGGTGATTTTCTCGGCAAAGTTTGTAATTATTCATTTTTGGTATTATTGGATTTAGTGATTGTGTGAATGATTAATCATATATTCTTTCGCCTGTTATTAGTGTTGTTTAATAAAAAGATAAAATTTGACACCATGTCTTTTGAATACTAGGTGGTTAGTAAGTTTTAAAAAGTTTTCGACAATTATGCTAATAATGAACCAGATGAGATTCCTGTTTAATTTGATATGAGACTGATCACCCGGTATTCTATTAGGGTGGGTAGCATAGATGGTATCAGAGCATCAGGTTCTAGTGTCTTTAGGATCTCTGCGGCTTTTCACGTTTCAGCGTAGCGTTCTTTGATATAGAGCCTTATTATAGGATTGTTGTATTCATTTACGTATGCGACTTACGTTCTCCTACTATAAAGTATAGTTGATGTGATTCATATACGGTTTCGATTGAGCTTGGCAGATCAAATATTATAGAACGATGGAGGACTCAACAGAAGCCACAGAGTATTCTGGGAACAGTGACACGATAGGAGTCACCGCGATTATTATTCGAACAATTAAAAATGGAGTAAACGTTGGGGCGCAGTAGTTGTCCCAAGAACCGTCGTAAAGGATGATGGTATAAAGTTAAAACCCCAAGTGTAGTCGACAAGGGGTAAGGGTCAAATAAGATTTTGTTTCGAAAGAACAATCCGTTAGAATCTAAGGAAGGTATAGTTGAGTGATTTACAAATAAATGGAGAACATCTAATTGGGATCACATGGAGGTGAGTATAGTGACACCTATAGCAAAGTTTCGAACAAAGAAACATACATACATACATACATACATACATATATATATATAGAGGCAGGCTCATATGCACACTAAGTTTGCACACTAAGTTTGCACATTACCTTTTAAAAGTGTGCAAACTTAGTGCTGGCGCACACCAATTTTTTTATATGATATTATAACATTTCAACGGACTCACATAAAAAAAATTAGCTCAAAAAAACTTTGTTTGCTATTTTTAAAAAATCGGTCAAACTTTTGCAGTTTTTAAAGGGCTTAAAAACTGCGAAAGTTTGACCGATTTTTTAAAAATAGCAAAAAAAGTTTTTTTTAGCTGATTTTTTTTATATGGGTTCCTTGAAATGTTTAAATATCACACAAAAAAAAATCAACTCAAAAATATTTTTTTTACTATATATAAAAGGTAATGTGCAAACTTAGTGTGCAAACTTAGTGTGCACAGGAGCCTGCCCCTATATATATATATATATATATATATATATATATATATATATATATATATATATATATATATAGAGAGAGAGAGAGAGAGAGAGAGAGACTCCTATGCACACTAAGTTTGCACATCATTTGTTTAAAATAGTAAAAAAAAATCTTTGACCTGATTTTTTTTGTGATATTTAAACATTTGAAGGAATGTATATAAAAAAATTTAGCTAAAAAAAACTTTTTTTGCTATTTTTAAAACATCGATTAACTTTCGTTGCTTTTAAGCATCTTAAAAGTTGTGAAAGTTTAACCGATTTTTTAAAAATAGCAAAAAAAGTTTTTTTTAGCTGAATTTTTTATATGAGTCCATTGAAATATTTAAATATCACATAAAAATAAAATCAAAAATAATTTTTTACTTATTTTAAAAAAAATGGTGTGCGTCAGCATGTATGCAAACTTAGTGGGCAAAGGAGCCTGCCTCTTCCCCCTCTCTTTCTCTCTCTCTCTCTCTCTCTATATATATATATATATATATATTGTTGAAAATAAATCCAAGAAATCTGGAAAAGTTTTAGTTGAAATAAATACACAGTGACTTCATATTTAATGTCAAGCACTAATTATTGTTGAAGACCCATATATATATTTTAACGCGCTTTTGGATTTATTTTCGAGGAATCTAGTAAAGTTTTCATCTTTTATATATGATTTATTTTTGCATGTTTGATTGTTTACTTTAATGGATTCATGTTTTGTGTTTAAATCTTAAAACTAAATAAAGTCGCATTAATTGCAATTCAAATTAGGAATTAATTCGCAATCTCCTTTTTTTATAGATACAAAACTCTTGATAAAACTTTGATTATCTTTCCTTAAGACTTTCAACATTAATGTTCGTTCACATATGTATTATTAATCAAAATCACAACGAATCATCTTTTCTTTATTTCTTTTAGCGAATAGTTTACAAACTCCGTTAATATTAATTTGCTCCTTACAATTCAATCTTTGTGGATTCAATACCCGACTTATCGTTATACTCGTTAATTAGTAAGTTGTGGAAATTGATAAAGCGCTTTCATAAAACAAGTCAACGATATTACTTCTCGCCAAATATTGACTCCCTAAGGACTTAATCCCATTTTCCTCGACATGTTTTGGACTACAATCTTAAAAAAGAGCATTTTGGTCAGTTGATAATTTTTTATGGTCTTCGCGAGACAATTTATCACTTTTATGGATCCAATATCTTCAATCAGTTCAACAAACTCCTTGACTATATATCCTGTAGAACTCAATGGAAAATATTTCTCATGAAAGCGATTAGTACTTTTATGTAAGGGGTTTAAATAGACTTCGTAAATATATAAAATGTGATAACATAGAATCTCACAAAACAAATACAATAACTTCAAGTATAATTCAATTTCAATATCATCATGTAACCAGATTAATATAAGATATCATGTTTATGCCTTTTTTTACGATAAGATGCCAAAAAATATGTGATTTCAAAATATGTATGTAACAAAAAGATTAACCCGCACATTTTCATGGTTTAAACAATTTTTCTTCACTCTAAATGTATTATTCTTTAAGATAAATTATACCCCCGAGATTAAAGATTTATTTCTTGAATATTCACTCCTACATTTTGAGGCTTTTCTTTTAACATTATAAAAGATTTAACTATCAGCGGATTAATTATGTACAATTTGAAAGAAAGTGCAATATGTCATATAGATAAATTTAAATTGATAATGAGTGAGAAATTGCACAAGACATTATTTAAGATAAGATTATAAAACATGTCATGATTTTTTTATGTATAAAAATTACATACAATGTATACCTATACTAAATGAATGTATCGTGTTCATAATTTGCAAAATTAAAGCATAGTTTTTGTGGTTATTACTATATCTTACAATGGTACATTAGATAGAAGATATCAGTAAATAGCATTGGTTAAAGTATAAGCAATTGAATATTATAATAACATTAAATAATTATAAAGTACATAAATAAGTAAATATTAATAATTCAAAACTTTTGAAAAATAAAATATGCAAGATATAACTCTCAAATTTTAATAGCAAGTGTATTTGTGTATTTTACCAGATAATGGTAATTGATAATTGTTAAATGTTAAGATCCCTTTTTATATACCTTTTTATCTTTATCTTTTATTTTATATTTTCGACCTAATCACAAAATTTGTTTTATGTTTATTTTATTTGTAACTATGCAAATCACCTCCTTCATTTCATGTATGGAAATAAGGTTTGTTTCTCATTACACTTTCCTCTATAAAAAAAATTATTGTCTAAGTTTTTTAACCATCACAAACATTTAATAATATGATATCATATTTATATCAAATCTTAGTTTATTCTTTCAAGTATAATGCTAATATTTCAAACTACATTCTTTTTAAGACCAGGCAAGAAGTTTGTCGTTTTTATTTATAAAGTAAAAATATAGGAATTAATTTATCTATTAACACGTAATCTCTTTCCATATAAGATTTTAAATTTGTTCAATCTTTAACAAAAGTGTCACAATTGTACATGTACTTCAAATCAATTATTTTTATATACTATGACTTTGCATAAGTGACTTGAAGACTCATTTGTGCATTTAGTCTCATGCTTTTTTTAAGAGAAAATATTTAGTCATTGCATTGACAAGAACAGTATTCAATCATAGAGATTATCATTTATTTTAAGAAAAATTACATTAACCCCCTTAAACTATATCGTATTTGTAGATTACCCTCCTAAAAAAATTCCCGACAAACTCACTCCCTTATCTTTCAATTCGTTGCAGTTAACACCACGAATCGATTCCCACCATTTTGTACGTAAAATTACTAAAATGCCCCCAAACCTAATTTAAAATCCCAAAAAATAAAAAAAATAAACTTCTGGACATTTTCAAAAATCAGAATCACTTTCCCAAAAATTAAAACCAAAACCATTTTTAAAAATCAATTTTTACTTTTTTTCTCTCTCTCTTCGGAACCAACAACAATCACCCATCCCCCCCCCCCCAACCCACTCCATCCCGTCTAGACACACCACCAAAACCTCTGCAACCACCACCCGCCCCCTATTCACCACCGAAGACAACCGATCATCCACCAATATTGTAACCAACTCCGTTTTGATTGAGAGGATGAAAGCAAAATACACACACAAATTTTAGATCCTCAACAAACATACACAATCATTTTTTAGACCCGTCTGGGGATATCCTTTCATTATCAAATGTTGAATCAGTTTTTTGAGACCCGGGTGGAAATAATTTTGAGACTCGGTTGGAATTGATTTTTTTGTGATTTTTTAAGGTCCTGGTACTATTTTTTTCCTTTCAATTGCTTTTTTTTTTGTTTCGGTTCATGGGTTTGGTTTGGATTTTAATTTTGAGTTTATTTGTGTGTATGTGGTTTTTCGAAGGTAGAGGTGGCTTTTGCTACTTGGTGGTGGAAGGGGGGGGTGGAGGGGATGTAAAACAATTTTCAAGAATACCATAATACTAATCATTGATACATTAATGATTAAATTTTCACATACAATTGTTCTTAATAAAAGGATCTTGGACCTTTATGATAATCACATATATTTAATTAAGTGGAACATAAAATGACATTAAAATAACATACCTCCATCATGTCACAATTAGAAAGATTGATGGAGCAGTCAACCTTAACGATGTTCGACCGTGTTGAATTTTAGAACATGACTTCATCTTTTATATGGCAAGAACGTAATCCAATTTCAACGCATTCCAACGCTTAGATCTTCCTATATAGCCAAAACACTATTTCGAAATTTACTCTCCTTGAGAATTTAGATTTCTCTCCCTTTCCTTTATGTTGTCTTTTAGAGTGCCTAAATGACAAAAATCAGTCACTTATTTATAGACAGGAACAGAATCTAAATCTCCAACAGTCACCTAATATCAATCGCCCATTAAGGTAGATGCCAAGAGTCCTTTTGACTTTTGGTATTTGGAGTACCCTTTCATTAACCAAAGTGACTTTTAGTATTAATATAATTATGGAGCACATAATGGAGAATTATTTTAAATTAGTTCTAACGGTCTCCTACTTGACCCATAATTATCATAAAGTGCACAATAATCTTTGAGTCATCCATATATAGTTTTTCGTAAACACCTTAATCAAACAACTCATTAATGCGACTCATGGCGCTTACATACTAATTGAAGAGCATGATCGCTTCCATGTACCACAACATTAACAACTTGTAATACCCCGTACTTTTGTCTATATTTATTTTTGGGATTAATTAATTAAATGCGTATTAATTGGAAATTAATCCGGGTTATAAATACTAATGAGATGCGAATTGGTATTTGATTATGTGCATATATGATTATATATGTATTTGGTATTATAAAATTTGTCGTGAGATTTATATACGGCATTTTAGAAATTTTGTTGAGACGCGTGGGACCGCCGCGTCACGGTATATTAATTTGATGATAAAAAAAAATGAATTTAAAATTTATAATCTGTATGGTCGTTTTGAGTGCGCCAACGCGTCCGGAAGGGTCGAGATAGTCAGAAAACACTAGCCGGGGGTATAGTTTAGGTCCCGGGGTATTTTTAGGCCATACCGGTAACTTAAAGGGTATTTTGGTAATTTTACATTTTTAGGAATTAAAAGTGACGAAAATTATAGATGTAAATCTGATGTGGATTAAACCCATTAAGCCCATTAACCAACCCATATTAACCTAGAAGGCTACGTAGGTTGTCATTTAGGTTTTCTAAGTTTCCCCAAATCAAACCCTAGCCACCTTAAGCCACCATTAGAGAGGAAGCTTGGAGAGAAGAAATTCTGCAGAAATTCTTCATCAAATCAACACCAAATCCGGAATCAAACCAAGGCAAGTGATTTAAATTACATTCCTTATGCAGTGAATGCTTTTTCCATGATTAGAAACATTGTTAATCAATCTTATATAAGAGTTAAAAGAAAACCCATGAAATTGGAAGATTGTTGTTTAACTTTGGGATAGGTTTGCATGTAGAAACATTGTTTGAAGATTTAATTTAGAGATTTCATATCTATGTGATGTATAAACGGATTAAAATCTGGGAAATTATGATGAGAAGAACCTAGGGTTTATGTTCTTGAAGAAAATTGGGAGTTAATGTAGAAATTTGTGATTTAATGATGTTTAGAAGGTATTAAGCCCCTTTAAAGATGTTAGTATAACACCTTAACATGTTTGAGGATGATTAGATAACTCAATATATTATTGGAACGAATTTTAGAAGAGATTGGAGGAGTAAAAATGGATGGAAAACGAATTGGGAAAATTCTGGGCCGAAACTGGTCAGTCGTTAGAAGCAGCCCCAGGTCGTTCGAACGAACTCGTTCGAACGAGCTTCTAACGAGTTGACCAGTCATTACTAACGAGTAGGGATTTCGTTCGATATCTCGTTCGAGCGAGATATCGTTAGAAGGGACAGTTCGTTCGAACGAACTGGGATCTCGTTCGAACAACCTCGTTCGAACGAGACTTCTAACGAGATGACAGTCCAAACTCGTTCGAACACTCGTTCGAACGAGACTTCTAACGAGCTGGCAGTTTGGGCCATTTTGGACTGTTTTGACTTTCGGAGTTCTGTAAACTGATTTGAGGATATAGATATCATTCCGTAGATGTAGTAATGATAGGATTGGGACATTTGGGTAATTATGAGGAGAAATTTACATACGAGAGTTGTATTACATGGACGGTTTGGGTCGAGACGTGAGTGTCCACTACGACGTGAGAATTAATTATGGCACGTATGATTATAAACCGGTATAGCATATATAGTGATAATTACGGGTTAGTACAAGAATGAGAATAGTACTACGATTAAAATATGGTATTACTAAGATGTGTGTTTACTTAGTATTGGTATATGGATTGTGTGTATGACATACCTACCATACTTGCTATCACGGGAGGTTTGCGTTCGCTTAGGACCCTCTAATCCTTGTGTGCCTACGGGGGGGATATAGACTGGTACCTCGATGAACATAGGTCATAGAAAGACTTATTGTGATATTAATAAGTCCGCTGATCATGGGAGCGTAGGTATGTGCGTGACCCATGTGATGGTGACTGTGTTCGCCTCCATTATTTGTGATGTTGTTATCGGTAAACTATTCCTGAGAGATTAGGAATATGTAATCCTTATGTACGTGATGTACCGGGATGGATAGCAGAGTATGTGTGCACCACAGCTTAGTTCGCGGGGTGCTTGTATTGTATATTTATGATATGAATAATATACATTAAATTAATGGGAATCCTCATGTTAATGTTATAAAAATATTACGGTATTGTTTCGAGATATATAATGAGTTAACTGATAGTTATATCAATGGCATATTTAGTAACTGAGTTTACGTTAAACCTCTATTTAATTACGAGCGTTGGTATGTTAAATGGAACCGAGTAATATGGGTAGAACCTTTGGCAGTCTAGCTAGTTATGTTGTCAGTTAGCTAGTAGTATGGGTCGATATAGATGGGTACTTACGTTAGGAGTGCACAGTTAGACGAGAGGTGAGAATATCATGCGAGTGTACGTCCTAACATGTACTTTGCATTTAATGTTTTAAATGTTTTTAAAGCACTTGCAGGTTTTTAAAATATAACTCCACATTCGGGCTCTGACCCGTTTGCTTTTCAAATCTCTTTTTCTTTGTAAAACCATTTTAGGTGCCCAGCCACAAGGACACCAAGCATAGGATACTCATTCAGGTGACGAGCTGTAACTGCTTGTGGAAGCTACAGGGATTTGCATGTAGACGCTCCTATCTTTTGGATTCCAGAGTCACCATCTATCAGTTGTAGGGCATGTTGCCCATTTCTTTAGAGACATCTTTTACATTTCAGTTTTCAGACTTTAGCATGTATTGTTTCAGTTTATTTATTTCGGTATGGGATTGTAGTGAGGAGTTTTCCTCCAGACTTTATTTACTCTATTGTGATGGTTATTCGCTTTACTTCAGTATGGTGAATGGTGTTATTTATTTTCTTCCTTACACTTGTTGCATGTTAATCAGACTTAAATTAAATTTTGGCAACTTGCTTTTTAAATACTAGGTGGTTAGAAATAATATAATGTTTTCGACAGTGATGCTATTAACTGAGCCAACTTGGCATTTTGAATTAATTTTATAAAGGAGTAGCTACCCGGTATTTAATTAGTCGGGGTGTCACAGGTGGTATCAGAGCATCAGGTTCTAGTGTCCTTTAGGATCTGTACGGCTATTATATTTCCGCTACGTTTTCTTTGATATAGAGCCCTATATTTTAGGATTGTTGTACTCCTTTTGTGTATGCTTCGTTCTTCAGCTATATTAAGTTTATAACCGTGAACTTATAAACTTTGTTCTTATTTCAGATGCCTCCACGACGTGCACGACGAGTTCCCAGGAATGCAATGCTCGAGCCCCAGCCCGCTCCAGTTCAGGGCATGATGAACGCCGCTGAGGTTGCTGCTATAGTAGCCCAAGCGGTAAATGCCGCGATTACCGTGATTCAGCAGGCACCGCCTCAGGCGCCGGTTGCCGCGCCAGCACAGGTTAATGCATTTCCGTCTGCGTGGGAGCGTGTACGAGACGCTTTTCTGAAAGCGCATCCTCCAGAGTTTGCAGGTAGCTCAGATGTGGTAGTCTCGAGCCAATGGAGGAAGGACATACAGAGGCATTTGAGGATGCATGAGTGCACTGATATTCAGAAACAGGTGCTAGCTACTTTCAAGCTAGTGGGATTTGCATTACAGTGGTGGGAGTCTATTACCACCGCGGAGGAGAGGGATACCCTCACGATTCAGGAGTTCTGGGTGCGGTTCGACCGCAAGTACTTTCCGCCCGCAGTTCATACAGAGATGAGGAGGAAGCTGATGAGTTTGAAGCAGGAGGGCAAGACAGTGGCCGAGTATGAGGCCGAGTTCACTAACCTGTTGAATATCGTTCCAGACGAGATTCCAACAGAGAAGAAGAAGATAGAGAAGTTCACCGACGGGTTGAATTGGAGGATCCGTCAGCATCTGCTAGGGAACCTATCGTTGGCCACGTATTCTGATGTGGTTAACGCTGCATTGTTACACTGCCAGGACCACCGTTTTCACATGGCCGAGGGCAAGCGGTCGGGGGAGTCTAGCCATCAGGGCAGGACTGGAGGACATGGTGCCAGCGGGGCACAAACCGGTCAGGGGCAGAGACAGAATGAGCAGGGTACCCAGCAGGGGGATAATAAGAGGTTCCGGTCAGGGAACTACAGGCAGGGTCAGGGAGGTTTCCGTCAGGGCCATCAGGGCCAGCAGGGGCAGAATGGGCAGCAGTTCCATCAGGGCCAGCAGGGCCAAGGGAGGAACGGTAACGGCCACCAGGGCGGGGGACAGCAGGGGCAGAGGGGAGGGAACTTCCCAGGGAAGTGCTTTACTTGTGGCAAGACTGGCCATAAGAAGCAGGATTGTCCTGATAGGGGCAGGGCCCCACAGCAGCAGCAGCAGGATGCTCGCCAGGAGCCACAGAGACCTATGTTTCCCGCCGCTCTTCCCGCACCGCCACAGATGGCAGCATTGCCACCCATTCCAGCAGTCCCAGTTCAGCAGGGGAAGCTACAGTATGGACGTGTCTACAACGTTCACCAGGCTGCAGTTCCACAGGCACCGCCCGCGATCGAGGGTACGTTTCCTATCCATGGCACTATGGGTCGGGTGTTATTTGATACGGGTGCTACACACTGTTTTATAGCTACACACTTCGCGAAAGCTTTAAGATTGTTAGCTACGGCAGAGAGCACAGTGACGTGTGTCGACTCACCATTAGGGAGTGGGTCACTTATTTTCTTTATATGCCGGGGAGTGGGAATAGAGGTTGGTGGTTTGGTATTACCTGCGGACATGTTAGTGTTAGACATGCATGTTCACGATGTGATCATCGGTATGGATTGGCTCGTAGCATATAGGGCCATGATTGATTGCTTCAGCGGGAGCATTATTTTTGCCATTCCGGGGCAAGAGATGTTTATAGTGGCGATGCCTCGCCCAGAGGGAGGATCGACCGCTCATCTGTATTACATAGAGGAGGATACCTCTAAGGAGGTTGTTATTCCTTTAGATTCGATCCCGGTTGTCAGGGAGTATTCGGATGTGTTTCAGGAGATACCAGGCTTACCACCCAGTCGAGAGATAGATTTCGTTATTGATTTGCTACCAGGTACGAGACCTATAGCACATGCACCATACCGTATGGCTCCAGCTGAGATGCGAGAGTTACGGGATCAGATAGAGCAGCTGTTAGGACAGGGCTTTATTCGCAGGAGTACCTCACTTTGGGGCGCTCCAGTTTTGTTTGTGAAGAAGAGGGACGGTTCACTGAGATTGTGTGTGGACTACCGAGAGTTGAATAAGGTCACGATACGGAATAAGTATCCGTTGCCTCGAATCGATGACTTATTCGACCAGTTGAGAGGAGCTTCTTTCTTCTCGAAGATTGACTTGAGGTCGGGATACCATCAGTTGCGTATCAGGGAGGAGGATGTCTCGAAGACCGCATTCTTGTCGAGATATGGTTCTTACGAGTTTCGGGTTATGCCTTTCGGCCTGACCAACGCTCCAGCAGTGTTTATGGACTTAATGAACAGGGTGTTCAGGGATTTCCTAGATCAGTTTGTCATTGTCTTCATTGATGACATTCTGGTTTACTCTCAGACAGAGGAGGAGCACGCCGAGCATTTGAGGCAGGTTTTGCAGACACTTCGTCAGAACGAGTTGTATGCAAAATATGAGAAGTGCGGGTTTTGGCTGAAGGAAGTCCAGTTCTTGGGTCACATTATTTCTGACCAGGGAATATCTGTCGATCCGGGGAAGGTGTCAGCGGTGAGGGAATGGGGACAGCCCACGACACCAACGGAGATTCGTAGTTTCTTGGGCTTAGCAGGATACTACAGGAGATTTATTCGGGGTTTCTCGGAGATAGCAGGTCCTTTGACACATCTTACTCGTAAGGGTGTGCCATATATTTGGAGTGATGCCTGTCAGTTGGCATTCGATGAGTTGAAGGACAAATTGACCTCAGCACCTGTGTTAGCATTGCCGAGACCGGGAGTTGAGTATTTGGTTTACACCGATGCGTCTTTGCAAGGACTGGGAGGTGTATTGCAGCAGGAGAGACAGGCCATAGCTTATGCTTCCCGTAAGCTAAAGCCTCATGAGAAGAATTACCCCACACATGATTTGGAGTTGGCAGCAGTGGTATTTGCCCTACGGATTTGGAGGCACTATCTTTTGGGGGAGAAGTTTCAGCTGTTCACGGACCACAAGTCACTACAGTATCTGTTCACGCAGAAGGAATTGAATATGCGGCAGCGTAGGTGGCTTGAATTTGTGAAGGACTACCAGTTCGACATCCAGTACCACCCGGGTAAGGCTAACGTGGTAGCAGACGCGTTGAGCCGCAGACCAGCAGATGAGGTGGCAGAGGTGTGGAAAGCTAAGTGGAAGGAATTGGGACACCAGGATGCAGTGGCCTGATCTTTCATGTCTGTGATTACCGTTACACCGCAGATTGTCATGAAAGTAGTACGGGCACAGGCTAATGACTCGTTCTGTCAGGAGCAGATAGTTCGATTACTTGCAGAGGGAGCCGAGTCCTATACCGTTAGCTCTGACGGGGGATTACGCTTCAATGGGAGATTGGTAGTTCCGGAAGGGGAAGAATTGCGGCACGATGTGATGGCAGAGTCGCACGGCTCACGGTTCGCGGTACATCCCGGAGGGGACAAAATGTACCAAGACATGAGACGACAGTATTGGTGGAGCGGTATGAAGAGAGACATCGCTGAGTTTGTCTCGAAATGCGCCACTTGTCAGCTCGTAAAAGTGGATCATCAGAGACCGACAGGATTGCTACAGCCATTGGAGGTCCCGGTGTGGATGTGGGAGAGCATATCCATGGACTTTATCACGGGATTGCCTACGTCGCAGAGGGGTCACGACTCCGTTTGGGTAATTGTGGACAGGTTGTCCAAGGTCGCTCACTTCTTACCCGTAAGGACTGATTACACTACGGGACAGTATGCCCAGCTCTTCATTTCAGAGATTGTGAGACTTCACGGTGTGCCCCTAAATATCGTGTCTGACAGAGACAAGATATTTGTTTCGAGGTTTTGGGAGAGTTTCCAGGAGGCCATGGGCACGGAATTGCGGCTGAGTACGGCTTATCATCCGCAGACCGATGGGAAGACCGAGCGCACAAACCAGATGTTGGAGGACATGCTACGCATGTGCATTATTGACTTCGGGGGTGGATGGGAGCAGTACCTTCCACTGGTGGAGTTTGCTTACAACAACTCCTATCAGTTCGGCCTTGTCGTTCCCCAGCATGTTGGTTGGAGGTGGGGGACAACAAACTACTTGGGCCGGAAGTGATTCAGGATACTTCGGCAAGGATTGAGTTGATTGGGAGTCGCATTCGGGTAGCTCAAGACAGGCAGAAGAGTTATGCTGATGCGAAGAGGTTTTTCAGAGAGTTCCAAGTGGGGGACCAGGTTTTGCTCAGGGTATCTTCGATGAAGGGGATTATGCGATTCGGGAAGAAGGGTAAGTTGGCACCGAGGTACGTGGGGCCGTTTCCTATTATTGAGCGAATCGGACCGGTTGCGTATATACTTGGACTACCGGAGCACTTGCATCGGATTCACGACGTGTTCCATATTTCCTCGCTGAGGAAATACCTTAGAGATAATTTGGCTCATTCTCACATTGCTGTGGAGGACATCGATCTCCAGCCGGATAGCTCATACGAGGAGGGGCCAATTGCTATTTTTGACCGAAACGAGAGGAAACTGCGGTCAAAGATAGTCCCGTTAGTGCGTGTACAGTGGTGACATCACAATGTCGAGGAGTCCACATGGGAGCGCGAGGATGAGATGCGCGAACGTTATCCAGAGCTATTTTTAGCAGGTACTTTCTAGTTTCGAATTTCGGGACGAAATTCAGTTATTAGGGGGGAAGTATGTAATACCCCGTACTTTTGTCTATATTTATTTTTAGGATTAATTAATTAAATGCGTATTAATTGGAAATTAATCCGGGTTATAAATACTAATGAGATGCGAATTGGTATTTGATTATGTGCATATATGATTATATATGTATTTGGTATTATAAAATTTGTCGTGAGATTTATATACGGCATTTTAGAAATTTTGTTGAGACGCGTGGGACCGCCGCGTCACGGTATATTAATTTGATGATAAAAAAAAATGAATTTAAAATCTATAATCCGTATGGTCATTTTGAGTGCGCCAACGCGTCCAGAAGGGTCGAGATAGTCAGAAAACACTAGTCGGGGGTATAGTTTGGGTCCCGGGGTATTTTTAGGCCATACCGGTAACTTAAAGGGTATTTTGGTAATTTTACATTTTTAGGAATTAAAAGTGACGAAAATTAGAGATGTAAATCTGATGTGGATTAAACCCATTAAGCCCATTAACCAACCCATATTAACCTAGAAGGCTACGTAGGTTGTCATTTAGGTTTTCTAAGTTTCCCCAAATCAAACCCTAGCCACCTTAAGCCACCATTAGAGAGGAAGCTTGGAGAGAAGAAATTCTGCAGAAATTCTTCATCAAATCAACACCAAATCCGGAATCAAACCAAGGCAAGTGATTTAAATTACATTCCTTATGCAGTGAATGCTTTTTCCATGATTAGAAACATTGTTAATCAATCTTATATAAGAGTTAAAAGAAAACCCATGAAATTGGAAGATTGTTGTTTAACTTTGGGATAGGTTTGCATGTAGAAACATTGTTTGAAGATTTAATTTAGAGATTTCATATCTATGTGATGTATAAACGGATTAAAATCTGGGAAATTATGATGAGAAGAACCTAGGGTTTATGTTCTTGAAGAAAATTGGGAGTTAATGTAGAAATTTGTGATTTAATGATGTTTAGAAGGTATTAAGCCCCTTTAAAGATGTTAGTATAACACCTTAACATGTTTGAGGATGATTAGATAACTCAATATATTATTGGAACGAATTTTAGAAGAGATTGGAGGAGTAAAAATGGATGGAAAACGAATTGGGAAAATTCTGGGCCGAAACTGGTCAGTCGTTAGAAGCAGCCCCAGGTCGTTCGAACGAACTCGTTCGAACGAGCTTCTAACGAGTTGACCAGTCGTTACTAACGAGTAGGGATTTCGTTCGATATCTCGTTCGAGCGAGATATCGTTAGAAGGGACAGTTCGTTCGAACGAACTGGGATCTCGTTCGAACAGCCTCGTTCGAACGAGACTTCTAACGAGATGACAGTCCAAACTCGTTCGAACACTCGTTCGAACGAGACTTCTAACGAGCTGGCAGTTTGGGCCATTTTGGACTGTTTTGACTTTTGGAGTTCTGTAAACTGATTCGAGGATATAGATATCATTCCGTAGATGTAGTAATGATAGGATTGGGACATTTGGGTAATTATGAGGAGAAATTTACATACGAGAGTTGTATTACATGGACGGTTTGGGTCGAGACGTGAGTGTCCACTACGACGTGAGAATTAATTATGGCACGTATGATTATAAACCGGTATAGCATATATAGTGATAATTACGGGTTAGTACAAGAATGAGAATAGTACTACGATTAAAATATGGTATTACTAAGATGTGTGTTTACTTAGTATTGGTATATGGATTGTGTGTATGACATACCTACCATACTTGCTATCACGGGAGGTTTGCGTTCGCTTAGGACCCTCTAATCCTTGTGTGCCTACGGGGGGGATATAGACTGGTACCTCGATGAACATAGGTCATAGAAAGACTTATTGTGATATTAATAAGTCCGCTGATCATGGGAGCGTAGGTATGTGCGTGACCCATGTGATGGTGACTGTGTTCGCCTCCATTATTTGTGATGTTGTTATCGGTAAACTATTCCTGAGAGATTAGGAATATGTAATCCTTATGTACGTGATGTACCGGGATGGATAGCAGAGTATGTGTGCACCACAGCTTAGTTCGCGGGGTGCTTGTATTGTATATTTATGATATGAATAATATACATTAAATTAATGGGAATCCTCATGTTAATGTTATAAAAATATTACGGTATTGTTTCGAGATATATAATGAGTTAACTGATAGTTATATCAATGGCATATTTAGTAACTGAGTTTACGTTAAACCTCTATTTAATTACGAGCGTTGGTATGTTAAATGGAACCGAGTAATATGGGTAGAACCTTTGGCAGTCTAGCTAGTTATGTTGTCAGTTAGCTAGTAGTATGGGTCGATATAGATGGGTACTTACGTTAGGAGTGCACAGTTAGACGAGAGGTGAGAATATCATGCGAGTGTACGTCCTAACATGTACTTTGCATTTAATGTTTTAAATGTTTTTAAAGCACTTGCAGGTTTTTAAAATATAACTCCACATTCGGGCTCTGACCCGTTTGCTTTTCAAATCTCTTTTTCTTTGTAAAACCATTTTAGGTGCCCAGCCACAAGGACACCAAGCATAGGATACTCATTCAGGTGACGAGCTGTAGCTGCTTGTGGAAGCTACAGGGATTTGCATGTAGACGCTCCTATCTTTTGGATTCCAGAGTCACCATCTATCAGTTGTAGGGCATGTTGCCCATTTCTTTAGAGACATCTTTTACATTTCAGTTTTCAGACTTTAGCATGTATTGTTTCAGTTTATTTATTTCGGTATGGGATTGTAGTGAGGAGTTTTCCTCCAGACTTTATTTACTCTATTGTGATGGTTATTCGCTTTACTTCAGTATGGTGAATGGTGTTATTTATTTTCTTCCTTACACTTGTTGCATGTTAATCAGACTTAAATTAAATTTTGGCAACTTGCTTTTTAAATACTAGGTGGTTAGAAATAATATAATGTTTTCGACAGTGATGCTATTAACTGAGCCAACTTGGCATTTTGAATTAATTTTATAAAGGAGTAGCTACCCGGTATTTAATTAGTCGGGGTGTCACACAACCCATCCAATTAGATCTATAAATAGGGTTATTCAATAATGGTCCAATAATGTCTTTGTAAAATACTATTTCTGTCACACTCTTTCATTCACATGCATTTGTATAATAACGACAGAAATAAATAATTTTGAAACATTGTATGATATCACATGGTAGTGTCAAAATAAGTACTAAAAATCCACCACATCAAGATTGTATTGACTATACTTAAGACTCGTATTTTAAGCATGTTTCATTAATGTCTTTCATGATAGCCCAATCATGTGGATTTTCCATGTAACACTTAAACAAATGTGTTAAAATGACACTTGTTTTAGAATTTCTTCTTTAGAAGGTATTTACATTAAATGTGCTTAGTTACTCACATAATACCTAATGTATCTTAATAAAGAATATTACAATGACAATATCATAATATTTGCGGCATGGTAATAGTGTCGACAACTTGAAGTCCAGAAATTTAAATTACGTTGCCATAATCAATAAGTTGTAGCATCAAAGCAAACTACAAATTCAAATTTCCATAATAGTGAATGGATTGTGTTGCACTCATCCATTATATTAGTCGTTAAACCAAAATAAACATAAGTAGATAAGAGTAAACTTTATAGTTTCCATAAAACCAGTAAATCTAAGTTTTAATAACTGATCATCCAAAAACGAATAATCAACTTTAATGTGAGCATGTAATCTTTTAGTATCTCATAACTTCATCCATTACATATTGAAAACTCATGTAACATTTTATTTCTCTACTTTACATTAAATTTAATATACAAACTTACTCCCACTAATCATAAGTTGTATAAATTGAATATAAAATTATATTAATTCTAAAAATACCATAAGTGGGAAACTTATTTAAGTTTATACAATCATTTCTTTATAACATGTGTAAAATATCATAAACATAATAGTTTTCACATACATTAAACGTAACTCTCATCATAATGAGTTACTCATCTCATAAGAATTTTACGTCCTTAAAAAAAGTGATGTACTTTGAAAAGGTGAGAAGGTTCATTTATAACCTTTTTCTCATTACACATAAAGTATTTTACCACAATTTAACTTTATTCATTTAATTACAATTAACATCGTGTTTGGTCTTGATGAACTCTTCATACTCAACTTAAATATAATTCAATGAGATCTCGTAGTCCAATAAGTTTATTTCTTATGATTTGTGAAATCAAAACCAAATATCTATTTATCTTTATGCCAAATTCATATTCATATAGATACACCACATAATCATTTAAAATAGTAGACTACATTTAGGATCTTCTTAATACTATTCCTTATGATTTTATCTACATTTGTCTCATAGTGACAATACCATGATTTAGTGGTTGATCATTTATTTATTCTTTATTGTTTAAAAAATCCAATAACTAAAAGAACAAGTATTGAAGAAAGTTATCGATAATGGGATAAGTACCCTCCCTTCCTTTATAACCATATTCATGATTTTCTACTCCCACTAATTTCACCATTCATAATGAATTTAACATTTGGATTACTATAATGCAATAAGAACATGCCAATGATGATTATATTATTTATGCAGGTCTTTTGAATAGTAACTCCATTTAGGATATTCTTTGTCTCACGGTGATAATACCATGATTTAGTGGTTGATCATTTATTTGTTCTTTATTATTTAAAGAATCCAACAACTAAAGAACAAGTATTGAAGAAAGTTATCGGTAATGGGATAAGTACCATCCCTTCCTTTATAACCATGTTCATGATTTGCTACTCCTACTAATTTCACCATTCATAATGAATTTGACATTTGAATTTCTATAATGCAATAAGTACACGTCAATGGCGATTATATGATCTATGTAGGTCCACATTAAAAGATAATCTCCCACTTGGGATGCATAGGTCATACTTATATTAAATATTGTAATACCTTACGGGATTAACTCAACTATCAAGGTTTATACGAGATATTACAAAAAAATTCTCCATAAAAATATGAAAGGGAGTCGAGATTTAATTTGATACAAGATTAAAAAGTTTCATCAATAATACTATGATTATGATGCGGGATCAAAAAATATTTAAAAGGAATATATCTGAACTTTATTTTATACAAAACATCAAAGGAATACCATAATCTTTAAGAAGGATTGAAAAATGCTTTCAAAAAATGTCCCTCACAATCTAGTCTAGACAAATATTTTTCAAGAAAATTGAAAGAATTTAGGGTTTATGAAAAATAAATGGCTTGATTCCCAAATAATAAAAGTTAAGGAATCTTATTTGCATTTCTAGTTTAATTTGTAAACAACCCCTGCATCACACTAAGTTTAGCTTGCAAACTCTACTAGGATGAAAACTCGTTCCAAAACATAAAAGTTACATATTATCTCTATCATTATTAGTCCAAGTGTGCAACATGTAAAAAAACTTAATTTGTTTCATTTCTTCGTAATACCCCGTATTTTTATGACCTTTAATTGTGGGATTAATTAAATTTAATTGGGATAAATTAATTTAACATCAATCCGGATTTTAAATTGAATATTTACTAGCATGACGAGAGTTAGCAATTATTGTTAAGAATTATGTTGAACATTACTAGATGAGTAAAAGTAATATATGAGATTGAATTTATTAAAAATTGTCACGAGTGAATAATATGACAATTCTGAAAATTAAGTCGGGACGCACCTGTGTCGTGTCGGGATTAAATTATTATTTTAAAAAGTGAATAAATTATAAGTCGTCCGTATGCTTATTTCGAGTGCGCTAATGTGTCCTAAAGGGTCAATATAGTCAGAAAAGTATACCCGGGGGTTTGGTTTGGGTCTCGGGGAGTTTCCAAATTAGGCCTTAGTTAAATGATGCAAATTGGGAATTAATATCAGATATTAGGAGAGTCTTCTAGGGCTAACATTATCAAAAGTCTAGAACGGCAGTGAGAGGAAGAAAGGAGAAAAGTCTTCCAAGAATTCAAGGCCAAGAACTAACCGGATTGCACCATCACCACCACTAAAACGCATATCGGAATGACGGGATCAAGTTTATACCTGTCAACTTCGTGGAATCAGACCTACGATCTTAAAGCAAGTATCTATCTTGTTGATTCATAGTTAATAATTCACCCATGTGAGAATAGGATTTATAATTATATGTCTTATTGAAGAATTTCATGAATTAGGATATTTGAATCACATGTTTTAGGAGTAATACATGTATTCTGGAAGCCTTGTCATGTGTAAAGTATTAACCATGAAATTATAATGGTTTAGAAGAAAGAATTCTGGAAAAAGAGTTAGAATGTTGGAAATTATGATGAAACTAGGGTTCTTGACAAATATGGTGAATTGGCCTTTTAATCCTATGTTTTTGATGAAATTTGTACATGCTTTATGTAGAAAATCATGTAGATAGGTATATATAATCATTAGTTTAATTGGTTGGGAGTTTGGGACTCGTTTATGGAGTTTTGGTTGAGTTTTAATAAGGAAACTCGTAGTTAACAATGGAAGAATTTGGGATGTACCTGCTCGATTGATCGATCGACCTCTTTCATCGATCGATCGCCCCCTCTTGAAAACTACATGTTTTTCCCCCTTTTTGTTTAATTCGGATAAAATGCGTAGGAACCCTTGAATATGATTTAAAGAACATAATGGGTCATGAAGAGGACCAGTAGGGTCTAAGTGGATTCCATTGAATATAATTTATATGGGATGTAACCTTGGGCTAACGGGGGTCAGACACATATTGGAAATCGTGCGTACGTTAACTAAGGAATTAAGAGATTCGTGAATGACTTAAATTAAGAGATTTGTGAATGACTTAGACCAGTATGTTAGAAAGGGTGTACCTACTGAATTTACCTTTAGGGAGAGAGAATGTTTCGGGGGACAAGAAGTAATTATGAAATGATTATAATTGAGAATAAAAAGAAATGAGTTCTTTATGCGTAAAGATTGGGTAAAATTGCATTACGTACGGTTAAAATACTATTATGGGTCGTGGGCGAACCTAATTGAAAAATGAGAATATTTATATATGACCGAGTGCATGTATCTATCCTATATTTGTGTATAATCATACCAGCGCTACTTGCTATCAGGGAGGTTGCCGCGCCGGGGAAGTCTTATCTCGATAGGACCTTTATAGGGGATTTTGACTTGTACCTTAGAACATAGGATTCCTTGGTACAGGCTATCTAAGAATGATAGTCAGACGGTCCTAAGAGACGTGACGGGTATGTGTTGACCTCTTAGAGACTTGGAACTATGCTTCGCCTCCATTTTGTGTGTATTGTGTTAATACAGTTCGAGAGTGATTCCGAACTAGTGTTTCCCTTAGTACGAGAGATACGGGGACTTGATAGCAGAGTATGTCAGCACCATAGATTTTATGTGGGGTGCCGATTAGTATATATATTGTATGAGTGATTAATATATATACATGTACCTAGAATTTCTTCTACTGTGTGTGTAAGTAGATAAATATTGAATAAACGCTCCTAATCATAGTAAATGCTCGAGATTTCATAGAAGTATTGAGATATAGAAAATTGACTTAACTAATCCTTAATAAGATGTTATTTTATTAAAAAAGAGACATACGGTCTCGCGAATCAGAATCTATGGGAGGTGAATTGGGTTAGACTTATGAGTCATTTTATTAATACAATAGGTGTGCACACTAGATGAGAGGTGAGAATTCTAAAGAGAGTGTCGAGTACTAACATGTATGTAATATCAACCGGTAAGTATTTTAAATAATTGCTAAACTATTTTAAAGCTGTAACACCCCGTGTTTTTGTGCATTAATTATTTAATTAATTCGGGAATTCAAAATTTCTTGTGTCGTAAATTTAATTGAATTTATTATGGAAATTTATATTTAAATATTAATCGGGGAGTGAATGGTTAATATTTAGGGAAATTTATTTACGAAGTGAATAGTAATAATGTATTTACGTCATTTCGAGTATTAATGACGGGGCATGTTCTTATTTCAGCCGGGAGTCAGTATAGACTAATTTAGGTGTGAAATAGGAATTTTTATAAATTAATTTGGATACCAATTCTGAGTGTACGATTGAGTCCAGATGGACCGATATAGTCAGAGAAGTGTATCCGGAGGTAGTAAACGGGTCACGGAACGTTTTTAGACATAGCCGGAACCACGCGGGGGCATTCGGGTCACTTGGGCTTGGCCCATTAGACAAAAAACGGGATTAAGGTTAATTAAACAGTTAAAAGAAACAAGGGAACGACTGAATTGATTTCAGAGAAGACTTAGAGGGTTAGGAAACCCTAACAGCAGCCAAAGGCAAATTTGGGGATCACAGGAGAGCCAAAAAGAGTCATCTTCAACCTTGGCACTTACGGTTCCAAATTCAGACTCTACGACCCCTAAGGCAAGTGGTTAACTTGCTATAACATGTAAAGTGTATTTCAATTCATATTCATGTGATGTGTGTAATCAAAGAAAATTCGTTTTGGGATTTAAAGGGGTATAAACATGGGGTTTGTAAACCATGAATCTGATTGCTAAATTGATTAGAAAATCATATATAATCTGAGTCGTGTATTTGTATCTGATAAGATGCGTAAACCCGGATGAATTGGAGACGAATTTGTTATCAAGGAATTGATGTTTAAATGGGTTAAAGATTAAATGGAATTTTACCCCAACTTGGAAAAACAGTAGAGAGAGTGAAATTACTGATGTTGTTGGACTTTATAGAGATTCCTCATAAGGTTTTTGATGTCTATTGTCGATGGAAAATCTTGGTTTTCAGTGTAGAAGAAACTAGGGTTTGGAGGTGGGCGTCCATGGCTGAAACAACCAACTCGGGAATACGAGGACCTGATCGATCGATAGTCCGAAAATTTTGACAGTTCGCCCAGTTTTCTTTTATATGTAGGGAAATTAAATTAAATATCCTACCATGCCTTAATTGTTGAGTAATTAATACATGGGTTTAAATCTAATTAATTGTGAATAAAAATTAATTAGGAATTGAGGGCTATTTGGGGTGGCACATCATGATTAAAATTAATCGGGATGTGGAGGAAATTAGGTGTGATATACTAGAGTTAAAATTTTGGGAATTTCGATTCAAATTTTTAAATACGGACAGAGTGGACAAGTATGGGGATATTGGTGGGGCGATGCCGATACGAAAATTTTATTTAAGTGAAGGCTAAATAATTTAGAGTCGGGGATATAGACTCGTGTGTTGTTTTAAATTCGGGCCACGAGAGTAAGACCGAATATTGGTTGGGGCGATACCAAAGAACATTAATGTGCAAAATAATAAATAATTCGAGTTGGGCCATAAACTCATAATAAAATTGAATAGGCTTGTGTCACGGACTTAGTACACTGTATAGCCGGGATATTTTTATATTTATATGTATACGGTGTGTGATAGTATATATATATATATGGTGTGTGCATCAATATCAGTGATAGATATTATTATTATATACTCTAGTGCTATAGGGGGAGGTTGCACGTAGTGGATGAATCCCCTAGCTTGAGGAGTAGGGCTAGTATAATCCCAGGTCATAGCGTTCGTTATATGGGTGAGGGGCATCTCACTTTCAAGGAAGGAATATGACCGCCTCCAACATGTATGTATTAACCAAGTTAGTGAGCGATTCTGACTTGGGGTAACTAGATTATGTGAATGCACCTAGTGGGACAGTACTTTAGAGAATTTATACCCGGTGAGACTTTACTCGGGGGTTATTATTACTAAATGTTATTCCAGTATGTGTATGAATACTGTAATATGACTAAGTATATAATTAGGTAAATAATTATATGCGGGCTAAATAATACAAAGCATGAGTTGTATTATATGTATAACAGATGTGGAAGTTATATGAAATTAAAGGGAAATGATGTAATTAAGTGATGTTAGTAATAACTTAAAAATCATAATTAAGGCATACTCGGTTAGAGTAGGGTGTTTACAAGTGTTATAATTTATCTAGTCTGGAGAATAAGAACTAGGTAAATTTAATTAAGGCGTTAGTAGTGCACATTAGAGGAGGGGTGATGATGTCCTCAAGGGAGTGCGACACTAACTAAAATATGGAGAGCATTCATATTTATTTATTACTGCAAGTTAATAAATTGCTAAATGTTTTTCAAATGTTTTGGGTACTAACCCTTGCTATATAAACTTTTTAAAAAAAACTTTTAGGTGTCCAGCCACAGGGACGCCGGGCTTGACTCAATTTCAGGGATCCGTTGCTGCAGCATATGTGGATGTTCCGGCAGATTGATAGACGCCTCACTCTTTCATTCTAGTATAGAGACTTCTATCAGTTATATCGAGCATGTTGCTCACAGTCCATTTAGTTTTTGTCAGACTTATTGATATTGATTACTTGTCTTTATTTTATATTTGTGGGAGTTTGGGCCGATGGTTTATTCGATTAGTCATTTATTTGTGAATGGTTGTTTCAGTTAATTAAGATTATTATGTTGTTTTATTTCCGCTTGAATTTCATTTAAGTTAATGAAAGATAAAACTTTGCACCAGTCTAATTTTCTCACTTAGGTGGTTAGTAATTAAAAAGGCGGCAGTGATGCTAAGAATGATCCAACTGAGAAATCTGTTCTAACTTAATTTAGGACTGATCGCTCGGGGTTAATTAGGCGAGGTATCACAGATGGTATCAGAGCATCAGGTTCTAGTGTCCTTAGGATCTGTGCGGCTTTCAACATTTCAGCGTAGCACTCGGTTGTTATAGAGCCCTATTATTAGGACTGTTGATTCATTTTCCGCTTGTGAGATATCGTATTTCTGCTGTGAATATTTTTGTGTAAATTGTGTACTTATACGATTTAACCTATTTCAGATTCCACCGAGGAGACAGAGAGCGGAGAGGGCTGAGGCTAGGGATGAGGTCAGGGAGGCTCATCAGGAGCCACAGGTACTGCCACCCCCACCCCCACCCGAGTTGATTTCCACCACTCAGGTGGCAGTGATAGTGGCCCAGGCGGCCGAGATAGCGATGCGAGCTATGACAGCTCACTTTCCACAGCCCCAGGCACCGCCTCCCGTGGCACTAGTAGTTCAGGCTCCAGTGGGGCCACCATCTTGACAGCGAGTTAGGGAGACCTTTCAGAAGGGTCACCCACCTGAGTTTCGGGGTAGCACATATGTAGTAGAGGCTTGAGACTGGAAGAAGAACATTCAGCACCATCTGCGCATACTGGAGTGTACCGAAGTGCAGAAACAGATGCTTGCTACCTTTCGTCTGTCGGGAGCAGCCTTACAGTGATGGGAGTCAGTTACCACCACCGAGGAGCGAGATTTGATGACGATAACGGAGTTCTGGGTGCGGTTCGACCACAAATACTTTCCTCCAGCGGTAGAGACGGAGATGATAATGAAATTCAGCGACTTAGTAAAGGATGACCGATCAGTGGCAGACTATGAGGAAGAGTTCACCCGTTTGGCAAACTTTGTGCCAAATGAGGTGAGCGATGAGGAGCGAAAGAAATCGAGATTTATGGATGGCTTAGCCTGGCGGATCAGGCAACATTTGATTGGAAATTCGGTATTGGTGACGTATACAGATGTCGTTAATGTCGCACTTGTACATTGTCAGGATCATCGCTTCCATGCGAAGGGGAGCAAGAGAACAGGGGAACCGAGCCAATAAGGCAAGGCAGTTACTAGTGGTGACACGAGTGGTACTCAGCAGCAGACAGACAGTCAGCAGGGGAATCAGGCTAAGAAGTTTAAGCCTGGTGGGTTCCGACCGGGAGGACAGGGGTTTAGGCAGGGGCAGCCGGGCCCGAATCCGCAGCATCAGGTTCCTCAGGGCCAAGGGAACAATGGTGGAGGCCAGCAGGGCCAGGGCTAGCCACGTCAGGGCCAACGACAGGGGGATGGTCAAAGACGTTGTTTTGTCTGTGGCCAGCCGGGACACTTCAAGTGGGAGTGCCCACAGAGGGGCAGAGGTCACCAGCAGGAGGCCCAACAGGGACAACGGGGGCTGATGCCGCCAGCTGCACCAGCCCCACCCGCCCCACCGCAGCAGGGGAAAATGCACTACGGCCGTGTGTATAACGTCCGGGATGTTCCTAATACTCCAGCGCAACAAGCACCGCCAGCAGTTGAGGGTACGTTTCTCATTTATGGTTATGAGGGTAGTATTCTTTTTTATACGGGAGCATCGCATTCATTCATTAAATATAATTTTGCTAAACGGGTCGGGTTACTAGAGACCACGGGTAGTCTTCGGATGTGTGTTGAGTCACCAGTAGGCAGCGGGGCTTCGATTCACTCGATTTGTCGGGGAGTGGACATTTTGATTGGGAGGCTTAGTTTAGCAGCGAACCTCTTGGTGTTAGATATGGAGGGGTACGATGTCATCTTGGGTATGGATTGGTTGGCAGGTTATCGGGCGACGGTGGATTACTACGAGAGGACCATCGTGTTCTCCATTCCAGGATAGGAGATGTTTTTAATAGCGATGTCGTTACCTGAGGGAGGGTCACGCACGCACCTGTATTACATCGAGGAGGAGACCTCACATGAGGTGGCGATTTCGTTGGACTCAATCCCGGTAGTGAGGGACTTTGAGGATGTATTCCAGGAGATACCAGGATTACCACCCAGTAGATACCAGGATTACCACCCAGTAGGGAAATAGAATTTGTGACTGATTTAGCACCGGGGATGAGGCCGATTGCTCGGGACCCATACCATATGGCCCTTTCAGAGATGCGTGAGTTGAGAGAGAAGATTCAGCAGCTTCTGGGTCAAGGTTTCATTCGGCGGAGTACATCGTCGTGGGGTGCACTGGTGTTGTTTGTAAAGAAGCGGGATGGATCACTACGGTTATGCGTGGACTATAGAGAGCTGAACAAGGCGACGATACGGAATAAGTATCCATTGCCTAGTATTGATGATCTATTTGACCAGTTGAGAGGGGAGTCTTACTTCTCCAAGGTCGACTTGAGGTCAGGGTATCATCAACTACGTATCCGAGAGGAGGATGTTCCTAAGACCGCTTAAGTGTTGCGGTATGGATCTTATGAGTTCAGGGTGATGCCATTCGGGCCCACCAATGCACCAGCAGTGTTCATGGACCTCATGAACAGGGTTTTCAGGGAGTTCCTCGATCAGTTTATCATCGTGTTCATTGATGACATCCTGATCTACTCGCGCACCAAGGAGGCGCACGCAGAGCATCTGCGTATAGTGTTACAGACATTATGGAATCACCAGCTCTATGCCAAATTTGGGAAGTGTGGATTTTAGCTACGGGAGGTTCAGTTTCTTGGCCACGTGGTGTCAGACCGCGGTATTGCGGTGGATCCAAGTAAGGTATCGATGGTGAGGGAGTGGGGTCAGCCCATGACACCGATCTAGGTGTGAAGTTTTCTGGGATTGGACGGTTACTACATGCGGTTCATCAAAGGATTCTCAAAGATTGCGGGCCCTTCGACGAATCTGACCCGAAAGGGGGTACCTTTCACTTGGAATGATCATTGTCAATTAACTTTCGACGAGCTAAAGGACAAGTTGACATCTGCACCCGTACTTGCGTTGTCGAAAGGTGGATTAGAGTATCGAGTTTACACTGACGTATCCTTACAAGGACTTGGGGGTGTGCTTCAGCAGGAGGAAAGGGCAATAGCTTATGCATCCAGAAAGCTAAAGCCCCACAAGAAGAATTACCCCACTCACGACCTGGAGCTAACAGCGGTCGTTTTTGCCTTAAGGATATGGAGGCATTACCTTCTGGGAGAACAGTTCACGTTATTCACGGATCACAAATCACTTCAGTATCTCCTCATACAGAAGGATCTGAATACGAGGCAGAGGCGATGGCTAGAATTCGTGAAGGACTACCAGTTTGATATTCAGTATCATCCTGGTAAGGCTAATGTGGTAGCAGATGCATTGAGCCGGAAACCGACTGGGGAAATATCAGAAGTTTGGAAAGCGAAGTGGAGAGAGCTTCAACATGAGGATGATGTAGCCAGGGCTTGCATGTCAGCATTATGCGGGTTGTGAGGGCTCAGGCAGAGGATTAGATCTGTCGGGATAGGGTGAGCCGGTTGCTAGCTGAGGGAGCAGAGGGTTACTCTGTCAGCTCGGGAGGAGGCTTACGCCTTAATGGGAGGTTAATTGTGCTAGAGGATGAGGAGTTGAGGACCGCTATTATGACAGAGTCCCATGGGTCGAGATTTGCAGTACATCCCGGTGGGGATAAGATGTACCAGGATATGAGGAGACAATATTGGTGGACAGGAATGAAACGAGACATAACATAATTTATTTTGAAATGTGCCACGTGTCAGCTTGTGAAAGTTGATCACCATAGACCATCAGGGATGCTACAGCCACTGGAGATTCCGGTGTGGAAGTGGGAGAGCATCTCCATGGACTTGATTACAGGGTTACCTGCATTGCAAAGGGGTCACGATTCCATATGGGTCATTGTGGATCGGTTGACCAAAGTGGCCCACTTTCTGCCAGTTCGCACAAACTTTGAGACGATGCGATATGCGCAGCTATTCATAACTGAGATTATTAAGCTGCATGGGGTACCGGTTAATATTGTGTCTGACAGAGACAAGATCTTTGTGGCCCACTTTTGGCAGAGCTTTCAGGAGGCCATGGGCATGGAGTTACATTTGAGTATAGCCTATCACCCACAAACTAACGGGCAGACTGATAGAGTCAATCAAATACTGGAAGATATGCTCAGAATGTGCATATTAGACTTTGGGGGAGGTTGGGAGAAATATCTTCCTTTGGTAGAGTTCGCGTATAACAACTCTTATCAATTCATGATCGTTATGGCACCATTCGAGGCACTATACGGGAGACCTTGTCGTTCACCCGCTTGTTGGTTAGAGGTGGGGGACAACAAACTATTGGGGCCGGAGATTGTTCAGGAGACGTCTGCCAAGATAGAGCTGATCCGATGGAGGATTCGGATAGCTCAGGATAGGCAAAATAGTTACGTTGATGCTTCACGGAGACATGTGGAGTTAGAGGTTGGGGACCAGGTATTGGTCCGGGTGTCCCCTATGAAAGGGGTGATGAGGTTCGGCAAGAAGGGTAAGTTATCACCGAGGTACGTGGGACCTTTCCCTATTATCGAGAGGGTGGGACCAGTAGCTTACAGACTGGGATTGCCAGAATACCTTCAGCGGATACACGACGTGTTCCATGTGGCATTGCTCAAGGAATATCGCAGGAGCGAGAGGGTTTTATGGCACATTCCACTCGAGGAAATTGATTTACAGCTAGCCATCTCATATGAGGAGAGACCGGCGGCTATTCTGGACCGTAGTGAACAGAAGTTACGATCCAAGGTTGTTCCACTAGTTAGAGTACAGTGGGGTCATCACAACGTTGATGAGTCTACCTGGGAGTGGGAGGAGGATATGCGAGAACAATATCCAGAGCTTTTCACCACAAGTACGACCTATTTCGGGGACGAAATTTCTTTGTAAGGGGGGGAGTATGTAACACCCCGTATTTTTGTGCATTAATAATTTAATTAATTCGAGATTTCAAAATTTCTGGTGTATCATAAATTTAATTGAATTAATTATGGTAATTTGTATTTAAATATTAATCGGAGAGTGAATGGTTAATATTTAGGGAAATTTATTTACTAAGTGAATAGTAATAATGTATTTACGTCATTTCGGGTATTAATAACGGGGTATGTACTTATTTCAACTGGGAGTCAGTATAGACTAATTTTGGTGTGAAATAGGAATTTTTGTAAATTAATTTAGATGCCAATTCTGGGTGTACAGTTGAGTCCGGATGGGCCGAGATAGTCAGAAAAGTATACCCGAAGGTAGTAAACGGGTCACGGAACGTTTTTATACATAGTCGGGCTCACGCGGGGCATTCGGGTCATTTGGGATTGGCCCATTAGACAAAAAACGGGATTAAGGTTAATTAAACAGTTAAAAGAAATAAGGGAACGGTTGAATTGATTTTAGAGAAGACTTAGAGGGTTAGGAAACCCTAACACCAACTAAAGGCAAATTTGGGGATCACAGGAGAGTCAAAAAGAGTCATCTTCAACCTTGGGCACTCACGGTTCCAAATTCAGACTCTACGAACCCTAAGGCAAGTGGTTAACTTGCTGTAGCATGTAAAGTGTATTTCAATTCATATTCATGTGATGTGTGTAATCAAAGAAAATTCGTTTTGGGATTTAAAGGGGTATAAACATGGGGTTTGTAAACCATGAATCTGATTGCTAAATTGATTAGAAAATCATATATAATCTGAGTCGTATATTTGTATCTGATAAGATGTGTAAACCCGGATGAATTGGAGATGAATTTGTTGTCAAGGAATTGATGTTTAAATGGGTGAAAGATTAAATGGAATTTTACCCCAACTTGGAAAAACAGTAGAGAGAGTGAAATTACTGATGTTGTTGGACTTTATAGAGATTCCTCATAAGGTTTTTGATGTCTATTGTCGATGGAAAAGCTTGATTTTCAGTGTAGAAGAAACTAGGGTTTGGAGGTGGGCGTCCATGGCTGAAACAGCCAACTCGGGAAGATGAGGACCTGATCGATCGATCGATCGAAGGTGGACCATCGATCGATCGATGGTCCGGAAATTTTGATAGTTCACCCAGTTTTCTTTTATATGTAGGGAAACTAAATTAAACATCCTACCATGCCTTAATTGTTGAGTAATTAATACACGGGTTTAAATCTAATTAATTGTGAATAAAAATTAATTAGGATTTGAGGGGGATTTGGGGTGGCACATCATGATTAAAATTAATCGGGATGTGGAGGAAATTAGGTGTGATATACTAGAGTTAAAATTTTGGGAATTTCGATTCAAATTTTTAAATACGGACTGAGTGGACAAGTATGGGGATATTGGTGGGGCGATGCCGATACGAAAATTTTATTTAGGTGAAGGCTAAATAATTTAGAGTCGGGGATATAGACTCAGTTGTTATTTTAAATTCGGGCCACGAGAGTAAGACCGAATATTGGTTGGGGCGATACCAAAGAACATTAATGTGCAAAATAATAAATAATTCGAGTTGGGCCATAAACTCATAATAAAATGGAATAGGCTTGTGTCACGGACTTAGTACACGGTATAGCCAGGATATTTTTATATTTATATATATATATGGTGTGTGATAGTATATATATATATATATGGTATGTGCATCAATATCTGTGATAGATATTATTATTATATACTCTAGTGCTATAGGAGGAGGTTGCACGTAGTGGATGAATCCCCTAGCTTGAGGAGTAGGGCGAGTATAATCTCAGGTCATAGCGTCCGTTATATGGGTGAGGGGAATCTCACTTTCAGGGAAGGAATATGATCGCCTCCAACATGTATGTATTAACCAAGTTAGTGAGCGATTCTGACTTGGGGTAACTAGGTTATGTGAATGCACCTAGTGGGACAACACTTTAGAGAATTTATACCCGGTGAGACTTTACTCGGGGGTTATTATTATTAAATGTTATTCCAGTATGTGTATGAATACTGTAATATACTAAGTATATAATTAGGTAAATAATTATATGCGGGCTAAATAATACAAAGCATGAATTGTATTATATGTATAACAGATGTGGAAGTTATATGAATTAAAGGGAAATGATTTAATTAAGTGATGTTAGTAATAACTTAAAAATCATAATTAAGGCATACTCGGTTAGAGTAGGGTGTTTACAAGGGTTATAATTTATCTAGTCAAGAGAATAAGAACTAGGTAAATTTAATCAAGGCGTTAGTATTGCACATTAGAGGAGGGGTGAGGATGTCCTCAAGGGAGTGCGGCACTAACTAAAATATTGAGAGCATGCATATTTATTTATTACTGCAAGTTAATCAATTGCTAAATGTTTTTCAAATATTTTGGGTACTAACCCTTGATATATAAACTTTAAAAAAAAACTTTTAGGTGTCCAGTCACAGGGACGCCAGGCTTGACTCAATTTCAGGGATCCGTTGCTGCAGCATATGTGGATGTTGCGGGAGATTGATAGACGCCTCACTCTTTCATTCTAGTATAGAGACTTCTATCAGTTATATCGAGCATGTCGCTCACAGTCCATTTAGTTTTTGTCAGACTTATTGAGATTGATTACTTGTCTTTATTTTATATTTGTGGGAGTTTGGGCCGATGGTTTATTCGGTTAGTCATTTATTTGTGAATGGTTGTTTCAGTTAATTAAGATTATTATGTTGTTTTATTTCCGCATGAATTTCATTTAAATTAATAAAAGATAAAACTTGGCACCAGTATAATTTTCTCACTTAGGTGGTTAGTAATTAAAAAGGCGGCAGTGATGCTAAGAATGATCCAACTGAGAAACCTGTTCTAACTTAATTTAGGACTGATCACCCGGGGTTAATTAGGCGGGGTGTCACAAAAGCTACTTTACACTCGGGCCCTGACCCGTTTCCTGTCATCTTTACTCTCTCTTTATATATATATATATATATATATATATATATATATATATATATATATATATATATATATATATATATATATATATATATATATATATTACATGTGCCCAGTCACAGCGGTGTCAAGCTTGGATCTTTGGACTGCTGACGTGCTGCAACTAGTGTGAGAGTCGCAAGCCTTTGCAGTAGACGACTTCATCCTTATCTCCTCAGTCTTTCATTTAGTTTTCCATTGATAGGGCATGTGTCGCCCATTTTCGGTTTTATCAAATTCAGAGAGATTTGCACTTTTGATTTATTTTAGTATTCTGTTGCAGTTGGGATTACTTGTGATTATCACTTTGTCCTGCGATTTGGGATATTTTATTTGGATTGATTTATCTAGCATGTTCTTTCATTTGAATGGTTTGGTTTTAATACTATCAATTGTATTCGTGAAAATTGTTTCGTAATTAATAATAACAATCGGACTTAAATTATAAAATTAAATGTTTTGACACTTAGCTTAATTATTTATTAGGTGATTAATAAAGAAATTTGTCTTTCGACAGCGAGGCTAAGAATAAACTAATAAAACGCTTTGAGTTAATTTAATAAATGACTGATCACCCGGTATTTAATGAGGTGGGGTGTCACAGGTGGTATCAGAGCATCAAAATCTAGTGTCCTTAGGATCTGTGCGGCTTATTATGCTTCCAGCGTTGCTTCATTTGATGTAGAGCCCTATGTTTAGGATTGTTGATTTCTTATGGTGAGATTTCTTTCTCCTGCTATAACGTATGTATATTAGTGAATCTTATTTGCGTTCGGATGTGTGCGTGTGCCGAACGATGAAGTATGACGGGCGAGGGCCATTGAGCGGACAACAGGAGGCAGTGCTCAGTTGAGGTTAGATGATATAATCAAGAATGATGACCGTAGTTAAGGTCACCCCTATTATGGCATGAGAAGTCAGGACTGTAAAGACGGCTAGGGCGCAACCTATGATTTCCAAGTAATGCTATAGCTGAAAGTGATGCAAAAGTAGACTCACCCAATGTGGTATGACTAGGAAAGAGTCAAACGAAGCATTTAGGAGAACCGTAGGTGGAAATTCTAGAATCACAGGGATTGTGTGTGTTAGCCAAATGAGGGAAAATATCCAAAGGCTTGGGCATATGACGGAGTGAGGCTAACTGAAGGTGAAAATTTGGGGTAAAATTTTCTTGGCTCATCGGAACGAAGTTATAGTGGTGGGAGTCATCCACCACTTTTAGAAGTGGAATGATATGTCTATAGAAGGATCTTAGGTACAGTTTGACCACAGGTTCCTTCATCAGATGTTTAGGATAAGATGTGAACGTTGTTCTAAACTTATCACAGGAGGGCCGGACAGAGGTCCATTTGTGAATATGAATCTAAACTGTTAGCGAATCTTGTATCAAAGGATGCAGATACAAATAGAGGAGAGGATTTCAAGTGGGAGACCGACTCGTAAGAATAGTTAATAACACTTAAATGGAATCCTTCTGGACGATCAATTCAGAGGGTGACAATGTCGTGCTTTGTCAATGGAGATGATAATGCTTCTTTGTGTGGGAAGCTAAAAGAATCGAAGAATTTAGTCGAGAATAAGACCGAATGAAATGGTGGCAGTGAAGCGCCACAAGGGGGAGATCCATCAATGGTTCCATTTAAATTATTCGGATAACTGAATTCTTACAAAATGATGGTGAACTCAGTAAGGTCTATTGAATCCAGTAGCATGTTCCCTTAGGCCAACAAAGCTAAGGGAACAATGGGGGTAGCCACCAGGAATCGAGCCTACCCAAGTCCGAGCGAAGAACAACCCTAAAATGGTCAGTATGACTAGTGGTGAGTGGATTATGCATAGAAGTATTTTGTGGAGAGTGAAACCACATGCGTTAATTTTTATCGAAGCGAGTAAAGGGGACAAGAATATGGTGCCTAGTAAAGGGTAATGATTAAAGTAGTTTTGTTTTGATTCGGACAGGCGTGTTACGTTCGGAGACCATTTGAGCAGCCAATGCGATTGGCAATGTAAAAGTATGAGTTTTATCTTCGGAGGATGAGGCGTGTATTATGTGACACGAGTGAGTCACTACATTTTGTTTATTACTAGATTCGCAGGTTAGACGAGTTTAGTACGTATATCGACAATGTTATTATTATGTGTATGTTTTCCCTGGCATAGCGGGGTTATCTTTAGTGTTATCCGCGAAGGATAAATGGGTGCATTGTTAGAGGTATATACTTTATTGAGATTACTCATTTTAGTGACGTGATGTACGAGTATGATATTATCCTGGTTACGGTTTATTAGTAATGGTTAGAATGATAGTGGGCAGTTATTATGCCCACACACCCTAAATAATCAGGTGTTATGTGTGAAGCGTATGTAATGCTTACACAAGTATGCACGGTTTATAGGGTGTGTGGGCATCCTGGTTAGCTGATGTTATAATCGTTCGAGTTAAAGGGACGTGAGAATTGACGTGTGGAATATATGTTTGTGGGAATAACCTAACGAAGTAGAAGGGGTATAGTGGATTAAGCATCGTGTGAAGGTCGATAATCCATATATATGTGTGTGATCAGAGTAGCACACCCAAATTTGGTTGGAAGGATGTGGGAAGCCATTTAAAAGGGGTATTCCTTGAGAAGGGTAAAATTTAACTATTATGGAAAACACTCGGAGCGGAGTTTTACCTAGTCAAATGTTGAGAGCGACTTGCGCGTAGGTTGAGTGATGATGTTAGTAAGGTATAAAAGGTCCAAAAGTGCACATCACGGAGAAAAGTGCACGGGTCAAAACTTTCGGTATACGCAGAGGAAAGAAAGGAAATATTAAATGTCACTTTATATGAGACATTACAAGTGGAAGTCGACCTTGAGCAAGACATAGTGAGTGGTCTCCCCGTGCACCGCTCATAGATAAAAATCAGTTGGAGCAAGAGGTTTATTCAGAAAACTTTGTATCAAGCCGACGATTCCGGCAATGGAAGAGAGCGGTCAAGTCGGTAAAATTTCTTTGATGGGTGATTCGTATCAAATATTTCATATTTTCACCCGTTATCTTTATGCATTCTAGCGCTTTTATGGTCCTTAATTCTTATATTTATGCTCATTAACTAGACAACCTTAGATTGGTTATATGCATATTTTGCAGGGGTTAATTGTGCTTTTGTAGGTATTGGAACGCTAAAAGTGAGGATCCGTTGCATTTCGAAGAAATTTCGTCATCGGACGCTACTTCAATGGCATTTTAGTAAATTCACATTTCTTATCTGGCTCATAGAAATTCCACAGATGCATAGTTTGTTGAGTTAGCATCGCGTGGCCGCAAACGGTGCATCATTTGGAGTTCGGACAAAGAAGATATGCCCGTTTCCGTTATTGGACTTTTCCCCCTCTTCATGGACCAAGGATTGCTGAAAAACAGAGTACCGGTCGACCACGCCCAGAGGGCCGGTCGACCGTGTGTTGGCATTTTTTCGTGGGAAGAAGACAGTGGGCTTATACATGAAGGACCGGTCGACCGCGCCCTTGCGACCGGTCGACCGGTTATGCTAGATATTTTATGATCTTTCATTTTCTTTTCTTTTTCCTTTTCTTTTCTTTACTTTTTCCCACTTACTATAAATAGGTTTTTTATTGTAATAATCAGATATACTTAGATAGAATAGATTATAGAGAGTGGTAGCTTAGGGTTTGAGGGTTTTGGAGAGTTTTGGCTTTGATTCTTCTTGGTTTGACACCCAATTGGGTTGTAAGTTACACTATTCATCATCCTCTCCGTCTAATATATTTGTATTTCATTAATTTCTTGCTTTGTAGTGTAATTTCCATGCTTTTCTAATTTAGGTTTACATGCTTTCTTTTATTACTTTCTAGTGTAGATTTACTGCGTTTATTTACACGCTTTCATTTACCGCGTTTTTACGATGCTTTCTAGCTAATTTAAATTAGGTTGTGTTTGAATGGAACTCACTCGGGTTAACGCGTTGCTTTGCTTTGGTGATGGTGTTTACGGGTTTATTTCGGGTGCGTTGTCCTAGTTATTACGCCTAGGAGATTTGACGGGGCATATCATGTATGTCCCGAGCTTAGGACCTTTCGTGCGTAATTTTTGGGATATTCGTTGACGCCAAAATCTTATTAGGCTTTTATGAGGATTTAGGGGCGTGACAACCCTTGATTTAATTAACTGTCGAAACGAGACGCATTTGTAATAACTCATCGATCCATGTAACCATTTTATACAAATTAACTCGGGTGAGGAATATTCGACGCAACCTATAGTTTTACCGCTTTGTGAGTCTAGTTTCAATACACTTGCCCAGTTAATCATTTCCCTTTTATGCATCTTTTCTTTTAGTTTGTAATCACCTTTTACACTTTTATTTCGGAATATTAAATCAATTGAATTCTAGGAACTCATCCCTGTGGATTTTCGAAACCCGACTTACTGCTAGACTTGCCCCGCAAGTGTAGTCATAACTTAGGTGTTTGTATTGAGGAGGCGAAACGAAAACAATGACTGTGCACTTACACACGCATACCTTTCGCACTCGATCAAAATGGCGTCGTTGTCGGGGACTTGTTTGTTTTAGACTTTATTTTATTTATTATTTCATAGTATTTTCTTTCTATTTGTATTATTTGATAATGGAAGAAATGAACGCACAAGATAGAGAGGAAGTAAAGAAGTTCTAAGATACAGATTTGAAAAAGTAAAAGACAATCGAATTTTCTGAAGCGTTTAAATACTTTACCTCGGGAATAGAGAAAAACAATGATTACTAGGATGGACGATTGCGTATCCGGCGGCTAAAAAGAAGAAAAGGGCACAGAAAACGAAGTGGTTATGGAAATTCAAAATATTTATAAATCTGATACTGTGCATTTATAAAGGAGTTGTATACAACGAATGCTTTCCTAGAAACCATACAAACCGAAAATCTAAGCAACATAATGTTCCATACTTTTCTTCAACATCAAACTACGAAATATTGGGGGCTTCTGTTGATACCAAATTTATTCTACTGACGTGGACCAATTATGTGGAGACACGTGTCAATCTACATGGCACTCGCAAACACTTTTTGAACAACACCTTGACTCCGAGGAACTCAACCTCCCCGACCAACTCAGGCGCTCCGAGCAACAAGTGTTCTCCAAGGAACTCTATTGTAACCGAGCAACTCATGAATACCGAGCTACTTAGGCGGTCCGAGGAGCTTAGGCGGTCCAAGCTGCATCTCGTACAGAGCATTCATATCCAGATAATTAAGAGAATGATTGCGCATTAAATGCTCATTATTATCACACAGACGCACACGCCTATTGGGCAACTGTGTATTATTCTTTCATTTGTACCGCCTCAAGGCTATAAATACATTGTAACCTCCTCATTAGCAGGGGACTCGGAATTTCTTGGTAAACCCATTATCGAGAATTCTGCAAACAGTCAACAATAACATAAATAGTGGACGTAGGCTATTCTTTCAAGGCTGAACCACTTTAAAAATCTTTTGTCTTGTTTATTTTTATCTGTGATTAAAGAATTAGGTCAAATCTAGTTTTTTACATCAACAGATTGGCGCCGTCTGTGGGAACGACTGTAATTATCGTTTTTCACTAAAACAATTCATCACCAATGGCTGATAATCCTGAATCCAGTAATCGAAATGCTGGAAACCCCCCAAATCCATCCACTCCTCCAAGTGTCCAAGATCTGGCTGGAATAATGTCTAATTTAGCTCAGGGCCAGACCGCCATGCAAGAAACCATGCGACAACTCATGCAAACTATCCAGGGTGGAGCACCCGCTCAGTCAGGACAACGAAGCATTTAGAGAAATATTCGATTGCCTTCTTCACAAACTAGACGAACGTCACTCCCAAAAGAATCTCATTCTAGACGCATCGATTCATATCGTACTGAGAGGTCCAATAATCCTTCTTATCATCCTGGAAGGACTTTCTCAGTACGAGCTACAGACACTCAACAAAATATCACTCTATCTCCAGAAAGGACCAGTGCTCTTGAAAGATTGAGTAGAGTCTCTCCCTTTGATCGTTTGGGTCCTAGGAGGAATAAAATTCCCCCTAGGATGGTGTCGAGGAACTATCAACGATCCTTTGATTTAAAGGAAGGTTCTGCCCAATCCCGACCAGCTGCTCGTCGTGAAAGATCCCAAGAGACAAATTCAACACGATCAGTTTCTCGGACCAATAGGCCCGAGGAGGGAAATGATGCATGGAAAGGCTCTATTCAAAGGTTGGAGGATAGACTAGGGGAAATGGCTAAGGCCAAAAATCCTCTACAAATAACTTTTGTCCAAGGGACACCTTTTATCCAGGTAATTGTGGATTTTACCACACCATCAAAGTTCAAAGCACCTGTTGTGACTCCTAAATATGATGGAAAAACTGACCCTGTCCTTCATATAGAATAATACCAAGCTGCTGCCGATATCTATGTCGTGCCAGACGCGATGTGATGCAGGACATTCTCGGGAACTCTTACCGGATCTGCTCAAATATGGTATAATAATCTTCCTCGGGGGAAGATTTCAACTTTCTTGTAACTGGCCGAGCTCTTTATTGGAAATTTCTGTTTTGGAGCAAAACTAGTTAAACGAGTAGTACATTTGTCAAGTGTTAGACAAAAAGCGAGAGAGAGCACTAGGGATTATATAACTCATTTCAATAACGAGAAGCTCGAAGTTATTGATTACGAGAAAAAGACAGCAATTACTACTTTGATGAGTGGACTATTGCCAAATAAATTGTACTACACTTTGGCCAAATATCCACCTAGGACCATGTCAGAATTAATGGCAAAAGCAGCCAAAATCATGAATGTCAAGGAAGCTATGGTTGCAAAGAAGAGCATGGACACTAAGGAGACCAAAGTTGAGGCCGAGAAGATTGAGAAGAAGGATCAGAAGAATAATGGTGGTAACAAGCAGTCAAAAGCAAAGAAAGCATTGGAACAGTTGAAGAAATTTTGAAACTATACTCCTTTGAAGGTAGATACAAACCACGTTCTGGAAGAGATCAAGAACAACAAGGAGTTAAACTGGCCTGAAAAAATGAAGACGGATCCTGACAAAAGGGATAAATCCAAATATTACGAGTTCCATAAGGATCATGGTCATATGACCGAAAACTGTATTGCTCTCCAGAATAAAATTGAAGAGCTCATCAGGCGAGGAAAATTGAATAAGTATGTGGATTACCAAAATGGTGGAAAAAGAAATGACCGAGCAAGGCAGAGGTCTAGATCTCCTCGACGAACAAAAGAAGATAAGAAGAGAAATCATGAAGAAGACCTGGATGAAGATCAAGACGACCCCGATCTCCCCCAAAGACCAAAACAGCCAGAACGTGAGGTATTTTCTATCCGTTTTGGATCATTTGATTGCAATGTTGTTACTGGTGGAGATGCAGGAGGTGGAGACCTTACTGCAGAAAAGAAAGCTTACCTCAATGAGGCTCAAGCTTGTTCATATATTCAAAGGATAAATCTAGCTGAGGATGATCGCCCGAGGAAGGTAAATAAAGATAAACTGGTCATCGGTTTCTCTAAAAATGACCTCGCAGGTGTGCTATATCCTCATGATGACCCATTGGTGATCAAAATGAGGATGAAGGAAGTAGTGATTTCGCGAGTCTTGGTGGATAATGGCAGCTCGGCAGATATTATGTTCTACCCATGTTTTGATAGTTTGAACCTAAAGCTATCCTAGTTGGAGCCATATCATCGGCCCCTCCTCGGTTTTACTGGCGAGAGTTTTTCCACTTAGGACGATCAAATTGGATATGTTCATCGGTACATGGCCTGCTTGTCGAACAGAAAGAGTGCTCTACTGTACTGTACATCAATATCCAATCAGCTTACAATATCATCATGGGAAGGGTAGGTTTGAAGAAGTTCGAAGCAGTCCCATCTACTGTACATCAATGCCTAAAATTTCCAACCAACTTTGGAGTAGGAATTATGAAGGGTGACCAAAAAGTAGCTCGGGAATGCTACTATTCATCTGTCGAGCAAGAAGAGCGTGAAGAATCCATAAAGAAGACTACTACTTATCAGGTTGATGAGATAGAAGACGCAGAGATTAAGACTTTAGACCCAAGAGATGAGTCTCAGCTCGTTAAGGGTCAGGTCATGGAGGCTACTGAAAATATTGTTCTGGACGACGAGCATCCGGAACGAACAACTCAAATTGGTGCTTCGCTAGAAGTGTCAATAAAACAAGAGCTGATAGCGTTTCTAAAAAGCAGAAAACAAACTTTTGCATAGAGCCACGAAGACATGCCAGGGATAGACCCAAATTTCCTATATCACGAGCTTAATGTGAATAAGGATATCAAGCCAGTAAAACAGAGAAGAAGAGTGTTCAGCACCAAAAAGAATCAAGCTATTCAAGAGGAAGTCGAGAAGCTCCAAAAATCCAGTTTTATTGAGGATGTCAAATATCCTGATTGGCTAGCTAATGTGGTGATGGTGAAGAAGAAAAATAACAAATGGAGGATGTGTATAGACTTCACAGATCTCAATAAGGCATGCCCAAAGGATTATTTTCCTCTGCCCCGAATCGATCAACTGGTGGATGCTATCTCGGGGCACGAATTGCTGAGTTTTATGGATGATTACTCTGGTTACAATCAGATTAAGATGAAGCCTGAGGACAGGGAGAGTACCTCTTTTATTACCCCTAGGGGAACTTATTGTTATAATGTTATGCCTTTTGGATTGAAAAATACAGGTGCAACATATCAGAGGCTGATGAACAAGGTGTTTGCAGAGCAAATCAGTTACAACATGGAAGTTTATGTTGACGATATGCTGACGAAGAGCAAGAAAGCTGTTGATCATCTAATTGACCTATGCCATACCTTTGATCAACTAGATAAATATCAAATGAAGTTGAACCCTACCAAATGCATATTCGGAGTACGAGCAGGCATGTTCCTCGGGTATATTATCAACCAACGAGGAATTGAAGCATACCCTGACAAGATCAAAGCTCTATTGGGGCTGCGATCTTCGACGACGAAGAAGGAAGTGCAGAGTCTCACAGGGCGAGTTACAGCACTTAATAGATTTGTATCACGAGCAACTGGCAGATGTCTACCATTCTGCAAAACACTCCGAAAGACTTTCGAGTGGAATGATGAATGCGAGAAGGTCTTTCATGAATTGAAGAAATACCGGGGAGCACCTCCGCTGTTGTCCAGGCCATTGATGGGAGAAAGATTGTACTTGTATCTGACAGTTTTGGAAAATACAGTTAGCTCGGGATTGATAAGAATGGAGAATGGAGTGCAAAAACCAATTTATTACACTAACAAGGCCTTCCGAGGAGCAGAGATCAGATATCCAAGACCGAAAAAGTTGGCACTAGCGTTGATCGAAGTGAGTAAAAGAATGAGGCCATACTTCCAGGCTCATACCATAGTTATGTATACCGATATACCGTTGAGGCAAGCTCTTCATAAACTAGATAAATCAGGAAGATTGATGTACTGGGCTGTAGAGTTGGGTGAATACGACATAATTTATGAGCCTAGGTCGTCACTTAAGGGGCAAGCAGTGGCAATTTTTTATTGCAGAATTCACCTATCTAGATACCTTCGAAGAGCAGAAGTTGGATACCGACCGGCCTGTGGATGTTAGAGGATCATTAAACTTAAACCCCGACCAACTTAAGTCGATAGACGAGCAAGAGAAGATGGTCGACAAGCAGAAAGAAGTGCTAGAGGAGGATATAAGGAAGCATCAAATATATCACCGAGGAACTCTGTCTGATCAAGAGTTTAATAATGAGATACCTGTGTGGAATTTATATGTAGATGGTTCTTCGTGCACTATAGGCAGTGATGCAGGGATTGTTTTAAACAACCCGGATGAAATCGATGTGGAGTATGCTCTGCGTTTTCAATTCAAGGGTTCTAATAATGAGGCTGAATATGAAGCTATGATTGCAGGTCTTAATTTAGCAAAAACCATGGGGGCAGAGCAGGTCATTGTATTCAGCGACTCACAGTTGATCGTAAATCAAATGATGGGAGTGTAGCAACAAAGGGAGAATTGATGATCAAGTATTATACAAAAGTAATGGAGATTGTATCGAGCTTTAATGCCGTGCAATTAATTAGAACACCCAGATTGGAGAATGCAAGAGCAGATGCTTTAGCTCGGTTAGCCTCAGCCACACGCACCGAGCTACGAAGAACAATCCCAATAGAAATTTCAGCTTGCAGGAGCATCGACGAAGATCTGATGATGAACTTTATTACCCTTGATTTATGACCATCTTGGATGGATCCTATCTGGGCATATATTGAGGAAGGGGTTTTACCAACTGATAAGCTCGCAGCCAAGAAACTGAAGTTTAAAGCTGCTCGTTATGTAATAACTAATGGCATTTTATATAGAAAAGGAATTATAGCAGGTCTGCAAAGATGTGTGCATCCCTCCGAAGTGAAAGATTTGATTGAAGAGGTCCATGAATGGTCCTGTGGAGCTCATGTAGCAGGTCGGACGCTTTTACAAGGAATAATGACCCAGGGATATTATTGGCCGATGATGAGGGCTGATTGTATAGCCTATGCCAAAAAATGTGACAAATGTCAACGCTTCTCCTCTATCTGAAGAACTTCCCAAGCATTGTTAACACCCATTACTTCCCCTTGGACATTTGCCATGTGGGGAATAGACTTGGTCGGGCCACTCCCAACGACCAGAGGAAGGTTCAAGTACCTCGTAGTCACTGTGGATTATTTTACTAAATGGGTAGAAGATGAACCTTTTATTGATATGACTTATGATAGGGTATATCAATTTATTTGGAAGAATATCATTTGTAGATATGGTCTTCCCCATGCATTCATTACTGATCATGGAACCCAATTTGACAACGAGGAGTTCACTGCATATTGTCATCGGTCAAATATATTAAAAACCCACTCTGCACCAGGCCATCCCCAGAGCAATGGACAAACTGAGGTGACAAACAGAACGCTGCTGAATGGTTTGAAGAAAAGACTGGATGATATGAAGGCAAATTGGATCAACGAGCTATATTCTGTGTTGTGGGCTTATCGAACTACACCACGAGCAGCAACAGGAGAATCTCCATACATCCTGGAATTTGGAAGTGAAGTTGTTATACCTACTGATCTGGGCCTCCCCACACACAGAGTGCTGAATTTTAATTCTTCTATCAGTGACTTGATGAGAAGATTAGACTTGGATATGCTCTAGGAAGTTAGAGAAGAAGCAGCAATCAGAAATGCTGCATACCAACAACGAACAACTCTGTTCTACAACAAGAGAGCAAAGAAATGTGATTTGAAAGAAGGGGACTACGTGCTAAAGAAAGTAATTCAAAAGCACAATAAACTGGAAGCTAACTGGCATGTACCCTACAGAGTAACAGAAGTTGTTCATCCAGGAGCCTACATGATTGAAACCTTAGAAGGGGAAGAATTTAAGAATGCATAAAATGCATAACATCTACGCAAGTATTATCAGTAGCTGGGATTCCTATGTAAATGAAGTTTACTTCAATATGAATAAAGTGTTGAAATTTTTATCCAATTCTCTCCTTTTGATGAATTTTTTTCGGAGTATTAGTGCTACACACTACGCATCAAGTTCAGAACAAAAATCCACCAACTACGGTTGGTCGGTAAAATAATCCATTCCAACTACGGTTGGTTGGTCTACCAACTACGGTTGGTCGGTAAAATAAACCCTCCCAACTACGGTTGGTCGATCCACCAACTACGGTTGGTCGGTATAATAAATCTTTTCAACTACGGTTGGTCAGTCCACCAACTACGGTTGGTCGGTAAAATAAACCCTCCCAACTACGGTTGGTCGGTAAAATTAACCCTCCCAACCACGGTTGGTAGGTCCACCAACTACGGTTGGTCGATAAAATAAAATCTCCCAACTACGGTTGGTCGGTAAAATAAAACCCTCCCAACTACGATTGGTCGGTCCACCAACTACGGTTGGTCGATAAAATAAACCCTCCCAACCACGGTTGGTCGGTCCACCAACTACGTTTGGTCGATAAAATAAACCCCCCCAACTACGGTTGGTCGGTCCACCAACTACGGTTAGTCGGTAAAATAAACCCTCCCAACCACGATTAGTCGGTCCACCAACTACGGTTGGTCGGTAAAATAAAACACCCCAACTACGGTTGGTCAGTAAAATAAACCCTCCCAACCACGGTTGGTCGGTAAAATAAACCCTCCCAACCACGGTTGGTCGGTCCACCAACTACGGTTGGTCGGTAAAATAAAACCCCCCAACTACGGTTGGTCAGTCCACCAACTACGGTTGGTCGGTAAAATAAAAGTCCACCAACTACGGTTGGTCGAAAACAATTGTTTAAGCAATATCATGGGATGGAAATCGTTTCGTGGCTTATAATTAAAAAGTGATTAGTCACTATAATCAGAAAATAAAATAGAATTTCTTTACTTATGGCATATCAAATTACCACCAACTCTAAGTTGGTCGGGAAACAAACTCAGAATGGTCAACAATAAATTTTCACCAACTCCAGCTGGTCGGCAATTTAAAATAACACAGTAAATTTTTGTTTTCTTACGAGATATACATACACATTCATCAGAGAATAAAGTAGATATTTTATAAAGTAATGACAAAAGACAAATGATGTGAGAAATGTATTTCATTACCAAAACTTTTCATTCAAATCGAGAAGGATTACATATGCTGTGGAAAGTAGAAATCATTACATCAAAAATCCTATTATATTGGCTTTTTCCCTTCTGCCTTTGAAACAGGCTCTACTCCAGCCGGAGAATCATCTAAGGCGTAAGGAGAATTTATGAAGTTCAGATTTCTAAGCATCCTGACATTCATTACTGATGGACGATCAAGTAAGTGCTCCGGGCGAGATATTTCAAAATTAGAATGAAGACTGTAGTCGCCAAGATACTTTGAGATCAGGCACTGAGAAATTGTCCGAGCAGGAATCCAACCCATGTCAAGCTTAAATGGAGGCACTGGCAAATCAAGCAATCCAGGGTCATAGTAATCCCAGAGATAATGGCCCTGCTCCAACTTTAACACCCCCAGCACATTCAACCATCCTTGCTTGTAACCCTCGTTATTTGAATTCTGGATTCGATCATCGAGGTGATAAACGGCTTCATTATATCCAGCCATCCAAAACTCTCTGGGCTGTTTGTGAAACTGATAGGTCAACCTCTCCAGTTGCTCGTGGAGGTTTTTCGCTAAAAGTTCTTTATTCTCCAAGGCAGAGCTTTGTGCAGAGAGTTGCTCGTCGAGGTTCAGAATCTTTTTAGACATCTCAGCTAATGCCTGATTCTTCGCCACCAACTGGAATGCTTGATTCTCCAAAGCTGCTTGAGTTCTTGTCTCTTTAATAGTAACCCAATCAGCCCTTGCTCATTCCCGAGAAGCTCTTGCTCGTCCACGAGCAGAAGTAGAGGGCCCAGTCCTCTTTAAAGTTTCCAATTCATCTCTCAAGTTGGCATTCTCCACCTCTAAAAAAGAGAAACCTTCATCATTAACAGGGACAATGGCTCCCAAGGAAGATGCTGCAGAATTTAGTTGGGATATTTCTTCTCGCAAGTTATTATTTTCCTGCTCCAGCAGTTTTGCGATCTGCCTATGCTCTTCAACCTCGGTCTTCAAAGTCCTCTCTTTAATATCAAAAGCAGCGATGAACTTATCATATCCTTTGTCAGCATTTAGTTACTGATACTTTTTCTCATACCCCTGATGCAAAAGGGCAGAAGATTCCTTGTATTGTTGCTGAAGTTCCTCCATAATACCCCGAAGATCTTCAATCATCTTATAGTATGCCACATTATTGGCAACAACTCGATCAAACAGGCATTTCAAATACTGATATGCTTCAACTGCTTGTTCAGAAGAATTTGGACCAAGGATATCAATAATTTGAGCCTCATTTAGATCTGCATGGCCAGCCTTGAAGTAGTCATTGCATTTTTTCATCAGTTCAGTATCATGAGCTGACAAAACCTCCATTCTAGCCATAAACTAGTAAAGAAAAGAGACAGAAAGAATCAATAAAGATGCAAACAGAGCAAGTAGAAGAAAAAGTCAATATGAACAACCGAAAGTTCGAATTTAATTATATCACAAAGAGAAGTACATAGCCCAGAATTACATTCAACAAAAAAATAAAAAGCAAAGAGAAAGGTCCGAATAACTCTACACCTTCTCCTTGCTTCCTAAGACTACCTCTAGTGGCTTGGATGAAGAAGTAGGTTGCTCGGAGGGCAGAGAAAGCTGATCGGTAGACATGTTGGTTGGCTGGGGCTGCTCGTATCGAAGTTCAACAGTAGAGACCTGATCCCCAATCATCATTGAACATGACGAAAAAATGCTTCGTCCTCTTCTTCTTCTCCAGGAGAGGGAGGAGGACCATGAACATGACGTTAAAAAAGTTCAGAACTCTCAGAGACCTTTAACTCCTGCAGATCAGCAATCCATCCATCCCTGAAGTATTTGAGGCTAGCAAATTCCATCTGAGAAGACATGGCAGCTAGGCCTTTGTTCCAACCTTTATCCCAGCCAGTGCTAAAGGACTTCTTAACAGCAAGTTTTCTCTTCGCCTTCTCTGAGGAAATCCTCTCAGTATGAAGTTCCTCGGCAGCCTTCATCTTCCCCTCTACCTCCTGCCTTTGATGATCAACGTCAAGAAGTCTAACAACTTCCTCTTCAGCTTTTTTAAGCTTGTTTCCAAGCTCTTCAGTGTTCTTGAGCTTCTCCTCAAACTCATTATTTTTCTTCTCAAATTCTTTCACTTTGCTCTCCAACTCCTGGGAGGCCTCCACAGCTCGGTCTTTTTCTTGCTCGATGGACTTGAGTCGTGTCTCCCAGGCCTCCTTATCTTCGTCGTATTTTTGACGAGAATCCTTTAAGGACTGAGTCAGTCCTACAAAAGCTTCCTCCACACCTCCCGAGGAGCTCGAAGCTTTAATAGCTTCATCCTTTTTCAGAATAGTGTTGAAACAGGTTACCAGATGGAAAAAGAAAATAATTGTAAGTCAGTGCAGGGACATAACATTAAAAAATGAAAGTTTAGATTAGTAATGCTTACTGAGGCAATATGTTGAGCTGCCAAGGTGGTAATCCTATCCAGAGAAAGAATGTCCTCAACACGTTGGATCTCGGGAATAATCTAAGACTTCACCGAGCTCATAGCAGAGCTCGGAGGAACAAATGTGGGAATATCACCTTCAACATTTAAAGACTGAGAGACTGCTTCAACTGGTCTCTCAAGAGAGCTTTTCTTTAACCTCCTCGTAGGAGCAGGAACACTCTCAACCAAGGATGTTGTCTTGGTCGGTGATATAACGATAACCTCACTGGGAGGAGAAACAACAACAATCTTGCTCGGAGCCACTGGGGGCTTCCCGATAACTTTCTTAGCAGCAACTGGAGGGGGTGTATCAGTCTTTCTCGTCCCTTCTTCTGGGACATTTGGCTTATTTTTCTTTGCCTCACCAGTAGTAGAGGCAGACTTATCAAAGAAGGCAGGAGCTCTTCTTCTCTTCATTCTGTCACTCAGAGGAATATTTGATTTAGGGGATGAACCTTCAGAAGCTGGTATTGGGTCGATGTCACCTACCACTGGGCAAGCAGTAAAAGACAAAGTGTAGCTCTTATATTGCAACAAGTACGAGGCTGATCTGATATGTTCGTCATCAACGGTTTGGTGCAAACTCCAGATAAGTTTCAAGTGCCTCAAATTGACATCAGTTTCTTTGGGGGATTTTCTTTTGCTGTCAACTGCAAATAAACAAAAATTAAAATGTCGATGACGCATTTTATCAAACACAAAGAAAACACAATTTCAAAAATAAAATAAAAATAAAAACAACCTATCCCATTGCCATAGGGAGGGCATCTTGGACCCTGATACACATCATCTCCATTTAATGGAGCATGTTGCCAATTTTTCATTACAACTCCATGCTCGAAATAATCCCTGTTGGCATCTGGGAGATTGACAACTAAAGCCCTATTTAAAAACCTAGTTTTTAAATAAAAAGTACTATCACTGACAACCCATCTATAACAAAACATAATTTCTGGAATTCCTAAACGGGTTCAATGAATTTGATTTAACCTATGAACTCCATTAACTATTCTCCAAGTGTTTGGCGCTATTTTTACAGGAATAACATCAAAAAACTGACATAAATCCAAACATAAAGGATTTGGAGGAAAAGAAAAGCCACATTCGTCCACAAAAAGACTGGGGAACCAATGTCCCTCAGCCAAACGAAAATAGTCAGAAGGTTCAGAATGTTCTTCTAAAGTAACCCATAAAGAAATAGAAAAATCAGAGCAAAACTTATCAAGCGACTCAACAAGGTAAACCATGATGAACAGAGAAAATAAAAAAGAAGGAAGAAGATCTTACAGGAAAAGGGTGGATCAGTTGACAACGAATAATGGAAGAAATGAACGCACAAGATAGAGAGGAAGTAAAGAAGTGCTAAGATGCAGATTTGAAAAAGTAAAAGACGATCGAATTTTCTAAAGCGTTTAAATACTTTACCTCGGGAATAGAGAAAAATAATGATTACAAGGACGAACGATTGCATATCCGGCGGCTAAAAAGAAGAAAAGGGCACAGAAAACGAAGCGGTTATGGAAATTCAAAATATTTATAAAGTTGATACTGTGCACTTATAAAGGAGTTGTATACAACGAATGCTTTCCTAGAAACCATACAAACTGAAATCTAAGCAGCAGAATGTTCCATACTTTTCTTCAATATCAAACTACGAAACATTGGGGGCTTCTGTTGATACCAAATTTATTCTGCTGACGTGGACCAATTATGTGGAGACACGTGTCAATCTACATGGCACTCGCAAACACTTTTTGAACAACACCTTGACTCTGAGGAACTCAACCTCCCCGACAAACTCAGGCGCTCCGAGCAACAAGTGTTCTCCGAGGAACTCTATTGTAACCGAGAAACTCATGAATACCGAGCTACTTAGGCGATCCGAGTAGCTTAGGCGGTCCAAGCTGCATCTCGTACAGAGCATTCATACCCGAATAATTAAGAGAATGATTGCGCATTAAATGCTCATTATTATCACACAGACGCACACGCCTATTGGACAACTGTGTATTATTCTTTCATTTGTACCGCTTCAAGGCTATAAATACATTGTAACCTCCTCATTAGCAGGGGACTCGGAATTTCTTGGTAAACCCATTATCGAGAATTCTGCAAACAGTCAACAATAACATAAATAGTGGACGTAGGCCATTCTTTCAAGGCTGAACCACTTTAAAAATCTTTTGTCTTGTTTATTTTTATCTGTGATTAAAGAATTAGGTCAAATCTATTTTTTTACATCAACAATGACTTTGGGCAAGTATAACGAGAGTCAAAACTTGGGTTATTGGAATTTTGATGATGATGACAATGATTTTGGGCCTTTACCTCCTTATAATAGGAATTTTTAAACGAATTGCAATAGTTTTCAAAATTCCTATAATAATGAGTTTTCGTTTAAGTCCGATAATAATTTTCAAAGTTCCCATTTTCATGGATCCGCACCTCGACCTATGACATTCGGTGAGGGCTTGCGTATGTATGAAAATGAGAAAATTAAAAATCATTATCGGGAAGAAAATCGTTCATGGGAACATGAGTTAGATTTATTATTCCGAGACTTTCGAAGTTGAAGAATGTTTTGAACCAAATGAGGTCTTTGTGCCTACTTTTGAACAAACCATTCTAGACTTTTCCAATTGCATAATAGATATTGAAAGTGAGGATGAAAATGGCGTAATATCTATTTGCAATGAAATGATTTCCCCCAAAGAAGAACATTTAATTGAAAATGATATTATTTCCTTCGAAACTCAATCTTCATGCGATGATGATTCATCTCATGAGTTTTAATTTCTTTCATCCCCATTTTCATTCTCTATTATCACATCGTCACAAGTACCCGATGATTCGGATTCAAACTTTAATGTTTTAAACCTTTTCGCTGATGAGGAGTACTTGCTCAAGTCGCCTCCCACAATCGCATCTTTGACTTTGTGTGCGCCACCTCCCATTCTAATTTCAAAATCATTGGGAGGATATTCGGCTTTTCTCGGTCCCCACATGTTTTTGTCACCCGTTCATCGTCCCTCCAAAACTTTTAATTGACGATGGTTCATTTCTTTCGCCTTACACATGCCTTCCGTTGTTCAAACGAAATTCATATTTTTCGAAAGGCATGCTTGTATGTGAGGGTACACCGGTTATCCTCCAAAGTCAAATCATTTTCATGGTGGACCCTCACCTATTTAGACTTCTAGTGTACAGTTAGTGTGAAGCCTTAATAGTAGGTTGTATATAGTTAACTTTTTATCATTTCTTTCCTTTTTAATTTAGTCTAGTGTAATTATTTAACTTTTTGTTATTTGTTTTTGCTATGCTCGGTACTAACTTGTTTTGTAGATTCTTTGGACTTGTTCTTATGGGGATCGCTCCAATTTTGGGTAATATCGCTATTTTCCTCTCTTTGACTTGGTTCTTAATTCACATTGAGGACAATGTCAAGTTTTAAGTTAGGGGTGTTGGATATTCTATCCATTTATGCTTTCAGTCCATGTTTTTGCTCACATGTTAGTTACGTAGTATGCTTTTCTTAGAAAAATTCAAAAATTTCAAAAAAAAATTCTTTCTTTTTTCTCCTTTATTGGGCATTTTGCCTTTGTTTTCGATGATAAATTTCAATAATTTTTCGATCCAATTGACAAACCAATGATGCATGTTCTCGATTTTAGAAGTTATTAGACTTTAGTCCTCGATTATTGATATTATGAATAACTTCATGAATTAAACTTTAATCCCATGAGCACATGCACTCTTATTGCTATATTGATTTGGTTTAAGATTTTTATAACTCGGTAATCTTTTGTTGCATTATATATACTTACACCGAGTAAGCTTTGTACCTCTCGTCGTTTGTGAGTGTATAAACTATTCTTTTCTCATTAAAAACGTTGAATTTGTTGGTAATCTCACTATTCTTTCATTTGATAATTCATTAATTGAGTTCATACTTGAAATGTATTACTTGAGCATAATTTTCATATATTATTTTGACTCAAGAATTGCGTAAACTTTTGAAAATTATCATAGGCCATCTTTGTTATATCACTCATATTAACCTTGACCTCACCTTATATGTTTCCCCTCGTCAACCCCTTTGAGCCTAAATATTAGCCTTTCGTTTCATAACCCAATCCCATAACCAACTCTAAATTGGAGTTTTAGCCCATACATACACCTTACATACCTTTGTTTGGATTGTTGCTTGGGATTGAGTGATGTGGTCGTGTGTCGGTTGCAATTTAGGCATATGAGAGTTTGATAAGTAAAAAAAAGAAAGTGTAGTGAAAAAAGTGAAGAAAAAGAGAAAGTGAAAACAAAAGAAAATAAAAGAAAACATGAGAAAAAGAAGAAAATAAAAAGAAAGAGAAAGTTATAAATGTTATGTGTATAGTTCAATATGCTTTGATTACTCTCCCCGATGATATATCTAATGCTTGTTTGGAACTTGTTTTCCAATTTTGATTTTGTCCGCATTTTCGCATTATCCCGAGTTTTCATTCCGAACAATTTGAATCTGTACATACATTCCTTCATTTCGCACCCTAGCCTAACCTTCATTACAACCCTATTAAAGTCTTATGTGATCTTAGGTTGATGTAATTCAAAGTCATAATAGTTTTGATAATCTGTGAAAATACATTTCGCCTCTTTTAATGAGCGGTATCCTTTCATTGAGATTACAGTTTTTCATTTTATATATAGCGTTCTTCATTTATGACATGTGTGCGGCCTAGTTTCCATTTACATTTACTCTTTATGCCCGCATGTTCCGTGTGTTACCTCCCTATTTCAAGTGAATTCCATTTGATGAGTGTAATGCCCGTGAGGATTGAATATATGCTTGCTTTAACATTTATCCGATTTATTTAAGTTTTTTGCCAAATCATACTTTGCATGTGCTCGCTCCCCCTCCCACATTTTAAGGTTTTAATTCTATGAGGTGCATTCTATAATGTTAATGATTTTGACTTTTGTTTGAAGCCGTTCAATGTGCTAATAATGCGTATGAAATCTTGTTCCCTTTTGTTGGGCTTGTCGCATGTTGGGTTGGGCATATTTTTTAGGAAACCATGTGATGTTTGTGGGTTTCATCCCTGAAAACCCTCACGAGACGACACTCGTTCACTAGGGTAACCTAGGGGTTTAACGGCTTATTGCATATGCTAAATGCAATCGTGCTCCTTACGAAAGTGACACTTATATTTCGATGCATATATACGTCTTGTACTACCTTCTGTAGACTGGTTTTATTTGTTTCATTACTAGGGCCTAAAAATGTTTAAGTTAGGGGGTGTGATTCGTATCAAATATTGCATATTTTCGCCCGTTATCTTTATGCATTATAGCGATTTTACGTTCCTTAATGACAATATTTATGCTCATTAACCAGACAACCTTGGATTTGGATATATACATGTTTTTCGGGGTTAATTGTGCTTTTGTAGGTATTAGAACGCTAAAGGTGAGGATCGGTTGCATTTCGGAGAAGTTCCATCGCCAAACGCTACTTCAAGGGCATTTTAATCAATTCACATTTCTTATCCGGCTCATGGAAATTCCACGGATGCGTAGTTCATTGAGTTAGCATCGCGTAGCCACAAACGGTGCGTCGTTTGGAGTTCGGACGAAAAAGATATGCCCGTTTTCGTTATTGAACTTTCCCCCCTCTTCATGGACCAAGGATTGCTGAAAAACAGAGTACCGTTCGACCGCGCCCAGAGGGCCGGTCGACCACGTGTTGGCATTTTTCCATGGAAGGAGACAATGGGCTTATACATGAAGGACCGGTCGACCACGCCCCTGCGATCGGTCGACCGGTTATGCCAGATATTTTGTGATCTTTCCTTTTCTTTTCTTTTTCCTTTTCTTTTCTGTACTTTTTCCCACTTACTATAAATAGGTTTTTTGTTGTAATAACCAGATATACTTAGATAGAATAGATTTTAGAGAGTGGTAGCTTAGGGTTTGAGGGTTTTGGAGAGTTTGGCTTTGATTCTTCTTGGTTTAACACCCAATTGGGTTGTAAGTTACACTGTTTATCATCCTCTCCATCTAATATATTTGTATTTCATTAATTTCTTGCTTTGTAGTGTAATTTTCATGCTTTCTAATTTAGGTTTACATGCTTTCTTTCATTGCTTTCTAGTGTAGATTTACCGCGTTTAATTACACGCTTTCATTTACCGCGTTTTTACGATGCTTTCTAGCTAATTTAAATTACGTTGTGTTTGAATGGAACTCACTCGGGTTAACGCGTTGCTTTGCTTTGGTGATGGTTCTTACAGATTTATTTCGGGTGCGTTGTCCTAGTTATTACGCCTAGGATTTTTGACGGGGTATATCATGTACGTCCCGTGCTTACGACCTTTCGTGCGTAATTTTCGGGATATTTGTTGACGCTAAGGTTTTATTAGGCTTTTATGAGGATTTAGGGGCGTGACAACCCTTGATTTAATTAACTGTCGAAACGAGAAGCATTTGTAATAACTCGTCGACCCATGTAACCATTTTATACAAATTAACTCGGGTGAGGGATATTCAACGCAACCTATAGTTTTACCACTTTGTTAGTCTAGTTTCAACACACTTGCCTAGTTAATCATTTCCCTTTTATGCATCTTTTCTTTAGTTTGTAATCACCTTTTACACTTTTATTTCAGAATATTAAATCAATTGAATTCTAGCAACTCGTCCCTGTGGATTTTCGATACCCGACTTACCTCTAGATTTGCCCCGCAAGTGTAGTCGTAACTTAGGTTTTTGTATTGAGGAGGCAAAACGAAAACAACGACTGTGCACCTATACACGCACACCTTTCGTAATCGATCAATGGGTTGCTAAACTCAAGGTAAGATCAAGGGTTCTTTCAAACGTGTGGAACAAGTTGCCCAAGAAGGAAGTGATTGATATTCCTTTGGGATGATCTACAATATTAACTAGTGTGCCCCAGTCTTCCTTTGAAAAGAAGAATTGAGCCGGTACATGGTCCTATACGGTATTGTTCTGAATTAGGATAAGATTTTTGAATTCCACCTTCAATATGGAATTTTAGGAAGCAGCGGGGATAACGCTTCATTTTGAGCAGGTTGTATCACCCATAGCCGGGGGAGTAGGCGAACGGTGATTAACGATTAGTGGAGTCGTGTGAAAGTAATTTTGGATTCGTTGTGGTCATTTTATTTCCACAACGGACATAACTAGCAAGTGAAGTATATTACAGTAATTGGGAGAGGAGATTACCTAACGATAGGGTCTCGTGGAAGCAGTCGTACCTGTTTATTGCGAACAAGGTGCTTATTGAGGTTTTGGTGTGGAAAAACCTTAACTTTTCTCACTGTGGATGTTAAGAGGTGAACGGATAATCATAATTTTATATTGGTCGAGAATAATCCGATGGCTAAGGTGGAATTACCACGGACTGTTTTATGTGACTTTTGACTGCCGTAAGAGTTACGTCGTCGAAAATCGAGATTCGAAGGACTGACAAGAGTGGTCAGATGTTCGTATAGTTTCTCTCAGAATGGGAGTTTTGTGTTTAGATAAATACGAGTAGTTGGCGTGTAGTGAGGTGCGGCCTCCCAATGATATAGAAGTAATGGGAGTCAACGGTGTATAGGCTCGTCTTATTCGTATAGCGACAGATTGGAGCACAATGTGAAGTGTCATTATTAAGGTGTGACTTTATAACTGATAGTGTTGACAGTGTTAAGTAAGCTTACTGTGAGGCAGGGGCTATAGTGATTAAACGCCTTACCCTGAAGTTAGTTTTGGGTACTGATAAAGTATATAAAATTATTTTACCAGGTAAGCCTTCTTTTGAATTTCGGGATGAAATTCCGTTATAAGGGGGGGAGTATGTAATGCCCAGTATTTTTATGACCTTTATTGTGGGATTAATTAAATTTAATTGGGATAAATTAATTTAATATTAGTCCAGATGTTAAATTAAATATTTACTAGCGTGATGAGAGTTAGTAATTATTGGTAAGAATTATGTTGAACATCACTAGATGAGTAAAAGTAATATATGAGATTGAATTTATTCAAAATTGTCACAAGTGAATAATATGACAATTGTGAAAATTAAGTCGGGACGCGCCTGTGTCGTGTCAGGACTAAATTATTATTATAAAAAGTGAATAAATTATAAGTCGCCCGTATGGTCATTTCGAGTGCGCCAACGTGTCCGAGAGGGTCGAAAAGTGTACCCGGGGGTTTAGTTTGGGTCTCGGGGCGTTTTTAGGCCTAACCGACACCCCGGAAGGGCGATTTAATCAATTTCAAATTAGGCCTTAGTTAAATGGCGAAAATTGGGAATTAATACCAGATATTAGGATAGTTTTCTAGGATTAACATTCTCAAAAGTCTAGAACGGCGGTGAGAGTAAGAAAGGAGAAAAGTCTTCCAAGAATTCAAGGCCAAGAACTAACCGGATTGCACCTCCACCCCCACTAAAATGCAAATCGGAACGAGGGGATCAAGTGTATACCTATCAACTTCGTGGAATCAAACCTACAATCTTAAAGCAAGTATTTATATTGCTGACTCCTAGTTGATAATTCACCCATGTTAGAATAGGATTTATAATTATATGTCTTATTGAAGAATTTCATGAATTAGGAGATTTGAATCATATGTTTTAGGAGTAATACATGTATTCTGGAAGCCTTGTCACATGTAAAGGATTACCCACGAAATTATAATGGTTTAGAAGAAATAATTCTGTAAAAGGAGTTAGAATGTTGGAAATTATGATGAAACTAGGGTTCTTGACAAATATGGTGAATTGGCCCTTTAATCCTATGCCTTTGATGAAATTTGTACAAGCTTTACGTAGAAAATCATGTAAATAGGTATATTTATATATAATCATTGGTTTAATTGGTTGGGAGTTTGGGACTCGTTTATGGAGTTTTGGTTGAGTTATAACAAGGAATCCCGTAGTTAACAATGGCATAATCTGGGTTGTACCTGCTCGATCGATCGATCGACTCAAGAATGTCGATCGATCGATCGACCCCTCCTAAAAGCTGCATATTTTTCCCCTTTTTTGTTTAATTCCGATAAAATGCGTAGGAACCCTTGAATATGATTTAAATAACATAATGGGTCATGAAGAGGACCAGTAGGGTCTAAGTGGATTCCGTTGAATATAATTTTACTTGGATGTAACCTTTGGGTAACGGGGGTTTAACACATATTGGAAATCGTGCGTACGTTAACTAAGGAATTGAGAGATTCATGAATAACTTAGACCAGTGTGTTATAGAGGGTGTACCTACTTAATATACCTTTAGGGAGAGAGAATGATTCGAGGGACGAGAAGTAGTTATGAAATGATTATAATTGGGGATAAAAAGAGATGAGTTCTTTACGCGTAAAGATTGGGTAAAATTGTATTACGTACGGTTAAAATATTATTATGGGTCGTGGGCGAACCTAATTGAAAAATGAGAATATTTATATATGACCGAGTGCATGTGCATATATCTATCCTATATTTGTGTATAATTATACCCGCGCTACTTGCTGTCACGGAGGTTGCCGCGTCGGGACAGTCTTATTTCGATGGGACCTTTATGGGGGATATTGACTTGTACCCTTGAACGTAGGATTCCTTGGTACAGGTTATCTGAGAATGATAGTCAGACGGTCCTAAGAGACGTGACGGGTATGTGTTGACCTCTTAGGGACTTGGAACTATGCGTCGCCTCCATTTTGTGTGTATTGTGTTAATACAGTTCGAGAGTGATTCCGAACTAGTATTTCCCTTAGTACGAGAGATACGGGAACTTGATAGCAGAGTATGCAAGCACCATATATTTTATGTGGGGTGTCGATTAGTATATATATTGTATGAGTGATTAAAATATATACATATACCTGGAATTTCTTCTATTGTGTGTGTAAGTAGATAAATGTTGAATAAACGCTCCTAATCATAGTAAATGCTTGAGATATACAAAATTGACTTAACTAATCCTTAATAAGATGTTATTTTATTAAATAAGAGACATATGGTCTGGAGAATCAGAATCTATGGGAGGTGAATTGGGTTAGACTTATAAGTCATTTTATTAGTACGATAGGTGTGCACACTATATCAGAGGTGAGAATTCTCAAGAGAGTGTCGAGTAATAACATGTATGTAATATCAATTGGTAAGCATTTTAAATACTTGCTAAACTATTTTAAAGCTATTTTACACTCGGGACCTGACCCGTTTCCTGTCATCTTTCCTCTTATATATATATGTATGTATTACAGGTGCCCAGTCACAGCGGTGTCAAGCTTGGATCTTTGGACTGTTGACGTGTTGCAGCTAGTGTGGGAGTTGCAAGTCTTTGCAGTAGACGACTTCATCCTTGCCTCCTCAGTCTTTCATTTAGTTCTCCTTAGATTGGGCATGTGTCACCCATTTCCAATTTTATCTAGTTCAAAGAGATTTGTACTTTTGATTTGTTTCAGTATTCTGTTGTAGTTGGGATTACTTGTGATTATCTTTTTGTCCTGCGATTTGGGATATTTTATTTGGATTGATTTATCTAGCATGTTCTTTCATTTGGATGGTTTGGTTTTAATAATATCAATTGTATTCATGAAAATGGTTTCGTAATTAATAATAACAATCGGACTTAATTTATAAGATTAAATGTTTTGACACTTAGCTTAATTATTTATTAGGTGATTAATAAAGAAAATTGTCTTTCGACAGTGATGCTAAGAATGAACCAATCGGACACTTTGAGTTAATTTAAGAAATGACTGATCACCCGGTATTTAATTAGGCGGGGTGTCACATTCTTCAAACTTTATATGGAGTGTTCCACACAATATTCATCATCAATAGTGGGATAAAAAAATCCAACACAATAATCGAGAGAAACAAAATCAGACCATAAAATATTAAAGATATGAAATAAATTGCTCACTACATTTATACTTTGATTTTACAACACATACGTTAATATCTCTCTAATATCTAATGTGGATTTTATTTTTCTCATTAGTAACCATGATATATGTTCAAATAATATATATGATATATAGAGTTCATTCAATCATTCAAAGTTAACTACTTATAAGAAATAATCTTGTTTGATCATTAAACTCAATATACTCCACAATTATAGGTATCACAGATTATTGTTGCTATAATATTTACATTTAATGTTCATGTTCATCATAGTTAGGTTACTGTGGTGGCTACCAAACCTTTCATAATATGAATATTACATTAAGTAAAGACTTACATACACAAGTCAGTAAATTTTTCACTTATGTTCATTAAATATCGCATGAGCAATGAACTAAATTATTCATATTTGGATTTCATAAACTTTATTGGTGATAATATGATGAAAGGAACAATGACATATGCATTTGATGACCATTATTGCCTTCCCAAAATATATGTCACCACTTAATTTTGTTCAATAATTATAATTGAACCTGTAGGCTACCGAATCATAATAATTGAATAAATAATAATCTGTGTGCAACATCATAAATCTTAGCATTTATTATCATACATGGACTGATAATCAACCAAAATATGCATGATATAAACGCATTAGTCCAATATTTATCTGTTATGAGATAGAGTATTGTGACGAATCCCATTATATAAATATTATAGATAAGCATACATGTGTAAAATACCTGAACTACATGAATAGATTATATAATTGTCTACTTCTTAATTTGAAATTCACGAAAGACTAGGCATAATGTGAAAATCAAATAGACAAGGAGTTTGTATGAGATATTACATGAATAATAGTAAATTGAAAACATGAATTATTTACTTTCACTTCATCACTTATGCATGAGTAACAAATCATAAATATTGATCCAAATCATTCATGGTCGTACTAATATACAATACGGTTATAGCATTAAGTTGTTGGTGTTTTATAAAATAAAAATTAAGTTAGTAACGTCCTAAATGATTGCATAAATAAAAGGCATTTATATTTAATGTCCAATAATTTCTTAAAATATTGTTACCCATTAATATTCAGTTAACCATAGCTACCATACCTGTGGCATTTGTGTTTAATGTCCAACATCATTAATTATGATCAAGTGAATGAACATATACCAACAATTCAACATTAATATAAATTAGCCTAATGTCCATAATTTTATATCGTATCCTGTGTTTGGCGTCTAATCTAAACTAAACATGAACATTATAATAGTTTAATATCCACATATTTGAACTGTAGACTGTGTTTATCGTCTAGTTCAACTTAAAAGGAATATTAGTATCCGATCAAAATACATTATATAGTAGCCATGCATATGAATCATAGTACGTGCTTGGCATTTAATTCAATTTAATATGAATAATAGTATTCGAACGAAATCATGAATCTAGTATTCGTACATATGAATTGTAGCTTGTGTTTTGTATTTAATTCAACTTAATGGGGGTACTAGCATTATAATAAACAATAATTCTGACATTCAACTGCATGAATCGTTGGCCTGTATTTGGTACGAGACTCATTAAAACACGAATTTCATAATATTCAATAATAGGAGTCATTGATCTGTGTTTGGCACGAGGCTCGTCAAAATATGAATATTGATAATAATATAATATTTAAGAATATGAATCCTTGACTTGTGTTTGACATGAGACTCATCAAAATATGAATATTAACAATAACACAAGTCTAATATCCTACCATATGAAATATGTGGCCTGTGTTTGGAACGAATGTTCACCAAAATAGGATCATTAGAACAAAGTTTTATAATAGTTCTAGATAAAACATACATTAAATATGGAGAAACTTAAATTTTGCCAAAAACAAAAAAAATGAGTTAGTATCATGGAACTACTCCAGAATCCCAAAACATTGGGCGAAATTCATAAATATTTTTTCTGGAATGAGATATTGTCGAGATTATTTATGTAAAATAAATGCCCCTCCCCAAAAAAATATTATACTTAAAACTTAATGTATAATTAAGGGTCCAACTATAGATGCATACACAATAATATAATATTTACAATTATAGATTAACACACTTAATGTCTTTCCCATCTAACATCATATAAATATAAGTGTCAAAACTTTAATTACATTAGAACCTTTGGGCTACCAAGTATAAATTATGCAGAATAATATAATTTTACCGAAATGTTATGGTCAAACACATAATCATACATCTAATACTCAGAACTTTATATTGAACTTTTTGATCAATACCAAACAATACATAATATGAATATTAGAACAACCATGAACAAAGAAAACAACTCGCGTGGTGGAAAAAAACATAATATTTGGGAAAATCGTAATTTTTGCTAAAAATAGAAAATTTGAGTTAGCACCACAAGGAAGAATAAAATTACTCCAGGATTCAAAACAATTTGCGAAATTCAAAAATTAATTTTCTAGAGTGAGATATTAACGTCAACATTATTACCAAAAACAACAAAAACGCAATTTTAAGGAACGACATTAAAACACAAAAGTAAGGCGGTGCCCATTGTATATAATGGATTTTGTTTATTTCGACGTTTTCAGTCGACCATGTGAGTTTCATAAAATTTTGAGCAAGTTTTGACCTTTCATTCCAACCAGTGAGCATTGGTGACAAAAGAAAAACGTCACGAAAAGTCTCGGACATACTTTAAGAGCAGACTTAATGACAAAAAATTAAAATGTCGCATAAAATTTCAAGCACACAAAAATAGTTTAATCTAGATTTCATTATAGGCAAACATCAATAAAGGAAAATCATGAGATCTTAAACTTTAGCTCCGTTGCCACATGTAAAACTATTTTCAAGAACACCATAATAGTAATCATTGATACATTAATGATTAAATTTTTACATACAATTGTTATTAATAAAAGGATCTTGGATCTTCATGATAATCATATATATTCAATTATGCGGAACATAAAATGGTATTAAAATAACATACCTCCATCATGTCACAATTAGAAAGATTGATGGAACAATCAATCTTAATGACGTCCGATCAGGCTGAATTTAGGAACATGGCTTCATATTTTATATGGCAAGAACATAATCCAATTTCAACGCATTTCAACGGCTAGATCTCCCTATATAGCCGAAACACTATTTCAAAATTTACTTTCCTTGAGAATTTAGATTCCTCTCCCTTTCCTTTATGTTGTCGTTTAGAGTGTCTGGATGATGAAAATCAGTCACTTATTTATGGACATGGACATAATCTAAATCTCCAATAGTCACTTAATATCAATCGTCCATCAAGGTAGATGCCCAAGAGTCCTTTTGGATCTTGGTATTTAGAGTACCCTTTCATTAACCAAAGTGACTCTTAGTATTAATATAATTATAGAGCACATAATTATCTAAAATAATTATGTAAAATAATTCTAACAAGATGGTGGTGGGAGGGGGAGATGGCGGTGGTGGGTTTTGATGTGGTGTTGTGTTTTTTTTTTACAGGTTGAATGGTGGTGAATGGTTGTAATTTGTAGTGGTGTCGAAGAGTTGGCTGGGGTTGGTTGCCGGCAGGTGGAAAGAGAGATCTATTTGGTGTTTGAAAATGATGGATGTGGAGATGGTGGTGATGAATTCGAGAGAGAGAGAGAGAGAGAGAGAGAGAGAGAGAGAGAGAGAGGTTTTGATTCTTAAAAGTTTATTTTTTTGTTTTTTTCAAGTGTATTTTAGTCATTTGTGTATAGAAATTGAGGGAACCCAGTTTGTGGTGTTATTGCAACGAATTGAAAGTTAAGGAGGTGAGTTTGTTAAGTATTGTTTTCAAGAGGCTGGCGTTCGAGATAGTTTAATGGGGGTAGGGGTAATTCTTTCTTTATTTTAATAATTTAAAAATTATTGTTATCACTTCGATTTCCCATGTCAACAAAATTACACAATTGATACGATTTTTTAAATTTATATTATCTCTTTTCTTTTTAATTTTTTTAATTTTCTCATGGACACATTAATAAAAATCTGATTACTATCAAATTCCAAGATAATGCCTTTAAGATTAAAACACAATATGCATACTTTCAATTAAAAGAACACCATAAAAATTGAATAATTCAATAAATGTCTTCTCTCTTATGAAATTTCATTTCACTTTTACCTTTCTAAAAGAATCATTACATGCTAAAAAAGTAAATGAAAAACAAGTCATATCAAAATATTTTAAACAAACAAGAATACTCAAATTTATTATGAATTCATTTTTTTAATTCAAACGATTTTTATTACTATTTTTATTTTGTATAATAATTCACCATATTATAATATTTGCCAAGCATAAATTTTAAATAATATAGAGCTTATTATTTATTCACTCACTAGTTGCATTAAAAAAATGCTTCTTATGTAACTTACAAAAGATTTTTCTTTCCCTACTACAAGTAAGGACCATATACATGTACCACTTGCACTTGTCTCCTATAAATTATAAGTTTAAAAATCTCATTCAATTACCATCAAAATTTAAAGACTCATTTTTCATCATTTCACAAGCCTCACTTTTAAATCAACAAAATGTATTACAATCCTCACCGTTGACCAGAATTCAGAAATTATTATTTGAATTGCAATAGTAATCATTATATATATATATATATATATATATATATATATATATATATATATATATATATATATATATATATATATATATATATATAGTACTGTTCTTATGCGGACGAGTCCGCATTTTAAGAGTGCGGGTTGGACATGTATCACCTGGTGGTGACCCTAGAAATTAGGGTTGACAATTTTTGACACGATACCCCGTTTATGGTAATAACCCGAAATGATCCGAACATGACACGATTAACTTATGTAGATTTAAGAGTACCCAAAACTTATACTTAAATTAAAATCAACGTGACCCAAAAATGACACGACTAACCCAAATTGCCACCCCTACTAGAAATTATCGGATAAATTATAGGCACACACTCTCTCTCTTTTCTGGACTCACCGTCAGGTGACGCATGTCCGGTCCGCACTCTTAAAATGCAAACTGGTCCGCATAAGAGCAATATTGTCAGAACTTTCCTTGAAAATGGGAGGAACAAAATCATTGTCCTAAAGTCATATGCCCTCCCTGCGTGCAGGTAATAACTGTCCATTACGGCTCAAATATACAATCCATTATCGACAGTGGTCCACTCAAATGCACATCCAGAGAGGACGCGTAGTGCACCGCCTTTCCTCATGTTGCCCAAAAATATATGAAAATATATAACACTCAATAATAACAACATAAGTTTTGTTACTTCTCATTTTGAATATTTCATTATACTCCCCATGTGAAATGTAGTCATTACGACAATTTAGGTAGAGTTGGGAGCGAATATACGACGAAACTAACTACATTTTTTTTAATCTAACTACTTCCAATGACCCATTAATTAAAGGGTTATTTTGTGTTTTCCCCCCGCTTTTGTGACCAGTTTTGCAATAGACCCTCACTTTTTAAAAAATTTCCAATACACCCACATTCTGTTAACTTTCCATCCATATCGTTACTACTATTTACATTTTGTGTTTTTCCCCCACTTTTTTGTCCAACTTTTCGAAAGACCCACATTTAAAAAATTATCATTTCAGCGCCAAATTATTAACAGTCCAATTTTTTTTTAATATAAAGAAACTTCAGCGGAATATGTTTAAAAAATTCAAAACTTTTTCAAAAAATTGAGAAAAGTCTTAAAAATAAAAATGCTAGAATAAAATAAAAAGGGGAAATTTCTAACCGATATCTATTAAGAAGTCGGTATAGTATAACCTTTATTTTAAAACACAACTATTTAGAAAAACAGTTTTGACCATTTTAAAAACTATTTTTTTTAAATTAAACTATTTTTATACCTTTTTATTAAAAAAAATAACATTTTGTTTATATAAAAAACTGTTTTTTGATTAAAAAATGTTTTTGATTTAAAAAAAACTGTTTTATAATATAAAAAAACTTATTTTATAGCCATATTTATAATAAAAATGTTTTTTATTATAATTTCACATTAATAAATTGTATCCAATTTTTAATTATAAAAACATTTAAAAAGTTAAATATGAATAAAGATTGGTTTTATAACAAACATACATTTTTTTATATAAAAAAGTCAAAAATAGTATAAAGCAAGCAATGTCCATGACTTCAAAAAATTGTATTACAATTAAAAAAAAAAAAATTTAAGTGTTGTCTATAAATAGAAAATCAAAAAAACTATTAAAATATTTTTTAAACAATTAGAAAATCGGTAAAACCATTACATTTTTTTTTAAAACAATTTCTTATAAAAAAATAGTTTTTTATATAAACAAAACAGTATTTTTTTAACAAAAAGGTATAAAAATAGTTTTTGTTTAAAAAATAGCTTTTAAAATAGTCAGAACAACTTTTTTTAATAGTTGTGTTTTTAAATAAAAGTTATTATTCCGGCTTCTTAATAGATGTCCATTAGAAATTTCCCCTTTTTATTTTATTCCAATATTTTTATTTTTAAGACTTTTCTCAATTTTTTGAAAAAGTTTTGAATTTTTTAAACATATTTCGCTGAAGTTTCTTTATATTTAAAAAAAAAATTGGTCCATTAATAATTTGGGGCTGAAATGATAATTTTTGAATGGGGGTCTTCCGCAAAACTAGTCAAGAAAGTGGGGGGGAAATACAAAATGTAAATAGTATTAACGGTTTGGATGGAAAGTTAACAAAATGGAGGTGTATTGCAAATTTTTAAAAAAGTGGGGGTGTATTGCAAAACTGATCATAAAAGCGGGGGAAAAACACAAAATAACCCTTAATTAAATTAGGTGCCTTATTTAAGGACTTAGGTTGCGTTTATTTTTTTATTTATCTAAATCTGAGATCTGAATCCTGAATCTGAAGTCTCAAATCTGAATCTAAAAATATGTTTTTTTTATGTTTAAATGCACCTCTGAATGAATGTGTTTAGACTAGGGCTGTGTTTCGGCCGGATCGGATCGGAAAATGACCTTTCGGAAAAAATTCCAATTTTTTCGGAAATAAAATATTTGTTCCAATTTCCTATCCAATTTTTTCGGAAAATCAAAAAAGTTTCCGAATTCGGAAATATCGAAAAATCGGAAAAAAATCGGAAAAATTCGGAAATTAGAAATATGGTATTTTTTTATGTTCTGCCGCATGAAGACAGTATGAGAAATTAGAAATTAGTTTTTTTCTGTTCTGTCGCAGCCATCAATATAACAAACCGATGTAAACAAATCTGTAAACCTATAAACCGATCAATATAACAAACCTATTAAACCTATAAATCGATCCCAACAGATGTATTAGATGAAATAAAAAAGATATAAACAAATGTAAATAAGATGTAAACCGATCTTATAAACAGAAGTAAACAAGATGTAAACAGAGCCTATAAACCGATGTAAACAGATCTGTAAATAAGTAGAAATAAAAAAAATAAACAGATAAAAATAAACTAGAAAAGGCTTACCTATGTTCGAAACTATAAGGGTCGGACGATGTAAACAAATATGCGCCGCCGAAAGTAGAAGAAAGGGGTTGGACGACCGTATAGATATTGGGTCGAGAGAGAGAGGTGAGAGATATGCACCGCCGAGGAGAAAGGGGCGAGACGAGAGAGAGAGAGAGAGATGTGAGAGATATTTTAATAAGAATATCATACAACCCTAGTTGCTCTTTACTAACGGCATATATAAATATATGGGGTGAGGTAAAAAATAAAGGAAATTTAAATTGTACACATTCTTATTACATAAGGATATAACTTATAAGGTAAAAAAATATATATAGAAAATATTCGGAAAAAATATTCGAAATATTAATCGGAAGATATTTTCGGAATATTAATCGGAAAAAAGATTCGGAAATTATATCGGAAAATCGGAATTTAAAACATAGTTCCAATTTCCTATCCAATTTAATTCGAAAAAATCGGAAATCGGAAAATCGGAAATCGCAAACCTTATATATGTTCCAAAATCGGAAAATATCGGATCGGACATCAGAAAAATCGGAATGTTCGGAAAAAAAACACAGCCCTAGTTTAGACTGATTCAGACTTCAGAGGTACATTTACCTCTTAATTATTCAGAGGCAAAATTAGTTGTTACCTTCATAATCATTTAAAAAAATAAATACTATTTGATACCTCTTAAATCTAAATTGTTTTACATTCAGACTTACAAGATAAAAACAAACAACGCCCTTCCTTACTGAATACATAGGTGCCTAAATGCATTTCCCAATGTACCTTCACCTATTCCCTTGGGATTTTCACTTCCTATCGATGTTAATGGTACTAACATAGGACTATCTCTCTTAATGTGCCATAGTTGATGACATAACATGCATTTATTTGATCTAATGGACAATTATACTTGGTATATCCCTCCATTCCGTAAGAATGATAGATATTACCAAACCATATATTGTAAAATGCACCTCTGGATTGACTCACTATGCATCCCCTCAAGCGTTCCCCACTAAGGCCATCCATACTGGGTCCTCTAAACCCACTGTGAATCCTTTACTTTGGCAAATATATGGTCGCAATGGGCGGCATATTCGTTATATTTTAGAGATGGCCCGTTTAAGCTCCCATAGTTGGAGATGGGGGATAGGGGATTTGGCAATGTGCCAGAAACGGACAACATTTGTTCGTGCCAGCCCAGGTGGACAACATTTGTCCGTGCCAGCTCAGGCAGACAACTTTTTCCCGTCCCAGCCCAAGCGGACAAATGTTGGGCGCCTGATACCAACGGCTCCCCAACGGCTACTTATCCTTATATACCTATAAATATTTCAGTTTCTACCCCATATAATTTCACACACAAAAAACTTCCCAAAATTTCTATTCTTATTTACTCAAAAAAATTAAAAAATATGGGTTCTCCCTCTCAAACATCGAGGCTTCCCAATTTGAGCTCGTTTGATGAAGTCGTATTATGTCATGCATATTGTAAATATTCCATCGACGGAAAGACCGACACTAACCAACACGGCGGAACGATGTGGGAGAAGATTCAAACGAAGTTCAATAATACCGAAGGTGTGCTATATCATCGATCGATAAAAGACTTGCGAGGTAAGTGGACGATAATTAACCGAGATTGTATGTTGTATTCCGCAAAAATGACTCGTGCATTTGGCGCGACCATTGGTAGCGGTACATCACGGGCTGAGTGGGTACGTGCAGAATATGATTTTTATACATATTTATAATTTAAAATTTAGTCTTGTCATCCTTTATATTATGAATTAATTATTTCCCATGATTTTATTTTTCATAGATTAAGCGTGCAGTCGACGATTTTAGAAATGAAACCGGAAGAAATTTTGCATATGATCACTGTTTTGACATTTTAAAGGATGTGCAGAAGTATAATTTCGCAAACACTTCTGCCCACTTCATAGAGGAAGATTTAGGCACATCAACGGGGGTGAGGATGTTGAGTTGGGTGAGGACATTGAAGCCATGCACACCCCACTGGAACGCCCAATCGGGCATAAGGCAGAAAGACAAAAATCCAAACGCAAGGCAGTTTCTAACAGTTTACAAGCTCACACCGTACTGATAGAGAATTCAGAGAGTTTTACTGATTCGTACAAGGAATTTTTCGTAGCATCACAACGCACTCAAGAGGAGTTCAATTCGAAGTTGGACGAGCTGATTGTTTTACGAAAACAGGAGATCGAGAATTCTATAATTTTCATGGATACCTCGCGCTTATCTCCAGTTCAATAGCAACTTCATGAATTGCAAACAAACGAGATACTGCAGCGTAGGCTCGCGCAATCTAGAGAAAACCCACCATCAGGGGGAAACTAAATGTTTATTTTTATTTGAATTTTCTTATTATAATTGTCTTTTAATATTTTTATTTTCCTATTAATGTGATAATTGTTTTCAAGGCTGAGTAGCATTTATTATTAAATTAATGAACCATATCGAAATATCTTTCATTGCATTCAATTCAAATACACGGTACTAAAAGAACGATAAATTACAATTATTTCAAGTTTCACACGTCGACTACAGACTCTGCATGTAGATTCCATATATGTTCCATAAGGTCATCCCTAAGCTGATTGTGTTTTTTCTTATTGTACAATATTGTCTCACGCACTACACATTCCCTAGAGTGTCTCGGCTAATTGGCCGCATTTGAGTAGGATCAAACTCAATACGCCAATTAGGATCCCGGCGTTCGTCCTCTAGTATCATGTAATGCAATATTATACATGATTTCATAATAACTTTCAAGTCATTTTGCTTCCACAATTTAGCCGATTTTTTTACAAAATGGAATTTTTGTTGTAATATTCCAAATGCTCGCTCAACACCTTTGCATGCTACCTCTTGATATCTTGCGAACAAATATACAATCTTCTAGGTAATAACCCATGTTGTAAGAGTTCCCATTTATTTCGTACTCTATAGGAGTCGTGTTTCCCTCAAGTAGCTCGTTAAACACCGTAGATTTGACCAAGATATTCAAGTCATTACACGAACCCGGTAGCCCGAAGAAAGAATGCCAAATCCACGTATCATATGAAGCTACAGCCTCAAGGATTATAGTAAGTAGCACCTCCTACATGGCCAATATATTGTCCCTTCCATGCGTGAGGACAATTGTGCCATTCCTAGTGCATACAATCAATGCTTCCTATCATTCCGGGAAATCCTCGTCTTGCATTCTTGAAACATCTTCACCAGTAGGAGAACGATAATATTCATTTTTAAAGTTCAGCACTACAACAAATGCAAATCTCTTCACACACTCGAAGGTAGTTGTTTCCCCAATGCCTATATTGTCACACCACGCCTAATTCTGGCGTCGGTCGCCACCAAAACTATGCCGGGCGTGAGTAAATAAATATCATTCTTAGCATGAGACAGATATGAGACATAAATAAACTAGTCCATAAGATACATAATTGAATCAAACTCAGATGCTCATAAACAACTATGCGATAAAAGATCCATCACATGCTAACTCCAATAATCCATTCTCCAATAATAATTAAATAAAATCTGAAATAATCCCAAAATAAATCCTCTAAACATCTTTGGAACAAAATGGCCCAATAAAACTCAAATGAAGTCTCATAATTAAATACGACTGGAAAATAAAGTCTAACTAAACTATGCCATAAAATGAATAACTCCAGCTGCACCTCTAAATGATAACTCCGATAAACTTATGCACCTTCCCCAATTCTAATCCTGAAAAATATTAGTCAACGCATGGGTCAGAGCCAAAGACTCGAGCAAGAATACACACTACTCCCCTCAAATAGGATCCTTGAATCCAGACAGTAGCATTATACGCAATAAATATCACAATAGAATATTTTAAATTAAACGGGATAATTAAACGCGATAATTATAAATCACTAACTACCCACAGAAATCCCATTTATAAAGGCACACCAGTATAATTTTAAATTCCCAAATCCCACGATGTTAATTTAATTAAATTAACCAGCTTTTATTATAGTTCTCACTTTTTATTAAAGTATCACACTTTTCCTTGTCAATTTCCCTCTGACCCATTTAAACTGTCGGCCCCGACACATGACAAGATTCCACACACGACACGACATAAATCGCCCACTGGCCCGTTTAAACTGTCGGCCCCGACACATTATGTCGCCACAAATTTTAATACCCGTTTTTATCTTAGGCATTAATTCTCAATTTCTCAATATATAATCACCCCACCCTTTTAATCGATGTGAGATCCTCAAAATACCCCTTAGTCCCATACCTAGGGGTCCCCAAGTTATTAATACGTCCTAACCTATGTATAGGAGGATTTTCTAACATAAGTCTTAACTTAGTCTCATACTTAGACTACCATAACGGCGATAAAGTAATAAAAATAAGCCCACCCTCAAGATGATAAAAACGCATTAATCTACCCTCACTATTATCATACCTAGAAGGCGTAAATCATAAAAGGTCTACCCGCTAGTCCCATACCTAGAAGGCATCCTAAAGTATAGGGAGAGCAAAATTACCCAACAACCCGTCGTCACAAAGGCAATATAATAATATCAAAAAGTCACACAAATAAGCATAATTAATCAACGTATAAAACTACGCATGATAGTCCAATTCAATTAAACCTTTAATTAAATTATCACAACGTCAACAATACCCAAATAATCTCATTTAATTATTTTGAATTAAATATACCAAGTTTTCATCATATATACATCAAAACCCAAATTTCGTTATCCCTACATGTATTACATGAGTTATACGCACCCAAAAGTTATTTATTTTAAAACTAGAGTTTTTCTACATGCAACCTACACCAATATAACCCAAAATCACTCATGAATCCTACGTACCCAAATGGTGATGAATATTATTCAGATTAAAAAAAAAACCCGCATAATTAGTGTCCACTTTTTCTAATTAAGTTAATAATTATTTTTACGAAAACATGTAATTAAGTGTTTAGGCGACACTTAAAATGCATAATACTAAAGGAAAAGAATAGAGTATTCATGCCTGTGAAGATTGTGTTGAAAATATGATTAGAAATCTGGATTCCTCTCAAAAAATTAGCAAAGAAGTGTTATTGGACCAATCTTGATTAAACCCCAAATAAGCCTTCAAATCTGGTGACAAAACCTTGATTATGTTGGAGGTTGATGATTATGGTTGAGAGGAAATATTTTTAGAAGTGTTCTATGGTGAAAAACTTGAGAAAAAATGATTATGAGAAGTCCCCCCATGAATTAGAGTCATTATATCGTCATTAAGAAACCTAATCCTAATAGAACTCTAATAAGATACAAACACTAAATTTTATATTCCAGACAATCGGACCATTGGAATTAGATAAAATTTTACTGAAATTAGCTGAAGACAAGAGGAAGCTACAAAAAAAATTTCAGCTCTATCGGACGGTTCAATATAAATTTTTTTTCTAGAGAGTTTTATGTTTTGAGGAGTCTAAGAGAGTTTTATGTTTTGAGGACTCTTCTATATAATAAAAATTCAATTAAAACTCCATTTTAATTCCGATTCCATTTCCGTTTGAAAATTTATTTTTCAAATAGAAAAACCAACATTTTAAGTTATAAAATTTATAAAATCCAAAATTTTATTTTTCTCTGATTATTCCAATTAATTAATTAAATTAATTATAAAAAAAATACAGGGTGTTACATACTTCCCCACTAGCAAAGAATTTCTCACTCGAAATTAGACGAAGCACGCACATCAAACGTAAATCTCGTAAAAGGAATAAGGCTCACATATGCCTACCCGTAGAATACCACAATTAGGCGCCCATACACCTAAACCACACAATCATAATCCTTAACAAAATACGATATATAAATCCTACATATATAGGTATCTAAGAGAGTATTACGTACCGCGATATCCCGCTAGACACGCAACCTATCCTGTTCTGACTGAACCTGTGGCACATAACACCTCCCATAACTAAGATTGGTTGGTGCAGTGACCACCCCCTGCGCACCTGACGCTGTCGGTGCAACTGGCGCTCCCTGAACGCTGGCTGCTGCTAAGACTAGAGGTCTCAGTCCTAGCTGCCCCTGAACTCCTTGCCCTTGTTGACCTTGCATACCTTGACCTTATTGGGCTGGTTCTCCTTGGTTTTGTTAGCTCGCTCTCTTGTAACCCTTTGCCGCTGGATGTCCTACTTTTCCACATACAAAGCATTCACCCCTAAAAGGTCCAAAACGTCTAGTATTGGCTTGCTCCTCTCCTTGACCTTGTTGTTCCTGATTGGTCCTCTGCCTCATCCATGTTTGATCATTGCGACCTTTATTCTCACATTCCTATCCATTAGACTCTTGTCTCTTTCCTAACTTCTTTTGATAACTGGCCTTTTCTTGCCATAACAACATTGTGACATCCACCACCTGAGCATAAGTAGTGTATGCCGGATTCCCCAACCCCATTTGCCTAATCGACCAAGACAATCCCTTAATGAAACACTCCATCTTCTTAAACTCAGTGCTAACCTCCTCTGGTACAAACATAGATAGATTGGTGAACTCCTGTTCATACTCGACGATTGATTTTGAACCTTGCTCTAAATCCATAAATTCTCTCTTCTTTGAGTTCCTAATTGCATATGGAAAGTACTTATTATTGAACTTTATCAGAAACTCTGCATATCCCAACTGATCTCTCTCCTCTGATGTGGTGGCACTCTCCCACCACTGTAACGCATCCTCTGTCAGCTTAAAAGTTGCTAACATCTGCTTCTGCACATCCGTGCAGTCCACCATCCTCAAATGCCTCTCTATATCCCTCCTCCACTGGTGAGCAACTGTTGGGTCAGATCCCCCTCCAAAGGTGGAAGGATTGCCCTTAAAGAAACTAGTCCTCACCCTATCCCAAGTTGAGATGGGTGTACCCCGCTGTTGCGCCTCTAAAGTCTCCCCTCTCTGTCTTCCCATCTCCAAACCAGCCGTTGTGGCCTCACAAATGATAGCCGCTATCTCCTCGGCCTCCAAAGTAATCTGACGCCGCCTCTTCTGAGCCGCGGGGCCAAAAATAGACTCCTCTCTCCTACTCCCATTTCTCCTTGTGTTCGCCATCTGAAAAGATTGGAACAAAACAACATCAAACTCGGAATGACAAAGAGTACAAATCATCAAAACGGAATCAAAGATAAGCAACGCGGAAGCTAAAACGGACTCATAACCTACGAGACCTAAGACCATGCTCTGATACCATCTGTCACACCCCGCCTAATTCTGGCCTCGGTCGCCACCAAAACTATGCCGGGCGTGAGTAAATAAATACCATTCTTAGCATGAGACAGATATGAGACATAAATAAACCAGTCCGTAAGATACATAATTGAATCAAACTCAGATGCTCATAAACAACTAAGCGATAAAAGATCCATCACATGCTAACTCCAATAATCCATTCTCCAATAATAATTAAATAAAATCTGAAATAATCCCAAAATAAATCCTCTAAACAACTTTGGAACCGAATGGCCCAATAAAACTCAAATGAAGTCTCATAATTAAATACGACTGGAAAAGAAAGTCTAACTAAACTATGCCATAAAAGGAATAACTCTAGCTGCACCTCCAAATGATAACTCCGATAAACTTATGCACCTTCGCCAATTCTAATCCTGAAAAATATTAGTCAACGCATGGGTCAGAGCCAAAGCCTCGAGCAAGAATACACACTACTCCCCTCAAATAGGATCCTTGAATCCAGACAGTAGCATTATACGCAATAAATATCACAATAGAATATTTTAAATTAAACGGGATAATTAAACGCGATAATTATAAATCACTAACTACCCACAAAAATCCCATTTATAAAGGCACACCAATATAATTTTAAATTCCCAAGTCCCACGATGTTAATTTAATTAAATTAACCATCTTTTATTATAGTTCTCACTTTTTATTAAAGTGTCACACTTTTCCTTATCAATTGCCCTCTGATCCCTTTAAACTGTCGGCCCCGACACATGACAAGATTCACACGACACGACATAAATGGCCCTCTGCCCCGTTTAAACTGTCGGCCCCGACACATTATGTCGCCACAAATTTTAATACCCGTTTTTAGCTTAGGCATTAATTCTCAATTTCTCAATTTATAATCACCCCACCCTTTTAATCGATGTGAGATCCTCAAAATACCCCTTAGTCCCATACCTAGGGGTCCCCAAGTTATCAATACGTCCTAACTTATGTATAGGAGGATTTTCTAACATAAGTCTTAACTTAGTCTCGTACTTAGACTACCGTAACGACGATAAAGTAATAAAAATCAGCCCACCCTCAAGATGATAAAAACGCATTAATCTACCCTCACTATTCTCATACCTAGAAGGCGTAAATCATAAAAGGTCTACCCGCTAGTCCCATACCTAGAGGCATCCTAAAGTATAGGGAGAGAAAAATTACCCAACAACCCGTCGTCACAAAGGCAATATAATAATATCAAAAAGTCACACAAATAAGCATAATTAATCAACGTATAAAACTACGCATGATAGTCCAATTCAATTAAATCTTTAATTAAATTATCACAACGTCAACAATACCCAAATAATCTCATTTAATTTTGAATTAAATATACCAAGTTTTCATCATATATACATCAAAACCCGAATTTCGTTATCTCTACATGTATTACATGAGTTATACGCACCCAAAAGTTATTTATTTTAAAACTAGAGTTTTTCTACATGCAACCTACACCAATAAAACCCAAAATCACTCATGAATCATACGTACCCAAAGGGTTATGAATATTATTCAGATTAAAATATTTAAGAAAAACAACCGCATAATTAGTGTCCACTTTTTCTAATTAAGTTACTAATAATTTTTAAGAAAACATGTAATTAAGTGTTTAGGCGACACCTAAAACGTATAATACTAAAGGAAAAGAATAGAGTATTCATGCCTGTGAAGATTGTGTTGAAAATTTTATTAGAAATCTGGATTCCTCTCGAAAAATTAACAAAGAAGTGTTCTTGGACCAATCTTGATTAAACCCCAAATAAGCCTTCAAATGTGGTGACAAAACCTTGATTATGTTGGAGGTTGATGATTATGGTTGAGAGGAAATATTTTTAGAAGTGTTCTATGGTGAAAAACTTGAGAAAAAATGATTATGAGAAGTCCCCCCATGAATTAGAGTCATTATATCGTCATTAAGAAACCTAATCCTAATAGAACTCTAATAAGATACAAACACGAAATTTTTTATTCCAGACGATCGGACCATTGGAATTAGATGAAATTTTACTGCAATTAGCTGAAGACAAGAGGAAGCTACAAAAAAAAATTCAGCTCGATCGGACGGTTCAATATTAATTTTTTTTCTAGAGAGTTTTATGTTTTGAGGAGTCTAAGAGAGTTTTATATTTTGAGGACTCTTCTATATAATAAAAATTCAATTAAAACTCCATTTTAATTCCGATTCCAATTCCGTTTGAAAATTTATTTTTCAAATAGAAAAACCAACATTTTAAATTATAAAATTTATAAAATCCAAAATTTTATTTTTCTCTGATTATTCCAATTAATTAATTAAATTAATTTTATAAAAAATACACGGTATTACATACTTCCCCACTAGCAAAGAATTTCTCACTCGAAATTAGACGAAGCACGCACATCAAACATAAATCTTGTAAAAGGAATAAGGCTCACATATGCCTACCCGTAGAATACCAGAATTAGGCGCCCATACACCTAAACCACACAAGCGTAATCCTTAACAAAATACGATATATAAATCCTACATCTATAGGTATTTAAGAGAGTATTACGTACCGAGATATCCCGCTAGCCACGCAACCTATCCTGTTCTGACTGAACCTGTGGCACATAGCACCTCCCATAACTAAGATTGATTGGTGTAGTGACCACCCCCTGCGCACCTGACGCCGTCGGTGCTACTGGCGCCCCCTGAACGCTGGTTGCTGCTAAGACTAGAGGCCTCAGTCCTAGCTGCCCCTGAACTCCTTGCCCTTGTTGACCTTGCATACCTTGACCTTGTTGGGCTGGTTCTCCTTGGTTTTGTTGGCTCGCTCTCTTGTAACACTTTGCCGCTGGATGTCCTACTTTTCCTCATACAAATCATTCACCCCTAAAAGGTCCAAAACGTCTAGTATTGGCTTGCTCATCTCCTTGACCTTGTTGTTCCTGATTGGTCCTCCGCCTCTTCCATGTTTGATCATTGCGACCTTTATTCTCACATGCCTGTCAATTAGACTCTTGTCTCTTTCCTAACTTCTTTGATAACTGGCCTTCTCTTGCCATAACAACATTGTGACATCCACCACCTGAGCATAAGTAGTGTATGCCGGATTCCTCAACCCCATTTGCCTAATCGACCAAGACAATCCCTTAAAGAAACACTCCATCTTCTTAAACTCAGTGCTAACCTCCTCTGGTACAAACATAGATAGATTGGTGAACTCCTGTTCATACTCGACGATTGATTTTGAACCTTGCTCTAAATCCATAAATTCTCTCTTCTTTGAGTTCCTAATTGCATATGGAAAGTACTTATTATTGAACTTTATCAGAAACTCTGCATATCCCAACTGATCTCTCTCCTCTGATGTGGTGGCACTCTCCCACCATTGTAACGCATCCCCTGTCAGCTTAAAAGTTGCTAACATCTGCTTCTGCACATCCGTGCAGTCCACCATCCTCAAATGCCTCTCTATATCCCTCCTCCACTGGTGAGCAACTGTTGGGTTAGATCCCCCTCCAAAGGTGGGAGGATTGTCCTTAAAGAAACTAGTCCTCACCCTATCTCAAGTTGATAAGGGTGTACCCCGCTGTTGCACCTCTAAAGTCACCCCTATCTATCTTCCCATCTCCAAACCATCCGTTGTGGCCTCACGAATGATAGTCGCTATCTCCTCGGCCTCCAAAGTAATCTGACGCCGCCTCTCCTGAGCCGCGGGGCCAAAAACAGACTCCTCTCTCCTACTCCCATTTCTCCTTGTGTTCGCCATCTGAAAAGATAGGAACAAAACAACATCAGACTCGGAATGACTAAGAGTACAAATCATCAAAATGGTATCAAAGATAAGCAATGCGAAAGCTAAAACGGACTCATAACCTACGAGATCTAAGACCATGCTCTGATACCATCTGTCACACCCCGCCTAATTATGGCCTCGGTCGCCACCAAAACTATGTCGGGCGTGAGTAAATAAATACCATTCTTAGCATGAGACATATATGAGACATAAATAAACCAGTCCGTAAGATACATAATTGAATCAAACTCAGATGTTCATAAACAACTAAGCGATAAAAGATCCATCACATGCTAACTCCAATAATCCATTCTCCAATAATAATTAAATAAAATCTGAAATAATCCCAAAATAAATACTCTAAACAACTTTGGAACCGAATGGCCCAATAAAACTCAAATGAAGTCTCATAATTAAATACGACTGGAAAAGAAAGAACTATGCCATAAAATGAATAACTCCAGCTGCACCTCCAAATGATAACTCCGATAAACTTATGCACCTTCCCCAATTCTAATCCTGAAATAGATTAGTCAACGCATTGGTCAGAGCCAAAGCCTCGAGCAAGAATACACACTACTCCCCTCAAACAGGATCCTTGAATCCAGACAGTAGCATTATACGCAATAAATATCACAATAGAATATTTTAAATTAAACGGGATAATTAAACGCGATAATTATAAATCACTAACTACCCACAGAAATCCCATTTATAAAGGCACACCAATATAATTTTAAATTTGTCACACGATGTTAATTTAATTAAATTAACCAGCTTTTATTATAGTTCTCACTTTTTATTAAAGTGTCACACTTTTCCTTGTCAATTTTCCTCTGACCCATTTAAACTGTCGGCCCCGACACATGACAAGATTCCACACACGACACGACATAAATCGCCCACTGGCCCGTTTAAACTGTCGGCCCCGACACATTATGTCGCCATAAATTTTAATACCCGTTTTTATCTTAGGCATTAATTCTCAATTTCTCAATTTATAATCACCCCACCCTTTAAATCGATGTGAGATCCTCAAAATACCCCCTAGTCCCATACCTAGGGGTCCCCAAGTTATCAATACGTCCTAACCTATATATAGGAGGATTTTCTAACATAAGTCTTAACTTAGTCTCGTACTTAGACTACCGTAACGACGATAAAGTAATAAAAATCAGCCCACCCTCAAGATGATAAAAACGCATTAATCTACCCTCACTATTCTCATACCTAGAAGGCGTAAATCATAAAGGTCTACCCGCTAGTCCCATACCTAGAAGGCAACGTAAAGTATAGGGATAGCAAAATTACCTAACTACCCGTCGTCACAAAGGCAATATAATAATATCAAAAAGTCACACAAATAAGCATAATTAAATCAACGTATAAAACTACGCATGATAGTCCAATTCAATTAAACCTTTAATTAAATTATCACAACGTCAACAATACCCAAATAATCTCATTTAATTATTTTGAATTAAATATACCAAGTTTTCATCATATATACATCAAAACCCGAATTTCGTTATCTCTACATGTATTACATGAGTTATACGCACCCAAAAGTTATTTATTTTAAAACTAGAGTTTTTCTACATGCAACCTACACCAATAAAATCCAAAATCACTCATGAATCCTACGTACCCAAAGGGTTATGAATATTATTCATATTAAAAGATTTAAAAAAAACAACCGCATAATTAGTGTCCACTTTTTCTAATTAAGTTACTAATTATTTTTAAGAAAACATGTAATTAAGTGTTTAGGCGACACTTAAAACGCATAATACTAAAGGAAAAGAATAGAGTATTCATGCCTGTGAAGATTGTGTTGAAAATCTGATTAGAAATCTGGATTCCTCTCAAAAAATTAGCAAAGAAGTGTTCTTGGACCAATCTTGATTAAACCCCAAATAAGCCTTCAAATCTGGTGACTAAACCTTGATTATGTTGGAGGTTGATGATTATGGTTGAGAAGAAATATTTTTAGAAGTTTTCTCTGGTGAAAAACCTGAGAAAAAATGATTATGAGAAGTCCCCCCATGAATTAGAGCCATTATATCGTCATTAAGAAACCTAATCCTAATAGAACTCTAATAAGATACAAACACTAAATTTTTTATTCCAGACGATCGGACCATTGGAATTAGATGAAATTTTACTGAAATTAGCTGAAGACAAGAGGAAGCTACAAAAAATTTTTTAGCTCGATCGGACGGTTCAATATTAACTTTTTTTCTAGAGAGTTTTATGTTTTGAGGAGTCTAAGAGAGTTTTATGTTTTGAGGACTCTTCTATATAATAAAAATTCAATTAAAACTCCATTTTAATTTCGATTCCAATTCCGTTTGAAAATTTATTTTTCAAATAGAAAAACCAACATTTTAAATTATAAAATTTATAAAATCCCAAATTTTATTTTTCTCTGATTATTCCAATTAATTAATTAAATTGATTATAAAAAAAATACAGGGTGTTACATACTTCCCCACTGCAAAGAATTTCTCACTCGAAATTAGACGAAGCACGCACATCAAACGTAAATCTTGTAAAAGGAATAAGGCTCACATATGCCTACCCGTAGAATACCAGAATTAGGCGCCCAAACACCTAAACCACACAAGCGTAATCCTTAACAAAATACGATATATAAATCCTACATATATAGTTATCTAAGGGAGTATTACGTACCGCGATATCCCGCTAGCCACGCAACCTATCCTGTTCTGACTGAACCTGTGGCACATAGCACCTCCCATAACTAAAATTGGTTGGTGCAGTGACCACCCCCTGCGCACCTGACGCTGTCGGTGCTACTGGCGCCCCCTGAACGCTGGCTGCTGCTAAGACTAGAGGCCTCAGTCTTAGCTGCCCCTTAACTCCTTGCCCTTGTTGACCTTGCATACCTTGACCTTGTTGGGCTGGTTCTCCTTGATTTTGTTGGCTCGCTCTCTTGTAACACTTTGCCGCTGGATGTCCTACTTTTCCACATACAAAGCATTCACCCCTAAAAAGTCCAAAACGTCTAGTATTGGCTTGCTCCTCTCCTTGACCTTGTTGTTCCTGATTGGTCCTCTGCCTCTTCCATGTTTGATCATTGCGACCTTTATTCTCACATGCCTGTCCATTAGACTCTTGTCTATTTCCTAACTTCTTTTGATAACTGGCCTTCTCTTGCCATAACAACATTGTGACATCCACCACCTGAGCATAAGTAGTGTATACCGGATTCCCCAACCCCATTTGCCTAATCGACCAAGATAATCCCTTAATGAAACACTCCATCTTCTTAAACTCAGTGCTAACCTCCTCTGGTACAAACATAGATAGATTGGTGAACTCCTGTTCATACTCGACGATTGATTTTGAACCTTGCTCTAAATCCATAAATTCTCTCTTCTTTGAGTGCCTAATTGCATATAGAAAGTACTTATTATTGAAGTTTATCAGAAACTCTGCATATCCCAACTGATCTCTCTCCTCTGATGTGGTGGCACTCTCCCACCATTGTAACGCATCCCCTGTCAGCTTAAAAGTTGCTAACATCTGCTTCTGCACATCCGTGCAGTCCACCATCCTCAAATGCCTCTCTATATCCCTCCTCCACTGGTGAGCAACTGTTGGGTCAGATCCCCCTCCAAAGGTGGGAGGATTTCCCTTAAAGAAACTAGTCCTCACCCTATCCTAAGTTGAGATGGGTGTACCCCGCTGTTGCGCCTCTAAAGTCACCCCTCTCCGTCTTCCCATCTCCAAACCAGCCGTTATGGCCTCACGAATGATAAACGCTATCTCCTCGGCCTCCAAAGTAATCTGACGCCGCCTCTCCTGAGCCGCGGGGCCAAAAATAGACTCCTCTCTCCTACTCCGATTTCTCTTTGTGTTCGCCATCTGAAAAGATAGGAACAAAACAACATCAGACTCGGAATGACTAAGAGTACAAATCATCAAAACGGAATCAAAGATAAGCAATGCGGAAGCTAAAACGGACTCATAACCTACGAGACCTAAGACCATGCTCTGATACCATCTGTCATACCCCGCCTAATTCTGGCCTCGGTCGCCACCAAAACTATGGCGGGCGTGAGTAAATAAATACCATTCGTAGAATGAGACAGATATGAGACATAAATAAACCACTCCGTAAGATACATAATTGAATCAAACTCAGATGCTCATAAACAACTAAGCGATAAAAGATCCATCACATGCTAACTCCAATAATCCATTCTCCAATAATAATTAAATAAAATCTGAAATAATCCCAAAATAAATCCTCTAAACAACTTTGGAACCGAATGGCCCAATAAAACTGAAATGAAGTCTCATAATTAAATACGACTGGAAAAGAAAGTCTAACTAAACTATGCCATAAAATGAATAACTCCAGCTGCACCTCCAAATGATAACTCCGATAAACTTATGCACCTTCCCCAATTCTAATCCTGAAAAAGATTAGTCAACGCATGGGTCAGAGCCAAAGCCTCGAGCAAGAATACACACTACTCCCCTCAAATAGGATCCTTGAATCCAGACAGTAGCATTATACGCAATAAATATCACAGTAGAATATTTTAAATTAAACGGGATAATTAAATGCGATAATTATAAATCACTAACTACGCACAGAAATACCATTTATAAAGGCACACCAATATAATTTTAAATTCCCAAGTTCCACGATGTTAATTTAATTAAATTAACCAACTTTTATTATAGTTCTCACTTTTTATTAAAGTGTTACACTTTTTCTTGTCAATTGTCCTCTGACCCATTTAAACTGTCGGTCCCGACACATGACAAGATTTCACACACGACACGACATAAATCGCCCTCTGGCCCATTTAAACTGTCGGCCCCGACACATTATGTCGCCACAAATTTTAATACCTGTTTTTTTCTTAGGCATTAATTCTTAATTTCTCAATTTATAATCACCCCACCCTTTTAATCGATGTGAGATCCTCAAAATACCCCTTAGTACCATACCTAAGGTTCCCCAAGTTATCAATACGTCCTAACGTATGTATAGGAGGATTTTCTAACATAAATCTTAACTTAGTCTCGTACTTAGACTAGCGTAATGACGATAAAGTAATAAAAATCAGCCCACCCTCAAGATGATAAAAACACAATAATCTACCCTCACTAGTCCCATACCTAGAAGGCGTAAATCATAAAAGGTCTACCCGCTAGTCCCATACCTAGAAAGCATCCTAAAGTATAGGGAGAGCAAAATTACCCAACAAGCTGTTGTAATACCCCGTAACTTTAATGACTTTTAAAATGTGTTATATTTTAAATTAATGGATTAATTTGATTTTTTTATAAATGAATTCATTTGGGTTTTATCCGCATTGTGGTTATTAAAATGAATGATTATGTATATCAGTTAAAGATATTTAGGTAATATATGCATGTGATGTTATTGATATGGCTGTGTGATATTAATTCAGTAATTTGAATTTTTAGTCGGACACGGTATGGGACGTGTCGGGTCAAATTTGTTAAATTAGAAAGGAAATTTATTTTTACATCAACCTTATAGTCGCTTCGAGTGCGTCGTTGCATCCGGAAGGGTAGAATTAGTCAGAAAAGTCTATTTGGATGGTTGTTTTGGGTCTCGGGACATTTGGAAATGAAAAGACACCCAAAAAGGGCATTTTGGATATTTTTACAGGGGGGATGAATAGTGATTTCAGATTTTGTCTTATTATAAATATTTGGAGATTAGTTGTACGTGGGTTCATTCATCTCTTCTACACAAAGTTGAGAGGTTACCTTTTGAGAGAAAGTGAAAGGGTGCTTGGGAGAAGAGAAGCTTGCTTGGAAATGAGGAGAACCAAGGGTCAAAGGT